>JBBBVM010000541.1:0-1200000 GCA_037355625.1 Petunia x hybrida
TGGGCGTTGAACTGCTCCAAATTGGATGTTGAAACAGTTTCACCAATTCTGCCAAATTCCCAACTTGGTAAATGAATATAGTACTGTCTCTGGAGAAGCAAGTACTGAAAAAGTATTCCGATCGGCACGAGTATACGTACGATTAAAATGCAACTGGGCGTGAAACAATTACTAGAAAAAATCCAGTTGTAAAAGCTGCTAAAATTCTCAAAGTTTGATGATTGGAGGGGGTTGGGGTGTTGTGATGTAAATTTGAGAAATGGATGAGGGTATTGTTGTCATTTTTTATTTTTCCTTTTTTTCTTTTATTGAGAGGGAAAGTGGAAAACAAACAATTTGGTTTAGTAATAATGTTTCAGCGAAACACATATGGAGATTTTGATACGCGCGACTCATGTGAGTTTGAAATAGTTTGAAATGGCTCTGAAACGGTTTAAAACGGTGCTGAAATAGTGCAGAAATAGTTAGGTACAGTGCTGAAACAACTTGAAACGGTGCGGAAACAGTTAGATACAGTGATGAATACATCCTGAAATGGTGTAGAAACAGTTAGATATTATTCGATACCGAGCAAAAATAATGTAGATACAGCGTTGAAACAGTCTAAAATAGCTAGTGAAAAAGTCTAAAACAAACTGCAAAAAATAATGTGAAACAACGAAAAAAAGGTAAAATAGTTTAGAAACAGTGAGAAACAAGATGAACAATGCTGAAACGGTCTAGAAACAACTAGATATAATCTAGAAATAATTAGATATGGTGCAAAACAACCTGAAACAGTGCTGGAACAATCTAAAACAGTGCTGAAACAGCGTAGATACAGTGAGTTACAATGAGATACGATGTGGTTGGTAGGCAAGATACGGTTAGATACGAGGTGGTTGGTAGTTGAGATATGATGTGGTTGGTAGGCGAGATACAATTAGATACGAGGTGGTTGGTAGTTGACATACGATGTGGTTGGTAGGCGAGATACAGTTAGATACGAGATGGTTGGTAGTTGAGATACAGTAAGATACACTGAGATACGATGTGGTTGGTAGGCGAGATACGGTTAGATACCAGGTGATTGGTAGTTGAGATACGATGTGGTTGGTGTCGAGATACGGTCAGATACGAGGTGGTTGGTAGTTGAGATACAATGAGATACGATGTGGTTGGTAGGCGAGATACGGTTAGATATGAGGTGGTTGGTAGTTGATATACAGTGAGATACGATGTGGTTGGTGGCTCGATACGGTTCGATACGAGGTGGTTGGTAGTTGAGATACGATGTGGTTGGTAGGCGAGATACGGTTAGATACGAGGTGGTTGGTAGTTGAGATACGATGTGGTTGGTAGGCGAGATACGGTTAGCTACGAGGTGGTTGGTAGTTGAGATATAGTGAGATACAATGAGATACGATGTGGTTAATAGGTGAGATACTGTTAGATACGATGTGGTTGGTAGTTGAGGTACAGTGAGATACGATGAGATACGATGTGATTGTTAGTTGAGATACAATGAGATACGACGCGGTTGGTAGGCGAGATACGGTTAGTATAAGGTGGTTGATAATTGAGATACAATGAGACACGAGATAGTTGGTTAGTGAGATACAACGAGATACAGTGAGGATGGGATGAGAAAAAGTGAAATTGGGAAAAATGAGAGAACTAAAAGTGAAATTTAGGAAAATGGTGGGAGGAAAAGTGAAATTGGGGAAAATGTGAGGAGTAAAAGTGAAATTGGGGAAAATGGAAGGAGTAAAAGTGAAATAGGGAGAAATGGGAGGAGAAAAAGTGATAGTGGGAGAAATAAGAGGAAGAATGTAAGGGTTTTATATGCTATGAGAAAATATTGCTACGCTTTTGTTATGTTTGTAATTAACTTGTGTTTTCCTCTATTTAGGGTTATTCTGCTAAAATATTGCTATGTTTGGTAATTAAGTTCTAAAAATTGTACTTTTCTGAAAAAATTCCTATATTTTTCCACTTTTCAACACTTATCCCTTCGAGTATTGGCAATAGGCAATACTTGCCGCACTTGACCGTAAGTCTTGGCAAAAAGGCAAGACTTGTCTTTGACCCCTGCTCGATTTGCCAACACTTGAACAGCAAGTGTTGGCAAAAGGCAACACTTGCCGCACTTCGTCGTAAGTCTTGGCAATTGCAAAGACTTGCCCCTTCCAGTCTTCCCTGCATTTAGTATTGGCAAACAACACTTGCCCTTGAAGTATAACCAATTGCCAAGACTTACAAAAAATTTTCCTTGAAGTCTTGGCTCCGGAATAAGGGCATTTTGCTAAAACATTTCTTAGCGCGGGCAATTTTGTAAAACCACTCCTTATGGAGGGCCGCGGTGAAATTTTTTGTATGGTCGACGTCTCAGTAAAAATTTCATCTAGATGTCACTTTTGCCAGTGCTATTTGGTTTCAGGCTACTTTTTCCTTGGTTGTGTAAAAGAAGCCACTTTTGAAACTTCAGTCCTTATGGGTTGGACTTCATACAGTTCAACTTTATATCTGAAGGTATGAAGTTCAGCCCACAATGTCTGAAGTTCAGGGGGAAAGTGCATGAGAGGCCACTTTCGTCAGTGGTCTTTGGTTTGAGGCCACTTTTTTTATTGGTTTTGCATGAGAGACCATTTTTTGAAACTTCAATCCTTTTGGGCTGAACTTCACACAAGTTCAGCCCACAAGGGTTGAAGTTTAACTTCAGCTCACCACAAGGATTGAAGTTCAAACTTCGGTCCACAAGAGTTGAAGTTTACGACATCTATGCCTAAAAGTTCAACCCTTACGGATTGAAGTTGAACTTCATAACTTAAGCATGAAGTTCAACCCACAGGGTTTGAACTTCAGCCCACAAAGATTGAAGTTCCAAAAGTCGCCTCTCATGTAAAATCAATAAAAAAAAATGGCTTTAAACTAAATACCAGTGGAAAAAATGGCTTCTAGGCGAAATTTTTACGAAGTTCAGCCCACAAAAATTGAAGTTTCACCGACGTCTCATGGGTTATAGCCCTAAGTATTTATGGTTGTGAAAAACTCGTGAACCGATGTACTTTTTCCAATTTTGCAAAACTTGTCGTAGAAATTTTCGCGAGTCTTGCCTTGTCAAAAATTTATCAATGAGGTTATTTTTGTACAAATTTCTTTAACGGAGACGGAACACAAAACTTCCCAATAAAATGGACATCTATCGAATTTTTTTGGTCACGAGGTTAGATATGGTTGAGAAATTTTGATGCGTAGCCATTTTTGGACTCACTCAAAGAGTTTTATCTACAATTTCAAAATTTATTGAGAAATAGCCAAAAATTCGCGTGCACATTTACGCTCCATTAGCGTTGGAAAAACACCCTCAGACTAGTCCCATTACAAAATCTGGGGCTTTGAACAAAACTAGTTCAAAGCTAAGTATTTTGTTATGGGGCTGAAGCTTTATACAAAGTCCCGTAACAAAATAATCCCATAACAAAATAATGGGATCTTGAACTAACATGTTCAAAGGTCCCATTATTTTGTTATGTGGCTTTATCCCATAACAAAATAATGGGATTTATCCCATAACAAAGTTCCCATCAAAGGGATAAATCCTATTATTTTGTTATGGGACTGAAGCTTCATACAAAGTCCCATAACAAAATAATCCCATAACAAAATAATGGGATCTTGAACTAACATGTTCAAAGGTCCCATTATTTTGTTATGTGGCTTTATCCCATAACAAAATAATGGGATTTATCCCATAACAAAGGTCTCATCAAAGAGATAAATCTCATTATTTTGTTATGGGACTTTATATATAAAGCTTCAGTCCCATAACAAAATGCTGGGGCTTTGAACGAGTTTTGTTCACAGCCCCAGCATTTTGTTATGGGACTGAAGCTTTATACAAAGTCCCATAACAAAATACTGGAGCCTTGAACAAAACTTGTTCAAAGCCCCAACTTGTTCAAGGCTCCAGTATTTTATACTGGGGTTAGTTTACTGAAGCTTCCCAGTATTTATACTGGAATTTATCCGGAAGTGGCTATTTCTCAGCGAATTTATTTTTGACGGCTACAAATCAATTAGCGCGCGCCAGACAGGCCCCTACACGAAATTTTTACGATATGGTCGACCTCTCATGGGGTTCTTTTTAAGTTCTAAACTTTTGTTGGACTACTCATCAATTAAAGCACCTGTAGTTGCAATTAGAGCATAGAAAAAGTATTCGAATTTTCGGAGGACTTCTCATTATTTTACTTATATTTATCTAATTATTTGGTTCTTAAAATTTAGGGAAATTTTTAAAAATACTCATACATCTAATATTATTCACAAGCATCTACCTAATATATTAATATTCATAACTTATTTACATCTTATACCTATTAGTTAATTACTTTCTTATTTTGAGGCATCAAAACAAGAAGTTCAAGTTCCCCTCTCTCTCCATATCTTTTATTATTTTCACTCTCCTTTCTTTTGTCATTTTTTAATGTTTTTTTTCCTTCTCCACTTCACTCTTCTCCTTTTTTTCTTTTTTCTTTCTGATTTCTTTCTCCTGTTCTAGCACTATTCATTTTCCCCAATTTTTTTAATTTTCTTTCTCTGTAATCTTATTATGCTCAATTTTTTTTTTCTTTCTCCAAAAAGGTATACTTTGTTCAAAAATACATAAACTGAAATATTTATTTGCTCAATAACATCACACACATTAGTCCAAACACAAAAGGAGATACCAAAAGAGTATACAATATATCAAAATGGTATACCTCTTTAAAAATAATAAGAATTAAAATTTATATGTGTTCTAAAATATCTCGCACTTCGATCCGAACATAACAAGGTATACTAAAAGAGTATACAGTATACCAAAAGAATATATAGTATACCAAAAAGTTATACTTTGTTCAAAACAACAAAAACTGAAACATTTATTTTCTTGATAGCATCGTACACTTTGATCCAAACGCAAAAGGGTATACCAAAAGAGTATACAGTATACCTAAAGGATATACTTTGTTCAATACAACAAAAAACTGAAATATTTTTTTGCTCGATAGCATCACACACTTTGATGCAAACACAAAAGGGTACACTAAAGGAGTATACAGTATACCAAAAGAGTAGACGTTGTTCAAAACGACAAAAAAAAAAATATTTATTTGCTCAATAGCATCGCACACTTTGATCCAAAAATAAAAGAGTACCGAAAGAGTATACAATATACCAAAAGAGTATACTTTGTCAAAATAACAAAAACTGAAATATTTATTTGCTCTATAACATCTGACACTTTGATCCAAACACAAAAGGTATACCAAAAAGAGTATATAGTATACCAAAAGGGTATACTTTGTTCATTACAACAAAAAATGAAATATTTAATTGCTCGATAGCATCGCATACTTTGATCCAAACACAAAAGGTATACCAAAAGAGTATACAGTAAATCAAAAGGGTATACTTTTTTCATAACAACAAAACTGAAATATTTATTTGCTCGATAGCATTGCACACTTTGATCCAAACACAAAAGGGTATACCAAAAGAGTATACATTATACATAAAGAGTATACTTTGTTCAAAACAACCAAAAACTGAAATATTTATTTGATCGATAGCATCACACACTTTGATCCAAACACAAAAGGGTATACCAAAAGAGTATATAGTATACCAAAGTGTATACTTTGTTCAAAACAACAAAAATTGAAATATTTTTTTGGTCGATAGCATCGCACACTTTGATCCAAATGAAAAAAGGTATACCAAAAGAGTATTCAGTGTGAGTATACTTTATTCAAAACAACCAAAACTGAAATATTTATTTGGTCGATAGCATCGCACACTTTGATCCAAACACAAAAAGATATACCAAAAGAGTATACAGTATACCAAAAGGCTAATACTTTATTTAAAACAACAAAAGGTTGCATAGGTTTTTCCTACCACAAAAGCGTATACTAAAAGTGTATACAGTATACCAAAAGGGTATACTTTGTTCAAAACAACAAAAACTGAAATATTTATTTTCTTGATAGAGTTGCACACTTTGATCCAACCATAAAAGGGTATACCAAAAGAGTATAGAGTATACCAAAAGGGTATACTTTGTTCTAAATAACAAAAACTGAAATATTTATTTGCTCGATAGCATCACACACTTTGATCTAAACACAAAAGTGTATACCAAAAGAGTATACACTGTACTCAAAGGGTATACTCTATTCGAAAGAACAAAAACTGAAATATTTATTTGCTTGATAGCATCACACACTTAGATCCAAGTATAAAAGAGTACCAAAAGAGTACACAGTATATCATAGGATATACTTTGCTCAAAACAATAAAAACTGAAATATTTATTTTCTTGATAGCATCACACACTTTGATCCAGACGCAAAAGGGTATGCCAAAAGAGTATACAATATACTAAAAAGGTATACTTCATTAAAAATAATAAAAATTATAATATTTACGTGTTCTATAACATCTCGCACTTCGATCCGAACATAACAAGGTATACTTTGTTGAAAATAATAAAAATTAAAATATCTATTTATTCGACATGAACTCACATGTTAATTCAAACACAAAAAACATATACTAAAAGAGTATACGGTATACCAAAAAAATATACTGTGTTTAAAATAATAAAAATCTAGTTGGAAGAAAACTACTACCCACTATTAAGACTTAGTATAATTGTATAGCAATAAGGTATATTGTGTACTGCAAGGTACACACTAAAAATTGTGAATAGTAAATCTTTGAATATGTAACTCAATTTGGAAGTTGGTAGAAAGTAATATCATTTTTAGTGTTTTTTATCCTCTTTTTTTTTTTAAACCCCACCCCTTCCCCTCTCTCGGAACAAATAGTGGCCCTCCCACTTTTGCTCCTGTGGTGACTCGAACCCACAACCTCTTGAATATAGGTGGAAGGTGCTTACCATCTGAGCAACCCTCACTTGTCGTTTTTTATCCTCTTTATTTAGTTCACATAATGTATTTTTCTTTTACAGCCAACATGACTAAGCTAACAAGCACCTGAAAGTAGAATATCAATTTATCGAATATTAATATTTCAAGTAGTGGAGACATATATTAAATATAATAATATACCAATATAGTATATCATATACTATAAAAGCATACAATATAAAAGCACGCGTTATACATAAGTTAATTCATACATTAGATTGTTTATATATTAACATTAAATACTAATTATGGTATTTTTCCCTCTATTTGTTTTCAAAATTTAATTACACATGTTGTAAAATAAATAAATCTTCACAATTTGTTAGTGAACAAGGCCAAGTCACCTTAACATGAAGTAGTGCAATATACAAGTTGGTAGGAGTACAAATAATCTTGCTTTGTATACTAATTTGGTATATAGAAATGATATATAATAGTATATCAAACAAAAATTGAATACTACAACAAAAGTATACAATAAAGAAGAGAAAATCATTATCACCCCACTAGTACCCCTCCTCCCTCATCCCCTTTCTAATATGAAATATCTTTCAACAAAAACAAGTCAGGGAAGCTAAACAACATTGTCATCAAGTGAAGCAATCAAAATGAACTTCAATCCCAAATCTAAAAAGTAATCAAAAAGCACATAACATATGTTATTCAAACTGCATTTGAAAATGAGTGAAAAAATAAAATAATGAATAATTGATTTTACATACGTAATGAAGTTTTCACATACTACATGTAAACTTAAGGAGCTTCTTTGATTAAGTTAGTACTTAAAGGCTCCACATTACTACTAACTTGGATAAGAGAAAAAAAAAAAAATTCAATATCACTACTTCTGGGACATATGTCATAAGTTGACTTATTAAATCTATTCATTTTAGTTCTTTTTATTTTCTCCTACGCCACTGTTGAACTTAGATCTACGTCAAACGACTAGGATTTTGTGAGAAATAATGGTGAAAATGAAAGGAGGACATTGAGAGGGTTCAGAGAAGGTATGGTTAGTTTTTTCCGGCTGTGGGTGGTTGGCGGTCCGGTGGTAGTTGGCTGGCGGTCCGGTGGCGAAGTTGTGGCGGTGCGGGTGGAGGAGATTTCTGGTGATGGGGCAAAAATAGGGCAGAGAAACCCTAGGGCTAGGGTTTGAAATGAGAGAAGTGGGGGGACTTTGGGGCTTATAAAGGTGGGTTATGGGTATGGACTGTAAATAAATTGGGCTTGATGGGTATAGAATATAAATAAGACATTTTTACGCTAATTGACATACTAAACCACTTAATTACAGAAAATACCGATATTTTTAAATAATTACCCTAAATACCAATACTTTTTGACATTTTACAAAATATACAATTTTGTCATTTTCCTTTCTTCCCTTTCTACCAAAAACCCTAACTTCTCTCTCTCTCTTTCTCTCCTCTCCTCCACCCACCCCACCCTCCCGCCGTCACCCCCTCCTCCACCCCACCCACCCGCCGTCACACCCTCCCTCTGCCTCTGTAATAGTGACCTCCGTCGTTGCTCTTACTGCCATGGAATAAATTGCAACAATTTCTAAGTAAAAGAGTTGGCACTCTTATAAATTGCAACAATTTCATTTTACTTGAAAGATGAGATCCAAAGAGGATAAACAGAGACCAGAGATAGTTATAGGAGCATAGCTCCGATCTGCTTCTTCTCCTTCTTCTTTTTTTGTTTCTTTTTGTTTTGTTTAGATTCGTGTATACTTTTGTATGCTCGTGTATGTGTATGTTTGGGGTGGTTGTTGGTGATTGTTGGTGGTTGTTTGAAGGTGGAAGCAAGTGTATGTTTGTTTTGCGCAGGTGTATGTATATGTATGTATATGAATATCTTTACAAGTGCAGAGTGTATGTATGTGTATATCATTGTATGAATGTGTATTTCTGAGTATATATTGTATATTTTTGTATGTTTTATGTGTGTGTATGTAAGTCCAAGCTTGGCTCACATAAATTTGTATGTATAATTCATAGATCTGTAGATCCGTGTATGTATGTGAGTGTTTAGTGTATGTATAACATATTTTTTTGTGTATGTGTATGTATATTTTGTTTAAATGCATTTAGAAATTGTTATTAAAAAAAAAATGTATATATGTGTATTTAGTGTTTTCCATCTTTTACATCCAAAAAAAAAAAAAAAAAAAAAAAAAAAAAAAAAAAAAGTCCGATGGATGGCCGGCGGCGGCCGGCGATGACTAGGCGGCGCCGCCGCCTGGGGTGGTAGCAGTGGGGGGGGGCAGTAGGAAGAAGGAGGAACCCTAATTTATTAGTTTTGTTGATTTTGTGTATAATGTGTAAAAAATGTTGGTATTTTTTGTAAAATGGAATAATGTTGGTATTTTTTGTAATTTTGGTATTAGAATGGTATATATTTGTTAATCTCCCTATAAATAAAGTGGGCTGAAAGTGTATTGGGTGTAAAACAACTTTTAATGGTTATAAAAACGTAAATAATTTACTTTTATGGGCATGTAGTGTAAAAATGCCTAAAATTTATTACCTAAAAAATTTTCATACCTAAAAAGGACTTCTCACTATTCACTGGTATTCAAAGAAAATTGGTTCAAAAGCGAAAACAATCCAAAAATGAAGTAAAAGAAGGGAAACTTACTTAATGTAGACTGCGTGGTCGTTTACCACTAACTAGTATAATACCCGCGCGATGCACGGTCAATATCTAAAACTAAACAATTTATAGCAAATCTTACATATTAAAGTAGCATATATAAAATTTTGATATAATTTCAATATTTACAATTGTAGTTCGCTAGGTTTTTTATTTTGGTTGGAACTCCTTTAAAATGGCATAGTAAGAAAATTTGGATAAATCAATTGATTCTTCATATATTATCAACTAAACTTGTGACTTTTACATATTTTGGCACTTAAATTTAATAAATTTAATTTTTTTACGATCTTCTTAGTACTCTACGCGATGTATACCCAGTAATTATATACCCAGCAATAGAAAATGATATAATTTGATATTATATTTAATATTTTCTTCAAAATATTTCATTTAGATTCTTATCTAAAAATAAATGATTAATTTTTAAATGATATAACTTTATTTAAGCAGTCATATCAAAGCAAAAGCAAAGGTTATATCTCGATTACATAAACATGAAATACACCTGAATAGGAAATTGATTTAGTTAAAGCTAGTGAAAGTTCTACATTCTGTAATCTCTCTCACCTTTTAGTAATAGGAATATATTTACAAATATATAAGTATAATATTATAATAACTTGGTTGAAGTCCTTTTATTTTCTGAAGCTAATTATAGCAGATTATGAGGTTATTGATGGACAAAATTAAATATAATTTTTAATCAAATATTATTTTCTTACTTCTCTTAAGATATACTGAGAACAAAAAATTTACATACGCTCTCTGAATAGCTTTTTGATGGAACATAAATAATAATTTTGTGAAACAAAACGACCTTAATTATCTACTTGAAACATACATATTAATTTTGTGATACATGCACCTAATCTACTTCCGAATTTTACACCATTGAAATTTGTTTTTAAAATTCTACTGCCAATTAACCACATAATTTTAAAGTCATGTTGGCACTTACAAAAAATGGGGAGCTATTCATATCACTATTTGTTAGTAAGCATATTCAATAATATTTTTTTTAAAAAAACATTTCAAGTTCATTAACCAATATTACTATAAATATTTCATACAATCTATGAGTATTAGTTAATAATATAAAATTTTGATATGATTTGTTTGAGCATATTGGACCGTATATTTCACTAACAAAATTTCACATATCATCTTATTTTCTAATGCAATATACCTAATAAATCTTATTTTTCAAAAGATCTTTTTTTTTCTTTGAGGAGCTATCGTTCTTCCAACTCGGACATATGTGCATGAATTTTATTAAAACAACAAATTGTTTAATGTAGGAGAGGATACATGCCTTACTTTTTTATTCCATGTGAGAGCTAGAGACAAACCTATCTCTTATACAAAATGTATGTACTTTGTATGTACGGAAAATTCTAATGCTTGAATGGATGCCGTAAATGAAAGAGAGGACTCCTCTCCTATTGCAGCAATTACATTATGAAGTGCGCTAAAGGGATGCATATTGTGCAATCAAATTGAGAAGAGGACTTCTCTTCGTCAATCGAGTTATTTGACAATTGAAAATGTACCTATCTACTAATCTTGTCTGTTAACTATATCACAGTGGTCTAAAGCAAAAGTAGATGTTTTCCTTGTCCTGACTCTAACAGCTGGAATATGCAATTTTCCATTTCTGTAAGCCTCTTACCACTTTAGGCAGGACTGTGTAAGCCGAAGGAGGCTAGTCTATCTCTTTCCTACGATAACGCGATACTTGCACCTTTACACCCACAACATTCATTGAGCTCCTTATCTGTGCTACCTCATGTGCAATTCTCCAAGGTACACCATTCCTTATTGAGAAGTTTAGAGTCTGTTTCATCCTTGCTCTATGCACCATTCTAGTCCAAAGAACAATGGTTCGGCTTCTCACGATTTCTTGTGCCACAATCAAATTTTAGGTTGTTAACCATTTTCAGATACCCTGTAGTCTCTATACTCCTCCACCAGCACTAAGATCATGTATATTTAATTGATATACAGATAAACATGTATTGAAATTCAGCAATTATTAAAGTACTATTATAATTTTTATTGTAGTTGGTTTAGTAAAACAACATTCTAACATTTTGTTCTATAATTTCAAGAATTCAACAACACAACTACGACAACGTGCATAAGTGAAGTAAGAGAGTTTTCACATTTAAAAACATGATATAACACTAACAATCACACATACACGTATATACTAACAAAATCATGAATAATCTATTTCAAACAACTCTGCAATATGGAAGATGACACATTTGTATTACACTAACTGTTAACTGACATAGTGTCATCCTGTCAACCATCAAGATAAAAGTTTTTTATTATAAATTACAACTATGTGTTGTAAAATTTGTATTGTCATTTGGTCCAAATAAATTATTCAATATCCAATAATTAAATCATCTTTTCGTTTTAAATACAAATAAAGTACAATATAACATATCATATGAATAACGTTCTAATAAGTAAAAGAATCAATAAGTAACATCAACTACCAACCAACGTTAAGGTTAAGCATTACACAAATAACATGCGAAAGTAATAATCTGCAATTAAGACTTCAAAATATATAAAATGAATCACAATATTGAGACTTTTATTTACTGAGAACGTTGATAGATTGGAAAACTAAGGCAGACCATTAGCAAAACAGAGGTGTTAGATATAGGATTGCATACTTAAACTTGTTAGTAATAACTAATAATATAAGCTAACTTTCAATTGCGAACAAAATGAAATATCATACCTTATTCTACATCCATTAGGAACCTTACTTCTGCCCCTTTATCTCTTGATGTCTCACACGTCCTTCTCCCTCTTCTTCCAATATATAAGGTGTCTCATATTATAAGATTTTTATAAGGCAGCTGATGCAGTGACGTGCAGTTCATTTTTTGTTAGCATATTTTTCTTTTTCTACAGTCATTTACGCCCTGGAGGACCAAATGAGAACCATTCATCTATCTATTCAATTGGCATATTAGTCCTATTATATTTGCAGGCTTGTAACGCGGTTCATTTTGCTGTAAACACTACCAAACTTTTTCTTCCATTATATGAATACACACCAAATTGCTATACAGCTCTCTAAAAACCAAAATCATTTGAAAGACATACAGATATTACAACAAAAACTACAAAATTATCTTCTTGAATTAGGCATAAAAAGACGACATCAAATAAGTTTAGCACATTAGCCTATATTTTTCAAAGCAACCTGTTTACTCATCTCTTTCCTTGGTAGATAAAATCAATTCAAAAGCCAAAAATCACTTTTAGGTTTTTTTTGGTTTTGCCGTCTAACATATGAAACATGTACTATGAATTAAAATGAAAAATGGTGAGATATAGATTCAAATAATTTTAAGTTACCACAAGACTTAAGGAAAAGTAAATTACCCAATTCCCCTGTTCAATCTATTAGCAACAGTTATAGCAATGCAGCCTCCTCCATATTTCTTCGTAAAATCTTAATTCCCCTAGTATTGCAATTGAGATCTGTGTACCATCAAATTGTACAATATAAGAATACGTTGTTACCTGCTTTATAAAACACAAAGTTTATAAGCATGGAATATGACGAAAAGAAAAAGTGTATCACAACATAGTATTGCAAAAACGGACACAAGACAACAGCACAAAGCGAAGGAAATAACGCCCAAAATTTGAGGGGGAGACTCCATCCTCAATCTCAAGTACCTTAATAGAGGCTCATCTCTCATGTAATTAGAAGTACTTCGACTTACCATTATTACACTGTATAAAATAATCTGAACATTAATTGAAATTATAAGAGGAAACAGAAAACGTATAAATATAAGATAGGAATCAAAACGAAACGGGAGTTAAAGAAAAAGAGATTAGACATACCTATTGGCGTAAAATTGACAGTGCGCAAAAAAAATCTCAGTTTAGAGTAGGAAAAAGGTGATTTGCAAAGGAAGTAGAAAAAAGAAACGGGTGAAATTCAGTTTCTGGATAAATCAGTTTTTGAATAAATATTTGCCATAAGAAACTGTGTTTGCACGTAGCCTTAAATTTAGGTTTGAAAACTGTATATGTCCGTTTTTTCTCCTTAATTCACTGAGTCTTTCAGTATTCTGTGAAATTACTCTACAAATTGAAATTAAAATTCACATATACGAAAAGACTACTATTTAAAACTGAACAAATTTAAATTAATTTCAGGTTTTTATTCTAGAATAACGACCAACTCAATTTTCAACTAATCAGTTAAGTTTGTCTTTGTGCAGTATTGTTCAATTTTAATGGTATATTACATACTGACATGTGACCTTAAAAGTGTTTAAAGGCTAACATCATTCACAAATTTTATTCTCCCTAAAAGTTAAAATCATTTTTAGAAATATACTAAACGGTAGCCGTCAATTAAAAACTGCCCGCCGTTCTCAATTTTAAAGAATAATAATACTGGGTCCCATCATAGTAAAAATAAAAAGAAAGAACCATTTATATTCTATTGCTGTTATTTAAAGATATAAAGTATTTTCCTCAACATATATATATATATATATATATATATATATATATATATATATATATATATATATATATATATATATATATATATATATATATATATTTCATATAAGTTTCCTATATGAAAGCAGTACTTAATTAGAATTTATAATTACAAAATAAAAGTGATGTCAAATAAGCTGTCTTTTTTAATTAAATAAGATTTTTACTTAAATTATTTTATTATAACTAATTGGTGGAAGTGAAAGTACGCCAAAAATATTGCACAAAGTAAGACCTAAAAAACTTTAGACACGTGTCAGGCATTTGGTATACCATTGAACAATACTGCACAAAGTAACATTGGAGGGGATCCATTCATGCTTTCATTTGGCTTAATGTCATGCTTCACTTCCTTGCTTTTAGTAATATATAGATTCCAATAACTCCCTTAATTTAAGGAAAAAGTGTTTAGGTTTAAATAAGATTAATTAATAATAAGATTTAAATTAAATTTTAAATTCAAATTTTGAAATTGATTAAACAAACTAACATTAACTAATAACTAATTATTGTCCTAACTAACAATAGGTGTTCCAATCGTGCTTTGACACTTGGCTAAATATAATTGGCTACAACACTCCTTTTAATATATATATATATATATATATATATATATATATATATATATATATATATATATATATATATATATATATATATATATATATATATAGATATTTCTTTATTTAGAGTTTATACTTGCTATCAACTTCTTTTCATTATATTTTCTCTCAATTTCTTCAAATGCACATTTGGATGATTGACATTTGTCAGTTTTAAATTTTAAAGGCTTAGATTACATTAATTTAACCACCATCCTAACTATAGTTCATGGTTTACTTAAAGAAATTGCTACCCACAAAATGCTGAACTTCCACAAAGTTAGGAATACACCAAACCATGTTGATTTATCATGGTTAGGTGATTTAATAATAAATAACTATGCATTAATTAACTATAGTTAGGTGATGGGGCTTCATTTTCAAACACATGACACAAATTCATTGGTTTGATGTATACACCTAGTGTAGGTAAGTTTTTCCGTATATCATTATGTTAAATCATAATTTTTTGCATCAGATACTTAATTTATCTTAGTGAAATAATTATCTTCAGAGTGTCTTTTTGCAACCTACCTCTATAATTTTACATTAAAAAGATAGCCTTTTGAGGGTCACTAATGACTAATTTTAAAGCCTTAATTAGTGACACGTCTTATGGTTTAGTTTAATGAGAAAAAAAAGGAGGGTTTCGAATGATAAAATTTTATTGATAAACAGTTTTGAAATGAGAAATAATCATATTGAATTAACATTAAATTGCGTATATCTGTAATTTCATTTAATAAAAAATTTAATATTTTGAAATAAAGGAATAAAATAAAAGTACAATAAAGTGAATGCATGTAACGACATTAATGGTTGCCAACATTTCTGGGAGATGTGATCTTTCTTACCAATGTTAGGAAAAAAATTTTTAAAAAATAAACCATTAACCATAGTTAGGATGCTTGTTAAGTTAATTTAATTTAAGCCTTTAAGATTTAAAATAAACAAGTGTCAAACATCTAAACATGCACTTGAGAAAATGGAGAGAAGCTATAATGAAGGGATCCAGATCCGGCTATTTTGACTATTTACTAACCAAAAGATAAGCATTTAGGCTGGTTCAAAGTGTTCTCGACAAAATTAAAAACATGCCAAACGTTTGACCCGTTGTAATCAGGTAAAAAGACTATTCATTATCTTGTTATTGGATTATTATTAAAATATCACCCCATTACTTTGAAATTATAGAAGCCAAAAGAAAGGGACTTCTTTAATTTTATTGAGGCCTTGGGATGTTAGTGCAATTCGGACATATCATTCAAAACAAGATCCCACAGCTAGTATGCTTAAACTATATTTTGGTTCCTAACTTGAACATTTGGTACGTGGAACAACTGCTCTGACTAATCTTGACTATAAGACCTTTAAGGATCCCAGTGATCCCACCATACCCTTTGGTGTTATGTTTTAAATTTGTTTTCCTTTGAATTCACAACAATTGAACTGTTAGCAATTTTCTTGTTCTGGAGAAAGATAAAGTTAACTAAATTATGTGTCATTTTTTTTAACTTTTGGATAATTGGAACAAAAGAAGAAAAGACCCACAAGGAAGCAGTGTTTTAGTTTGACAGTATTAACTACAGAACTTAAAAGAAAAGTCAGCTTTGAAACAATTCTTAGAAAGAAGCATTTAACAGATTCTTTTAACATCTAGTACTTAAGCCCACAGTTTTATAAATTCCACCAGGTTGGATTCAGGAGAAACAGCGACTGAGAAAACAATTTAGAACAAACAACGTTATTGTCCTTCCTTTGCAAGGGTCAGGCCCAAAATAATTGACTCGTGAAAAAGATGTTTTTCAGACAAGTTTCAAGTGCATGAACCTTCACGATCTTTGTCGCAGCTCATTTTTTATGGTGGTAATGCTGTATACGTATATTAGCATGTTTCGTTTCAACCTGGGCCATGATGGAAGATTTTACTATAACCTTTATATGGATGGATATCTCTAAGCTACGGTTTCTCCCAACTATTCAGAGTATATTTCTTTCCTTGTCTCAACCAAGAAGTCTAATTTTCTTTAATGACCTAAATATGATCGATAAGACAATAACCAACGTAACTATTCTTTCATTTATAAAATAGGGATAAACTAAGCCCTAAGCTGGAAAAGTTTACTCACAGGCCACACGCAGTGTTTAAATCATATTAATAAATATAGAGTACATATATATAATCTGTGTGTTTCCATATACACGATTACAAATTATTCATAGTTAATTTGTACATGATCTCAGAGTCACATAAATAACGCCGTGACCCCAAACCTTGTGTCAAACCAATTGTTTGGTATGACGTGTATTGGCTAATTTAATCCATGTATTATTTAGTACTTCAATTGTGGTATAATTTAATACCTAGCTCATCATGGTATTAGTAATACCATATTTATTAATACATGGATAAACAATAAAATAACAAAAATACCCATCCTCAAATCCTTATTTTTAATACACAGATAAGAATTCAAGGGCATAATTTGAAACAAACTTTATATAATTTTATGCCAAACACAAGTTTAAGTTATACGATGTTTGTCCAAATTTTAATACAATGAACCAAATACATGACTAAAAACAATCCCTTATTATTAATTCATGCATCACTAATTCCAACATGTTGTAAAACTAATAGCAAAGTAGTGCAAGAACAAGACAAAATATATGAGAGGAGAAGGAAGAACTTGTATTATTCTCAAAGTGTTTCAAGTGTGTCTTCCATAGAGCCAAATGTGCTTTATTTATAGGATACAAATACATGGGTTACAAATCAACCAAAAGGTTACAAGAATTAAGTAGTGGCTTAATAAGAAATTAGTGGTCACTTAGTGGGGAAGAATTAAGTAGGAGAAAGTGGGGTAGTAAACCATATGTTACAATTGAATAATGGTGAGTAGTGGTCATCCACACAAATAAATGAATTTATAACACTACCCCTTGGATGACCATTTGGAAGGTAATGTGCCTCGTTAAAACCTTACTAGGAAAAACCCGGTGGAAAAAAGTCCCGTGAAGGAAAAATAGTACACACTTCCTGTAATACGCCTTTAGAGCTGCCTCATTAAAAACCTTACAAGTAAAACCCAAATGGGATAAAACCTTGTTAAGGGAAAAAGAGTGCAGCGCGTATTTTATTCCCCCTGATGAAAACATCATTCAATATCTTGAAGACGACATATTCCAATCTTGTAAATCAGCTTCTCAAATGTTGAGATTGGCAATGAATTAGTGGACAAATCCGCCAAACTATCACTGGAATGAATTCTTCAGTATTACCTTCATCATTCTTTTGAAGATCACGACTGAAAAGGAATCTTGTTGAATATTTGTCTCCTCGGTTGTATCTACCTTTTAGCTGAACTATCCATGCAATATTTCATATAATATTACTGGGATCCTCGTCTTTAAAGAATTACCACGCATTGTTGCTGAATATGTTGAGTCCTTGATCACAGTCACCAATATTGTCACATAGCTTCAAGCATGGCTATTATCTCTTCATAAATTGAAGATGTAGCAGCAACCATTGATTTTATAAAATACCATAATATAGGTATTCTACCACAACAAATAAATACTAAGTTAATATCGGGCTTTGTGGATCAAGTAGATATCATGTATTTTTCTGATGTCTTCGCATTGAGGAAGAACTAAATCTTACCAATAAGCTTATAACAAAAGCTATAACCAGTGGAGTATATTTGGTAAGATATTTCAACGCATCAATTGTATTAAAATATAATATTTCAATATCAAGAAGCTCGCAAACACAATTTTACCACATGTGGCCAGATTGTTTTAATCCGTATAAATATTTATGAAGCTTCATTGAATAGGTTTCCTGGGAACCTTTACATGCTTCTAGGATCTTGAATCCTTCAAGGATAAATATATTGTTGCTCAATGAGCCATATAAAAGGCTGTTGCAACATTCATATGCTTATCAAGTCTTTCATGCATTGCCAGACATATAACATACCTGACGGTGATTGCATCCACTAAAAGTAGAATATAGCTCCATATAATCAATGTCAGATCTTTGTGCCTCAAGTCGTACTTTATATTTAACGACTTATTATTATCAATATTTTTGCACAAAAAATATTTCGCTTGAAGGCGTTTTGCTATTTTTTGGCCAATAATTTCATGTCTGTATTCCTAACAGAGTTAAGCTCAAGATCCTCATAATCATATAAATATTAAGTTTTATAGTATATGTAAGATATCGTCGACGATAATTTCATATCTCGGTTCCCAATTCGACATAGCATATTGAGATTTCTTCACATTCATAAATTTTCAGGTACCTGAACCTTTCCTGAGGAGTTTTTATGAAGTGTTATGTCGTGGACTCTTCTAGAGCCTGCCTCTTTATTTGACCATCTCAAATATTTGCTCATTTCCTTTTTCAAGGACTTTTACCTTTGGAACCGAATGGTCTACCACGCTTCAGGCGTGTCTTAGACTCATTTACGTAAATATATTGTCTCACCATGACATCAGAAGCATTAGCAGCTGTAATATAATATTTTTCTTTGGGTCAGTAATGCACCTGGCAGTGACTTGCATTATCTTTAAATGAGGATCATAATCAAATGATAATTTTAATTTATTTATTCCTCAGCTGCTTTAATTTCTCCCCCTAATGTTAGTCAAACTAACATTCGTTCCCAACTTTATATGGGATCCATCTTTTTGCATTGCGGTGGAGCAATTGATAATATACCGCACATTAAAATTATTAGATGAAAAATATTTGGTTCCTGACCCTGAACCAATTATGAGGGAGAATTCATTTGGTGGCATGTCGCGCACAAGTACGGCTTTATGGATATACTATATCTCATACATGTTTTAGGTAGCGTTGTTCTCATATGCATGGTTTAGCCATAACTTGGAGGCTTTCAATGTATAAGTCAGCTAAACCTGCTTGCCAACATTATCAAGATAACTTGTCTTGATTGCATAATCTGGAAATCTGCTCATAATAAAATTTATTTGAGCAAATACTTAACCTTGCAAGTACCATTGCGGGTCTGTAATAAATGCCCATGTGACCTTATCATAGATGCATCTATTTATAACAATTATATGGTCCACATGGCAGGTGAACGGGCCCCTATTCACCTTTTATACATTCCAGAAGTGCGGGGATCCTGATCCCAAATTTAGTTGGTCGAATAATTTATTTATCTTGAGAACAAACAACACAAAAAGAATTCTTGAAGAATCCTGATTCTTCAGTATATACCCATGCGAATTCTCATTTATATACTTTGTTCATCATATTTGAACCGGGATGGTCAAACCGGTCATGCCAACTTATAAATTTATTCATCTAGTAAACTAGAAATTACTATATCATGGGCATTGTAACAATAAACTAAAAGTTTATTGTGGCATGCACATATAATTTTACCACACTTATATTTTTAGTAGTACAGACTCGGGGAAGATGAGGGGAGCTTTTCAAGCGCATATATCTCACCCGACATTCTTGTATTTATATGGTACAAACTGGAGGAAGAGGCGGGTAACCCTTTATTATATACATATATCTTACCCGCTATGACTGTAGTAATATGAAGATATTAAATCTTCCCATATTTGTAGTTTCAATATGATAGCAATTTCAAAAAATATATTTGAAACTTAATAAGTTTCTTTGAGACATACTACAGTAAATATTTCATCAATCTCATTCCTCCAGGTAGTAATATTTTGGCTCTTCCGGAGCACTCAAATAGCTTTGTACTACCATATATTTTATTACACCAACCATATGGTGAATATCTCCTTTCAAGGAGAAAATCATATTATTTTTCTCATGGTAAAATCATTATTGGCAAGATCAATTTCTTGCTTCACTTGCTCTTATGTAATTCATAATAATACATAATTATGGCGTACGTTCTGTACGAGAGCAATGACCATTTATGCCACAATAAATAATAGAATTATTATAGTCGAACCTTTTCTGGAGGTGAGTTGTAGTACTTTATCAACCACGCATGGGCACGTCCATATTCATCTTTCTCGGACCTCTTCTGGAGGCGAGTTTTGATATTTTATCACATATTGCCACATTCACTTTGGTGAACGGGTCTATATTCATTATGAATTGTCTCATTCACTACAAGGAATGGACCATAATCATCTGGACTTGCCTCATGCTCATATGATACATTGAGGGCATTATTATATTTACCGTTTGAACGGTTACTTTTTGAGAACCCTTATTGTTCTCTTGTTTATTTCACAATGATGACTATTTTTTTCATCCTTTGCCACGTCCACGTCCATGGTTTCTATCATGATAATTATTTTATCTTCTTTTAGACATAAAATTATTTGCCTTCTTTCAGACATAAAATATTGTGTCTTCTTTCAGACATAAAGATATGCTGCCTTCTTTCAGGCATATTATGTTATGTCTTTTTTCAGACATAATGATAATTTACCTTCTTTCAAGCATATTATGTAATGCTACTACATTCACTTAACCACATTCACCTTATGGAATGGAGCTTGTATTGCTCCCTCATTCATCTTAGGGAATGGAGCATATATTGCTCCCACATTCACATCTATAAATGGAGCCTATTTAGTGGACGAGCTTCATAACTTTTATCAAAAATACTTTATCTTTTTTATAATATTTTAGTTTGCCTCAATCATCATTATGCTATCAATATCTTATTATCGCAAAAGCGTGTTATGCCATAATGCATTGGGAGTTGAATATGATGTCTTACCCTTAATTAATGGTATAATAGGCCAAAGTGTGTACATATGATACGATTTGAAGTACAATATTCAAAGGTACTCATGCTTCGTGTAATTGAAACATAGTACTGTAATCATGTATCAATGAAATAACACTAATATATCGGGTAAAGATCATAAGGAAAAATAAGCAGTATTTCTCCGGTCTCCACTTACCAAGAGTACAAAAATTTACCCAACTATAAATCAAAGAAGCATTCTTTAAAAGTTACCATATTTGTTTCATTCCATATATCCATGTGAGAGTAAAATATTAACTATATTACATAATCCATGTTTGCTCTCACAGGCATTTTATCTAACGGAAGAAATGCATAAGATTTTGTTCACTTTATATACTCAACGAGTACAATTCTATAAGAAAAATTTATTTTCGAGCGATGCTCAGTCATTCTGAATAAATCTAATTGCTAGATAAATAGGACACATATGCTTATCAAAAGATCGTATCAATTACTTAAGATGAAGATAAAGAGGCCCTTCTACACTTTTACACGAAAAATAATTGCGTACTCATTTATGTAAAACTTTTCGTGATAATTAGACCACAATTATTAACACCATAATCTTATAAAACCTTTTTAAGTATGAGATGTGTATTAATGTTACATGCATGTATTCCAATATATCTTCGTTTCCAAACAATATTTAATGAAATAGTTCTCTTTCCTTTTAAGATAATAAACTGTGAAAGATAGAGTCGTAAAGAGATTTGTGTACCTTGAAACATGAGTAGAATTGATCTACAATATCATGTTGCGCCATGCACCCTTAAATTATTGTCAAAGGACAGCTACAAAATCAACTAAACAATGGAAGAATAGACAAAAGTTGTAGTCAGTGAAAGGTTTCCACAATTTAAAGTGGTATAAAATAAAATGGAAATAGGATACTATTAATTTTGAGATTAACAAAAACCATAATATGAATGAATTTAGAAACAACAAAAAACTTATCTTGTGTTAGCAACCAGAACGTTGGCTTCTATTAATTGCATCATAATTTGCTTTTCATTTCTTCTAAATCATGTAATAAAATAAAGACTCGTGCTGATAACGTGTTGTAAAACTAATAGCAAAGTAGTGCAAGAACAAGACAAAATATATGAGAGGAGAAGGAAGAACTTGTATTATTCTCAAAGTGTTTCAAGTGTGTCTTCCATAGAGCCAAATGTGCTTTATTTATAGGATACAAATACATGGGTTACAAATCAACCAAAAGGTTACAAGAATTAAGTAGTGGCTTAATAAGAAATTAGTGGTCACTTAGTGGGGAAGAATTAAGTAGGAGAAAGTGGGGTAATAAACCATATGTTACAATTGAATAATGGTGAGTAGTGGTCATCCACACAAATAAATGAATTTATAACACAACATTATTAATCTATGTATTATTAATCCATGTATAAATCGTTCTCTACCAAGCTTCTAAAAACTTCTTATTTTGAAAAATATTTTTCTTCAAAAGTACTGCTTTTCGTAAAAGTACTTTGTAGAAAAACAGTTTGTGTTTTGTCAACTCATTTAAGAAGTATTCTGCCAATAGTTAAGTAGTAATTTGTGTTTGGCTAATCTTTTGATAAAGTACTTTTGAGTATTAAATTACGAGTAAGGACATTTAAAGATTCACTTTACAGAATTAACTAGATGAATGGTTTTAAACATTTATTCTCAAACATTATATTAATTTTTTTATTTAACTAAAACTTTTCAAAATACAGCATACAAAATTGAATATTCTAGATCTATACCTTAAAAGAAAGATGTTTTTTGATTAAAAGTTTCTAATAATAGTAATGTAGGTGTACGTAGAAAAACTAAGGAGAAAAAAAATAATGTACTATTTATATTATAATCATTAGGTTAAAATAAATAGGGGTAATTAGGTATATAAGTATTTCTAATAAAGATATTTTTGTAATTACTAGTTTCTGGACACGTGCGTTGCACGTGTATCCTAGAATTGTCAGTACAAATCTATTTAAACTAATATAGATACTAATATAATCAATACGATTAAAACATGTGTGCACTGAGTAAGACGATAGCCTTATATATTGAATGAAAAATGATCACCTTAAATAACTTATAAGTGGGAGCTTAAAAATGTAGTGCATGTGCAGTATAGAACAGGGGGAAAAAGAAATAAATGTAAATCTACTTTACGAAAACTGTTTATTTTCGTAACTTCTAACGAACTTTGTAAATTGAAAGTGAAAGAGAAAAATTAAAGTCCAACCTTGAGATCTCTTCTGCCGAAACTTCCCTTTTTCTGTTTGAGCTTATAATAATTCCGCTTGTATCGATTCATGTGTTTACTAATCAAAGAGTTAAGCTTTCATTATTTCCTTAAAACCACTTGGTAGATATGTAAAAACATAAGCAGAGAAATCAAACAAAAAAATTTGCCTTATTTCACGTCAATATAGTCAAGAAAGAAGTGATTAAAATCAGCGTCCTATATATTCAGTTCGCTAATATAATCAATTAACAAAGTATATATGTCATTTTACATACAAAGGCCATTAGTCACTGGCCTCATCTGTCAAGAAGATGTGTCATCAAATTATCCCAACTTAAAATTTGAATTTACGTGAGAAAATAAATTTAACAGAAATAAAAATACGAAATTAAGCTTTATGTTTTCATTCGTTGTTTAATCTCACAACCTGTACAAATAGTTCAAAGATTAGCATATGTAACTATGGTATGTATGTATAAAAAGTATAACATACAAACCTAAAGACAAGAAAATTAAGTACGTGCACAAAGTTTTTGGGTAAACATGTAAATTGATAAGCAAAGGAACATGCCAAATCGCCAATCTTGTTGACCATATTTTTGTCTTAGAAATGAAAAATGAAAGAGGTTGTTGATTGTAGAACACCGGCTCAAAAGAGTAAAACCTATTCTGAGGAAATAAACATTGATGTATTAGGAAATACTAAAGGATTTCTCTAGTTCCAAGGAATACTTCAGATGTTTATACTTTGATATTTTCATATAAAATGTACTCCCTCCGTTTATGTTTACTTGTCCACTTTCAGCTTTTCACTCCCACCAAGAAAAAATAAGAAAACTTAAACTTGACAAATATACCCTTATTAATTATACTTAAAAAGTACAAGGTATTTAATTGGGAAGAGATTTTGAAAAGTACAAGGTATTTAATATCAAGGGTAAATTAGGAAGAACATAGCCAATTTTATCTTGAATTGCTAAAAGGACAACTAAACTTAGAATTTCACTTTGAAAAATTTGGACAAGTAAACATAAACGGAGGGAGTATCTGGAAACTGAAAAGGCTCAATTAATTATGAGAAGATTTTAATTTTTATCAATAAATGTTGAACGTGGCGATTAAATTTTCCAACTTTCAATTTAATTTTTTTCCTGTATTTTTTGTTATCTTTATTAAAATATGAAAAAGGTTCATTTTTATGGGTATTTTGGTCTTTCACTTTTTACTTTAAGGGTTCCCACTTTTATATTAGTATGATAGAAATTAAAAACAGCTTCTGCTTCCACTCAAAAATAATTTTTTTCAAAAACTATTTTTTCCAGCTTCTTTCCACAACAGAAAATAGCTTCTGCTGTCACTCAAGAATACTTATTTTTCTCCAAGCTAGAAGTTTAGCCAAACACCTTCGTTTTTCAAAATAAGCACTTTAGAGATAATAAATACTTTTGGCTCCCTAGCAGCTTGGCCAAACAAGCTCTAATTGTGTTAAAATTGATAAAGCAAGATACAAGTTTGGGGTGAAGAACTTTTCACTTTTTCCATTAATGAATAGCCCTATATATACAAGTGAAACTACAAGACCTAACTTAGGCTTGGCCCAATATGCAATTAGTCTAGGCTACACTACAATTTACATAAATAACCTATTTACAATAATAACCTCCTTTAACCCCCCTCCCCCCCAAGTTGGAGCATGAGGATTTTTCATGCCCAACTTGTCAAGAAAGTAGTTAAATTATCCTCGTCCGAGAGCCTTTGTGAAAATATCTGCAACTTGTTAGCCCATTGGTACGTGTCCGGGACGAATCGTGCCTCCAAGAATTTTATCTCGGACAAAATGGCAATCGACCTCAATATGTTTTGTCCGTTCATGAAACACGAGGTTCCGTGCTATATGAAATGACGCTTGACTGTCACACTTTAGTTGTATCGGGAACGGATGATTAACTCCGAGATTCCACACACGGTCATAGCTATCGACCGGTATTCAGCTTCAGCTGAAGATCTGGAGACTATCTGTTGCTTCTTCGTTCGCCAAGAAATCGGTGACTCTCCCAACGAGACATACCATCTGGTAAGAGAGCGTCTGGTCAACGGACAACCTGCCCAATTTGAATCACACCAACCGTATAAGCGAAGGTCACAACTAGAATTCATCACAATACCTGGACCCGGACACCCTTTCAAGTAACGTACCACTCGACGAGCTGCTTCTCAATGTTCAATCCGTGGTTGTTGCATAAATTGAGACAATATATGAACACTATATGACAGATCCGGCCGAGTAAAACAAAGATAAATCAATCGCCCAATCAGTCTTCGATAACTCTCTGGATCTTTCACAAATCAGCCTCTTGCATGCACCAACTGGTGATTCTGCTCCATCGGTGTGGCAACCGAACAAGCCCCCAATAATCCAACTTCGGACATAATATCCATGGCATACTTTCTTTGACAAAGGAATATCCCTTTAGGACCCCTTGCCACTTCAACTCCCAGAAAATATTTCAACAATCCAAGATCTTTCATGTGAAAACAAACGGAGAGATACAACTTAAAAAATCGTATTGCCTTCGAATCATTTTCGGCGATAATCAGATCATCCACAAACACGAGTATACTTAAGTGCACACGAGTATCGTAAACAGAGTAATCTGAATATGGCTGTCGAAACTCATAATTCTTCAAAGCTGTTAATAGCTTTGCAAACCAATACCACCAGGGTGCTTGCTTTAATCCATACAGAGATTTTCGAAGACGACACACTTTTTCGGACGCATAATTTCAATACCCTGGAGGAAGCTTCATATATACCTCCTCATGAAGGTCACCGTGGAGAAAAGCATTGTGAACATCCATCTGATGTAATTCCCAATTCCTAGCAGCAGCTACTGCCAAGAAGACATGAACAGTCACCATTTTAGCAACCGGTGCAAAATTCTCTGTGTAGTCAATTCCTTCAACTTGATGATTACCAAAGATCACCAATCTAGTTTTGTACCTCTCAATGGTACTATCAGAGTTGTACTTAATCTTATACACCAACCGATATCCGAGCGCCTTCTTTCCCGGAGGCAAGCACTCGATTTCCCATGTCTTGTTTGCTTCCAAACCTTGCAACTCTTGTTGCATAGCCGTCCGCCACTTTTCATCTTTCACGGCTTCAGAAAAAGACCTCGGTTCATGTCCCTCCGTTATGGCTGCAAGAAAGCACGCATGCTTCTTCAAAATTTATCAAAGTTAACATCATGTGCCAAGGGATAAGGCGCACCCGAGGCTTGTCGTCGCTCGGGTGAACTATCTGATTTCCGGACATAGGTCGATACACTATGACTCTATTTTCGAACAGTATTAGTTACATAGTCATGCAAACGAACACTCTCTGTCTTCGTTCGCTTCCCTCGGCCCAACACTTCTTCCATCGCTTCCATTTCCAAGTGTCTGGGAATAACACCTTGGTTTAGGTTATCTTGATTCGGCCCCTAATTGTCCGAATTCATTTCTTCTTCCACTTGATCATCATCCAAAACATGTACTGGGGGAATCTCATTACCCCCCCCCCCCACTCTGGAATTGTTCTCTTCTTCGGCATCTTCATCTACTCGGTTGGCCTCAAAACTTGAACTCAGACGCTCTTTGACAACACCCTTTGGTGCAAACGGAAACTTGTTCTCATAGAACGTAACATCTTGTGACATAAAATACTCTTTGGTATCCAAATCATACAACTTCCATGCCCTTTTCCCATTCGGATATCCCAAAAATATACATCGATGACTTCAGCTTTTAAACTTATCATTCATTCGTCCGTGATTGCGTGCATAGTATAAGCATCCAAATACTCTCAAGTGATCATAATTCGGTGTCACGTGCATCAGGACATCATATGGTGTCTTCCTATTCAACACGGATGAAGGAGTCCGATTGATCAAATAAACAGCTGTCATTATACACTCTCCCCAAAAGTCAATTGGCAAATGTGCTTGAAATCGGAGCGCCCAAGCTACATTCAAAATATGTCGGTGCTTTCTTTCAACTCTTCCATTTTGCTGTGGTGTCCCTACATACGAGGTTTGAAAGAGAATCCCTTGTTCCTGAAACTAGGCTTTCATACTTACAAACTCGGTCCCATTATCACTTCGGACGATCTTGACATCTTTATGAAATTGTCTTTCGACCATTGCAAAGAAGTCTTTCAAAGCTCTTCCAACCTCTTTCTTATTAACCAACAAAAATACCCACACAGCTCGAGAAAAATCATCAACAATTGTTAAAAAATATGAGGCACCACATGAAGTTTCAGTTCTATACGGACCCCACAAGTCGCACTGTATCAATTCAAAACTCTCGAAGGCTCTATTCTCGCTCAACAGAAACACATTCCTACTCTGCTTGGCCCGATGACATATATCATATGCTTTCATATTTTTATCACCGCTACAATTCCTAATTTCTTGAATCAGAAGAGAATTTGTTACCTGAATAGAGGGATGTCCCAACCGTTGATGCCACAGATCCAACACATCTGCTTACATAGCCTTCACTGGTTACACCGACTGAAAATAGTACAAACCGTCTGTTTGGTTACCCATGCCAATCAACTTGCCCGTGGTCTTGTCTTTCACAATGCATATATCCTCAGTAAACTGCACATCACAGTTATATTGATCGATTAACTGAGACACCAAAATCAAATTGCACGTCATTCTGGGCACATAAAGAACGTTTCGAAGGGTCAACTGTTCACTAAGCTGGGTTGACCCTTCTTTTATGGCCATGCTACTGCTTCCGTTTGGCAAACCCACCGGACAGTGTACAATATCCCCTAAATCACTCAACACATTCAACTCTTCGGTCATATGGTTTGAAACTCCAGTATCAGTTATCCACGGACCGTTAGTTGTCTTATTGTTCACTCGAACAGCGTCCGACTTCTTTTGATTAAACAAACTCACCAACATCTGCACCTGTTCATTACTCAATCCGGACACACTAGAGCGTCCGAATCCAACTTCACTGGCTGCACGAGTGACATTCGCTTGTGTCTCTGCTCGGCCGCTTGACGACCCCGTATCTCGATTACAAGTCCCATCTCATTCCGTGAGCCAAATTTCCACCATTTTGGATATCCGATAACCTCATAGCAATAGTTTGGATTATGCCCCGAACGATCATAATTCAGACACATTACCCGTTTCCATTTATTCATCACGCCTCTCCGAGAGAGTGTTGCTTTATTCACGACAACTCTCTCTCGGTTACTCTGTCCGTGAACATCACTTCTCACTTGTTCATTCAACATATCAACCGAACCCTCTTTGGGTCGCATAATGGTTTCGCCTCCGAAACCTGTCTTCTCAAGGGCACTCAAGATTGTCTGAAACAATCTCGCCCTTTCAACATCAACCTTCACGTTACACGACGACCCCCCATCGACATAAACGCCAGCAACGGTGACACTAGCTCCTTCCTTTCGAATGGCTATCACCCCACTCTTTCTTCACACTTTATAGAGAAGTTTTATTATACCGAACACTTTTCCGATCAATCGCGTAGTGGCTCTGATACCATGTTAAAATTGATAAAGCAAGATACAAGTTTGGGGTGAAGAACTTCTCACCTTTTCCATTAATGAATAGCCCTATATATACAAGTGAAACTACAAGACCTAACTTAGACACTAAGTAATCCTACTGGACTTGGCCCAATATACAATTAGTCTAAACTACACTACAATTTACATAAATAACCTATTTATAATAATAACCTACTTTAAATTGTTTGATGGTAGACTATTTCAGATTTTTAGTACAATCCGTAAGCTTCCACCTTGAGTTCTCAACGAGAAATTTACTTTCCACTTCACAATAACGTGAGTAGCAAATATTGTGTGAATCTTCTTTTTGTTTTATAAGTGGGTGGATCCTATGTTTTACCTAGCTGTGAAAAATAATCACACAGTTTAAGGTAATTGTGTAAGACACAAGTAAATTTTTGGTTCATAACTTAGAATTAAGCTCAACATGCGTAGGTGGTATGTAATTGCCACATATGTCGTCTCAATCTTGAGTTAACTAAAAAATTGGGGCATATCTGACTCTAACTGGTTGCTGACTAGAAAATGCTTAATCTGGGGTTTAGGGAGTAAATTAGCAAACAAAGAGCTGAAGGGAGTAAATTGTGCAAATCCCATACCTTGGTAGTCCAAAATTCGGTCAAAAAGTGGAAGGAAAAAAGAAAAGAACGAATTTTTTATATATTGTAAAATCAAACCAAGAAGATATTTTGTGGAGACTTGATGCTGAAATTCCTTTACTATAAAAGCAGACAGTTAGTTGGAAATCTTATTTTCCATAGGATTTTGTTCGTTTAGTGTTTGAATGGGATTGGAAAATGTCAGGCTTTATTCCAAATGATGATGTGATTGTCAAAAGATAAGGAACCGTTTCAAAAAACACATTTGATGACTTTCCATTGAACTGCATCTTCTATCAATTGCTCGCTAATATCAGCTAGTATATGAGCAAGAATGATTTCTTCGGACGGGGTTTTACCATTGCTACAAAAGTTTTCCATAAACTAAGCAAACTAAGCATGTGCTATATTTTGCCCCAAGTCTTCTTCTAAATTCATGAAATTCATGAAGGATCAAATGAAATTCCTATGCTCCCTCTCCGGCTTTTCTTATATATGGATAATTATCCATTTAAACTTAACTATTATGTAATCAAATGAAAATCCTACTCTTCATCTCTCCACGCGTATGAATTTTCCATTTAAAATTAACTGTCATGTGATAGTGGAATGGTTTCTTAATAGTCGCTAAATTTTGGAAAACTAGTTATTAAAGCCATTTTGCTTTGTTTGATTAAAGTTACTTAGCTTACGATAAATCTCTCAAAAAATAACTCTTACCAATTTTTGCACTCTTATTCACGAATATATTTTATTTTTATTCATATCATGTGACACCAGGTTTCTTATCCAGTAGGACATTTTTAAGAAGAAAAAAAAACCCAAATTAGATGTTACCCTAGCTGGAAAAAGACCCAACTCAAAAATTATTGTTGTTTGTTCAATTATGCAATAAGCAAAATAATTTGTAATTCTTTATTCGATTTAATTAAGTTTTAACCATGTTATAACTTATAAGCCAAGATTATTTTATGATAGAGGTGAAATATAACTAAAATTTAAATTAACAAATTTATAAGTAAAAAAATTTATTTAGTACAAATCAAATTTCTGTCAATTTATTAATATGTATTTTTCCATTGAAAGTTCAAGTTTGTGTATTATATTAAATTAAATGCAATCGAATATGAATTCAACCATCTAACAGATTCTTACTTTTTTCTTAAATAGCCACATTAATAAAGAGCAATTTTGTATAAAGGGCAGACGTGTAAAGGCAAACATTAAAGAATCAGTTCGGATCTGGTTCTAAGTTGATCATAGTGTAGCAAAGTTTCATTTGATACAGACTCGAGCTGTACTATAAGTGCACAATTGAGTTAGCTTGACGCAAGGTCGTAATAAGCTAGTTACAAGACTAATAAAGCTAAGTTATAAGATCAATAATGTTACATTTGAGTGCAACTTTATAAGTCGATAGAAGTAGTTCGACATATTCACAAGATGAGAGCTGTTAAGTTACTAGTATTTCGGTTAGGATGGAAAATTTGGTAACTTTTATATGATATTGAGCAAGTTTTTGGATTGAGTCCGGTCGAGATTCATTTTAAATTAAGCATTACCTATGCAGGCCGGTGTTGAGTTTCTATATGGGTTAGAGATGAAAATTTTTGGTCTCTTTATATAGCTTGAACAATCTTACTCTATTTATAAATGGCTTGAACAAACTAAATTTTATTAAGTACTACTCTATATTACTACTACTATTTTATTTATGTATTTTATTTTAATTGTTGTTTCTTTGTTACCTTCAAAGTTTTTTATTTCTTCAATATTTTTATTTTAGTCTTCAACATGTGTATTTTTTTTTTCCTAACTTGTTTTCAAAACATAGAAAACATCTCTACTCAACATAAGTATGGGTAGGTTTGCTTATGCCCCACCCTTTCCGATCTCCCTTGTGAAATCTTACCGGATATGCCATTGTTTATAATATGATTAGTTTTAAGTGAAACACTGGCAGGCGGTGTTTTAATTTTATTAGAAGATTTATATGATCAATAAATATTAACCTTAGTGTTGCCGGTTTCCATGGCCCATGGGGCCGTGCACGTCCAGTATATCCTTCACGCTCCTCCGCTAGCGCGTGATATCTCTTCCATAGGCACGTGGGCTATTACATTCCTTCTCTCTCTAGCTCAATACATCAACCTAACAATGTATAGACACAAAGGGTGAGAGTAATAATTTAATAAAGGAAGAAATTAGATCCAATATTGTGGAGAAAAGGACTGTAGTACTTTATTGGATACTGAAGTTGACGTTAATAAGTAAAAGTGTGTCTAAGTTCTCTTCATGTAAGTACTGTGGGCCCCACTTCCCCACCCCTACCCCCTTACTAGATTCTCCTCACTTTGCTTCTAATGTCTACTTTCCTCACAAACAACGGCGCTTTAAAACCATCTTACTTCTCTCTCCATCTCTATGTATATATAGCTTGCAATGACACTTATGTTACAAATATTACAACTAACTTTATTATATTGAATATTCTTGATCATTAGCTAGAAAACTAAAACAGTTTATAATGTGGTACCAGCTTTTGGTCCATTTGTGCAATAGATTTTGTTGATGATACCAATGCAGAAACATTGGTGTTGATGGATTTACGGATAAGAAGATGATCATGATAGCCAAGTTCTCTGTATATATTTATTGGGTTTTGCATGTGGGCTGACCGATAAGATCTTGATATTAGATTGGATTTTGCTCTCCAAGAAACTTGTATTTTTCTTTTCAGGTAAATATACTCTGTAATACTTTTTTTAAACCTTTTCAGGTTTTACTTGAATTTTAAGCTTATTTTATGTTTGCTTCATTTAGTTATCTCTAACTTGTTCTGACTTTTTTTTATCTTGTGGTAAGATCGCAATTTGATGGGTAGGTTAGGCACATATTCCCTTTGTTTATGTAGCAATATTTCCTCTTTAGATCATTTTCTAATTTTGGAAACAATTAAATATAAAGTGAACTTATCATTTGTTTCTAATGAGAAATTTTTTATAGCCACACAAATTTACGGGTAGAAGGGACCATTATTTTTCCGAGTTTCAAACTATGAACCATGCACCCTTGCGGATTTTTCGATTATCGAAAATTAATATTTAATTATTTAGGAGTGATAATCTTTAAGAAAAATTCCTTTATATTGCCGGACTAGTTTGTCTTTGAGAATGTTGCCTTTAAATATAAGAAACTTATATTATTGCAAGTGGATGTTGGTGCATGCATTTGTATGTATCTTCTAAATTTTATATTCATGTCATGCTGTCCTGTTTTCTTCTTAATGTGTTTTCATGTTCTGGAAAGTAAATTAACAACTTGTCTCATGCATATCTGATTGGATTTTGTCAGGTCCATGATTGCAGATTAAGCATAATAGATTGGTGCTGAAATGGATATTTAGTTTTATTCTATCCAGTATATGGGCTGAAGAATTAGTTAATTGGATGCAATGTTAAGGACATTAGCATCAGTTTTGTTGATATCGTCGTTCCTTGTTTACTTATCGGCTGCTGATGATGGTTTCCCTCGATGTAACTGTGAAGATGATGGATTTTGGAGCATTGAGAGTATATTAGAGTGCCAAAGGATCAGCGATTTCTTTATCGCGATTGCCTATTTTTCGATCCCAATTGAGCTTGTTTACTTTGTCAGCTGTTCTAACTTTCCATTCAAATGGGTGCTATTTCAGTTCATTGCATTCATTGTTCTTTGTGGGATGACTCATTTGCTCAATTTCTGGACTTACTATGGCCAACACACATTTCAGCTTATGCTTTCCCTAACCATTTTTAAAGTCCTCACTGCACTGGTATCTTTTGCAACTGCTATAACCCTTATTACCCTCTTTCCTATGCTGCTCAAAGTCAAGGCGAGGGAGTTTATGCTAACAAAGAAGACTTGGGATCTTGGTCGAGAAGTTGGATTAATAAAGAAGCAAAAGGAAGCTGGATTGCATGTTCGGATGCTTACACAGGAGATTCGAAAATCACTTGATCGTCATACAATACTCTACACAACTCTGGTGGAGTTATCCAAGACACTAAATTTGCATAATTGTGCAATTTGGAAACCCAACGAGAATAGAACCGAGATGAACCTCATTCATGAGCTAAAAGGCAGAAGCTTTTCTAGCATGTATAGTTTACCTATCCCAACAAGTGATCCGGATGTAAAAGCAATTAAGGGGAGTGATGGAGTAAAGTTACTTGATGTCGACTCCCCACTTGCTGCTGCGAGTAGTGGAGGAAGTAGTCAACCAGGAGCTGTGGCTGCAATCAGGATGCCGATGCTGAAGGTGTCAAACTTCAAAGGTGGTACTCCTGAACTTGTCCCAGAATGTTATGCCATACTGGTTTTGGTTCTTCCTAGTGAACAAGGTAGATCTTGGAGCAACCAGGAAATTGAGATAGTCAGGGTCGTGGCTGATCAGGTTGCTGTGGCTCTGTCCCATGCTGCAGTGCTTGAAGAGTCTCAGCATATGAGAGAAACATTGGAGGAGCAAAATCGAGCTCTGCAACAAGCGAAGCAGGATGCACTTAAGGCCAGTCAAGCAAGGAATGCATCTCAGATGGTTATGAGCCATGGGCTGAGAAGACCTATGCACTCAATATTGGGTCTGCTCTCCTTATTGCAAGATGACAAATTGGGTAATGAGCAGCAACTTCTTGTGGATGCAATGGCTAAAACCAGCAACGTTGTGTCAACCTTAATAAATGATGTGATTGATACATCAACTAAGGACAATGGTAGATTCCCATTGGAGATGAGGCATTTTCAGCTACATTCCATGATAAAAGAAGCTGCTTGTCTTGCCAAGTCTTTGTGTGCTTATAGGGATTATAAAATTTCCATTGAAGTTGACAAGTCTTTGCCAAATCATGTTATGGGTGATGAAAGAAGAGTTTTTCAAGTTATTCTTCATATGGTTGGAAATCTTTTGAAGGACCCCAACGGAGGGTATCTTACATTTAGAGTTCTAGCAGAAAGTGCAAGTAGGGAAGACATTGAAGGAGCTTGGAGAACAAGGAGATCAAACTCATCTCGTGACAATGCATATATCAGATTTGAAGTTGGAACAAGGAATATTCACTCTCAACGAGAGGGCATAACATCCACATTGCCACATTGCAGTCAAAGACGTTGCACTAGGGAGGTGGAGGAAAGCCTGAGCTTCACTGTGTGCAAAAAGCTGGTTAAGGTACTCTATTGCTAATTGCAGCATCTTTATATACATCATGATCATATAACTGGAATTCATGCATTCTACTGTCTCATTTGGTTCTAATTTCTTTACACTCTGGTACTGTTAGACACTCAACTTTGAGAAAATCATTTCGTTCTAGATTAGCTCATTTGCGGATGACACTAACTGTTGCTTCAATGTCAGAAAAGATAGTACAATATCATGACCTTGATTGCCTGTACCCATCTTTATCTAGTGTTCCTGTATAAGCAAATGTGTCGTGCTTTTGCTTTGACATAGAATCATTTCCTTGTGACTGTGAAATATGACCGTACAAGTTTCTTAGGTTGATTGATAGAGCTTTTAATCCTAGTTCATGGAGAATGAAAATCTGAAACCATTCGTAGAAGTCGGTGGATCCTGCTTGTTGTTCTGTTTTTCCTTCAGTGATTGATTTCAAGTGCATATATTTACAGATTGGATTGAATTAACTTCCTCCTAATATGTGAAATTGATGAACAGTTGATGCAAGGAGACATCTGGGTAATCCCAAATCCAGATGGTTTTGATCAAAGCATGGCTGTTGTTCTTGGGTTTCAACTGTGGCCATCAATATCCATAGGCATTCCTGAATATCGGGAATTGTCTGATCACTCGCATCCACACCTACTCCTCCAGGGAGTTAAAGTTCTGTTAGCTGATTATGATGATGTAAATAGAGCTGTAACAAGGAAACTGCTTGAAAAATTGGGATGCAGCGTTTCTGCAGTTTCCTCTGGACACGACTGTCTTGGTGCTCTTGGCCCTGCTGCATCCTCATTCCAAATTGTCCTTTTGGATCTTCACCTGCCTGATTTGGACGGCTTCGAAGTAACCATGAGAATTCGGAAGTATCGTAGCCGCAGCTGGCCATTGATTGTTGGTTTGACTGCATCTGCTGATGAAGATGTTAGTGGAAGATGCGTGCAGATTGGAATGAATGGAATTATTCGTAAACCGGTGCTATTGCCAGGAATTGCCGATGAGCTTCAGAGGATTCTGCTGCAGGCAACCAGAATCATGTGATGATATTGATACTGCCTTATAATGCAGGGATTCATACAACAGCCTAATGCTAGGCAAACAAAAATTGCTTTGGACCAATCGCTTCCCACCTCTGAAGATTCAAGCAAGATGTTACATACATACATTGAAATCAAAATGGTATAGAAAGTATATCTTCTTTTCTCTATAGTATAAATTAAATTATGCTAAATATGACTTGGCTGCCAGCTCTGCGCATTTCGACATTTTATTTAGCTTAACTCGGGATTTAACTAATCTGTCCCTAGAACGGAAGTAGTTATAAGATGACTTGAGAATAGCTCCATTTGTGAGTTATAGAGCACTAAATTCATGCATTAGAATTTGCTTTTGCAGAAATATCTGTTGCCAATTGAAATTTTGGATGAAAATGTTTAAAAGGGCAGATCTTAAATATTGGCTTGTATGAATATGCATTTATAGATGTGCTAAAATGCTTCATTAAGATGAGAGTGGACATATTTTTGGGACTTTAGTTGCACTTAATACTGATCTCATTTTTCTAGTTTGTGGACTTTTACTAGTTCATAACCTGGCGAAGAAATATCAGGTTGTTGTTTGCAACATTGTAGTTGATTTCAAGAAAATGAATGCCCTCATCCAGTTGAGTCACTAGAGGAATTAGGAGAGTAAGACTGGTGTTTCCCATATAGTCTGATTTTCTCCTTATGTATAGGTTAGGTTGTATTGTCCTTTGCTTCAGATCATGAATGGAGATGCCATAATGTTATTACATTAGGATGGAAGAATTGGTAACTTTATTCTAGCTCGTTGGAAAAGCTATTGTAGATGAGCACCCAAAGGTTGATTCAGAATTTATGGGTTCAACCTTTAATTTAAGTTCTAAGTTCTTGGAGCTGAACTTATTGAACATTTAAAATAATATTGGTTCGGCTTATAATATCTGTTCAAAGTTTAGTGGTTTTTCACACATGTATATCCATGTTTTATGTCGAAATACTGGGTTCAATTGACCTGTAGCTAACAAGTTACATCCGTGTTGCCTAACTGTTGGTTCCAATAGATGTCTCCTTGGGCATACTCGAACACCATAGGCTATGGTCTTGGTGTCCAGGGGTCTCTGCATGGTTTTTGCACTTAACAATGTCTACTGTTTTGTTAGAAGAGAATAACAAAAGGATGCATGGGTGAGATAAGGGGTTATAATTTTAAGCAAAGTGAGCTAGTAGCTACAAAAACTTGCAATAGCAACTTGGTTCCAGGCATGTGGACTGCATGTTCTATCTTAGATAAAATTCTTATTCTGCCTGTATTAATTTATTTTGTGCTTGGTCCTTTTGGATTTGTTTACTGAATTCATTTTTTGAACTTCATCTTCAAGGCATGGGCATCGCATGCAAGGCCCATTTCTCAGTTGTGCACTTGTGTGTTGGGGGGAAGGATATCAGAAGTGGGAAAGATATGGGAAATAATGGGTCAAAGATGACTTCATGTTATTTGTTGTTTCTCTGAACTTTGTGACAAAATTAGAAACCATGCATGAACTTGAGTACGTACATGCACTTTTTTTTTCCGAGTCTAAAAGGGGTTGCAAGAGGCAGGGGCGCATCTACGTTGCTATAACAGTGTCACCCGAGCCGACACCACACGGCTGAAAATTTTACTAAATTATATGTAAATAATGAGTTTAGAATGAATAGAATTGTGAATAATAATTAAAGAATGACACCACTCAGCGAAATGAGAAAATGTTGTTCTTTTATGGAGTAAAAAGTAAGAATAAAGTATAAGAAAAGAATTTGTTAGTCTTTCGCCAGTTTCACTCTCGAATTCCGGATCCGGCAATATGGGTACAAAGGGAAAGTTCACTTTTCGCCAGTGTACTCTTCTTCTGCCATCAGGGTGTGCAAAATCGAACCGATACCCATAGTTGAACCATTACCTCTACCAATAAGCATAACAGTTATAACGGTTATTGGTTCGGTAATGGTATTAATTTTCAATGCCGATAAGATATCAGTACGGTAACAGTTTCTATATATCTTTAACACTACCATACCGATAACCGATAAGATTTTTTTATAATTTTTATATATTTTATTTTATTTATTATTAGTATATTAAGTCATTTAAACTCTTAATTTACAACATTAACTTATAGGTTAAACTTCAATTATTATTATTATTATTTTTGGTGGTTATATGTCAATACTCATACAATTTAATTAATGAGTCCGACCTATTTTATAATTAATTTTGCTTTCTCGGATTGTTGATCAGACTTTCTTATCTTTTCTTTTTCTATTTCATTATTTTGTGTTATGTTAGCATATTGTTAAGACTTTTTGTTTGCACTTGTTTACTTAGTTTGTGTGGATGGTTTGTCCTATTACTTTAGTGGTTATTCATATTAATTAAAAAATATTACCTATTGACAATCATCTACCAAGAATTCACGTATTACTTCGGTGTACCAGTTACCGAACTGTTAACTACCGAACCGTTAAGCATCGATAACTGATAGCTTATTGATACGGTATTGGTTTTACATAATTACATACCGTTAACCGATATACCGTTACCGATAAGTTCAAATCCGAACCGTACCGTCCCATGAACACCTCTGTCTGCCATAACCATTTTCATGTCTTTGTTCCTGTTTCGGTTTTACACTTTGTGCTAGATTGGGTTTGGATTACTTTTTCTTTCTTTCTTTCTTCAATTTGGATTGCTTACTGGAGTATTAATTACTTCCTTCGTTCATTTTATTTCTCAATTTTTTAAGAATTTTTTTTTTTTAATTTTACTTGTCACTTTTAGCAAATCAAGAAATAATTAATAATGTTCTTCGAATTTTAGTCATATTATTAAATAAGTATTTTTAAATCATAGTTTAAATTTAAATTTGCAAAGCATAATTAATAAGGTTAAGTTAGTAAAATAGTCAAATTTACTTATGATTTTTTGATGGGTTTGAACAACAACATACTCAGTATATTCTACAAGTGGGGCTTGGGGAGAATGACATGTACGCAAACTTTACCCCACCAAAGTGGAAAGATTGTTTTCGATTGCCCCTGGCAAATTTGTCCTTTCGAGATTGTAAAATAGCTTGATTACACTAAATGTGAAACAAGGGAGGTATGTATAATATTTAATATTACGGGGAAATATGTATAACAAGGCGAAATCTCAAGGGAAGTTTATGAAACAATCTCAAAATAATATTATTATGGAAATAAAATTATAAAGATAAAATTATTCTCTTATTAAAATGGTGTAATAAATACTCGAAGTACATTACCATGGGAGCACATGATAAATCATCTTAGGGATTACAATTAGTGTCATCACTATGATCTCTATCATACATTACCTTATAATCACATTCAAATTCCGGTACACCATCTCTACATCTGCTCTCTATAACCTTCGTTGGAACATCATATAGGCTGTCGTGCCATTCTAACCAATCAGTGCATATATGAATACAATCTTCTTCTATATTTGGAGGATATGTCTTACAATTTATTAATGTCAAAACGATATTAAGAAGAAAAAGCAGAGCTCTAATACCATCATCCGCTTGCAACCCATCCTTTAATTTTGTTTTATATTTCCTGTGAAAATAAATATTTACAGTAACGTCAAAAGGTCTCATAAGCACCATTTCAACATTACAATAAACTAGAAATATAATAAGTATTAGTAGAAAGTGCACACGTGTGTATAGCTAGGTTTACCACTTCAAATGGACATTGTCGATTACTCGATAGATGAATATCTTAAACGGCCGATTAGGTGTTCATCAATATACATACGCCTAACTTAAACGACATATCCAAGTAAAGCATCTCAAGAAAGTACTGCTATGGAATATGAAATTAAAATAGGTGCTACCATTACCGATTAGAAATTAAACATTAATCGTAACGTACAAATTTAAAGTGTAAAAGAAAAGAGATTGTTCCGAGCATGGAAAAGCACAGAAGCAAGGAGGCATATAACAAACGATGAAAAAAGCAAAATTAGTAGTAGTAGCTTCTACGGTGAAGGAAAATCTTTTTTTTTCTTGGTTAAATAAACAAAATACTACGAATATTGCTTACCCTTTAATTTCTTTTGATATCACAACGATGTTTGAGCCTTTTCCGAAGAAAAGGTTGTAAGGTATTAAATAAAGAGAGAGCAATTAATTAATAGTATAAATTAGATATAAAACGCATGGATGATCAAACTTCGTCAGGGTCTCTCTTTCAGATCGAAGAGACATTAATTAAGTAGTATTAATATGGGAAAGTAAATGTTGGCGACGTATTCAATTATACTCCCCGTCCCATTTTTATTGATACCTTTAGCTTTTGCACGTCCATTAAGAAAATTATTAAATAAGGTGTATATTTTACTATGTTATCTTTATTTAATGTTTGACTATTAATTTTTTTTTGGGAATTCTTTTAATTACTAAGGGTATAGTTGGAAAGAATTGACAAAACATGTCTTGAAATCCTAAAGCGTCAACTAATTTGGGACAAATAAATATTGCTAAAGCGTCAACTAATTTGGGACGGAGGGAGTATCACAGAACACTTTTTTAAGACCAAAAGTTTGCACTATTAATTAGGAAGCTTAAACCGTGTCCCGCTTCTAATTAATTTGATTTGTATCAAGGAAACTAATATTTATTGGCTTGAATCGACCACATTTGGAATTTATTCATATCATTAACATTCTCTGTACCTCTTTACTCTTTGTATTGGGTGAAAATTTACTAAGCTTCGATGATAAGGGTCGAAACATGGTTTGATTGAATTCTTTGGAAACGAGCTCTCAAGGAAGCTCGCTCAGCTCCCGAAGCTAGATGCCTCGGGTAGAAAACGGGCCTTAGCTACAAGTTATCCCTCGAGGCGATTAGAAGACAACCATCATGAGGCTCGTAATTTACTCCTCGTTGAAGATACGTTCTTCGGTGAATGAGTTCATGTCTTTTGTAACTGACGACCGTTGCCCACACATTTAAGAAGGAGATCATGGTCAGACCACGAGTGAATATGGAGTAATGGCCATTAAGCGCAATAATTGCTATTCTCATTCTTGTAGACTATAAATAGTCATGAAAAAATTATGTAAAGGCATCTACAAATATATGAAATACACTTACATTTTGTTTCTCAGCTATTATCCTAATTCCTTTATCAAATTTCTTGTCTTTTTACAGCTTTGATACAAATATTTCCATGTTACCCCAAAATAAATTCGATTTATTGTTCTAATCAGATTTAGGCCTAACAAATTGGCGCCGTCTGTGTGGAATTAGCAATAACATTTGTTCCAAAGTGTTCCCAATTTTACGTACCATTTGTACCAACATCCTTTAAATAGAAGACAATACTAACACTCCCGATAACACAACGATCCAAACTCCCGACCCAGTCATTAGTGTCACTTCGTCTGGCGGTGGAACGCCAATAACACCACTGGCTTAACACCACCTGGCTTAATATCGCCTGACTTAACGCCGCCTGATTTAACACCACCCGCTGGTCTGACTCCTTCAACTAGTTTAAGCTCCCCAACTGGGGTCACTCCACCACTGACCAATCCCTCTTCATCAAGTTCAAGTGACCCTTTCCAGTTGTATGTGATGGTCACTTTGCAACGGCTTCAAGAGAAATTTGCTGCTTTCTCTAGAAATGGGAGAAACGCAACAAATCTCACCGAGCCTCCACTCACCACGCTCAATGTAAGCATCCCGAACGTTGTTCCTACGGGCGCAACAACATGGGAACTTCCAAATGGGGCCGCGTCTGGTGGCTCGAGGTCTGCTCCATTAGAAAATCAACCTTTCGGGGCAGCCCCAATGATGGCTGAAACTAGCGTCCCGTCGGACTTTGAGAAATGAAAGAAAGAGTTTGACGCCAGTATGGAAAAGCGGCTCGAAAATGTTCCTGGGGTCATGAAACCTCAACGAGCTATAGATATTGAGAAATGCAGGCAGCAACCTTTCAAGCCCGTGGCTGCTTCTCCTCTCATTCCAAAATACTTCAAGTTGCAAATCCTGAAGAAGTACGATGGGACACCTAACCCCGTTGATCACACAACTGAAGATATGGCTATGGTCAAGAGCAACGAATTGACCCCGGTGGAAAGGGAGTCAATGTTCTTAAGAAGTTTGCTGATACCCTTGAGAAAGGAGCGTTACGCTAGTACATGCACCTCCCCTCCAAGTCAATATCGAACTACGACAAATTGGCTGATATGTTCATCAAAGCCCATACTGGACCCCAAAAAATCCTCAAACAAAATGAGGATATATTTAAGGTTAAACAAAAAATACCGCGAGCCAATTAAAGACTTCCTCGAGCGTTTTCAAGCCGAAATGATGGACTTGACAAAAATGGATGATAGTTTGGCAGTCATGGCTTTCGAAAGGAATATAAATGTGAGCAATTCTGAGGCTGCTGCTGAATTGAAGAAAGAGCTTCAGCAGTATCAGGCACAGACTTGGGATGAACTGCACGACAGAGCTTCTGTAAAAGTTAGGCTCGAAGAGACTGAATGGAGAATGACAGGTTGGTACAATTCATACCGAGGCCACGCAGAATCCTCCCGACGTGCCGATGCGCCACGAGGGAATTCTAAAGGGCGATACGAGCCTTATAATTCTTAAAGGCAGCATGTAAGCCAATGCCTCGGAGGGCAAAAATATGTGAGTCAAAGGCTAAGGGGAAGGTCAGCACGAATGCCAATTAGAAGAACTCCTCGGGACCATCCTTAATATCCAAGGATAAATATCTGCCCCAAATACCTGATTACAATTTCAACATTTCTGCCACTGAGTTGGTGAACGGAATAAAAGGGATGACCGATCAAGGTGTGAGGTTGCCGAGAGATATGAGGACGCCCCCGTGGAAGAGAGATCAGACTCAATATTGTGAATTTCATATGGATTATGGACATGCCACCGAGGACTGCAAATCATTGTGCCTCGAGGTAGATTATCTCCTTAAAAAAAGTTTGCTAGCTGAGTATATCACCGATAAGGGGAAGTAGAATTTTACTAAGAATAGGGGTGAGGGACAACCGCTGAAGGCGCAGTCTCCAAAAAGAGTGGTGAATGCCATAACTAGGGGGATCAGAAGTGAATGGGTGTCAACTTTACTGCTGGAAAGAAATTCGCAAAGCTTTCAATTACTGTGAATAAAAGGACCCGAGCTGGTGGGTCGAAAAATGAAATAGTCATTGATGCAGAAGACTGTGATGGGATGATGTTTCACCATCATGATGCCTTGGTGATTGCGTTAAGGATTAGTGACTGCGATGTCAAACGAGTTTTGGTTGATCCTGGCAGCTCGGTGAATATCATCAAATATGGAGCTGTTAAGAAGATGTGGTTAAAGGACCTCGACGTCCCAAAAGCAACCATATTGACATGATTCAACAACTCAACCGAAAGACACTTGGAGAAATCACTCTTAGTACAACTGCTGAAGGAGTTGATAAGAAGATTGTTTTCCAAGTAATGGCAGAGGATATGGCTTATAATGTTATCCTCAGAAGGCTCTGGATCCATGAGATGAAAGCTGTTTCATCTACCTTGCACCAAGTAATTAAATTCCCAACCCCATGGGGAATTTGTTCCATAAGAGGTGAGCAATGAATAGCTCGTGAATGCTATTCAGTTGCGATGAAGAGTTGAGTAGCTTCGATTGAGCCATCCAAATCGCAATTACTCGGCTCAAGGCCTGGTGAGGAGGAGAGCTTGGTTCTTAAAAAAGGCTCTCGAAGGAGGAATGGAAAAGGTCCCATGATTTCTGACATTGAGGTACATTACTCTTCGTCAAGCGCAATCTTTCGCTTACAACATCAAGCTGTCAATGCCCCAACATTTAGGTCGAATGATGCTCACACCTTGTTTCTCTTTGCTTGTCCTTTTCAGGAAGCAAAGGGAACGACAAAAAGTGCTCGGGTCTACATTCTTCACACCCGAGCACTAGGGGGATGCAAGGGGAGTGGGCTCAGTCAGTTTTCGACTCACAAACAACTAGGGACTTCGAACGTAACTCGAAGACTGTCAATCCGTACACCGGGGACTATTCCCATAGGAGTTAGTCTTGTTGTTTATCATAATCTCCCAAGGTCGTGTTGACACCCAATTTTATCCCTCCTTTTTCCTAAAATCGGCTATAATTTAACTTAAAGGTGCGATTTGGCTATTTGTGCAAATTATGCATTACAAAGCATGCATTTACGTGTGTTATCCACTACTTATATATTATATACTTAATGTGGCTATACTATGTAATTTTGTATCATTTAAGCTATTTGTTAAAATGTGATTATTTGTGCAATTTTAGTGCATTTATAGCATTTTAGTAATTATTCGTGGCTATTTATACATAATTAATTTAATTTGCATTCCATTTTATACTTAATTGATTTAATGTGTGAATTTTACTATTTATTCATCCATTTTTCACAATATATATACATATTCATATTTTTTGTTTGCTTAGCACCTTTAAATAAAATATTAGCCGAACAAATAATCAATTCATTTTGACTTCTTGATTAGTCATATTTGAGTTCCTTTTGAATTTAAATATGTGCAAGTCTTCCTTTTAAAGCACTCATCTTGAAATCTTTCCTACGAACCTGGACAAGAGTCCGTCTAGGTACATCCATTCTGTTAGAAATCAATTTCTACTTTCTTCTAATCATTTAGTTCAAATTCTTTTAAATTTGGATATTCTCATATTCCTATAATTATTTTTATGTTCCAAAATATTTTTTTTATTTTTAAAATCCTCCTTTGTCTTGAACATAGACAAATGTTCGTCTTGATACGTTCATAGTTGAATTTAACATTTCATTTTCCTCCTAATTTATTTTAAAATAAATCATTCCTAAATCCCTATAATTATTTTCGTATCGAACCTACACAAGTTTCTTAACCAAACACATTCTCTTTATTTGAATTTTGAAAGAAAACATTTCCCAAATCTTCTCCTTGATTTTATTATCTTTTTCAATCTCTTATTACGTAAATCTCTCTCCTAAATCAGTCTCCTAATCTTTTCTAATCCCCTATCTCTAAAATTAATCCCCCAAATACCTCCAATCCCCAACAACTATTTTATTTCAAAAATTCTATATACACAAATCCCTTTTTTTTTCATCGACTCCATCATGAGCACATATAAAAAAAAACAGACACACGCACAAAAACCAGCGGACCCCACCACTCCTTCCTTGTCTTCTTCCCCACATATACAATACCCAAAAATACATCTACACCATGATTTGACCCATCTCCGCCGTACATAGATCAACAATACACATCAACACAGCCACACCCCTCACATTCTTCTCCACATCCATTCACACACAAACATCACAATACAATCCCTCTCTCATCTCTTCATTAACACAATACAAACAAATATACATACGCACACCTATATATCTCTATTCACCACTGTCGCACACCCATCTCCTTCTCTTTAACAATACACACACCCAGATCACATACATCACCTCACCACCAGTCCACAGAACCAACATACACCCGTAAATCAAAAAACCAAAAGGGAAACAGGGGAGTGGGAGAGTCGCAGATCGGGAAAGAGGGGAATGAGATCGGGGACGGGTTTATAAATTAGAGGAGTGCAACAGTGTCGGACGACGGAAGCCTCGTTGTTAACTCTTTATTTCACTGCCTACATTTATTTTCCTTTTCGTTCTGCATGTTTTGTGTTTTATTGACAGGAGAGGAGAGAAGCAAGATGAGGCTCAGAGTGGCAGCGACGCCGGCGAGGCCGCCGGAGCTTTCCGTCGAGACCTGCTGGCTGTCGCTCATCTGTTTCCCGTCATTTCTGTTGCGATTTCGTTACTGTCTAAGACGTCGACTGAAATTAGGACTTTGTTGTTCTTGTCCTTAATCCCATCGGCGATTTTGGGTCGACGATGGTGTTGGTGCCTCTTGTGGTTTTGTCTCAAGTGATTGGGAATACTGATTGTTATGGTTTTGTTGACTGCATCTTTATTGTTTGAATCTTTAATACAACCAGTATTTGGGTTTCTATTATAAATGATATTGTGATATGTCTAAAGCTTTATTTGTGCTGCTGATCCTTTTTTCTGAGGTTGTGATCGCAGGTCTTTTGATGCTAATTTGTATGGGCAGTGTCTGTCAATTTGGTTGGTTATTATACCTTATCGTTGATGGCTTTGAATATACTTGTCCCATCTAACCTGTACACTGATTTGAACACGATACTACACTTAGAGGCCAATGATGTTTGGAGGCCTAAAATCAGTCACGTTACACTCCCCGCTTCCCTAAAACAAATAGGCGATGACGATGCATATCACTTTGAAAAGTAAGCGATAGCAGAGTGGTGGGATTGAAGGTACCTGACATGGCAAACCGGCTCGGGTTCCGTGTTTGCAGCCGTACCGACATCCCTAACCTCTGCTTGATGCAATACACCATTCTGAGCCTACACTTTAGTAAAATTCCTTTCCCCTTTATTTTATTTTATTTTATTTTATTATTCTTGATATTTTACACTATTATTATTATTATTATTATATAACTATTATTATTACTATTATTATTATTATTATTATTATTATTATTATTATTATTATTATTATTATTATTATTATTATTATTATTATTTATTGTCGTACTAATTCATATTTTTATATTTTTGCGAGGTACATCGTGGTAAAATTTCAAAAGACAACTCTTTAAAAAAAGGACAAACTATTTAAACTCATTGACTTTACTTAACTTTATTTTATTAATTTTCTTTGCCATTCTTACTAACTTGTTTGTTTATTTTGCAAGGCACAAAGCTTGGTCATTAGAAGAGATGCATATTTCTTAATTATCTTTAAAGTTGTATATCATAGTTTAATATTCAAATATTTCATTGCTTAGTTAGTTTAATTACCCGCTTTAGAATCCTAATTATTTAGTCCGGCCAGTAAACCACATTTGGTGGAGCCTGAAAGGTGCCTAATCCCTTCCTCTCGGGTTAACTTGAATCCTTACCTAGATTTCTGGTTCGTAGACTAAGTTTCGGAGTTAATTGTAAAATTGGCTAGAAACAAAATAGGTGCTCTAATACGCCTAGTTAAAAAATATATTAGATGGCGACTCCAACTCCTTACCAGTGTGTTACCGAATAAGTCGAGCCCTATTTCAAACTTTAACTGGTTCGGTAAAAATAGGATGCGACAGAATGGCGACTCCGCTGGGGATATCAAGGTTCAAACCATAACGGACTTTAAATTGGAATTCTTTACTTGCTTTATTTTCTTGTCATTTCTTCCGATACTAACTTTTCCTCCTTTTCTTTTTGCAGGATTAAAGTTATTTTTGAATTTCCAAAATTTTGGGGTTCTGTTATTTGAATTGCTTGTTTATATTTTCTTAATTGTTATTTGTGTCGCTCACATTTCTTCCACTCCTGGAAAGTTTACACTTGCACACACCATAAACAGTTTCGTGGATCTCACGGCCGTTTCACTCTCAAAAGACTCTTTAGAAGGAACGATTAAAATCTAGTTGATCCGTAGTACAACCAACAATTCTTAACGTTTCCACCCCTTGGTTGTCTGCTTGGGGGAACCATGTCCTCGTCTAGATTACCCAACTCTTAGTGAAGACTCTTTTTTAGGGATCATTCATCATGTCATATCTAGGACCATTTTGACTTCGGCTCAGGTCTAAGTCTATTAGTTCACCATATTTGAATGAACCGAACGGGTTTTCGACCCTAAGGGACGTTTAAATATGTTATGTGTGCATTTATTTAAAGTTGAACGTGTCTAATGTAGACCATTTGTTCACATAAAAGTGGGTTCTCATAATAAAATCAATTATTTATTTCTATTTAACTAAAATCGTTATTTCTAAATTTATACAAACAAAACCAATTATTTTATAAAATTATTTTTGGGTCATGGACGAAGTTAATTTTTTCTACTTTTATGTAAACAAAATCATAGACTTCAAATTAATTTATTTTACTGATCACTTATTTATTCCTATTTACTTAAAAAGAGAAAATATGGTATTTCTACATTTACTTAATTAAAATTATTTTTCATTCATTTTTTGGGTTATAAGAACAAATGGGATGACACAAAATACTCTTTCAATTTTAAATACCAGAATCAAAATTAGGAAGGCTTAATATCCTTGACATGTTAAAGTTCATTAGCTAACTTCGTCCAAAAGCGTCATCATATGACGCCTGCATATTATGTGCATTGATCTTGTTAGGTCTACCTCCGAACAAAAGAGGTTAATTGCATTATAAAACATGATATGATTTGCACTGACTTGTTGTTTCATGTGATAGTTTTACTCCCAATCTCGAGGTTGACTTGTGCATTTCTTTTGAAACTCGTACACTTTTAACTTGTGCATGCATACCTTCCGCCACTCCTGGCAACTTTCTAAATCGCGTGTTAAAAATACGGTGGTTACAACCGACTCTTCCCTCACATAAAAATTCCTTTAGGGGGAACGACTTGGAATCTATTTGGTCCGAGACGTTCCCACTCCCGAGACGTCCGCTTGGGAGGACAATAAAATCCGGTCTAGCTAACTCCATTCCTTAGTAGCCACGCTAGGAACCATGCATCATCACATATCATTATTCGACTTGTTCTCAAGTCCAATAGCCCAACTTGTTCAAACAATCTGAACGGGTTTTAAACCCCCAAAGAGCGTTGAACATGATTTATTTGCATTTGCTTAAAGGGTTGACCGTACAAATGTGGACCATTATTGGCATCGTTCTGCATTCAGTGCTATTCAAAGGCACAAAGGGTACCCTAGGAGGCGTCAAAAGCCCTGAATCAGAAATGATTATTTATCCATAAACAGTTGGCATTATTCTATATTCAATTCCATTCAAAGGCATAAAAGTTATCTAAGAGGCGTCAACAGCCCAAACTGAATCAGATATGATTGTTTGTTCATAGACAGTCGAAATTATTCTGTATTCAATGCCATTCAAAGATACGTGGGTAACCTAAGAGGCGTCAAAAGCCAAAATTGAATAAAAAATGATTGTTCGTTCATAGACCGTCAAAATTATTCTGTATTCAATGCTATTCAAAGGCACGAAGGTAATCTAGGAGGCATTAAAAGCCCAAGTTGAATCAGAAACGACTGTTTAGTCCTAAAGGATTAGAATCATTCTGTATTCAATACCATTCAAAGGCTTAAATGGTAACCGAAGAGGCATTAAAAGCCCATTTCGAAGCAGAAATGGCCGCTCGATAGATGGGATGACACATAACGCATGTTTATCCTTTAAGCATTATATAAAGACTTGACATTCTTGGCATGTCAGAGGTCCATTAGCAACTTCCGTCTAAAGTGTCCAAAGGGTTCTCAAACTACAACGACACATCTTTTCATATCCTTTATTGCATTGTTCTCAAAAGCTTGTGCCACACGTTGATCATTTTGCTCACAATAAAGAAAATCTTAGGCATTTTCTCTTCTCCCTTTTTCCTATCACTCTTCACATTTTTCAAAAGATCATGGCCAATAGAACACTTGACATGGTTGCTAAAATCCCTCAGTTACTCAAAAATTGGTGGGGAAACCTGAGCATAGATCAACAAGACCAAGTTAAAGTGGTGGTGGGGAATATGATTTCACTAATGGGGCGCACTACAGTGGAAGGGATGATAGAAGCAGCAGTACACTATTGGGATGCAGACCGAGCAGTTTTTCACTTTGGGAGTGTAGAGTTGACACCACTACTGGAGGAAATAGGTGGGTTAACTCAATTGCCATTTGAAAGTGAAGAGGTCTTGATACCTAAAAACATTACTCCCGAGGAGTTCTTCGAAATGGTAGGCCTTAAGCCTGGATTATGCACAGACAGTATAAGGCAGTCGGGAATTTCTTTGACTTCCCTCTACATCAAATTTGGATATGAAGAAGCATTTCTAGAATCCGGAGGCTATTTCAACATCAACCAGGCAGATTGGCAAGAGTGAACGGACTTGCTTTTGTCACAAGCTTTTGTGGGACTGTCGTCCTTCCACAACATAAAAGACGAGTTGATGTTTGTATGGTCTCGATTGCTGATGCCTTACTCAAAGAAATTATCAAGAAATACACTTTGGTACCGATGATTGTCGCAGAAATATACCGAGCTTTAGAAAGATGCAAGAATGGCGCTGGTTTCTTTGAAGGTTGCAATTTGCTTTTACAAATTTGGCTGATGGAGCATTTTCCAAGGATGGCTAGCACAGACCAAGCTTTCCATTTCATACCAAAAGAAAACTACATCTTGACTCATACCGCCCGCATGGACAATGCTTTTGGAAAATGGGACTGACCAACAACCGCCAACTGTTGGCACCACATATTCTGTCAACTGACACCTGAAAATATTCAATGGATGTTTGATTACTTTTCCAGCACAACAGTAATCACACGGTCCGAAAAAGACTTATTTCTCATCTTAGTGGGCTTTAGAGGAGTTTATCCATGCATTCCTCTAAGGACACTTAGACAAGCAGGGAGAAAGCAGACAGTACCCCAAATTGCAGACATCAGAGGTTTCAAAGCAAATATTCTCGGAGGGGTAATACCGTTCAAAGATCAGATATTAGAACTTTGGAAAGAAAGGCAACGGATGGGAATCGAGACTATTGGACGAGACAGGTTTGACGCTGGCTATGAGGAAGACTATCCGTACTGGCTTAGGAAAGACATAGCAAGGGCAATTCAACCAAGTGCAACAACAAAAAGGAAAAGGAACGCTGATGAGTTAGAATCTGAGTACAAAAGGTTACGCAAACGATTGGCAAGGGCACAAGGGAAAATAGCAAAGTCTGTTTGAAACAAAGAACGAAGAAAAAGGCAAATGGCGCAGTAAGGCAGAACTCCTGACAAAACGCATAGAGTCTATCGGCGTATGGGCTAGCGAGGGGATGAACTCTGTGGCAAACAAAGGAATAGAGGAGAAAGGAAGAAAGGCTTAGGAAATGTTGAAGAACTTCACATTTGACATATCCGGGCTCTTAACTGATGCAGACAATATCATCTTTCCGAGGAAGACTCGTCCGAGGAAGAACAAGAAGAATCTTCTGGGGAAAGATCAGCATAGAAGATGTCCACCTGGCCATGATCTAACCCTATAGAAATGTTGTCCACCTTTGCATCAGCCAATGTAACAAAAGTTCAATAAATACAATATTATCTTTTCCGCATTTTGTTAGCAAACGAAATGATGCATGTGGTACAAAGCGCTTTTCAAATCATCGTGCGTAAAACGGTTCTTCACATTATAGGATGCATTTCTTATTTGATATGTATGCATCACATGAATTCTTCTGTTGTTCTGAGTCTCTTTCTACCTAAGGTATCTCTTCTCCATTATCAAATATCTCGCCGAGGCACCTCCTCTCCTTACTCTATGCCGAAATGCTGATATCTAAAATCTTTCGCATGTCCAAACTGTCTGTAACTCACTACCAAACTCAAAATCTATTACCCCAAAAGGTTGGCTCGAGTTGAATACTAAAGCAAAAGACATGGTTAAAGCAAGTGCACTTGTCAGGGATTTTTTGAAATAAGGAAGTTTTTCACAGCAATTCCCATCAGCTCTCTCCTATCTTTACAAAACCTCCGCTGCATTACAAACTACCAATAAGGATAGACAGTCTGGAAATGTGAGCCTTTTCAAAAGAAGAAAGATGAAGTCTCTTTTGCCGCAACCATTCAAGACCCTACCTTCAACCACTATTATCAAACAGCGCCGCCATTTTATCCCTCACATACAACCTGAATATCCTATTTACAACAATCAGCCCACTCGACCTATATTCTACATCCTAGCACTAAGCCGTCCAGCATACTAGCAAAACACTCAAGTCAACTACCGAAATACACCACCATACCCTCATAGGCCTCGCCCTGATGCCAACCAAAGACCGAAAAGAAACTGCACTCTACTGGCGAATCTCATACTCAAGTGTTTGAGAGGTTGGAAACTGCCGGGCTTATTGCCCCAGTATCTCAACTGTTCCAACAAGAACTATACACATGGAGAGAAATTGACAAAGGAAGAAAATGTTGGTCAAAGGAACACATGACTCACCTCAACACCTACTGACACAACATCCAAAGATCACATTGTTGCTCTAGTCTACACGGTCACACCACCTACAGCACATGACTGTGATCCAAAGCACTTTCCAACTCCTTCTAGCATTCGAAGGGCCAGTGAAAGATAATATTGGAAAGATAGAGATATAGCAAAGGCTTGTGCACCACGACCAAAACAAGCAAGCCGATTCAACTTGCAAAGAAGAGGCAAAGACATAATGACAAAGCCATTATTATTGGCAAAACCCTTCGGGTATTTTGAAAGCATGTCTTTATCCACTAGCAAAGATAAAACAAGACGATGAGATTGGGGTGCCATGAATTCTCATGACGAGAACTACCATATGACACAGCTATCTGAGAGTACGCATGATATAGGAAACCTACATCGAGTTGAATGACTCAGCAATAAGATATTATTCAACAAGGAAAATTGGTGCAAAGTTTGAATCACAACAGTTGGTTGGAAAGCATGAAAGGCACTGAGGACCTCTTTCGAAGACACATAGGCGTCATGACAAACAAATTGGCAAGAAAGGATGACAAATGCACTCAAGGTCTTAGTGTTCGACAAAAGCCAACATTCCTTTCTATCGCACAACACAATCTATTCCTTACACAACATCTTTACCAATTTTCATGGACATTCAACCCCTCATCTCCCGCTTTAACAAGCGTCGGTCGTTTGGCCAAAATTCTTGCCTTGACTGCTACAAAAAGCACTTAAGTAATCTCTTGTGATATCTACACAGTCTATCACAACCTCCAAATTCAAGCGCTGCCGTCATCCACGGTCTAGGCATTCTCTTAAGCTCATTTGTCATTTTTGCTTCAAGTCTTTGCTAATATGCCCACACTATTTTGTGCATTTCACCACTTTGTTAAGTTGCTTCGTGCTTGAACACTGAAATCGGCCAAGAATCTGCATTCGGGAAAAGCCGAAACGGCAAGCCAAGCTGAAAACACTTTCTCCTACCACAAAGTCCTTTGAACCATCCTGATGCCGTACAACCTGCATTACACTCACACGAGAGTCACAACAAATAAATCCGATCACTATAAATCGAGGCTGGCAAAACTCACAGCCTCACACTACACCCAACTCACATAATAAACAAACTCCCCTCCGTCAAGACTTCCAGCTACAACCCTATTAGGCTCAACACAATCAGGGACATACAAAAAGACGAAACCTCACATTTCGACTCCTTTAGCTCAGTCAAAAAATATTGAATCTAAGAAACAAACTACTCCCTGGATACCCATTCCTAAATTCGATCCAACAAGATCTACACTCATCACTTACACATTTCATACCATGACACCGCAAGACATCCAGTACTGAAACACAAAGTTTAGAGTCCGATTGACCAAAGCAAAACAATGGCACAACAAGAACCAACAAAGGGAAACTACAACTCCCAAACCACAAACACACTTTCTACAAAGGCCAATCCATAAAAGCCAGCTCCATGACTTTCAACAAGAAAAACATGAAACATGAAGGCACCCCATCACAACCTAAGACAAATACAATTTTAGATAATCTCAAAACCCAGTAAAATCCAAATATCAAAGCCCAGTCTGAGTATGCAAATATCCATATACTCATAGTCATCAATACACCCGATCGTCACACTAAAGGACGAATGCAGATTTTAGCCAATACATTGGTGTTCAGTGCAGTGCAACCACCTCTTCTAGGTGATCTGTCATAGATAATAAACTGGGGCAGAATTTTTGAGGACCCCTCAAAATTCTAAAGACGCAAACATGACAGTAGGGCAGATATTTTTGAGGTCCCCTAAATTTTTTTTAAAGAAGTCCTTATAAAAGCAACATGATAGCCTCCTTAGCACATAACATGACATAACAATAGCATTCTACTTGTTGCACTTTACTCTTGATGCATCGACTAAGGGTACACAGCCTGATGTCTAATTTCACACTTCCATTTTGCGGAGGGTACACATCCCGAAGCGTCCATTGAGCGTACACAGCCTGATGTGGATTTGTCATTTAAATTAGCTGAGGGTACACAGCCCGAAACGTCAACTGAGGGTACACAGCCTGATGTCGATTTGTCATTAATATTAGTTGAGGGTACACATCCCGATGTCGATTTGTCATTTAAATTAGCTGAAGGTACACAGCCCTGATGCGTCGACTCATGGTACACAGCTCGATGTTGATTTGTCATTTTAAATTAGCTGAGGGTACACAGCCCGAAGCGTCGACTGAGGGTACACAACCGATGTCGATTTGTCATTTTAAATTAGCTGAGGGTACACAGCTTGGAGTGTCGACTAAGGGTACACAGCCCGATGTCGATTTGTCATTTTAAATTAGCTGAGGGTACACAGCCCCAAGCGTCGACTGAGGGTACACAGCCCGATGTCGATTTGTTATTTTAAATTAGCTGAGGGTACACAGCCCGAAGCGTCGACTGAGGGTACATAGCCCGAAGCTTCGACTGAGGGTATTTGTCATTTAAATTAGCAGAGGGTACACAGCCCGATACATTGACTGAGGGGACACAACCCGATGTCGATTCTGGTATTTTAATTTTTGCGGAGGGTACACAGCCCAATGCACCGACTGAGGGTACACAGCCTAATGTCGAATTTAGTACTTAACACAGCGGAGAGTATACAACCCGATGCAAAGTTTGACATTGTATCAGGTGGAAGACCCGGTGGAAGGAGAGCATGACAAAGGGTGTGCAACTAATATGAAAGAATGACATGCAACCCTACGTGATAAGCACACATTTAAAGGACAAAAGGAGTATACGACCCGACGTGATAAGCACACATTTAAACGACAAAAAGCAATGAACATACAATCCGGCGTTGCACTGGGAAGATGATCCAAAGCAGTGAACTCCTGACGAGAAGCACTTAGCAAATGGATATCCCTCAGAGGAGAGGCACACATTCCCTAGCACTGAGCACCTGAAAGCGGACAAGACAAAGGAGAGCTCAACTCAACAGGAAAGTTTACTTTATCTTTATTTTTATCTCAAATTGAATTTATCTTTATCTTGCTGTAGGGACTGCCTGATCTCTCGACAAACCCTTGCGCCATACTCTCACACCTGCTCCAAAAATCACTACCAATTGTGCAACCACAAAGCCTCAAATATTCATCAAAATATCATCCCAAAAGACCCAACTCGAGAAGCCTAATCCTACAGATACTGGCTATGCTACACCCACAGGCTACCTATTTCGCCAAGTTCCGAAACACTCAAAACCACGGTTCCATACTCGCACCAGTGATCTACCCAACCTTTCCTTGCTGATTGGGTACCAGCTCCGTATTCCTTCCTATTCATGCCTATCTATTTGAATCATGCATATTCATCGTGCGTTACTCCTCAATGATCTTTAGTTCATTCAAAACAATATCGAAGCCAAGATGACTCATCTATCAGTTATAGTGGAAAATATGCACATGTAAACTCCTCTTTATGGGTGTGTTGTGCACCACATCTTCATAACTGGGATGATTACAAGCCTATTTCAACGCACTCGATCTATCGACGTTATCTCATCTTTCGACAACGTACCTGCAAACTACCTATGCTGTCAAATTCCGATATGCCCAGAGTTGATTATCTCATACTCCCACAAGTAATCCGCCTAATTTTTCACTACAAATTAGGATGTCACTTGCATTTCCTTCCAACTAATACCTACTTTGCTTGTTCAACCCGATCTACGTCAATCGTGCGTGTCTTCATACTTAATCGTGCCCATTTGTTTGAGTCGTGCGCATTTATAAAATTTCCCCCCCAAATTCTTCCCAGTTCAATCAAGACAACATTGGAGGCGAGTTTACTCATTTATCGAGACGAAGTGGAAACTACGTATATATAAACTCCTTTTTATGGGTGTGTAGCGCGCCACATCTTCATAACTAGGATGATTATAGCCTCTTTTCCCACGCTCGATCTACTGATGTTATCTCATCTTCGATAATACCTTTACTTTATTCTTTATTTATCCCGCCAAAAGGCAAAGCATACACGAACCTAAACTTTACATACTCGGATAAGTTTAGTCTTTACATCTAAAATCGTGCATCATAAACAACTCACACAGGTAAAATTCCATTCTAGAACTATACACGGCCTGATTCTCGAGAAACCTGAGATATGTAGGCAACTCAGAGGTCCGGATTCGGCCAAAAACACCCCAAAACTCCCATTTCCCTCCTTTTTCCAGCACTTGTCAGGACAAAATTGGTTACTCTGTCAACTATCTTTGCCCGAAGACTCTTTCATCATCCCCAGGTAAAGAGGGGCAGCTGTTAACACCCAATTTTGTCCCTCATTCTTCTAAAATCGGCTATAATTTAACTTGAACGTGAAATTTGGCTATTAGTGCAAAATATGCATTAAAAAGCATGTATTTACGTGTGTTATCCCCTACTTATATATTATATACTTAAATGTGGCTATGCTATGTAATTTTGAATCATTTAGGCTATTTGTTAAAATGTAGTTATTTGTGCAATTTTAGTGCATTTAATAATTATTCATGGCTATTTATACATAATTAATTTAATTTGTATTTCAATTTATACAAATTGATTTAATGTGTGAATTTTACTATTTGCTCATCCATTTTTCACAATATATATACATATTCATATTTTTCGTTTGCTTAGCACCTTTAAATAAAATATTAGCCAAAAAAATAATCAATTCATTTCAACTTCTTGATTTGTCATATTTGAGTTCCTTTTGAATTTAAATATGTGCAAGTCTTCCTTTTAAAGCACTCATCTTGAAATCTTTCCTACGAACCTGGACAAGAGTCCGTCTAGGTACATCCATTCTGTTAGAAATCAATTTCTACTTTCTTCTAATCATTTAGTTCAAATTCTTTTGAATTTAGATATTCTCATATTCCTATAATTATTTTTATGTTCCAAAATATTTATTTTATTTTTAAAATCCTCCTTTATTTTGAACCTAGACAAATGTTCGTATAGATACGTTCATAGTTGCATTTAAAATTTCATTTTCCTCCTACTTTATTTTGAAATAAATCATTCCTAAATCCCTATTGTTATTTCGTATCGAACCTACACAAGTTTCTTAACCAAATACATTCTCTTTATTTGAATTTTGAAAGAAAACATTTCCCAAATCTTCTTCTTAATTTTATTATCTTTTTCAATCTCTTATTACCTAAATCTCTCCCTAAAAATCACTCTCCTAATCTTTCCTAATCCCCTATCCCTAAAATTATTCCCTCAATTACCTCCAATCCACAACAACTATTTTATTTCAAAAATTCTATATACACAAATCCCATTTTTTTTTCATCCGCTCCATTATGAGCACATATCCAACAAAACAGACACACGCACAAAAACCAGCGGAACCCCACCACTCCATCCTTGTCTTCTTCCCCACATATACAATACCCAAAAATACATCTATACCATGAACTGACCCATCTCCGCCGTACATAGATCAACAATACACATCAACACAGCCACACCCCTCACCTTCTTCTCCATAGCTATTTACAGACAAACACAAACATCACGGTACAATACCTCTCTCCTCTCTCCGTTAACACAGTACACACAAATATACATACACACACCTACATATCTCTCTTCACCACTGTCGCATACACATCTCCTTCCGTTTAACAATACACACACCCAGATCACATATGTCACCTCACCACCAGTCTACAGAACAAACACACACCCGTAAATCAAAAAACCAAAAAGGAAACAGGGGAGTGGGAGAGTCGCAGATCGGGAAAGAGGGGAAGAAGATCGGGGACGGGGCTATAAATCAGAAGAGTGCAACAGTGTCGGACAATGGAAGCCTCGTCATTAACTATTTATTTCACTGCCTACATTTATTTTCCTTTTCATTCTGGCTATTTGTGTGTTATTGATAAGAAAGGAGAGAAGAAAGACGAGGCTCAAAGTGGTAGCGACGCCGGCGAGGTCGCCGGAGCTTTCCATCGAGAAATGCTGGCTGTCGCTCTTCTGTTTCCCGTCATTGCTGTTGCGATGTTGTTACCGTCTAAGGCATCGACTAAAATTGGGACTTTGCTGTTCTAGTCCTTCATCCCATCGGCGATTTTGGGTAGACGATGGTGGTTGTGCCTCTTGTATTTTTGTCTCAAGTGATTGGGAATACTGATTGTGATGGTTTTATTGACTGCGTCTTTATTGTTTGACTCTTTGATGCAACCAGTATTTGGGTTTCTATTATAAATGATGTTGTGATATGTCTAAAGCTTTATTTGTGCTACTGATCCTTTTTTCTGAGGTTGTGATTGCTGGTCTTTTGATGCTAATTTGTATGGGCAGTGTCTGTCAATTTGGATGGTTATTATACCTTATCGTTGATGGCTGTGAATATACTTGTCCCGTCTAACCTGTACACTGATTTGAACACGATACTACACTTAGAGGCCAATAACGTTTGGCACCCTAAAATCAGTCCTGTTACACTCACTGCGTCCCTAAAACAAATAGGCGATGACGAGGGATATCCCTTTGCAAAGTAAGCGATAGTGGAGTGGCGGGATTGAAGGTACCTGCATGGCGAACCGGCGCGGGCTCTGTGTTTGCAGCCATACCGACATCCTTAACCTCTGCTTGATGCAATACACCATTTTGAGCCTACACTTTTATAAAATTCCTTTCTCCTTTATTTTATTTTTGTTATTATTCTTGATATTTTACACTATTATTATTATTATTATTATTATTATTATTATTATTATTATTATTATTATTATTATTATTATTATTATTATTATTATTATTATTATTATTATTATTATTATTATTATTATTATATGACTATTATTATTACTATTATTTTTATTAATTGTCGTACTAATTCATATTTTTATAGTTTTGTGAGGTACATCGTGGTGAAATTACAAAACACAACTCTTCCAAAAAAGGACAAAATATTTAAAGTCATTGACTCTACTTACCTTTATTTTATTAATTTTGTTTGCAATTCTTACTAACTTGTTTTTTTATTTTGCAAGTCACAAAACTTGGTCATTAGAAGAGATGCATATTTCTTAATTGTCTTTAAAGTTTAATATCATAGTTTAATATTCAAATATTTCGTTACTTAGTTAGTTTGATTACTCGCTTTATAATCCCAATTATTTAATCCGGCCGGTAAACCATATTTCGTGGAGCCCGGAAGGTGCCTAACCCCTTCCTCTCGGGTTAACTTGACCTCTTACCTAGATTTCTGGTTCGTAGACTAAGTTTCGGAGTTAATCGTAAAATTAGCTTGAAACAAAATAGGTGCCCTAATACGCCTAGTTAAAAAATATGTTAGGTGACGACTCCAACTCCTTACCCGTGAGTTACCCAATAAGTCGAGCTCTATTTCAAACTTTAACCAGTTCGGTAAAAATAGGATGCGGCAGGTAGCTTTGGTAACAAGAATTTGCCTAAGTCTTGTAATGACTAGAACTTATGTAAATTGGCTTGAATTTCATCAATAAAACTTGATCCAGTTTCTTTTTTATTCGATGTTTAAGGCTAGTTTTTATTCTACGCTTTGGCTCGTGAACGAGACGTCGTTCTAAGCTAGCTTCATTTTATACTGTCTAAAGCCTCGCAAGCAAAAACTCAAGTGATATAAGACAGACACTATCAAACACAAAGTAAATGATGTAACATTTTTAGGCATGCAAATGTTCATTAACGGCTCGGAGGCCAGCGTAATAAAATTTACAAATGGCCCGGAGGCCTAAGGCTCGATGGCCCTAAACAAAAAACAAAAATAAAACAAAAAAGGGAGCATGGACGAAGTTCATTAGTCAGCACTAGAAGACGAGGCTTCTGAACCTTCACTCTCTTCACCCTTATCACTCGAGCTTTCACTGCTCGATGGAATTTTGCTCATCAGCACCTGAGCCTTGGCAGCGTCCTCTTTTGCCTTGGTTATCTCTTCATCCAAGTTTACTCCAGCTTTTCACTGCTCGAGAGTTTTCAGTTTAGTTTGGATAATAGCCCAATTTCTATCAACTCGGGCCCTAGTATCCATAGACTTCAGCTTAGTCTTGATCTTGGACTTAAGATTGGATGAAAACATGGCTCCTTCCTCTAAAGGGTCTCAACCTTTGCCTCGAGGGTTTGAGTTTGGGTTTCAAGCTAGGTCACATTTTATGAGAGATCCCTCCATTGGCTTTGAAGCTGCTCGGCCAAATCATCGTTCGTTGCATTTGCTGCTTCAATTTTAGCCCGAAGAATTTCTTCTTGAGCTTTTTTCTCAGCCTCAAGTTTGGTAATGATCTCTCGGGACTTATCCAGCTCGAGGCTTGACTCTTAAGCTCCTTTGCTAGCTTGGTCTAGGTTAATCTCAGTGTTAAGCAAATGTTTCTCGACTCAGCAACCTTGGCTTGAATTTTAGCCCTTATCCGATCCCATCTCCCTTCAATCTTCCTCAGATCTGCCGCTCGGTGAGCCTCATTCTCGACTGCCTTTATAGTGTAAATGAAACTCTACAAATAGGAGGAAAAGATTTATAACGTCACAAATTAAATTGAGAATGAACCAATTTGAGTCAAGAAGAAAATTACCTAAATTGCATACTGAGATGCAAAAGCCATCAAGTCGTCGATTGGCATATCCTCGAGGCATTCTCGCTCTGCTGGGCCGACCAAGTCCTTACGACTGATGGGGATAGCCACTGTGTCGTCCAGCATGCACAGATTGGGAGGAATGCTTATCACCCTAGGACTCGCTTTAGAAGCCGAGGGATGATCTGCCGGAGCAGAATCTTCATCTGCCCCCTCTTCACCTCGGGCAAGGTCATCAATCGCCCTCTCCTTGGCAGAAAGGCTTTCATCCACCACGACTTTACCTTTAGCCTATTTAGTGGTCGGCTTCCTTCGAGGTCAGCCACCTCAACCTCAGTATGAGCATCACCATCCACTGGCTCGTCAGCTTGGCCGCACTGAGGAACATCAGGTAACTCAACCCGAGGGCGTTTTGCTTCGGCGGGTTTTTTTTGTTGCTCCCTTCCTCTTCCTTGAATCTGAACAGTTTAAAGGATCATTTAAAGAACATGGGAAGAGAAATGAAGAAAGAAACTAAGTCGGGGATTCAAACCTTTTGGAGTCTTGCGATTGGAAGACTTCTTTAGGTCTTTGGATTTGGAGAGGACCCCGATCATATCCTCTAAATCTTTCAAGCTATCCCCAGCCTTGGGGACCTCGACTTCCACCTCTTTCTTCTCTTCCTTCTTCTTATTTTTCTTTTTCTTCTTCTTCTTTTTTCTTCTCTTCATTTTCTTCCTCATCCGGCTCGGTAACCGCTCTATTGGGGGAAAACCACAAAAGAGAAGGTAGAATAAGGACAAGTCTTTAAACTAAGAAGAAGAAGGCATAATACACACTTACTGTGCCGTTTGCACGACAACTTGTTCTCTTTCAACGCCGCCAAGATCATCCACGATCTTTCTGGCCTTGGTTTGGCATCGATAAGTGCCTGAACCCAGGCAGCCAAACCCTATGGGGGTTGATTAGAAGCTTCTCCGCTAAAAATGCAAAGAGTTGATTAAACTTGAGTAGTTATGCAAATAAAAAAAGAGAAGTCAAGGTTCGACAGTGTACGAGTTCTATTCCATACTTCAGGGAACCCAGCCTTGGGAGAAAGAAGAGTAGTAGGAATGAGAACAAACCGATCACACCAACCACGGTCCTCGGTATCATCACCCTTCGTGATTAAAGAAAACTTGTCCCGTTTGCTCAACTGGACATCTCCATATTTATGCATGGTGGGGTAAAAAAGGAACATGAAATGGTCAAAAGTAAAAGGGACCTTGGCTCGTTAGCTCAGGAAGTTGAGGGATTGAATGACCATCCAAACGCTGGGGTCGAGCTGAGCCAAGCCTAAATTGTATATTCCGCAGAAAGTGTCGACTATTTGATGAACTGGGAGTAAAAAACCTAAAGTAAAAGGATAGGTGTAAACGAATGAGAGCCTAAGAACTCTGTCGCAGGTGCGATGCTCTGGGGCAGAAACCACAATCTAGACCTCGGGGCCTCAACCGAAATCTTCTCGAACATGATCTATGTGAGCTTGTGTAATTAGGCTCGGTCATTGTTGAACATGAACACTCCTATTTTTCTCAAGATTGGAAGATGTTTGTTTTTGCATTCTAAAATCTTTACAGGGGTCATATTTTGAAGGAATCACTCGATGGGGTTTAAGTTCTTCGGTGAAAGATTTATTTCTTGGCTTTGAAGCTTTAGCGACTTAAGCCTCATTATTGTCATCATTACCGACCTCTTCAGTCGCAGCTCCATCTTCTCCAACTGATACATCCTCCTAGTTGGTGGTGTCACGACGGTCGGAGGTGGCTTCTTTGTCACCTTCCTCCGGTGAAATAATTTTTAGTGGCACTGGTACATTAGCCCACTCACCACTCGTTACCGTGGTGTTATCATCTGTTGCTCTTACTTTTGGTGATCCGGATGAATTTTTGGTAGAGGACATGATAGCAAGGTTTTGATAGAGAGAAAGGTTGCAGAAAAACTTGGTACTGCAGATCAAGGATTTAAGAAATAGTGTAAACGGTGGACAAGTTGGATGATTTATAGGAGAGGTGATACTCAAGTGCTTCGAAAAGTCGCCATCATTACTTTTATATTGGGAAGGTAAAACAAAGGGTTACAACCGTTCAGAAAATACCGCGTGCAGTGAGTGAGATGTTGAAGGGACGACTAGATTTTTAAATTGCATGGCGGAGGAGTTGCCACATTGTTCTTCCGTCAGATTTATTCTACCCCTCAGAAAATCGTGACTATTATATGAGGGGTGGGGGGACTATCTGTATTGGGTGATAATTTACCGAGCTTCGACGATAGGGATCGAAACATGGTTTGATTAAATCCTTTGGAAACGAGCTCTCAAGGAAGCTCGCTCAGCTCCCAAAGCTAGATGCCTCGGGTAGGAAACGGGCCTTATCTACAAGTTATCCCTCGAGGCGATTAAAGAAAATTATCACGAGGCATGTAACTTACTCCTCGATGAAGATTCGTTCATCGGTGATAGAGCTCATGTCTTTTGGAACTGACGACTTTTGCCCACTCATTTAAGAAGGAGATCATGGTCAGACCACGACTAAACGTGGAGTAATGGCCATTAAGTGCAATAATTTTTATTTTCATTCTTGTAGACTATAAATAGTCATGAGAAAATTATGTAAAGACATCTACAAATATATGAAATACACTTACTCTTTGTTTCTCAGCTATTGTCGCACCCCACTTAAATAGTAAGCGGTTTTCGACTTGAGGTAACTCATTTGGAGTTAGAATTTTGGAGTCGCCACCTAATAAATTTCCTAAACGTATTAGATCACCTATTAATTTCATTTAAAGAATAACTCCAGGTTGGTCTACTAATAAGAGATTTGGGTAAGTGTTCGAAATAACCTAGAAGGAAGGGGTTAGACACCTCCTAAGTTTCACTAAACGTGGTTCCCGGTCGATTTCTATATTGGGTTTAACATATTGCTTATAAGAGGATAAAAACTAAATAAATTAAATAAAAAAGATATGTAATACAAAATAAATAAGCAGTTTCATACATTTGCATAAACAACCTGAAGTAATAATTATATTGCACAAATAATAAAAAATTAAATAATAACTAATTAACCATTTGCATTAATAACCCTAGGTTTGTTTAGCCTTTTTGGATCAGAATCCGGCTTTCGTAAGGGACGATAGTTTCAGAATCCACTATCAAATATATAGCTCGGATAGTTTCCATCATATCCGAGGGGCTTAATTCCCTTAACCCCCATATCCTTTTTAAGTATTTAGCTAGAGCGTTTCCTAATATTTTAAAAACATCCTAAAAGGTTTTCTAGCGTCCCAACTTAAAGTCTCGGAGGCCATTGAGAACCCTAATTAAAGTATAAAATATCTAAACACCTATATTTATTAATGCCCCAAGTCTAGACATCTAGGCGCCAAATAACAAATACGGTCATGCTTTGCAAATATAAGCAAATAATATTAAGTAAAATAATTTCAAAGATTTAAAAATAATAATCCTCCTAATTAAAATAATGGGCTAGTCATAAAAGAAAAAATATCTTTTAGTTTTAAAGACCCTACACCGTCCCTAAAGAATGAAAAGATATCTATTTAACTACTGTGAAGAATGACTTTAAAATGAATTCTCATTTCATTATCTATATATAAAAGTTGCATATCACAAAATGATTAATTAATTTTTCTAATTGTGATCAAATATAGGAATATATTATGTATTCAAGGAATATTCAAATATTAGGCCGACTGTCAAACAAAATTAAAAATACTACAATAAAATTGAGTCATAATTCAAGACTAGATGAGAAACATACCTTTCAAGATTCAAAGAAAGCAATGATACTTTTTCACTTACCAATCGCAAAATTCGGTTTGATGTTATAATAATTTTTGAAATTTGCAGAGTTGTCTTCGAACAAATTTAAATTATGCAAAATATTGTATAGAGAAGGGATATAGAGGTGTCTTGATAAGGGAGAAGTAGAGAGAAGTTGTGTGTCTTTCATGGTGAGAATTGAGTTAAATTTATAGTAGAGGAAAAGGATACTAAGAATGGTAGGAAATTATTGAATTCATAATTTGTGGGATCTTTGATTTTGAGTGATTTTGAGGAGAGAGATTGGGGGAGGTTTGGAGCTTAATTGAAAGGATTTTGAATGAGAGTGAATCAAGGGATTTGATGAGGGGGTATCTTCTTTAAGTAGTAATGATGTATGTAGACTCAAAAGTGGGAAAGCGGGAGAGATTAAAGAATAGGAATGTCGGAGCAATTTGTGGGATTAGAGAGATTATGGGAGATGAAAGAGAGATTGAGAAAATGTATCTAGACTACATTTTGGCTAGGTTTAAGGTAGGAGGAAGAAGATTTGTATATAGAATAAAAGAGTGATTTTCAGTTAATAAAATATGGAAGAGATTTTGAATGTAGAGAGTGTACCTTGACCATCTTTTATCTAGGTTCAAAAAAAATTTGAAAGAATTCAATTATCATGAAATAAAGTAAATATGTGGGAAGAAAAATGTATGGTACAAAAATAGAAGTAGCTGGTCAAACTTTTGTTCAGGTTCAAAGGATATTTTGAAATTTCGAATCCAAATAAATGTGTTAAAATTATAAAATAAAATGGGTGGCATATTAAGAATGATATTTGAACTGGATATGTTTAATAGGACTATTATTTAATTAAATGTGCCAAATCAATGAAAATATAAATATATATTATGTAAGAAAATCAAATGCACACGTAAAAGATAATTGAGGTCAAATTAAATCAAATAATTATAAATAGTCACAGGTAAATATTAATATTATAAATACTGTAAATTGCACAAATAGTCGAAGCTTATCATATAGTTAACACATAGCCTAAATGATGATATGAACACAATGAAGTATATAACGTATAAAGAGGAGATAACACGCGTAAATGCATGACTTCTAATGCAAATTTGCTTAAACAGTCAATATTGCACCTTTAAGTTAAATTATGGCTAATTATAAAAAAATAAGGGACAAAATTGGGTGTCAACAGTTGCCCCTCTTTGTCCGGGGATGATGAAAGAATCTTCGGATAAAGATAGTTGACGGAGCAGCCAATTCTGTCGCGAAGGATAGAAAAAGTGGTATGAGTTTTGGGTGCAAGTGCGAGAGTATGGGAAATGACGCAGGGGTTTGTCGAGAGATCGGAGTGTGTCCTGCAGTAAAATCAAGATAAGTGCAAATAAAGATAAAGATAAAGTAAACTTCCCTGTTGAGCTGAGTAGTTATCTTGTCTTATGCTTGTTTGATATCTCGTCCCCAAATGCGGACTTCATACTCTCCGTCCAGTGGCGCAGATCATGTGTCTCTTCAATGCTATGCCCACAAACGCGGGACCCTATGCTTCTTTAAATTGTTGTCATTGTTCACTACCGCGAACCTTATATATCCATCGACACAGATTCTATGCTTGTCAAAAGATATCATGTCTACTGACGCGGAACCTATATATCCACCGATTCGGATCCTATGCTTGTCAAATTATGTCATGTCCACATACATGGACCCTATATATCCACCGACATGGATTCTATGCTTCTCAAATTTATGTCATGTCCACAGACGCGAACCCTATATATCCACCGACATGGATTCTATGCTTTTCAAATTGATATCACGTCCACAGTCGCGGACCGTATGTATCCACCGACATGGATTCTATGCTTTCCAAATTGGTGTCGTGTTTTGCGTTGCGAGAGTTGTTAGGTATACTCGATACCTGTGTAAACCTACAATCAAAGAAAATTTGTGAGTATTTGGGGGAGGTTGACTTGCGCATATATTGTATTTTGCTTTGTTTTCGTATCTTGCATGACTGTCTTCTTGTAATATCTCTCTTTTCGAGCGTCAAACCTTAGTCGAGCTGTGAGCAAAAGGGAGAATGCATGTGTTTTGCTAAAAATAATGTTTAAAGAGTAATGGAAATTTATTCTATTGAATCATAGACTGTGATGTGTTGTCTGGATATAATCTCCTCTAAATCCATTTGTTGTTCAAAGATCCTCAATTTTGAAATTTTGAGGAAAGCTCAAAATTTCTGCCCCAGTGTGCTGCTTGTATTTTTCTTGAATTTTTGAAGTCCTTCAAAAATTTTGCCCCAGTATGTTGTGATGTATTCTATGAATTTTTCAAGGGAAACTCAAAAAATTCCGCCCCAGTGTCTAATAAAATTCTCCTATGATGTGACCGTGCCTTGAATAGGCTGCCTACATATCCCCTTTTGGGAATCAGGTCGCTACGTAGTTCAAATCCAATAAAAATGAATGTTGCTTGATTTGTAGTATCTCTTGATTGTATCTGAGTAAAGGATCTTGTTAATTTTGTCTCGATTTAGAGAATTCTATTTTAGGATCAACTGTCTTGCTCTAACTTTCTTGGTAAACGCCTTTGTCATTCTATTGCTTGTTGTGCTCATACTTTGCTATCCACGAGCGTCACTTGCTTGAGCATGCTTTTAGTCCATTTGGGTTTGTCTAATTCTGCTCCTTATATGTATTTCTACTGTTTCGCCTTGAATTGTAAGTCATCCTCCTCAGTATGCTCTTCCCTCAGTTGTCTGCTATAAGATCTTCATGAAGTTCCTTAAATATCTTTTGTCAAAATCACAATAGCCTGGTTTGTACTCGTCGTTTTGGATTTCTCATATTGCAGTCATAGATTCAACGGAATTAAAATGATTTTGTAGGAAGTGAATGATGCATATTCTAATACGAAAAAATGGAAAAGCAAGCTTTTATTACTGGACTCAAGAATCAGTCTTCGAATGGAAGTGATGATGCAACAAAGTTGGAAAATAAAGAAAAGAAAAGCTAACGACTTGGAGTCGTGTTTTATTTAAGAAAAAAACTAATGCCACAGCTCCACTAAGGTTCTCGGCATGCTCAGAATGTGGTGCAGGTTCAGTTGTTCGGCCTAACTCCAGTTTCAGCCTTTTGGATGTTCAGGGCTTCGGTATGCTTTTTAGGTACTGCATCACATTCTTCCACGAATGGCTCCTTTAGACCGGTCAGCTCATCTTCTACATCACGAGCACCTTTGGCATGTCCTCCTCCCTCGAGAGTTTTCGTGTATCTTGAAAGGATGGAGGCCTGTTTCAGAGTTGGAATAAACTGCTCTAGTGAATGATAATCTTTTGTGTCCTTTCCAGTAATTTCTCCTTTGCAAACCAGGATGTACCCCATGCCAAACTTGTATTCATCGAACACTGTTTTTGCTTTTATGATTGTACCTTCTAGACTGCATTCTTCACCGAAGTCAATCATATTCACCTTCTCATCTCCATGATTAGGTAGTGGGTTATTATGCACATTTGGTGTCTTCAAATTAATGACCTTTTCATCTTTTAGGTCTTGAATCTTACCTCTCAATGAAAAACATCTCTCTGTCTCATGCCCCGGTCCTTGCACACCTTCTGCTGTAATCAAAGTGTGGTGAAGGATTGTCTAGCACCTTTTGAGGTATTAGGACAATAAGCCCAGAAACTTTCAACCTCTCGAACAATTGGGTGCGGGATTCAGTTAATGCAGCGTAGTTTCTTTTGGGTCTTTTGTTTGCATCAAGGCGAGGTCTAGGAGGGTATAGTGATGCATTTCGGTAGTTGGTTGAGTATTTTGCTAGTATGATGGACGGCTTGGTCCTGGGGTGTGGAATATAGGCCGATTAGGCTGAATGTTGTATACGGATTTGTCAGATGGTATGTGAGGGTAGGGATAAAATGGTGGCGGTATTTGATAATAGTAGTTGAAAGCAGGGTCTTGAATGGTTGCATCAAAAAGAGACTTCATCTTTTTTCTTTTTGGTGAGACTCACATTTCCAGCTTGGATAGCCTTATTAGCAGCTTGTAGTGCAGCTAAGCTAATAATATTTCCACTTTTTAACCCTTCTTCTACGTCATCTCCCATCAACACTACATCTGCAAACTTTGTATTCTTCATATGCAACAACTTGTCATAGTCGACATCTTCTTGTATGCGAATAAATATGTTAACTATTTCTTTCTCATTCATAGCGGGTTGCACCTTGGCAGCTTCTGCTCTCCACCTAGTAGCATATTACCTGAACGTCTCTGTGGGTTTCTTTTTCAATCTTTCTAAATAGAAACGATCTGGTACCATTTCGGTATTGTACCCAAATATTTTTACAAAGTCTGCTGCCATAACTTCCCAACCGAGCCATGTGCCTGGTTTTTGTTTAGAAAACCAACTTAAAGCGTCTGCAATCAAGCTTCGGCTGAATAGTTTTACTCGTACTTTCTCATCTTTCTTTGCTCCAATTAACTTGTCACACTATGTTCTCAGATGTGACATAGGATCGCCAGTTCCATTAAACAAGTCGAACTTTGGTATCTTGTACCCATCAAGTAATTTCAAAGCAGGATAGATACACAAATCTTCATAAGCTAAACCTTTAGTAGTTTTGCCTAACTCAAACTTCTTAAAGGCTGCCTCCAGCTTACGATCTTTATCTTTTGTCCCATCATTGAAACGACCTCGGTCAGTCGTTTCGGAAGTTAGGACTCCGATTAGCGTGTCGGTAATTTTAAAATATTCGTAATGACCATTAGGACCTGTCTGTAAAATTTGAGCTAAATCAGACCTTGTTTGGTAGGCATCGGAAGAAGGTTTAAGTTTTTATTAGCGATAAATATTAAAAAGAGATTTTTGAGCTCGGTTTTGGGCGAATGAGCTCCGATTCGAAATATGAAAGCGCCGTTAGGTTCGTATGATTATTTGTGACTTTTATGAACTTTCAAAAATGAATTTCGATGTTGTTCGGCTAGTTTCCGCTAAAATGCCGAAAGTTAAATAATTTGATTTTTTTAATTTAATTTGCATATTGAGTTTCGGGAGCCTGATTTGAGATCCGCCTTCGCGAGTATGTTACATATATTTTGTATAACTTATATGCAAAAGTTCGTAGGGTACTATTTTAATTTTCGTTAAGAAAAAAAATATAATAAAAGAAAATAAAAAAAAGAGAGAAAAAAGGACAAAAGAGACTAAAGGATGGCGGTGGGTCCTTAGCTAAGCTAAGGACCATCAGAAAGTTAGAAACATTGGAATGAAAAAGTGAAACGAGAAACAGAGAAGAAAAAAAGCGCAGTAAGGTAAAAAATGCCAGAAAATAAGAAAAGGGGCGGGAAAAAAGTAGAATTTTCACCCTGAAACATTCAGGTAATGATCTTAATATATTATTTGAGTTTATTACGTTTGTTTGAATATATTTTTATGGTAAAAATAGGGATCTTAGACATCGCCCTAATGACGTAAATTGATAGTTTAAAGGGTCAAATGGACCCCGATAGTGAAATTGATTATATATTCATACTCAGTGAGTTATGGGAAACTTATAAATGTAATTTATTTGGGGTTTGGTTATGTGGCCTTAAACCCTGTATATAGGCCTGGCCTGCGTATTGCGTATGCAAATAGGGTATCAGGTTCTTAACCAGATTGCCCTAAGATGTGAGGAATGAAGCCTTTAGCCTAATTTGATATATTTTTCTGCTTATTGAATAGAGTGGGATCGTTTGGAAATGAAACCAAAGGACAAGCGGTTATTGAGTGGATGTACTAACTTTGTAACAACGTAAGTGTTTATATCCATTTCTTTGGAGGCACCTGGCCTCGTGGATTTTCTATCACGTGTTCCTTACGTGTGTAGGTGCCGATAGGCGTACTCATTATGCATTAGCTTTGGATTTATAGTCTATATTATATATTATGTCCTATTATTGGTATTGCATTGAGAATCTGAGTATTGTACTTTGGTTGTGAGTTGGTATATACTTTCCAGCTGTCGATGAGAGTCCCGCGCTGGTGATGGGTTATTATTGCATCATATTGAGGGTAGGAGGATTCCGCCCCCGGAGCAGGAGGATTCCGCTCCATTGCATCATATTGAGGGTGTTGCTCCCAAACGCACACGCAAGTATACGTGGTCGACAAGTAATAAAGTGATAAGATGAGTATCGTTCCCACGAGGACTATGCAGACTGAGTTCTAGCAAATAATTTATTTAAACTATTCAGGGATCTTTTTTCAATAGTGATGATTTTGTTAACTAAAGAACAGTAATTAAATGGTAGAAGTGAATTCAAACAATGGAGCAAAACTTGGTTGTTATCAGTAATAAGGAGACGGTCCAGGGTCAGAGTTACGAACAATCCAGTTGAGTTTTCCAATTGATTCCACTTCTTAAATTCCGGGTTACTAACTGACAGATTAAATGTACCTGTGAAAACCTTTCGATTCTTCACAGTCTATGCAGGCTACTCCAATCCCTATATGTCTATGGGTTGAATCACGTGCACGCATTAACGAATTCTGTAATTAGTTAAACTAGGCGAGCAAGTATATGTCTATCCTACTCACAAATTGGTTCCCCGATGCCCGGGTTCACAAACTAGTCCTATTCTTTCTTATTACGTAATTAAATTCCCTCTTTCGAGTTCAATCTAAATCATAGATAATGCGTAATAATCGGGCCCTGACAATTACACAAGTGAAATCAAGAAAGATAAGTAACCCGTAGTGGGATTCAATTAATGGGAATCAATCTTCAAACATCAACCTTCATGTAATACTCTAACCCTAGAACGATAGGTTTAGCTACGCATACTCATAATAACAACACAAGGAATTGATGAAATAATGAAATAATGATGAAATAGATTAATGGAAGGAAGAAAAACCCTTGTTCTTGATGTTATGAGCTCTCCAAATTTCTCCAAGGTCTGAACTCCTTTCAAAAACTAAGTAATAAACTATTTATAGAGTTTATAAACACCTAGTAATAAGTTAGACCCAAGCCTAGACGAAATAGGACATAAAAACGCGCACAAGGGGCGCTATAACGGGCGCCCCGTGCCTCGGAACGCGTGAGGTTGGACAGAACCCATCTAAATCAGCCCGCTACAAGCCCGCGCCGCATGGAGAACCGCGCCAGCCAGTGCGCGCTATGGGCTGCGCGGCGCGTGGGGTATGGCGCCCAGCCATTTTTCTGTTTCACTTCTCCTTTTCTCGTTTCGTGTTGTTCCTTCGTGTGCTCGATCCAATCCTCAATCAAAATCCAATCTTTTCTTGCTCAATCATTCTCTTAAAAGCTCCAATTGCACTGCATAACAACCTACATACACACGACATAAAATTAGTGCAAAACCACATTCATAAACTATAAAACGAGCGAATAAAGTATCCAAGCGTAAGGAAATATTAAGGAAATATAGGCATAAAATGCCAAACATCACCACCCCACACTTGAACCGTTGCTCGTCCTCGAGCAATCACAAATAACTTCCCAACCTAGGTAAAACAGGTCTACCTATGACCATGGTTGATACCGACCATTGAACCAATGCACACATGACTACTATGGATCCACAAACATGCCAACAATTTACCAAAACCAAAAATATGAGAACAACCACCCCAAAATAGCTCAAATGCACAAACTCAACTTAATGCAACCATGCTCCCACAAAATCACACCTATCTACTCAACCAAGAAGCCCCAACTTCACCTATCTCATGCAAACCATGTGCCCTCACCAAAATGAAGCAAGAGAGTGTCCCCCAAGTATCACACACAACCATGAATATCAAGAATAGAATGGGGACAATAACCAATGAACTCACTCACTCTCATGAAAATCTCACACGTCACACGCAATGTACCATAGGCTTGCCCGTAGTGTAGGACTCCACTAATGTAAGCTCACTCCAATCGGGATTAACTAGGACTTTAAAAAGGTCGGAATGTAGGCTAAGGGGCGGGTAGGATACATATGGTAATAGTGACTACCTCCCTAAGCACTTTAATACATCACAAATTAAGCATCAATCTCATCAAGCCACCCAATCAACACTTCTACACATACACCTTCTCACAAGTAGCATTTCTCTATTAAGTACACACTAGCAAGGAATGAATATCTTTTTCTCTTTTTTATTTCTTTTTCCACACTTTTTTTCTTTTCAACTTTGCTCTTTTTCTTTTCTTTTCTTATTTCAATTTCATCCAACCTTGCCAATGCCTTTCACTACTTCACAAATTTTCAATTATTCCCCTTCATTAGCTCCACTCAAAAACCTCCCAATTCCAACCACAACTCCAATCAACTACACAATATCAACTAAAGTGCTTAAGGAGTAAAGGGCCAAAAGAGACAATTTAGAACAAATGGGTAGGCTCGGGTGTGGGTGCCAACAAAAAGGGTCAAAGAAATTACAACAACAATTTTTTCAAGGTATATATGTAAGGGTAGGCAAATCAAAAGAAGGCCTTTTATCATTTCCCAACTAGAGCAAACCTAGGATTTCGCTTTGCACACACACACGTGGCAAGTTCTAGACATTAATATGCAAACATGGAGTAAACAAGAATATGCCTCACACACACATAGCACATGGTCCACACAAAATGGCTCCATCAACAACTCCCAATCAAGCATTTAGAGTGCAACTTGTGGAAATTTAAGCACTCATGCACAAAGGTTAACACTCAAGTCAAGCAAGCGGACTCAAGCATCTCAAGGGGGTCGTTCCATGTTTTTCCTAGGCATGCATCAAAATTAAAACTCAAGGACACCACAAATAGCACATGCAATCAAGTCCAAATCCATCGGTATCAAATAAATCAAAGGCACCTAGCATTCTACATTTTTCCTACATCTAGGGTCACCTACAACTAACTATTCTAATCCTAAAAATAAAAACTACCCGGTTCAAAGGCCTCCCCGTGGAAAAGAACCGTGGCCATAAGAAAAACCACGGGGTGGATGACATGTACCACTAATAAAACTAAAAGGAAAATCATTTTGGAATTTCTCATTGGTTTTCTAATTTTTTTTTTATATATTAAAGCAAGAAATAAATCAAAACAAAGTCAAGTGACAAAAGAAAATCCTACGGTACATGCATCCCAAACCTAAAAAAAAATAGATAAAGGTAGTTTCCCCACCCCACACTTAAACTAAGCACTGTCCTCAGTGCTAAAAATAAGCAAGCGCAAGGTAAAGAAAACTTCCCTGAAGATTCTAGTCCTTGGTGCTAGCATCCTCCAAGCTTCCATATCGTATGAGGTACTCAGACTTTCCTCATCAGGTCATCAACATTAGGCAAGGGTGAGGACACCCCACACTTAGCCTCAACATTACATGAACCTGCAATCCAAGGGAAAACAACAACTACGTGACACTATAAATAAAATAATACAAGTACAAACTCGGGTTGCCTCCCGGGAAGCGCCTTAGTTAACGTCGTGGCACGACGACACTTCTAGCTCACTTCCAACATTTATGTCTTCTCTTCTTACGCCGAACTTTTACTTTCTTCCCTTCTTTTAGAGAACCCCTCTTCAACTTCACCTCTAGTTTACTTCCATGTTCTTGTTTGACACATTCAATCAAAGAGCACTCTTCAACCTTAGCTATGTGCTCCTTCCCATTATAAACCTTGAAAGTAACCTTTTCTCCATGCGCCCTAACAGTCATCTCACCCAGCTCCATGTCAATAATTGCCTTCGAGGTGACTAAGAATGGTCTCCCCAAAATGATTGGAGCTTCTCGGTCCTCTTCATAATCTAGGACTACAAAATCAGCAGAGAATGTAAACTTACCAACTTTTAGCAACACATCCTCCAACTTACCATCAGGGTGAGTGAGAGATCCATCTGCCATCTTAAGAGTAACTGAAGAGGGCTTGATTGCTCCTAGCCCTAACCTTTTGCAAACAGACAGAGGCATGAGATTTATGCTCACACCCAAATCACACAAGGCACCAGTGATATTATGCCCTCCAATGGTACAAGGAATAGTAAACCTCCCAGGATCTTGAAGTTTTGGAGGTAGCTTACTCAAGATTGTGCTACACTCCTCAACTAAATCAACTGTATCTATCTCTTGAGGCTTTTTCTTCTTCACTAAAATTTCTTTTAAGAACTTCACAAAGGATGGCATCAATTCAAACACATCAGTCAAAGGAATATTAACTTGAAGTTCTTTCAACATACTCACAAATTTTTGATACTGGGCCAGATCCTTCGATGGTAATAGTCTCTGCGGGAATGGTGGAGGTGGCAGAGGTGCCTCCTTTCTCTCTTCTTTCTTCTTTACCTTCTCCACTTTTTCAACTTTTTCTATCTCAGCTCTCTCCTCGGACTTGGCCATCAGCTCTCCACCTTCTATTAAAGTCACTGCAAGACATTGTTCAGGCTCATTTTTCATAGTGCTTATTTCTCCCACCAACTGCCCCAACTGGTGCTCTAGGTTCTTGTGAGCATTGGCAAGATCTTGTATGGCTTGTGCATGGGCTGCAGTGTCAGCTATCATTCTCTGCTGGCCTGCCATTATTTGCTTTAGCATATCTTCAACTGAACTGCTAACCTGCTGTGGTGGAGCTGGAAGTGGGTGGTAATTATTCGGGGCTCTCGTATTGCCTTGATAATAACCATTACCAAACTTGTTTTGACCCTGCAGCCTGTTTTGATTACCCACGTAATAAACTGACTCTGGATTAGAAGAGCAAACCTCTGTAGCATGGTCTTGACCACAAACCTCACAAAAGCTCTGGAGTTGTTGCACTGGAGCCACTGGTTGCTGAGCCTTTTGCAAAGCTAACTTGATAATTTGATTGGAAATAGCATCCATCCTCGCCCTTAGCTCTGAAACTGCATCTAACTGAAGTACCCCTGCAGGTTTCTGCTTAATAGCTCTACCACTCCCTGCCAATCAGGATTTCTCTGCGAAAACTTATCTAGCAAATCATAAATTTGATCAAAATTTAGGGCCAGTACTTGGCCTCCAGCAGCAGCATCAACCACGATCTTAGTGTGTTGGTTCAGCCCCTCAACAAAAGTGTGTGCAACAACCTCATTGGATTGGTTGTGGTGTGGACAATCTCGCAATAAAGCTTTGAATCGCTCCCAGGCTGAATACAAGGATTCTCCTTCTAACTGTCTGAAGGACATAATTTCGCTCCTCAGCCGGGCTGTCTTGGCAAATGGATAAAATTTAGCCAAGAACTTCATAGCCAAATCCTCCCAAGTAGTGATAGACCCAGACTTTTCAGCCTTTAACCACTTCCTTGCTGCCCCAATCAGTGAAAACGGGAACAACGTCAAGCGAACATAATCAGTAGGAACACCCGCTGGTGTATAAGTATCACTGATCTCCAGAAAGTTCTGAATGTGTTGCTGCGGATCCTCATGAAGTAATCCACCATATTGTCCAGTGTTAGCTTGTTCTTCTGCCATTCCTGTAGGTAAAGATCAAGCAGGACCTAATACCTAATACAACACAAAACTCAAAACAAAAATTAAACCTGAATAGTAAGTAATAAACTGTTCAAAAAGAAATCAGTCAATAATTAGTCCCCGGCAACGGCGCCAAAAACTTGTTGCTCCCAAACGCACACGCATGTATACGTGGTCGACAAGTAATAAAGTGATAAGATGAGTATCGTTCCCACGAGGACTATGCAGACTGAGTTCTAGCAAACAATTTATTTAAACTATTCAGGGATCTTTTTCCAATAGTGATGATTTTGTTAACTAAAGAACAGTAATTAAATGGTAGAAGTGAATTCAAACAATGGAGCAAAACTTGGTTGTTATCAGTAATAAGGAGACGGTCCAGGGTCAGAGTTACGAACAATCCAGTTGAGTTTTCCAATTGATTCCACTTCTTAAATCCCGGGTTACTAACTGACAGATTAAATGTACCTGTGAAAACCTTTCGATTCTTCACAGTCTATGCAAGCTACTCCAATCCCTATATGTCTATGGGTTGAATCACGTGCACGCATTAACGAATTATGTAATTAGTTAAACTAGGCGAGCAAGTATATGTCTATCCTACTCACAAATTGGTTCCCCGATGCCCGAGTTCACAAACTAGTCCTATTCTTTCTTATTACGTAATTAAATTCCCTCTTTCGAGTTCAATCTAAAAACCATAGATAATGCGTAATAATCGGGCCCTGACAATTACACAAGTGAAATCAAGAAAGAATAAGTAGCCCGTAGTGGGATTCAATTAATGGAAATCAATCTTTAAACATCAACCTTCATGTAATACTCTAACCTTAGAACGATAGGTTTAGCTACGCATACTCATAATAACAACACAAGGAATTGATGAAATAATGAAATAATGATGAAATAGATTAATGGAAGGAAGAAAAACCCTTGTTCTTGATGTTATGAGCTCTCCAAATTTCTCCAAGGTCTGAACTCCTTTCAAAAACTAAGTAATAAACTATTTATAGAGTTTATAAACACCTAGTAATAAGTTAGACCCAAGCCTAGACGAAATAGGACATAAAAACGCGCACAAGGGGCGCTATAACGGGCGCCCCGCGCCTCGGAATGCGTGAGGTTGGACAGAACCCGTCGAAATCAGCCCGCTACAAGCCCGCGCCGCATGGGGAACCGCGCCAGCCAGTGCGCGCTATGGGCTGCGCGGCGCGTGGGGTATGGCGCCCAGCCATTTTTCTGTTTCGCTTCTCCTTTTCTCGTTTCGTGTTGTGCCTTCGTGTGCTCGATCCAATCCTCAATCAAAATCCAATATTTTCTTGCTTAATCATGCTCTTAAAAGCTCCAATTGCACTGCATAACAACCTACATACACACGACATAAAAGTAGTGCAAAACCACATTCATAAACTATAAAACGAGCGAATAAAGTATCCAAACGTAAGGAAATATTAAGGAAATATAGGCATAAAATGCCAAACATCAGAGGGTAGGAGGATTCCACCCTCAGAGCAGGAGGATTCCGCTCCATTGCATCATATTGAGGGTAGGAGGATTCCGTCCTCGGAGCAGGAGGATTCCGCTCCATTGCATCAGAGGGTAAGAGGATTCTGCCCTCGGAGCAGGAGTATTCCGCTCCATTGCATCATATTGAGGGTAGGAAGATTCCGCCCCCGGAGCAGGAGGATTCCGCTCCATCTATTTGGCACATGTGACACCATTGCATCATACTGAATTCATCCCATTTCATTGCACCGCGTGCTGACTATTGTGTGACTATCGTGTCGTGTTTTATATATGCGGTATATATACCGTATCTCAGTTTGACTATATATTTCTGGCTCGTATTCCGGGCTGCACGTCGCGACAATATAAATACATGGATCGGATTGGGTTGCACGCCGCAACAGTATAAATATACGGATCGGGTTGCACGCCGCAACAGTATAAATATACGAATCGGGTTGCACGCCGCAACAATATGAATATATGGATCGGGTTGCACGCTGCAACAGGATGTATTTCTGATTGTCGACATGTTCAGGATATCTATATGTTCTGTCTACCTTATGTCCCTGGCTGTTTATGATTCCATACGTGTTTTCAGTTATTATTTGGCTTTGCCTGTTTATAGTTCAAATAAGATGGATTTAGTTTATCTATTTTTCTTCTCCCTGGCTAGCTATCCTATTCTTTGAGGTGGCTAGTCTGCCCCACTTATTGAGTCCTTTTGACTCACCCTTGTTTGTTGTTTGTTTCTTTTTTATCTATTTCGTTTCGGCAGGTTCGCTTCTGGATTGAGTTCGCCACGTTGTGAAGGAGCGAAGACGACTTCAGCTGTCAGGGTGAGCCAGCTTTTATTCCGGATGGCCACCAGTTTATTGGTTATCATTTCAGTTGCATTTTGCTCCCTTCAGGAGGTATACGTCTTCTTTTGTACTCTTAGATGTCTAGTCTGGATAACCCTAAACCTAGTATGTTGGGTAGTCAGTTGTAATTTCTTTTGTACAGCTTAAAGATATTAGTATATTTGTGTTTTGTTTTAAATCTTTTCCTTATTTAAGAATTATTATATTTATTTTCCTAATTTAATTGGTAAGGGTTCGCCCGATGGGTCTAGGGAAAGATGTCGGGTGCCCGCACGGTCTAGCCGAAAATGTGGGTCGTGTCAGTTGGTACCAGAGCCCGGTTTAGAGCCTATCTGGACTAAGACAGTGTCTAGTAGAGTCTCGCTGATGGGTACGTAGACGTCCGTACTTATCTACGAGAGGCTATGATGGCATTTAGGAAGTTTCACTTCCTTCTTTTCTGATCGTGCGTCGGTCTAGGATGCAAAAGTATTTTTGTTAATTCCTTCGTGGCAATTGTAAACCCTCGTACGACAAATCAGCAGACGGTATGAGTTCAAGACAAAGCAGTCTAGCCTGGGGCTAGCTCTGACGAAGCCCCGAGTGTTTTGATCGTGCTGACGATCTAGTTACGGAGGTCCTAGCTATAAGAGCTCGCGATGGGCAAGGGAGCAGGGCCTTGCGGTTCCCTAGGCTCTCTACGATGTTTTTACGAGAATCTTGGCGATGCAGATACCGTAAGAACCTATTATTCGCTGGCCAGCCTATCAGGGTGCTGCATGTGCAGACGTTCGGTGTCAGGGAGCTTCTATTCCAGTTCTTAATATTGCCGCAGTGAATTATGTTCTAGAAGCAGCATGTGTTGCACCACCAATTGTTCTCGCTGCCAGCCGAGGTAACGGTTAGATTTGAGTGCCCAAAGAGGTTCCATTATTTTACGCGGTTGAACCTTCCGATATTCTTAAGCAATGCATAAGATAAACCCCGTGATTCTTTTTAAAATAAAATGATGTCAGCATATCCTTCATGCTCTTGATTATATCGAGCGGTATGGTGTTGATTATTCTTTTTTCCAGTTTCAGGGGTCCAGCCTTGAATTGGTGGGCCGCTATCTTATTAGCTGACTTGGTTCGGTTTTTCTTTTAGATTCATGGAAAAGTTCCTTTCGAGTAGTGAGCGAGATGAAAAGTGTTGTCAGTTTGAGTGGATTTGACAGGGTAGCCTGTCGGTTAGCCTGTTGGTTTCAGAATATAAGATTGAATTCTATAAAATGGCCGAATATGCATTTGAACTAGTTCATGAGTCTTTCGAGAGATTCAAAGATTTATTGATGACCTTTCTTTTTCCTTGAGATCCCAGATGGCTCGAGAGATTGAGGTCGGGATTTCATTTGATATTGTTGTTGATATTGCTCGAAGGTTCGAGACATACAAGTTAGAGCGAGAAGAGTTAGAGCGGGAAAGTAAGAGATCCCACGGCCCTGGTGGGTAACCATGGTACCTCATTTGGAGGTAAAAGTTCTGATTATTTTTGGAAGTCACTTTCCAGGTTATCTCAGCTTGTAGAGCGTAATTCTCAGAGTGCGCGAGTAGTTTATCTAGATTAGACCCAGTTTTTATCTTTATAGCTATCGACAATATGTCCAGCTTCCATTTTCAATGAAAAGCTGTTATCACTGTCATGAGTCTGGTTATCCTTTGAGGAGTTTTTCCTTACTCCAGCAAGTAGACAATCGTCATTCTTCTTGCCCTCAGACACCTGCACAGTCGCAGGAATTTTATTTAAATGTTAATCAATCAGAGAAATGCCACCATCCAGTAGAGGTCGAGAGCGTGGTGGTAGTGGTTCTTCTAGAAGTAATTATCAGGGTTGTGGCTCGACTCAGCTGCAGAGGCAGTTCTATGAACTGCTAGTCTGGCAGGATGTTGAGGTATCTGATGTAGTACACCTATGTATTTCTTCTTCTCTTAAATGTGAGTAAGATTTGATTCTTTTGATCGATCTGGAAATGGTGTGTCTTATCATGTTTCAATGATTTCCTTGGATGTCGTTTCTATTAAGAATCAGTTGCGGTAGAGGGGTGAGTTTCTGATATGATTTATTCCTGGCATTTATGATGACCCTACTAATTTATTGGGTCTAAATGTGAGAGATTTGGGAGTGAGTGTCGGTATCGTCTGCCTGGCATCTTGTTGTGCCACATTTTATTATTATATCAAATTAGTATACCTTTCTTCTCGAAATTCCGTGTTGGTAGGATAATGAGATCCCAATTCGTCACCATCAGAAAGTGTTATCGTTTCTTCTGGTGTAAAGTGGTTAGTAAGTAATATTTGATCTATGTGTCTTCCATGGTTCAAGATGTTTGTAGAGTCATGTTATCCCATGAGCTTATCTGGGTTATAAAAGGGTTTATGGTAAATTGTCAGAATTTCCTTCTTATTGGAAGGTTAAAATTGGTATGGATGTTTTTCCATAAAGCTTATTTAATGTCTATCTCTTCAATTGCAATTTTTTTGGCTCGCCTGACGCGGAAGTAGTCTAGCTTTGGTAGTGAAGCAAATAAGAAGATGAACTTCCTGAAGCTCTAATTATTTCTATCCTCGATCTATTTCCATTTCTTCTTCGTCCGGCACTAGTGAGCTTGGGCGATTGGTAGCCGCTTGTGACGTTCCCTGTGTTGAGCCAGAGTACGTGTTATTGTGGACGGGTAAGCATATTATTGTTTTGGAAGCATATTATTGTTTTGGTCCAGTTGTCTCATCTTGTTATCCGTTTAACATGTTTATGTTATCAGTTTATCCGGGTATCCATTCCCATGTATAGTATAATGCTGGTTCTGTTTTTGCGGATCATCCAGTTTCAGGGGCAACTCTGCCAAAATTTTTATATAGAAGTACCATCCATCGGGCGGTGGTGTTTACGGCAAAGGTATGGAGTTGTGAACTCGAGAGTTGCAGCTAGTTGGCAACTTGAAAGGGTAGTTTGGTAGTTTAGGTCTGCCTATGTTCAGCTTTTAGCTAGGTCTTCTTTAATCCAGCAGGTTGTGCGAGGATGACTATTTCTATTCAAATTAGTTGTATGAGTTTATGCTTTAAGTGGAGGAGTCTTCCTCCAATTGATACCGAATCATAATATTAAATCTCTAAGGCGTTGCTGAAGCGTAAGCTAATTCTTAGTTTCATCGACCTGTTCTATATCGAAAGGTATATCGAAGGGGTGATTATCGGCTAAATCATGTTAACCCATTCAAAGTTCCATATATCTTTGTTTTGAAAATATAGAACTCTTCTCTCATGATCGAGGAAGGGTCAGCTTAATCAGAATAAGTTGGGCAATTATGTGATGATATTATCCAGATATATTTTATTCCAAAAGTACAATGCGTGTAATGTAATTCTGATCCTGTAATCAGGAAATAATCCCCGTGGAGTAGCTCATGAAGGTCGTGCAAGTTCTTTTGCTATCTGTGCGAATTCTTCTTTAGACTTACGCTCGTTCGAGGACGAACGAGAGTTTAAGTGGAGGAGAATGAAACGACCTCGATCAGTCGTTTCAGAAGTTAGGACTCCGATTGGCGTGTCAATATTTTTAAAATATTCGTAATGTCTATTAGGACCTATCTGTGAAATTTGAGCTAAATCAGACCTCGTTTTGTAGGCATCGGAAGAAGGTTTCAGTTTTTATTGGCGATAAATATTAAAAAGAGATTTTTGAGCTCAGTTTTGGGCGAATGAGCTCCGATTCGAAATCCGAAAGCGCCGTTAGGTTCGTATGATTATTTGTGACTTTTATGAACTTTCAAAAATGAATTTCAATGTTGTTCGGCTAGTTTCCGCTAAAATGCCGAAAGTTAAATAATTTGATTTTTTTAATTTAATTTGCATATTGAGTTTCGGGAGCCTGATTTGAGATCCGCCTTCGCGAGTATGTCACATATATTTTATATAACTTATATGCAAAAGTTGGAATTATTTCCGAATATCGTAGGGTACTATTTTAATTTTCGTTAAGAAAAAAAATATAATAAAAGAAAACAAAAAAAAAAAAAGAACAGAGAAAAAAGGACAAAAGAGACTAAAGGATGGCGGTGGGTCCTTAGCTTAGCTAATGACCATCAGAAAGTTAGAAACATTGGAATGAAAAAGTGAAACGAGAAATAGAGAAGAAAAAAAAGCGCAGTAAGGTAAAAAATGCCAGAAAATAAGAAAAGGGGCCGGAGAAGAGTAGAATTTTCACCCTGAAACATTCAGGTAATGATCTTAATATATTATTTGAGTTTATTACGTATGTTTGAATATATTTTTATGGTAAAAATAGGGATCTTAGACATCGCCCTAATGACGTAAATTGATAGTTTAAAGGGTCAAATGGACCCCGATAATGAAATTGATTATATATTCATACTCAGTGAGTTATGGGAAACTTATAAATGTAATTTATTTGGGGTTTGGTTATGTGGCCTTAAACCCTGTATATAGGCCTGGCCTGCGTATTGCGTATGCGAATAGGGTATCAGGTTCTTAACCGGATTGCCCTAAGATGTGAGGAATGAAACCTTTAGCCTAATTTGATATATTTTTCTGCTTATTGAATAGAGTGGGATCGTTTGGAAATGAAACCAAAGGACAAGCGGTTATTGAGTGGATGTACTAACTTTGTAACAACGTAAGTGTTTATATCCATTTCTTTGGAGGCACCTGGCCTCGTGGATTTTCTACCACGTGTTCCTTACGTGTGTAGCTGCCGATAGGCGTACTCATTACGTCTTAACTTTGGATTTATATTCTATATTATATATTATGTCCTGTTATTGGTATTGCATAAGGAATCTGAGTATTGTACTTTGGTTGTGAGTTGGTCTATACTTTCCAGCTGTCGATGAGAGTCACGCGCTGGTGATGGGTTATTATTGCATCATATTGAGGGTAGGAGGATTCCGCCCTCGGAGCAGGAGGATTCCGCTCCATTGCATCATATTGAGGGTAGGAGGATTCCGCCCTCGGAGCAGGAGGATTCCGCTCCATTGCATCATATTGAGGGTAGGAAGATTCCGCCCTCGGAGCAGGAGGATTCCACTCCATTGCATCATATTGAGGGTAGGAGGATTCCGCCCCCGGAGCAGGAGGATTCCGCTCCATCTATTTGGCACATGTGACACCATTGTATCATACTGCATTCATCCCATTTCATTGCACCGCGTGCGGACTATTGTGTGACTATCGTGTCGTGTTTTATATATGCGGTATGTATACCGTAACTCAGTTTGACTATATATTTCTGGCTCGTATCCCTGGTTGCACGCCGCGACAATATAAATACATGGATCGGTTCGGGTTGCACGTCGCAACAATATAAATATACGGATCGGGTTGCACGCCGCAACAGTATAAATATACGAATCGGGTTGCACGCCGCAACAGTATGAATATATGGATCGGTTTGCACGCTGCAACAGGATGTATTTCTGATTGTCGACATGTTCAGGATATCTATATGTTCTGTCTACCTTATGTCCCTGGCTGTTTATGATTCCATACGTGTTTTCAGTTATTATTTGGCTTTGCCTGTTTATAGTTCAAATATGATGGATTTAGTTTATCTGTTTTTCTTCTCCCTGGCTAGCTATCCTATTCTTTGAGGTGGCTACTCTGCCCCACTTATTGAGTCCTTTTGACTCACCCTTGTTTGTTGTTTGTTTCTTTTTTATCTATTTCGTTTCGGCAGGTTCGCTCCTGGATTGAGTTCGCCACGTTGTGAAGGAGCGAAGACGACTTCAGCTGTCAGGGTGAGCCAGCTTTTATTCCGGATGGCCACCAGTTACTGGTTATCATTTCAGTTGCATTTTGCTCCCTTCAGGAGGTATACGTCTTCTTTTGTACTCTTCTAGTCTGGATAACCCTAAACCTAGTATGTTGGGTAGTTAGCTGTAATTTCTTTTTGTACAGCTTAAAGATATAAGTATGTTTGTGTTTTGTTTTAAGTCTTGTCCTTATTTAAGAATTGTTATATTTATTTTCCTAATTTAAATTGTAAGGGTTCGCCCGATGGGTCTAGGGAAAGATGTCGGGTGCCCGCACGGCCTAGCCGAAAATGCGGGTCATGTCAATCATCATTGGCGTCGTCCTCCGCCCATTCATAGTTTTCATGGTCTTTGACGGGTGAAGTGAGTTATTTGGTTTCAGCAGTGAACATGGGATTGTAAGGCTGCAGATATATGGTGTTGGTGTAAGGTAAGTTTGTGGGACAACAAGCACTCCAAGTACCGTCCGCAACAACTGCAATTTTCTGTTCTTCATCTTCGAAAGGAGCTAGATCCTCTACTGGTGGATTGGAGGAAGGAAGCAACATTGCTGAAATCGTTGGAAGGACTTTGGCTCGGCATAGCATTTCTGGATCTAAGAAAGAAATCATAAAAGGAGATGATGATGATTCGAGTGCTGGATCATCTCCAACCACACCCCCGGACATAGGCAAATCAAGGATTAATCTGTGGAAAAATTCATGTTACTCTCCATCATCTCCAAAAACCGTGCAAGCGATGGTGACTAATGCTTTAACAGTGGAGGAACAACTTGCAAACTTAACAAAGGCGATTGATGGCTTAACAAAATATGTCAAGGATCAAGACGCTCGCATCAACAAGATGAAAAGCATGATGGAGGGAGAATCTAGCCATGCGCCAGGGAAGCGTCCAGAAGTACAAGAGATGCTTAATAATCCAGCGAAGCAAGCAACACCTGCTAAGGAAATTCAAGTCTCTGCTGATGGGGTGATTCCAGTTGATCAACTAAAAGGGATCATTATGGGGACACTCAAGGATAAGTACGAGATTGCTTCCAAGTATTCTCTCGCATATGCAAAGCCGTACACTGCAAGGATTGATAATTTGAAAATGCCCTCTGGTTATCAAACCCCAAAATTCCAACAGTGTGACGGCAAAGGAAATCTAAAGCAACATGTGGTTCACTTTGTTGAAACATACAACAATGCTGGAACATATGGAGATTATCTTGTCAAGTAGTTCATTTGCTCGCTTAAGGGAAATGCCTTTGATTGGTATACAAACCTTGAGTCTGGTTCTATTGATAGTTGGGAGGAGCTGGAGCACGAGTTTCTTAATCGCTTTTATAGGACAAGGCATATTGTGAGCATGATAGAGCTCACGAACACTTTCCAACGAAAGGAAGAACCAGTTATTGATTTTATCAATCGATGGAGGCATGCAAGTCTTAATTGTAAAGATAGGCTAAGTGAAGCGTCAGGAATAGAGATGTACATTCAAGGCATGCATTGGGGGCTCTGCTACATCCTACAAGGAATAAAGCCTAGGACTTTTGAAGAGCTGGCCACACGCGCTCATGATATGGAGTTAAGCATTGCTTCTAGTGGAAGTGAAGGACCCCCTGTCTGTGAATCTCGCAGAGGAAAAGACAAGCAAGAAGTCAAGAAATGGAGCAAGCTGGTGCCCAAGGCTGAAAACAAAGAAGCTATGAATGTTGATGTTGCACTTTTGAAGTTCACTACAAAGGTAGGTAAGAAGCAAAGTGTGAAGACGACTTCATTTAAGGACAAGCCAAGTCGGAAGTTGACTTTAAAAGAGATGCAAGAAAGAGAATATCCATTCCTAGATTCGGATGTTCCCGCAATTTTTGATGAACTTCTGGAGTTGAAGTTCATTGAGCTACCAGAGATGAAGCGGCCTAATGAAGCTGGAAATATGAATGATCCAAATTATTGCAAGTATCATCGACTTGTGGGGCATTTGCTCGAGAAATACTTCGTCTCCAAAGATAAAATAATAGAATTTGCCAATAAAGGGAAGACTATACTGCCAGATGAAAAGAAAGAGGCGAACCAGGTTTCCATCATGTTTGGCTCACACGACCCTGTGGTGATTTACAAGTTCGTTGAAGGATTTGAAGAGAACGACGTCATGATCAAGTTTGGCGACTTTGAACCTATCTTAATAAATCAATCGCTACAACTCGCCAAACTAAAGGTGCAGAACTTGGAGCAAGCAGCATTGGAAGAAGGTGAAGCTCAAACTGATCAAGGAGATAATTAAGGTTAGATACTAGTGACTCGGCGTATACGTTACAAAATGAAGTCGCGAAATGAATCAGCTGAGCACCTAATAAGGCAAAAGGTGGTGAAAAAGGCAAGAAAGCAAAATGATTTTCGACGTCCACAAAAGGCAAGGGTGGAGGTTTACCACTATCAAAAGCCGCGCCAGCCAGTGACTCTGGAAGAGTTCTTTCCAAGTTGGTTTCGCACGGAGATTCCTAAAGGTGATATTAAGGCTTCATGTTGTAATGCTGATAAAGAAGAAGAGAAGAGTAGAACATCAGAGTTGTCGCCACCGGTGCAATCAGAAGAGCTCATTGAGCCTATTTCCCAAGAAGCAAATACTTGTGAAACAAAGATCACCTTCACAAATGATGACATTCTACTTGGTGAGACTCCTCATAATCGTCCCTTATTCGTGGTTGGCTATGTTAATAAGCAATAAGTGAATAGAATCTTGATTGATGGAAGATCTGGAGTCAACATCTTGCCTATCTTTACGCTGAAGGAACTTGGCATCTCTACTGAAGAACTAATGCAAAGTCGCTTGTTGATTCAAGCATTCAACCAAGGGGGCAAAGGGCTATAGGTGCCTTAAAAATGGATCTCACCATTGGAGAGATGACTTCAAGTGCATGGATGCTTATGATCGATGCAAGGACTTCATATATATCTTGCTTGGTAGGCCTTGGATACACGAGAACAAAGTGGTTCCATCCACTTATCACCAATGCCTAAAATATCATGAGGGTGGGGTTGAAAAGACAGTCATTGCTGATGACAAGCCATTCATCGAAGTAGAGGCACAATTCACCGATGCAAAATTCTACTTGAAGAATGTCATGGGGGGAGTAAAAGCCGATAACAAAGAAACAACAAAAAATGCTGAGCTTGTAGCTAAAAGGGCTGAGGTGGCAGCTGGTAAAGCAAAAGTTGTAGCTGATGGAGATCAAATTCTTTTCAATCAAAGTAACGCACACAAGGCAAATGTTACAGCTTCGAGCAAGAAAATAAGTCCTACACTCCGCTACGTTCCAAAATTGAAGAAAGAAGAAAGCCAGTCATCTAATCTCCAAATTGATCAGCTCAAGGGATTAACTCTCCCCGTCAAGAAATTGATGCGATGAAGCTGACCTCGAAGTTACTTGGTAGTTTTGTGGCTAAAAATCCACCACTGAATAAAGAACTCCTTATGAAGCGCACAAATGAGGGATTTGATCAGAATGCTTACAAGTTGTTTACAAAGGCCGGATATGATCCTATTGAACCATCTACACTAGGGAAACTCTTACCTGAAGGTACCATGAAGAAATCACGTGAAGGCTTGGGTTATGAGAAACCTCCACTGGTGCATATCTCTATAAGAAAGGCAAGCAACTGCTACATCACTGCTGAAGACGACTCTGAGGCTTCGAGCAAGAGGTCTTCTGTCTTTGATCGGGTGGGAGAACCATCTTCAAGAACTTCTATCTTTGATCGGCTGGGAGAACCATCTCCAAGAACTTCTATCTTTGATCGGTTCGGAAAAGCATCTTCAAAAACTTTTGTCTTTGATAGATTAGGACCTTTAAATAAGAAGAACAAGCCTCCGAGGAAATCAAAAGATGTGAAGGTACATGCCTCTTCTAATTATGGTCAAAGTCTTATCCCTTCAAGAATGAGGCGCGAAGAAAAATTGATAGTCTCATGTGAACATGTGTTAAAGGCCAAGACTCACATTATAGTCCGCACGAAGAAGCGTGATGAAGATGAAGAAAGTATGGAATCTTCATATCACATCGTTGCACAAGAAGAGGAAAATGCTTTATTTCCAAATGGGATTGTAAATGAGGTAGGGGATATTTCTTGTTGTCACAACATATCTTTAAACTATGACGATCCTCATGAAGAAGAATATGCTACGAATGCTGCACCCGAACTAGAAGAAGATGTGAAGGCAAGAGTTGATGATTTGAAAGAGATCAACGTTGGCACAAATGAAGATCCGAGGCCTATGTATATTAGTGCTCTACTAACAGCGGATGAAAAAAGTGCTTATGTTGATCTACTAGAAGAGTATAAGGATGTCTTCACTTAGAGTTACAAGGAGATGCCTGGCTTAGACCCGAAAGTGGCGGTTCATCATTTGGAAGTCAATAGTGGTGCCCATCCCTTAAAAAAATCCCAACGTCACTTTAGGCCTGATTTGGTCCCCTTGATTGAAATAGAAGTCAACAAACTCATCGAGGCTGGTTTTATTCGTGAAGTCAAGTACCCCACGTGGATTTCAAGTATAGTGACTGTAAGGAAGAAGAATGGCCAAATTCGAGTTTGTGTTGATTTTAGAGATCTCAATAATGCAGGTCCTAAAGATGAGTTTCCGCTTCCTATCCCAGAACTTATGACTGATGCCACTACTGGTTACGAGGCTATGTCTTTCATAGATGGCTCCTCTTGCTATAATCGAATTCGCATGTCACCGAAGGATGAAGAATTCACAGCATTCTGAATTGCTAAGGGTATTTATTGCTACAAGGTGATGCCTTTTGGTTTGAAAAATGCTGGTGCAACTTACCAGAGGGCCATGCAAAATATCTTTGACAGGTTGCTTCACAAGAATATAGAGTGCTATGTTGATGACTTGGTGGTAAAATCCAAGAGAAAGGAGGACCACTTGCGAGACTTGAGAATGGTGTTCGAATTGCTGCGAAGGTACCAACTTCGAATGAAATCTTTGAAGTGTGCATTTGGAGTTACTTCTGGGAAATTTCTTGGTTTCACTGTTCGACATCGAGGCATTGAAATTGATCAAGCAAAAGTAGATGCAATTTTAAAGATGCGTGAACCTAGAAATATCCATGAATTGAAAAGTCTGCAGGGAAAGTTGGCCTACCGCAGGAGATTCATCTCAAATCTAGATGGAAGGTGTCAGCCGTTCAGTCGTCTCATGAAAAAGGGCACTCCTTTTGAATAGGATCAAGCTTGCAGCAGTGCCTTCGAGAGCATCAAATCCTACTTGATGAAGCCTCCTGTTTTGGCAGCTCCAATACCTAGAAAGCCGTTATATTATATATTGCGACACATGAAAGATCGGTTGGGGCACTTTTGGCTCAAGTAGTGAAGGAAAAGAAAATTCACTTTACTATTTGAGTAGAATGATGACGCCAAATGAGTTGAAGTACTCGCCAATCGAAAAGTTGTGTTTAGCACTAGTCTTCTCCATTCAAAAGTTGAAGCATTACTTTCAAGCTCACGTTGTACGTTGATCTCAACAATTTGAGATCATATACATCCCTCAACAGGCAGTCAAAGGACAAGCATTGGCAGATCATCTGATACCTTATGGTTGGGAGCTAACCGACGAGTTACCTGATGAAGATGCAATGTTCGTCGAAGTTCAACCGTCTTGGCAAATATACTTTGATGGTACTACACATCGCGATGGAGCTGGTGCTGGAGTAATTTTTGTAACTCCCCAAGGAGAGGTATTGCCATATTCTTTCAGCTTGACTCAACATTGCTCCAATAATGTCGCAGAGTATCAAGCGCTCATACTTGGGCTCGAAATGGTCGTCGATATTAAGCAATTGCAGTTGTAAGTCTATGGGGACTCTAAGTTGGTGATTAATCAGCTTCTGGTAGCTACAAAGTAAAGAAACCCGAGTTGCGTCTGTACCACGACTATGCACCGAAATTAATAGGATGGCTTGGTGACGTAACTCTTCAGCATGTGCCGAGAGGGGAAAATAAGAAAGCTGATGCCTTGGCTGCTCTAGCTTCAACACTTACCCTGCCTGATCAGACGAAAGTTACTATCTACCGAAAATGGGTAGTGCCACCTTTAGACAATGACGAGGTTGAAAGGAATGACTGGGTAGTCCAACAACTTGTTGCTGTTTCTGAAGTCGATGAGGAAGACTGGCGGCAATCTATCATTAACTACTTGAGTCATGGGATACTGCCAGAAAATCCAAGAAGGAGAGCTGAAATTCGTCGCCGAGCTCCACGCTTCCTTTACTACAAGGATACTCTATATAAACGATTATTTGAAGGAGTGTTCATGCGATGTTTAGGGGATGATGAAAACATTCAAGCTATGCAAGAAGCACATAATGGGGTATGTGGATCACATCAGTCTGGACCGAAACTCCACTTCCACATTAAAAGGATGGGATACTATTGGCCGACGATGGTAAAGTTTTTCTTGGACTATGCTCGAAGATGCAAAGCTTGCCAGCTCCATGCAAATTTTATACATCAACCACTAGAAGTGTTACACCCGACCATCGCATCTTGGCCATTTGACGCTTGGGGGCTAGACATTGTCGGACCATTGCCGAAGTCTTCTGAAGGATACTTATTCATTTTGGCTACAACTGACTACTTCTCAAAATGGGCAGAAGTTGTCGCTCTTAAGGAAGTGAAGAACGAGAAGGTTGCAAACTTTATCCGAGTAAATATTATCTACCGCTTTGGTATTCCCCGTTATATAATAACGGATAATGGCAAGCCATTTGATAATAGGCTGATGAATAGTATTTGTGATCTTTTTGGCTTAAAGCAGCGAAAGTCTTCTATGTACAATGTTGCTGCTAATGGTCTAGCTGAAGCATTCAACAAGACTTTGTGCAACATGCTGAGTAAAATTGTCTCCAAGTCCAAGCGAGATTGGTATAATAGGATGGAAGAAGCTTTATGGGCATATAGGACAATTCATCGTACGTCAACGCATGCAACTCCCTACTCACTTGTTTATGGGGTTGAAGTAGTCCTACCACTAGAGCGTCAAATACCATTGTTGCGACTTGCTATCCAAGAAGGGCTCACTGATGAAGAAAATGCTCACTTGCGCCTTGAAGAGTTGGAGGCTCTTGATGAAAAAAGACTTGAAGCTCAGCAAAGTCTCGAAAGTTACCAAGCTTGGTTATCTCGTGCCTTCAATGAAAAGGTTCGCCAAAGGTCCTTCCAAGTTGGTGATCAAGTTCTTGCATTAAGAAGACCCATCATCACCTCTCACAAATTTGGGGGCAAGTTCACTGCAAAATGGGATGGGCCGTATGTTGTTCAAGAAGCTTATTCAAGTGGTGCTTATAAACTTGTAGATGCTAAAGGTAAAAGAATCAGTCCCATTAATGGGAAATTTTTAAAGAAGTACTATCCTTGAAGAAGATCGCTCCTTGACGTATGAACGTGAACTGCAAGTTACTCCTGGTCCACAAGAGTATAAACTATGCACGACACCCAAGAAAAAAAAAGTCCACTAGGTTGGGAACCTCGAAAGAGGCGGCCTAGGCAAAAGTTAGGACACCAAAAAAAAATTCACTTCTACCTAACTACGTAATGACTTGATCCTCTTCACCGAGGTACGTAGGCAGCTTAGAGTTTCATTCTAAGTTCAGTCGCATAAAATAAAAAATAGTGGGTTTGGCACGATGTGATAAAAGGAGAAGTAGGAGAGTGCTTTCCTTCATCTTTCTCCACAACTCTACTTTAATATCAAGTTTTTATTATCGAAACTTGCAACCCCAAGGAGAAAGGCGGATATTTAGCAGCTCGTTTCAAGTTGCAAAATTACGTGCCAAATAATTCTTCAAAAGAAAATTCTATAAAGATTTGAGTTAGGAACTATCGTTGTGTGTGGAATATGATAAATTCATCTGGGCAATGAAAATGATTGCAACTTAAGTACGTCTTGCCAGGAAAGCTGAAAATCTTGACATGGTAAAGTTTAAAGGTTGAATTCAAAAATTCACGTGAAGCAATTTTGTAGCTATTTGGTTCCAAATTTTAGATATGTTTTAGGATCTGAAGTCTAGTTTCTGGAAGTCCAAACGGCTCACAATTCAGACGTGCATTCATTAAGTTACAAATATTTTGGTGAAGTCGCGCTAGTCTGTGAGCCAGAACGTGACAGAATTTAAAGGTTGAATTCAAAGTCCACCTAGAAAAATTCTGAAGCTATTTAGTTCCGAATTTTAGATATGTTTTTAATTTGAAGTCTAGTTTCTGGAAATTCAATCGGCTCACAATTCGGACAAATATTCATTAGGTTAAAAATATTTTGGTGAAACTGCACCAGTCTGTGAGCCAGAATGTGACACAATTTAAAGGTTGTTTTCAAAAATTCACCTAGAGTAGTTCTGAAGTTATTTGTTTCAAATTTTGAATATATTTTAGGATTTGAAGTCTAGTTTCTGGAAAGTTAAAGTTTCTTTGATTCAGATATTCAAGCAAAAAGATATGATTTTTCTTTTACAAGTGCGCTGTGCTGTAAAATGCAGTGTCAAAATTAAAGACGCAGTGAAAGGGACGCAATATAAGTCAACGCACTAAGAGAAATCTTATTAATGGTGGAATCCACTACCCGATCAAGCAAAATAAATATAAAAAGAAAGCAAAACAATATATGTAGCCTAATCTAAACATAACTTGTAATTGAGCAAGTCTTGATGGCTAGCTGCTAGGCGTTTCCGCTTTTTTCCGGATGAGCGGAATCATCATCAGTCACCAAATTCATGCCATCATACGAAGAGATTTAATTCTCAACAGCTGAAACCTTCGATTGTATCTCCTCAAGCTCTTTCTTGGTAGCTTCGATAATGGCTGCAAGATCCTTCTTCTCTTGTTGCAGCTTTTTCAATTTAGCCTTGGTGGTCCTTAGTAGCTCTTGTTTTGAAGAAATTAGCTCAGCCTTCTCAGTTTCTTCTAACTAGAATGATTGAAGACACTCATTGGCTTTTGAAAGTAGTTCCAGCTTCTTAGCTTCACTCGTCTTGTCAGCCAAATTGGATCGTTCTTGGTCATACGAAGTAGCGAGCTCGAAAAGGGAATCCATCAAGTCCTTCAAAGGTGAAAAATCGGTAATTTTTTATCCTTGAATCTCCTAAAAAATGACCTTGAATTCTTCCCTAAGCTCCGGAATAGCGTCTAACTCAATTTTGGAAAGCTTTCCGCATATGTCCTTCCAAAGGCTGGAAAATAACATCTTTTTATGCTTAAAAATCACACTTTTTCCCTTAAAAATAAAAACGACGTCATTTGGCATGCAAGGGATCTCTTTTAAAGTAGAAGACGACTTTGTTGAGCTTTTGTCGTGGCGAACGGAGGATACCTCTTGCTCCTGCTCGATATCATTATGCAGCAAATAAAAAAAATTTAAAGTAAGTAAATGAAAAAGGGCATCAACCTAGTCAGACGTCCATGATGATAAAATTGGGAGTTTAGGATCGTCACCATGCAAGCCGTCAATGTCCTTTCAGAGCTCTCAATGCTGTGAACCTCAACTTCCTGCGCAAGCTTTTCGATTGAGGTTGCTTTTTGGAGATGTCCTCTTGATGGTACTTTCTTGCGTTTCCAGCAGCGGTCTTCATTACTGCTCCCACAGTTGTCTTGCAAAAGATGCTTGTTAGAAGAATTGAAAATTCTATTGTGACTGTTCAATAAGGGTGTCTCATTGTCATCTTGAAAATCTTGAATGTGGATTGTCTCGATAGGCACCTCCGCAGGTGGTTTAAGTCTCTTGACCTTGCCTTGCTTTGTTTGGATGGTTTGACCTTCACAGCATGGCGCTCGTCAACCATAACAACTCACTCATGATCGTTCAATAAAGGGGTTTCATCGTCACCTTGAGGAGTTTGAACGTGAATCGCCTTGCTAGGTTCCTTCGTTGGTGGTTTAAGTCTCTTGACCTTAACTTTGCCTTGTTTGGATGGTTTGACCTTCATATCATGGGGCTCGTCAACCATAACAACTCCATCATTATCGTTCAATAAGGGTATTTAATGTCACCTTGGAATTTTGAACATTAATCGCCTCGCTAGGTTCCTCCATAGGTGGTTTAAGTCTCTTGACCTTACCTTTGCTTTGTTTGGATAGTCTGACCTTCACAACATGGAGCTTGTCAACCACAAAAACTTCATCATGATTGTTCAACAAAGGGGTTTCATTATTACCTTGAGAATTTTGAACATGGATTTCTTCACTAGGTATCTTCGCCGACAATTTAAGTCCCCTGCCCTTACTTTTACTTTGTTTGGTTGGTTTGACCTTCGCAACATTGGGCTCATCGACCACAACAACATCCTCACCATGCTCTTGGTGCATATTTGTGGCGGGCCTAGCAACAGTCACAAATGACTGAATATGATCCTCAAGAATGCTCCCATGCACTTTGTCCCACCAAGATTTGTAGCCAGGCGAGCAAGAATTCTTTATTGTAAACCTGAAAAGGGGAAATGTCGCCTTTACCCTAGAATAGGCTAACACACAAACCCGTGCAAATCGGAGCCCCTCATCCAATGATGCTTCACGAAAATCTAGCTCTAAACAACCAGGGACGTCTTGGTAAAAACCTAACTGGCGGCTGAAACGATGTGGACTATAAGGCTCGATGATAAAGATGGCCCCATCTTTCAAGGCGAGGTAGTTCCAACGAAGACTCACAAAAAAGTTTGTCTCGGACTCTGGTGCAGTGCTATTGTCAAGATAATCTTAGGGCTTCTCTCTCACTGGCGTCGTCGCAGTCCAACAAAGCTCTCTCTGTTGCGTATACGCTTCCTTGCTTCTTCCTCTCCAATGTTTTTGGTAGCTCCCTCTCCAGAATACGCAGCCATTAGTGGACTAACTGGCCTTTCCTCAAAAGGGTAATGTGTCTTGAAATAATATGCTAACCAACCATACACATAACGGACTGGAAAGTACACCCTAGAAGGGTCAAGTTCTGAACAATTCAAAATTTTATTTAAACCTCTATAGATGGATGCCAGAACAGGGACTGCAAGGCTAAAATTTTTCCCACGAGCAAGCAGGCTTGCAATCATAAAAGTCTCAGGCCGAATGAAGTCACCTTCTTTTGGGAGCACGAAAGCACATAACCAATATGATAGGAAAGCAGCAAGGTAAGTGTCATCCCTTGTGTAGCCTTTGATGCCAAGTTTGTGAAATAAAGCTTCTTCTACATTCGACCAAGCAACCGCCTTGCCAATGACTCCTTTAGGATTATATGTAAATTTAGGACGACCCCGAGTTGACTTCTTTTCTTCTCTCTCTGGAGGCTGCTCATACATCACGACCCTTTTACACCAAAACTCTATCTATTTTCGTAAAGGGATATTTGGGTATTTTCCTTCTCGAAGCCGATGAAATGCGTCAAATAAATACTCGCAGCTTTGTGGGAGAAACCTTTTATTCTTGTCAAGATTACCAGTGAGTTCTCGAGCATTTGGAACAACTTCTTCATAAGGAGACCTCGCAATAGGCAGACCACCGATCATGCATACATCCCAAAAGGACATGGATAACTCTCCAACTGAGGTAAGCAACGTGTTTGTGATAGGACACTAGCCCTCACAAAAGGCTTTCATGAGGTTGATGCTGCAATCATAGGTGAACATCGAAGCAAATACGACGTCATAAATCCTAGTGGCTCTTATGGTCTGCTCGCCCCTATTAAGGATGTTATCAGGCCATTCCCAGTAGTCGCGAATGTAGTGAAATTCACCATCGAATATCAGAGTATCACCCCAATGGACTTCTTTATTTATGATCCGCCTTCCAAGACATGGGATGGAACTTGTAGTATTCGTGACTTTGTGAGTAGGAGAAATAAGGCTCAGCATTTTAGACGTGCAACTGGTTTGCTCGTATGCCAAACTTGTCAAATTATACGGATTTCTCAAAGATGGCCATGTTGAAGAAGCGTATAAACCACTTATCGGTGTATCAACTAATAGCCTTGTTTCCGCCTTGCTATCCTTGTGATCAGAAATTATAAGATACTTGCGTGTGGAGGAAGAGTTGGAGTCTCTGAAGTAAACTATGTTGAATCTGCAAAAGTGAAGTGAATATAATTAGCACGCAACTCATAAAAAAAATGGGGGCAAGGATCATGAGAAGAAACACGGCAAAGTAAATGTTGAGCCTTCTTCTCGAACTTTTAAAAGTTTTCTTGGTGAGTTTTAAAGATCTTCATCTCGAACTTTTAAGGGCGTGAATTTTTAAGGGCTTCCTCCTCGAACTTTTAAAAAGCTTTCATGGTGAATTTTAAAAGGCCTTCATCACGAACTTTTAAAGTTGTCCTCAAACTTTTAAAAAAAGCTTCCATGGTGAATTTTAAAGGTCTTCGTCGCGAACTTTTAAAGTTTTCCTTTTCGAACTTTTAAAAGCTTCCGTGGTGAATTTTAAAGATCTTCGTCGCGAACTTTTAAAGATGTCCCTCTTGAATTTTTAAGAGCTTTCTTGGCGAACTTTTAAAAGCTTCCATGGTGAATTTTAAAGGCCTTCATCCCGAACTTTTAAAGGTGTCCATCTCGAACTTTTAAGAGCTTCCTTGCCAAACTTTTAAAAGCTTCCATGGTGAATTTTAAAAGCCTTCATCACGAAATTTAAAGGCTTCCTTGCGAACTGGTTGCTGGAAATTTAAGAAATAAAAGAAGAAGAAGAAATGAAAGATGTAACACATGAAAAAGAGAGGTGTTACCTGCCAAGTTTACACACGAGAACTGACGATAACTGATGCGGTTGAATTTGGTCTTGCCTGCTGCAACCAAAAGAAAAAAGAGGATTAAAGTATATAAAAAAAAAGAGCAAAGTAAGGGTCAACAATAAAACAATCATCATGAAGATGTAGAAAAAAGAAAGGAGTTGTCAACAGTCGACTCTAATTAATTTGTTCTTCCAAAAAGAAAAAAAATCAGAATGCATGAAGTAGATTGCTTAATGAGCTTTGTGCCATTTAAGTAGCTAGCTTGCATATCATTCATTATGGAGACATACACGACTCCTAAGCCCTCAGTTGCACAATCGACAAAAAAAAAAAAAACAACTAAGTGGGTTCTAAACTCTAAAGTGCTGGTTGATGTACTTCCCCTAATTATATTTTGTAATCTTTGGAGGCATTCATGAAGAGCTCGTTGCTTTATAAAAGGAACACACTTGTGCTCCTCTCCAAACAACCTCACACAAAACGTCAGTTTGTATGTCCATTTAGTACTAAAAAAAGGGGGAATTGTGTAGTAGTGGAAGAAAAGGTTATGAAAATCATTAAAACAGATGGGAATTTTTTTTTAATGCTACGCTCCCACAAAGGTCGATCAAGTTTTATCAAAATTTGGTGAGCAGGCAACATCCGAATCCCTTTCAGTCACACAACATCTACGACCAATTATTTTTGTAAGGCAAGTGTTTTATTTCTAATGAACAACATGAGGGGTAGGTGCATATTCAAGGAGCAAACAAGATTCAACTATGTCTAAAAGAAAATATAAACTGAAAATCCTCAAAGTAAAATAAGGAGAACGGGTGTGCAGACTCACATGTTAACTAATTGCAGAGATTTTATTTGCTTGGGCAGCCAAAAAAATGTGTAAAATATTCTGTATGGAGCCCCTTTATATAGAGGGTTGAAGTGGTACAAGTTTGTTTTTAATAAGAATACCAAATAAAATTATATCCTAGTAGGACTCTAAAGAGTAAGAAAGCAGCTGGGCCTACTTGGACGGCGATGGCACACAGAACTGGAATTATGAATTGAATAAATAGCCACTTTTAAGAATGTGGACTGAAATATAGTCAATTTCGTGACAGCCACTTTCAACACTTTTAACTGAAACAAAGCCAGTTTGTTTGCATAACTTGCTATGATGCAAACGGGAAAGGGAAAGAGGCTGGCTTTTTTTGCTCATAGCCATTTTCTGGACCGCTGGCTGAAACGTAGCTATTTGATACACCTTGCTACCAAGTGACCACTTTTGGGGCTGTTCACTAAAGTATAGCAAATGTTGGCGCAAATTAAATCAAGCAGCCACTTTTTGGGATCAACAGGAAATAACTAACATGTACAAAGAAATTACTTCAAGCCTAGTCTTCAAATGTCTAAAATTCAACATCGACAAGCCTTGAAGTAGGGGCATTTGTAGATAAATAAATTTTATTGGATTCAAATCCGTAAAGCAATTTGGCTATATGTTAAATTCAAGATATATTAGTCAAAATAAATTAAGTGGACTAGTATGATTGAATTAACTATTTAAGTCTAAATATCCATGGGTTTAATAAAAGTCCAAATTCATTGGGCTAACAAATGATAAGCTCACTTTATTGGCCCAAAGCTAATGGATATCATCTTATCCTAAAGGCCCAAATCAGTGCCACATGTGCAAGCGACGTAGCGCCAAGTCAAATCATAAAGCCAATAGGATTATGCCATATGCCAATGACATGGCAATCCTAGTCAAATCCAAATGGCCCATAAAAATATGCCATGTGTACAAGTGACATGTTCTGGCCAATCAAATGCGGCCTTGTAACTGCTTAAATCTGATTGGCCAGTCTACGGGCCAAGGCCCGTTAGGTTTTCTTGGTGCCCACTCCACCCCATATAGATAAAGGGGTCAAATCTCTCATTTGAGAGGGGATCAGAAATCAGTAAGCAAGAAGAAATCATAAACAAGAAACAACAAGGAGATCGTGGATCAAACACTACAAGTTTTTTAAAATCTGCAAGGAATTTCTACAAGTTCTAGAGATTCAAGCATTAAACGAAAGATTCAAGATCAAGCTCAAAAGCCTTTGGATTTTATTTAAAAAAGCGAATCAGAGAAATTATAGAGAATGCACTTTCATATTTGAAATCAAATACTACACTAGTTTCAGTATTTTCATGTCTCGATATTTATTTCTTGACGCAAATTTACTTGCTACAGTATTGATGAAACCCTGCTCTGTCGAAGAACCAATCTGCAATAGCTTCGGCAATTTTCTACACAAATAGATAGATGTTACCACAGTAAAGTGTTTTTAACTAAGACAAATTTCAATTAAAAGAAAGAGCATATATTCAAAGTTCAAACTTATATGGATAGAACACAAGAAAACTACCTTCCAAGTACTACTCTTGGAGATTTAGCCTTGAACCAATAACTTGTCACCTGAATTCTGTCGTGGGTATGACAAGTTGTGATGTAATAACCCTCGTATAAGAAGGGCTTAGTCCCTCGAATACTGTCAAGAACTCCAGTCCAAAACCTATGTTTCAAAAAAATAATATAAAGAAACAAATAAGAATCTGAGGGGAAACGGAGCACTTTTTACACTTACGTAATTAATCTGGAAAGTTTGCTATAGTTAATCACCAAGAAAAGTTCTAACATTGAATAATTATATGCTGGCTATGCATGCAGTTCTTTATATATTTCTTGCAATAGTTCCAGACATGTTGAGGATCCAGGTGATCAGGAACCAATGTGTTATTGATCTGGAGTTAAGAGAGCTTTGGATCATTATAAAAATAATTTAGGCATGTACGAATATGCATTTATAGATATACTAAAATGCTTCATTAACAAGAGCGTCAGAGAGTGGATAGTTGCACTTAATACTGATCTCGCTTTGTGGACTTTAGTATCATAACCTCGCTAAAACTTTCAGTTTTGTTGGTTTACAACATTATAGTTGATTTCCAGAAAATGAATGCCCCCATCCAGTGAATAATTTTTATTCATAAGATGTAACATTTACAAAATAATTTGAGGATGAAACCTTTTTGTCTTCAACTTGAGTCACTGGAGGGAGGAGAGTCAGACTGGTGTTTCCCATATGGTTTGATTTTCTCCTTGTGCATGTTGCGGAAGCAGAATATATTGGGTAATTTTCTCACCACTAATGTAACAAAATATAGCTAAAAAATAGTAAGTGGGACAACAATAAAAGGGACACCAGAATTTACGAGGTTCGGCAATATTTTTGCCTACGTCCTCGGACACAACAAATCCAATATTTATTTCATTCTAAAAGAATATAAGTGAAATATTACAAATTAGAGAAGATACAAATGCGTTAAAAGATGAGAAGGCAAGTGAGGAATTGTGAGGTGATATTCCAAATGAATGAATGACTAGCTATTTATAGGCAAAAGCTTAACCCAATGAATGGTTTTGAATTCGCCAACAATGCCTTAGAATGAAAGGCCCAGAATTTGCCAATAATGCTCCAAATTAAAGGCCCGGAAGTTGCCAAAAATGCTCTTTCTTCTGTGGCCCAAAACGCGCCAACAATGCGCTTTTCACTTGTGGCCCAAATTTGGCCATATATCTTGCCACTTTCAACAAATCTCCACTTTGGCAAGATTTCCCATCTTCATATTTCTCTCGATGACAAATTTTGGTTGTGTCTTCAACTTCAACTTCAAAGTTCAGCAATATTGATCAAGTTCAAATAATGTTGAAACTTGACCACAGTTACCACTTTCGTTAAAATATCATCAGGATTCTCTGTAGTTAGAATCTTCTGTACCATGACTCTACCTTCTTCTATAACTTCTCTGATAAAGTGATATTGAACATCAATGTGCTTCGTCCTTGCATGATAAACTTGGTTTTTTCCCAATTGAATAGCACTTTGACTATCACAATATACTGTGATGGTATCTTGTCCAATACCAAGCTCCTTAAGCAACTCTTGAAGCCAAATTGCCTCCTTTACAGCCTCTGTAATTGCCATGTACTCTGCCTCGGTTGTAGACAAAGCAATTGTCGACTGTAAAGTAGACCTCCAACTAACTGGTGCGTCTGCAATAGTAAATACGTAGCCAGTAGTTGATCTTCGTTTGTCCAAATCACCAGCAAAATCTGAGTCAAAGTATCCATCTACAGACTGATTATCTTCCCGCTCAAACAACAATCCAATATCTACAGTATGATGTATATACCGTAGAATCCATTTCACAGCTTGCCAATGTTCCTTCCCTGGATTATGCATATACCTACTTACAACTCCAACAGCGTGTGAAATGTCCGGTCTTGTGCAACCACTGCATACATCAAGCTACCAACCACATTCGCATACGGTACTCTTGACATATACTCCTGTTCAGATTCATTCTTCGGCGACATAGCAGCACTGAGTTTAAAGTGAGGAGCAAGCGGAGTGCTAACCGACTTTGTTTTCTCATCCATGCCAAATCGATCTAGCACCTTCTTCAAATATTCTTTCTGAGATAAAAAGAGTTTCTTTGAATGTCTATCTCTTGTTATCTCCTGTTATCTCCATGCCAAAAATTTTCTTTGCCTCACCCAGATCCTTCATCTCAAACTCCTTCCTTAGTTGAATCTTTAGCTTCTCAATTTCTTCTTAACTTTTGGAAGCTATCAACATATCATCAACATATAAAAGAAGATATATAAAAAACCCATCTTCAAGATTTCGCAAACACAATGATCGTATTTGGTTCTTCTGTACTTTTGCCGAAACATAAACTTGTCGAATCGTTTGTACCATTGTCTAGAGGGTTGTTTCAATCCATACAATGACTTTTCAAGTTTGCACACCATTTTTTCTTTTCCTGCAACTTTGAATCCTTCTGGCTGAGTCATATAGATTTCCTCTTCCAAGTCTCCATGTAAAAATGCAGTTTTTCTAGTTCCATATCCAACTGTGCTACTAAAGCCAACAAAACTCTAATGGAGGAGTGTTTTACGACGGGAGAAAATAGTTCATTATAATCAATTCCCTCCTTTTGAGAATACCCTTTGGCCACCAATCTTGTTTTGTAGCGAACATCTTCTTGGTTAGGAAATCCTTCTTTCTTTACATATACCCTTTTGCACCCAATTGCTTTCTTTCCCTTCGGAAGATTGGCCAATTTCTATGTATGATTCAGATGAAGGGACTATATTTCTTCACTCATGGCAATCCTCCACTTATCTTCTTCTGAACATTGGACTGCTTCTTTATAAGTGGTAGGAATACCATCAGCTACAATTGAGGCTGCACAAGCCACTATATCTCTAAAACGACTAGGCTTTTTTATCGTTATTTTTGGCTTGCTGGTTGCAATTAATTCAAGTTGCAGTTGAGGTTCTATAGTTGGAACCTCTATTTCAACTGGCTCTTCTTCTAGAGGAAAATCTTCTATTGTTTCCTCATGTGCTTCCAACGTTAGGAAAATAATTTTTCCCTCAAACTCCACCTGCTTTGAAGCATCAGTTTGGTCGACATCTTCAACTGTTACCTTCTTTGTCATTGATGATTCATCAAAAGTAACATCCCTGCTCAATATAACTTTTCTTGTCTCTGGACACCATAAACGGTATCCTTTGACTCCAGAGGTGATCCCCATAAATAGAGCTTTCTTCGCTCTTGGATCCAACTTTGACTCTTTCACATGATAATATGCAGTTGAGCCAAACACATGTAAAGAGTCATAATCTTCAGCAGGTTTTCCGTACCATTTTTCAAATGGTGTCTTGCCACCAACAACAGTAGATGGTAGACGATTAATGAGGTGGCATGCATATGTTATTGCCTCAGCCCAAAATTCTTTGCCCAAGCCAGCATTGGACAACATACGTCGAACTTTCTCTAGCAAAGATCGATTCATGCGTTCTGCCACTCCATTCTGTTGTGGTGTATGTCTAACGGTGAAATGTCTAATGATGCCATCATCTTCACAAGCCTTTTTGAAAAGATAATTCTTGTATTCTCCTCCATTATCTGAGCGAAGACACTTGATCTTTCTGCCTGTTTGAGTTTCTATCATCACCTTCCACTTGAGAAAAATTCCCAACACTTCATCCTTAGCTTTCATCATATACACCCATACTCTCCGGGAAAAGTCATCAACAAAGGTTGCAAAATAGTGATTCCCACCTAATGAAGGTGTTTTGGAAGGACCCCAAACGTCAAAGTGAACATAATCCAGAATACCTTTAGTATTATGGATAGCTGTCCCAAATTTAACCCTTGTCTGTTCTCCTTTGATACAATGATCACAAAACTCCAAGTTACAAATTTTAACCCCTTTTAACAATCCGTGATCTGATAGAATTTTCAAGGATTTTTCTCCAACATGTCCCAAGCGCATATGTCATAGCTTGGTTGCTACTGCCTCCTTGTCATCACTGGATTTCACTGTCGCCGTCCCAATAATTGTACTACCATGATAGTGATAAAAATTATTGTTCTTTCGAATTCCCTTCATTACCAACAAAGCACCGGAGCATATTTTCATTACTCCATTTTCTGCAGCGACTTTGAACCCCTTAGATTCTAGCGTTCCCACAGAAATGAGATTTTTCTTCAAATCTTGTACGTATCGAACATCTGTTAATGTCCTTGTCATTCCATCATGGTTCCGTAATCGAATAGAACCAATACCATATACGGTAAGAGGGTTGTTGTTTGCCATGTGAATAACTCCATATTCTCCTTCTTTCAAATCAATGAACCAGTCTCGGTTGGGGCACATATGATAACTACAAGAAGAGTCCATCAACCATATGTTAGATGGTTTGGATGACTCTGTTGTAACATGTGAGAAGTCTGAGTCATCACAATCAACTACATTTGAATCCACGGCCTTTCCATTGTTATGTTTGGCCTTATGGTTCAATTTTGGACAGTCTTTCTTCTAGTGTCCCTTTTCTCGACAAAAGGCACATTCATCTTTGCTGGGTCGGGTTTTTGACTTGGATCTCCCTTTCCTTGTTCTCTTTTGATCTTGAGAACGACCCCTCAACACTAGTGCTTCTCCTTCTCCACCCTTTTGTTTTTCTCTCTTTCTTTGTTCATAACTGTACAAAGCAGAACAAACTTCTTTGAGAGACACTTCATCCTTTCCATGAAGTAGAGTAGTCCCGAGGTGCTCGAATTCATCAGGAAGTGACCCTAACAATATTAAGGCTAGATCATCATGCGCAAAAGTCATATCTATATTTTGCAAATTTGTAATTAGCTTGTTAAAACTGGTGATGTGATCATTCACTGTGGTACCAGGAACATACGTGAAGCGAAATAATCTTTTCTTCATATGAAGCTTATTTTGACTATTTTTCTTCAAAAATTTATCCTCCAATGCCTTCCATAATTTACTTGCAGAAGTTTCCTTTGTGTATGGATACTTCTGCTCCCTTGCAAGGTAGGATCGAATGGTACCACAAGCAACGCGGTTGATGATCTTCCAATCTTCTTCTCCTATAACATCTGGTTTCTCTTCTTCAATGGACATCAAGAACCTCGCCCTGCCACATCCATAAATGTCCCGTTCCGTCAAAAATTTAAACTGCAAATTTTGCATTTGACACAATTCTAGTCATAAGCAAAGATGCAACCGACGTGGTACTGACAGCCGATGTGGACTCCTCAATTTTCTTGTCTCTCATTTCTAATACTATTTAATAGTTGACAATACAGATCAAAGTAATTCCTTTCTGATGTGGAAGATCAGACTATGCTGCAACCACAGAGCATACTCAAAAATAACCTTGGCTCTGATACCAATTGTTGCGAAAGCAGAATATAGTGGGTGATTTTCTCACCACTAATATAACAAAATATAGCTAATAAATAGTAAGTGGGACAACAATAAAAGGGACACCAGAATTTACGAGGTTCGATAATATTTTTGCCTACGTCCTCGGACACAACCAATCCAATATTTATTTCACTCTAAAAGAATATAAGTGAAATATTATAAATGAGAGAAGATACAAATGCCTTAAAAGATGAGAAGACAAGTGAGGAATTGTGAGGTGATATTCCAAATGAAGGAATGGCTAGCTACTTATAGGCAAAAGCTTAACCCAACGAATGGTTCGGAATTCACCAATAATGCCTTAGAATGAAAGGCCCAGAAGCTACCAACAATGCTCCAAATGAAAGGCCCAGAACTTACCAACAATGCTCTTTCTTATGTGGCCCAAAACGCGCCAATAATGCGCTTTTCACTTGTGGCCCAAATTTGGCCACATATTTTGCCACTTTCAATAGTGCATCCGTTAGGTTGTTGAGTCCTTTGCTTCAGGCCATGAATGGAGTTTACCATAATGTTATTACTTTAGGATGGAAAAATTGGAAGCTTTATTATTCTAGCTCATTGGAAAAGCTATTCTAGATGAGCCCAAAAGGTGGACTCAGAATTTCTAGGTTCAACCTTAGTTCTAAGTTCTTAGAGCTGAACTTGTTGAACTTTTGAAGTTATATGGGTTCAGCTTATAATATTTGTTCAGAATTTGTTTGTTCAAACATGTATATCTATGTTTTATTCATAATACTGGGTTCAACTGAACCAATAGCTAACAAGTTATATCCACGGCTTGGTTCTAATAGAATGTCTCCTTGGGACTACTCGAACACCATAGGCTAGCTATGGTCTGGTGTCCAGGTCTCTATGCATGGTTTTTGCACTTAAAAATGTCTACTGTTTTGTTAGAAGAGAAAAACAAAAGGATGCATGGGTGGAATAGGGGGTTATAATTTTAAGCAAAGTGAGCTAGTAGCTACAAAAACTTACAATAGCAACTTGGTTCCAGGCATGTGGACTGCATATTCTATCTTGGGTAAAATTCTTATTCTGCCTGAATTAATTTTTTTTGTGCTTAGTCCTTTTGGATTTGGCTACTAAATTCATTTTTTCAACTTCATCTTCAAGGCATGTGCATCGCATGCAACGCCCATTTCTCAGTTGTGCACTTGTGTGTTGGGGGGAAGGATATCAGAAGTGGGAAGGATATGGGAAAATAAATGGATCGAAGATGATTTCATGTTATTTGTTGTTTCTCTGAACTTTGTGACAAAATTAGAAACCATGCATGAATATGAATACGTACATGCACCTTCTATGCAATCCAAATGTGAAGAATATTGCCATAGGAATTTCTAATGTTCTTCAGACACAGCTATACGAAAAATGTCTTTTATTTTCCTTCAATAAGTCTTTTATTCGGTCTATTCAAGATTTTAGTGGCATGATAAAAAACTATAGGGGTGTAATCGGCATTTGCAGGTTTTTTTATTTTTATACTTGCGTGTCTACCAAGCCCGCCCAAAATACTCATTTCTTAGCAGTAAAAATTTCGCCCACATGCCACTTTTGTCACTAGTATTTGGTTTGAAGCTACTTCTTTATTGATTTTATATGAGAAGCCATTTTTTGGAACTTCAATCTTTGTGGGCTGAAGTTCTAAGTTCAAACCTTGCTGATTGAGCGTGGATCAGGTGTCCTTTTGGATGTTCCAAACCACCATCTTGGACTTCCAGCATTTGCTTCAGACAGAAAGTTTGGGAGTCAAAGTGTGCCCTCATGAGGCAGGGAAAAAACTTCAAAATGTGACTTTTACGTAACTTGGATAGCTGAGTGGTCAATCCTTGGTGCAAGCAAACCCGAAGGAAATGCTAAACACGAAACGCGGAAGAAAATGACAAGAAAAGTAAAGATAGAAGCAAGACAAATCTTGCTTCGATTAAAAAAAAAACAGTGAGGAACCTGTCTCAAAGCTCGATTGAAGGGAAATCAAGATGCACCTATACTATGAAACAATCCTCAAGAAAGACCCGCTTCTTGCAAATTGAATGATCAAGAAGAAATTGTTCAAACGAATAACACCGGTTGACACAAGTTCTTTAAAAGCCCACATCGGGGTTCGGCTCCATCGGAGACACTCAATAGCACTTGCTATGTTTTTCATATACTAAAAAACTGGATGCTTACAATGAAATGGAAATGGACTATTTATAGGCTATACTAAGGATAAAGTAGTAAATAGTCATAAGTGACTAATAAAAATAAGCCACGCAGGGCTGAGCTAAGTGTGTGTTCGGCAGCCTTGACTTTGATGCGTGGTTGCTGGCTCGAACTCATTGTCCTCGGACGCTCACTTGTCTTCGATCTCATTGTCCTCGGTCACTTTGCCTTCGGGCTCAAATCTGAAGATAATGCCTTCGGTTCTTGAGCCCGGCCCCTCAGCTTCGGAGCAATTGCTTTCCTTCGGCCAGGCTAAGTGAATGTGCACATCGTGCAGCAGCTTGGCTTGACTTCGTGTCATCGGTCTCCTTGGTGGATCAAACACTTGATCAGCACGTGTTCGGGCTGCATCATCCTCCGCTTCTTGAGAAGATTTCGTCCTCGAAATCGAGCCTTCTTCGTCCTCTGAAGTTTGACCTACAACACAGGGAGCTAAGTCAACAACATTAAAGGTGTTGGACACGTTATACTCACCAGGGAGGTCGATCACATAAGCATTGTTGTTGATCTTGGTCAACACTTGAAATGGACCATCCCCTCGAGGAGCCAACTTTCCTTTCCTTTGGTTCGGAAAGCGTTCCTTTCGGAAGTGAACCCAAACCCAATCTCCCTTTTTTAATTCCAGCTTTTTATGCCCCTTGTTTTTCTTTAAGGAAACCTTTGCATAAGCTTCCTCGAGGTTCTTCTTCACTTTTGCATGCAATTCGATCAAAGCAACTGCTCGTCGAGTACCTTCAAAATCAAGAACAGAATCTCGAGGCAATGGGGTTAAATCAAGTGGAATTAAAGGATTAAAACCATACACACATTCAAACGGGGTCATATTGATCATTCTATGCACCGTTCGATTGTATGCAAACTCCATCATGGGCAAACGATCAGCCCAGTTCCCAACCTTGCCTCTGGTCATTGCTCGAAGTAAAGATCCCAAGGTTCGGTTAACTACCTCAGTCTGTCCATCAGTCTGAGGATGGTGATACGTCGAGAATAGTAGCTTGGTGCTGAGGGCACCCCATAAACATTTCCAAAAATGACTCAAGAATTTTGAGTCTCGATCACTCACAATAGTACGAGGTACACCATGCAATTTCAACACATTAGCAACAAACAAAGTAGCTACATGCTGTGCATCATCACACTTTTTGCAAGGAACAAAGTGAGCCATTTTTGAAAAACGGTCAACCACAACGAAGATGCTCATGTCCTCCCCCGACCTCGGTAACCCTAGCACAAAGTCCATGGATATATCAACCCAAGGTCGATCAGGTACAGGAAATGGGGTATACAAACCATGAGGGTTGGACTTTGATTTAGCTTTCTTGCAAACAAGACAAGCGTTGCAAAGCTTTTCCACATCTCGTTGCATTTTGGGCCAATGGAACTGCTCGGTCAAGATACCAAGTGTTTTGTCGACACCGAAGTGTCCCATCAGTCCACCGGAGTGAGCTTCTCGAACTAAGAGCTCTCTCCACGATGACACTGGTACACAAACCCTCCGATTCTTGAAGAGGTAGCCATCGTACCACTGATATTTCTCAACCCTTCGGCCACTCAAGATTGCGTCACGAACGCATTTCAGCTTGGGATCGTCTTCGTACATCGACTTGATGCTTTCAAATCCAATGAGCCTAGAGGCGAGAGTAGTCTTTAAGGCAAATTTCCTTGATAGCGCATCGGCCACAACATTATCTTTACCCTTTTTGTAATGAATTACATAGGGAAGCTTTCAATGAATTCTACCCACTTGGCATGTCTTCGGTTCAATTTCTCCTGTCCTCGGAGATGCTTCAAGGACTCATGATCACTTTTGATCACAAACTCTCGAGGCCACAAATAATGCTGCCAATGGGCGAGTGCTCGAACGAGGGCATACAACTCTTTGTCATACGTAGAGTAATTCAAAGTTGCACCCTTAAGCTTTTCGCTAAAGTAAGCGATCGGCTTCGATTCTTACATCAGCACTCCTCCGATCCCAACTCCGGATGCATCACACTTGACTTCGAATGCTTTGCCGAAGTCAGGGAGTTGCAACAACGGGGCAGAGCAAAGCCTCCGTTTCAACTCTTGGAAAGCCCTCGCTTGGGACTCTCCCCACACAAATGGATGGTCTTTCTTCACCAGCTCAGTTAAAGGAGCTGCCACGGTGCTAAAGTCACGAACAAACCTTCGGTAAAAGCTAGCTAAGCCATGGAAGCTACAAACTTGTGATACCGAGGTTGGAGCTGGCCAATCTTTGATGGCTTCGACTTTTGATTCGTCGACTTCAACACCATTAGTACTGACAACGAATCCAAGAAAGACTACACGCTCGACACAAAAGGCACGTTTCTTGAAGTTAGCATATAACTTCTCTTCTCTAAGCTTATCAAGCACTAGCCTTAGGTGTTCAACATGTTCATCCACAGATTTGCTATAAACAAGAATGTCATCGAAATAAACAACAACAAACTTATTTATGAACGGTATGAGCACATGGTTCATCAGTCGCATGAATGTGCTCGGTGCATTGGATAAGCCAAAAGGCATTACCAACCATTCATAGAGACCGAACTTGGTCTTGAATGCGGTTTTCCACTCGTCTCCGGGTTTCATTCCGATTTGGTGGTAACCGGACCTGCGGTCTATCTTCGTAAAGCATGAAGAACCACTTAACTCATCTAGCATGTCATCTAATCGAGGGATAGGATGACGGTACTTTACCGTTATTTTGTTGACTGCTCGGCAATCAACACACATTCGTCATGTTCCATCTTTCTTTGGGACAAGTATAACAGGAACGGCGCAAGCACTCAAGTTCTCTTGAACAAGGCCCTTGTTTAACAACTCATCAACCTGCCTTTGGAGCTCTTTGGTGTCTTCGGGATTACACCGGTATGCAGGTTTGTTGGGGATTTGTGACCCCGGTACGAAGTCAATTTGGTGCTCGATTCCTCTCAGCGGAGGTAATCCACCTGGCATTCCTTCAGGGAACATGTCTCCGAAGTCCTGCAAAACACTTTGTACAGCACTAGGCAAGTGGTTATCATTAGAAAAATCATCATTAGAGTTTAGAAAGATACCCTTGTGCACGAGGCAAATCATCATCTGATCGTTGTCGTTGCCTCGTAGTAATTCACCCGGTTGCATGATTGCACAGATTCCTTTCACTTCGGGCAGTGAGTTTGTCTCTTCGGGCCCCAATTTTTCTCCCATCGGAAGATTAGCTTTGGCCGCTTCTTTCAATTCTTTCATCCGTTTATAGTCCTCGGTGACTTGTTTTGGAGACAAGGGTTTGAGTATGAAACTCTTCCTATCGAGCCTTACAGTGTAAGTGTTGGATCTGCCATTGTGAACAGTTGTTCGGTCATATTGCCATGGTCGACCCAATAGCAAATGACAAGCTTGCATCGGCACCACATCGAATATCATTTCATCTTGATACTCGCCAATTCTAAACTTGATCCACACTTGTTTGACAACTCTCAATTCTCCACACTCATTCACCCATTGTAATTTGTAAGGGTAGGGGTGTTTCAAAGTAGTTAGTCCCATTTGTGAAACCAAGGTTTGGCTCACCACATTTGCACAACTACCAGAATCAATGATCATCAAACACACCTTTCCCCTCACTCGACATCGGGCATGAAAGAGGTTTTCTCTTTGGTTGTCCTCTTCTTCAAGAGTCATGAAGCTCAAATTCCTTCGAACTACAAGAAACATTTCCGGATGATCAGCTTCGGTATCTTCTCGATCATCATCACCTTCAGCTCGGTCAGCCTCCTCGATAAATTCCTCATCGGTGTCACTCGCTTACTCATGGACGGTTCCATCTTCGAGCAGAAGCATAACTTTGCGAGTTGGACACTCTTTTGCCATGTGACCATAACCCTTGTATTTGTGACACTGAATATTTGAAGCACTAGGAGAGTTGAGTTGGACTTTACCTCCCAATTCTCTTGGTTGGTTAACGGTCACACCCCTCTCGAAGGGTTTCTTCGAATCTCGAACAGTGTTGGTACTTGTTTGGTTTGGACTCTTCCATTCTTTACCTCGGTTCAAAGGAGCAGAAGTAGTGACTCCTCGATACCGATTTTCCTTATCGTCCTTCACCAATTTTTCAGCTTCGGTGGCAGCATCGAACAAATCTTCCAACGTGTGATACACGTGGAGCCTCAATTGAGTTGACACATCTCGAGCCAAGCCATTTTTGAATCGGATAATGGCTTGTTCTTCGTCTTCGGCCAGATCAAGATTTAGTCTAATTTTTTCGAACTCATCATGATACTCTTGGACAGACTTGGACCCTTGCTTTAGCTCATAGAGCTTTTGCATTTGAGTTTGCCTGTACTTGGCACTCAAATACTTAGCATCCATTGCTCTCATCAACTGTGGCCAAGTATTGACTACTGGATAGTCATTTCTTCGTCTATGCCTCTTGTCAGATTCCCACCATGTTGATAAATAAGCTTCGAACGAAGCAATAGCATGGGAAACTTTTCTCTCTTTGGTCATCTCATTGGTTTCAAAGATGCGCTCCATCTTAAGCTTCCATTCAAGATATTCATCTGGATCACTAGTTCCTTTAAAGGGTGGAATAGTGATCTTGACACTGTTCAAGTTTGAGTCTCGAACACCACGAGCCTGTCCGGGATACTCATCATTTTGATCATCAGCCTCACGCTCAATATTTCTTTCAACATTTGCGCCTCAGCCTCGACCTCGAAAATTTCCACGACCTCGGTGAGCTTGCCTTCGTTGAGCGAATGGCGGCTCATTCTCATATTCGTCCTCGGGAAATTCCTCTTCATCAACCTCTTCAACAACGGCTCCAAGATCTCTTCGGGCCTTTGGAAGTGGTATTCTCTCTCCTCGGGGAATGCCCAAGTTTTGATAGCCAGCTTGGGGATTGCCCAAGTTTTGTTGCGCTTGGGGATTGCCCAAGTTGAGTTCTCTTCGAATTGCTTCACTTGTCAACTGATGTTGTCGAACAAGCTCAGCATACAACTCAGGTTTCATTGGAGTGGAGTTGCTAGTTCCAGCGCCGGACCCATTTATGGCCACGGACGCATTTCCTTGCTCGAGTTGAGCTACTCGAGCAGTTACTCCTCTTACTTCGGCACTGATGCCTTGTATCGCAGCCATGAGATCGGCTAACGACACTTCGGGCTTTTCAATGCCTTTGCCATCACCTACATTCCCAGCCATGGTACCTGCACAAGCCAAAGACCAAACAAATGTTAAGGTTAGAGATCACCTCACACGCTCCCTCACATTTGATGGGTGGCACTCGGGTCCACTCAATTTATGGGTTCGGTTTTTGTCACTCAGAACTTGTAGCCAATGGCTTCCTCGGTTGATCAACCTCTCTCAATTCTTTCGAATTCGACAATCTACGATGTCTTACTTCGGGAAGAGTGAGTTGATTCGACTCAATGGAACGGACAGCTATTTACTCTTGCGCTTTGGAAGTCAAAGAAATCTCTACGAAGTTGGACTTCGGTCACCCACGCACGAGTTCCTATCAGCTCAAATGAGTTAGTACGACCTCGAGTAGGACAATTACTCAAAAGATCCACTAACTAGAAGTTCGGACAGAAAAAAAGTGAAAACCAAGGAGAATCTACCATTTGATTCCCTTTTGGAATCTCTTTCGAACACACCAACTCTTGTCCGTACCAGAGTGGTCCCTCCTTGGTACGGATAGGGTTTTACCTTATCCACTTCCCTTTTTCAGCCGACAAATTTTCACCTGGGGTTTTGATGTTCACACTTTAACCCTTTCTTCTTCAACTGAACAGTGAAGTTTTAGCTCCGGTGAACGGACAATCTTTACTTCGTTTCACAGACCACGAACTGAACAGAATCTGGGTTGCTTCTTCAGCTCCGGTTTCAACAACAACGGAGGAAATCAATCAAAGTCCTTGAGCTAAGATTACAACTCCTTCGTGTCGTACACTGTTACAATTTTGTAACAAGTTTCCGGCGTACGGACAACGAATTCAAACACAACTTCGATTTTTCAAGCACAAAACAAACCCAAATCACTCAAGAACCACCAATCTGCATCGGTTTCAACCAAACACGATGGGGTTCGAGTTTTAGTCACCATTAAAGCTCAAAACAGTCCAAAATTTCACCAAGAAACCCTAGTCACGAAATTTGTACGTCGGGTGCTTGTTGGAATCAGGAAACAATGGTGAACAAGAATCAATGGTTGTTTAATCAAAACAACCAACAATCAAACACAATTTTTGAATTTTTTGTTTTTCTACTTTTTTTTTATAAACGCTCAGCAACAACAATCAAACACACGGAAGAAAGCTGAAACTGAAGACAAAAGCACGATTTAAGTGAACAGGATTTGAGGTTGTAAGAACAAACTCAAACCTTGCTCTGATACCAAGATGGTGCAAGCAAACCCGAAGGAAATGCTAAACACGAAACGCGGAAGAAAATGACAAGAAAAGTAAAGATAGAAGCAAGACAAATCTTGCTTCGATTCAAAAGAATAGTGAGGAACCTGTCTCAAAGCTCGATTGAAGGGAAATCAAGACGCACCTATACTATGCAACAATCCTCAAGAAAGACCCGCTTCTTGCAAATTGAATGATCAAGAAGAAATTGTTCAAACGAATAACACCGGTTGACACAAGTTCTTTAAAAGCCCACATCGGGGTTCGGCTCCATCGGAGACACTCAATAGCACTTGCTATGTTTTTCATATACTAAAAACTGGATGCTTACAATGAAACGAAAATGGACTATTTATAGGCTATACTAAGGATAAAGTAGTAAATAGTCATAAGTGACTAATAAAAACAAGCCACGCAGGGCTGAGCTAAGTGTGTGTTCGGCAGCCTTGACTTTGGTGCGTGGTTGCTGGCTCGAACTCATTGTCCTCGGACGCTCACTTGTCTTCGAGTTCATTGTCCTCGGTCACTTTGCCTTCGGGCTCAAATCTGAAGATAATGCCTTTGGTTCTTGAGCCCGGCCACTCAGCTTCGGAGCAATTGCTTTCCTTCGGCCAGGCTAAGTGAATGTGCACATCGTGCAGTAGCTTGGCTTGACTTCGTGTCATCGGTCTCCTTGGTGGATCGAACACTTGATCAGCACGTGTTTGGGCTACATCAACCCTGCACCAACTTCATGCTTAAGTTATGAAGTTCAACTTCAATCCGTAAGGGTTGAACTTTTAGGCATAGATGCGTAAACTTCAACGAACTTCAACCGTTGTGGTGGGCTGAAGTTGAACTTGTGGTGAAAATTTGATGACTAGCCAATTTTCGACACCTTAAAAGAGTTCCATCCACAGTTTCAAAATTCATTGAGAAATAACCACTAATGACTCACGTACGATACAGGCTACTGCCGCTAACAACACCCCATACATTGAATTTACTGAACTACCCTTAAAAACCTACAGCTCAACATAAATACAATTCATGCGTGAAAAAGAACAGAGCAAAGCACATATTTTCTCTCCAGATCATCATTCTCTCTCTCCCGAAGTTCAAATTCAAACTGTAAAAGATAATTTGATTTGTGTTTTCTCAGTTTCTGTGATGTTTCTGTGCTGAATTATCATAATTTCAGTTATTTTGCGGAAATATATATGTATTTGTGACTGTAAAACAATGATTTGAAATAAAAATTCGTAATTAAGATCTTATTTGTACTGTAAAATATACGATTCATTCAGCGAATTTGTTTTTGTGACGCGAATTTACGGTTATATATTTAATATGAATCTGCATTGAGTTCAAAAGGTATGCAGCACTAAATGATGGGGATTAGTGTTACGTTGAAGCAAAGCCCCATTACAATATCCTGTAGCTATGATTATAGTTTAGCTTAGCACTTCAAAATGACCTGTTGTCCAGCATTAAATGATGGGGCTTAGTGTTACGTTGAAGCAAAGTCCCATTACAATATCGTGTAGCTATGCTATATTTTAGCTTATAAAGCTGCACTTCAAAATCACCTGTTGTCCAGCATAAAAATTGTTGGGGCTTAGTGTTACGTTGAAGCAAAGCCCCATTACAATATCCTGTAGCTATGCTATATTTTAAGCATATAAAGCTACACTTCAAAAAATCTTGTTGTCCAGCACTAAATGTTGGGGTTTACTGTTACATTGAAGCAAAGCCCCATTACAATATCCTGTAGCTATGCTATATTTTAGCTTATAAAGCTGCACCTGTTGTCCAGCATAAAAAATATTGGGGCTTAGTGTTATATTGTAGTAAAGCCCCATTAAAATATCATGTAGCCATTATACTATGGATATGTATATTTAGCTTATAGGTTAGCAGTTCTTAAGCTTTCATTATTAAGCTTTAATTACAGTATTTCACCATATGGCTTTCTTTGTCACTTAGTTTAGTATTTTTATTGTATTTATAACTGCAGGTAATGGCTAAACAGTGTATTGATCTTGAATTCAATGGGAAATGGACACCAGATTATAAGTACATAGATCATGAGACAAGGATTTTTCTGCATACTGAAATAGATACATTTGAAGATTTCAGAAAAGACCTTTGGAAAAAGATAGATTTAGATGAAGAAGATTTTGAGATAGTCATATGGTTTGATATGGAACTTGGAACAAGCAAAGGGGTCCCTATGAAAAATACCGATGATTTAATCAGCTGTTTACACTTCATGAAGAACAACTCCGAGTATAGGAGTAGATGTTTCATAATTGACATTACACAACGATCTCCACAGTCTAAGAGAGTTGATTACACTGAAGGCCAAATGATAATGCAAATAGACAACGATGATGCTTTTGAAGTGATAGTTTTAACGCCTCCATCTGTCGAAGCTGTAGCAGTAGATCAACAATTAATGCATGCTGAAAACACAGAACAACAGCTTGTAAATCTTCAACCTCCTGAGACATCAAGTGCTGCAAAAAAGAGAAAGAGGTATCCAAGGAAGAAAATAAAAGAATTTCCTCGTCCAATACTGAAAGAACACGCAGATTTGGACGACGTCAAGGTTGGATCAATTTTTTTAAACAAACAGTGTGTCAATAAATGTTTCCAGACAATCGCAATTGCACACCATTTTGAATTCAAGGTTGTGAGATCAAGCACAACGAGATATTTACTGGTGTGCATGAATGAAAAATATGAGTGGACTGTTCGATCTTCTAGAATTAAATAGTCCACACTATTCAAAATACTGAAGTTTGAGAAGAATTACACTTCCTCAGTGGATGACAGAAAAGAGACCAAAAACATGCTACGTCGAAGATTGTCTGAGATGAGATAGTTGAGAATCTGAGAGACGATAATTATCCTGTTAAGCCTAAATTTGTTGTTGCAGAGATTAGAAGGAAAATGGGAGTTGAAATCTCTTATAATAAGGCATGGCGTGCTATAAAAGAAGGAGAGTCTTTAATTAGAGGGACGCCTGAGGAGAACTTTCAGAAGTTACCAGCATATTTATATGTGCTAAAAGACATCAATCCAGGCTCACACGTTGCTCTTCAAAGAGATACTGAGAACAGGTAAAAAAGAAAAGAAAATGTGTACTTATATATTTTTGTGTAGAATTACAGTAATCCCCAGTAAAAAAGGCCTGAGACTGCACTGCTATTTGTTGGAGTCCCATCACAAAATGCTGGGACGTCGTAATTATGTATAAGTAAGGTTCCAGTACTAGAAGCTGAGACTCAAAATTTTATCATGCATTTTACTGATAACACTGCAATTGTATTATACAGGTTCAAATATATATTTTTTGCTTGTGCCGCATCTATTAAAGGCTAGAAACATTGTAGACCTGTGATAGTTGTCGATGGAACATTCCTCGAGGGAAGATATTCAGGGACACTATTGGTCGCAGTGACGAAATATGCAAATAACCAAATCTTCCCACTTGCCTTTGGAGTTGTGGACTCAGAATAATTTGGCATACAATTGGTTCTTTAGGCAGTTGTGCATTGCATTTGGTTGCCGTGAGAATTTACTATTCCTTTCATGTCATAATTCTGCAATTACAAATGTATATCCTGATTGTGAGCATGGGATCTGTGTATATCATCTGGAAAAGAACCTTAACAAAAAGAACGTGAGTCCTGTGGTGATAAGTATATTCAATAGTGCATGTTGGGTCTACACGATTGTAGAGTTTGAAAAAGACATGAATAAAATGAAAGAAACGGATAGGGCAACCTATGATTATCTCATGGAAGAACCATCAGAGATGGACTAGAGCTTGCTGTCGAAATCGAAGATATGACATGATGACATCAAATATTGTGGAATCCATGAATAAAGCTCTGTTACATGCTTGGGGAAAATCAATACTGTCAATGGTGGACAACATAATGAACAAGCTACAGAGCTGGTTTTATGAGAGATGGAAGAGCGCGCAGGATATTTTCTTTGCAACATCAAAATGGACAGATGATATTGAAAAAAAAAATAAAAAAAGCATACAGAATGAATGTGAGTATATCAAATAATACAATTATTTTTGGATGCGATTTGTGTTATGTCAATGATAATTCATGAAGTCCCAGAAAAAAAGTTTGGGACTTACCAGATATTTTGTTGCAGTCCCATTACGAAAATAATAGGACTTGCTAGTGTGCACAGGTTTTGTGCTGGGACTACATGGTATTCAAAGCGGGGGATCCAGTAAATTGCAGCATTATATCTGTTATGCTAGTTATTTATTTATTTTTCTTTTTACTAAATAAAAACTAGTCAAGTAGTCTTATACATAACATTTTTACAGGTTGACCGGACTACGGATCAAAGCTTTAAGGTAAAAGATGAAGGGAGAGAATTCACTGTTTGTTTGAAGAAGAAAGAATGTCAATGCCTCAAGTTCCAGATGGATGAAATGCCTTGTGAACATGCACTTGCGCCATAGATAGAGTACAGCTACACAAGTCCGATTATTGCTCTATATGGTATAAAAGAGAAACATGGTTAAAATAGTATGAAGCGAAAATCAACACTGTTGGACATAGAAGAATCATGGGTTGTACCTGATAGCATTAAAGAAGAGATAACAAAACCCCCAGATTTTAAAGTTAAGCCAGGTAGAAGGCAGGAGAAAAGATTTGTCTCCACTACAGAATATGTAAGACAAAAGGGGAAACAATGTGGGATATGTAGAAAGTGTGGACACAACAGGACATCCTGCAGACACACTCCAGTATTTCATCTATATTCAAAGAAACATAACTCTCAATAAAAACAATAGGTATGTCTCTCTATCCGCATTTTATTTTACTTCTATTTTATTGTAATTCAACAGCCAAAGCTGTTGTGTTAAAATTTTTCTTTTTTTTTGTTTGTCAGTTAGGAATCCCGTCGTCACTATATAGATAGAAGACCATTCTTCTCTATTTTCTTCTAGTCGCAGCAATTCTGAAGTCAAAAAAGGACTATCACTTATAGAGCACTTTTTTTAATTTAACTTCCTCTGTATTCTTTAACAAGGATTATTATATATAAAAAATACACTTTTCATTTGTTCCTGTGCAAAAATACTTGTCGCGATTTATCTATTTTCTAGTTATTTTACTTATTGAACAACCAACATTTTGATCTTACATGATAATAAAAATACAGTACCTAAAAATACAGTACTTAAAAAAAACAGAAACACAGTTCATACTATGAAAAATACTGTTCATAATTCATCATCTGCTGAAAACTTAAAAACACACATGAAAAAAAAAAAGACAAACCAACATCCCACATTAACTAAAAAAACATAAAAACTACTAAAACTTATTCAATTACAATAGGCTTCTGGGCTGATCCTACATCTTCTTCACTGCTGCCATCATCATCATCATCATCATTAATGTTGTCATGACCATCCTGACGGTTTACTAATGAAACTTCAAAAACAACAGTGACAACACTGTTGAAAACCTCATGAACAATGTGATTAAACCGAAGCATATCACCCAGCCTGTACCCTTTAAGCTGAAGCATCTCCTTCCATCTATTACAAAACTTTGAATATCCCTTCCTAGCCTTGAATTTCATTTCATATTCTTTGTCATCATTTTCAAAAAGTAATTGTGCATTTCCATTTACATTTGGCAACTTCTGTTTCCAACTCTCTGGAAAGATCTGAAAAAATAAACTTACACAGTTAATACAAAAATAAAAGACATTGAAAAATTAGATGAACAAAATATAAAAAATAGTTTGGTAATATTTTTAACATACAAAATCATCTCTTTTGAAGTATGATTTTGTGATTCGCATAGTGAAATCGCCTAGTTCCTCCCAATGATCGTCCTCCATATTATTGTTTTGATGAAAAACTAAATTTGTTGTGTTTACTTCAACTTCAAAGTCTTATTTATAGGCTAGGAGTTACTAACTTTTGTGCAACTGTTATGGTCAAAGAGGATATGTATAATCAAAAATAGATTAAATATCACTATAAATGTAGTCAAAAAAGCTGTGTTTCTATGTTCTTCCCTATGCTTCTTCCAGTTCGAGGACTTCTCGTATGCCAATGTTATGCTGGTAAATGTTGGTACCTTGGATATTCGCTAACACACTCTTAAAACTGGAACAGCTTCTATATTTACAATAACGTCTCAGGATAAAAATCTGAGGACCCATGTGCCTTAAACTACTGGCCCCAGCATAAAAATCTGGGGATTAGTGTTACGTTGAAGCAAAGCCCCATTACAAAATCCTGTAGCTATGATTATATTTTAGCTTAGCACTTCAAAATCACCTGTTGTCCAGAATTAAATGATCGGGCTTAGTGTTACGTTGTAGCAAAGTCCCATTACAATATCATGTAGCTATGCTATATTTTAGCTTATAAAGCTGCACTTCAAAATCACCTGTTGTCCAGCATTAAAATGTTGGGGCTTAGTGTTACGTTGAATCAAAGCCCCATAACAATATCCTGTAGGAGTTACTAACTTTTGTGCAACTGTTATGGCCAAAGAGGATATGTATTGTCAAAAATAGATTAAATATCACTATAAATTTAGTCAAAAAAGCTGTATTTCTATGTTCTTTCCTATGTTTCTTCCAGTTCGAGGACTTCTTGTATGCCAATGTTATGCTGGTAAATGTTGGTACCTTGGATATTTGCTGACACACTCTTAAAACTGGAACAGCTTCTATATTTACAATAACGTCTCAGGATAAAACTCTGAGGATCCATGTGCCTTAAATTACTGGCCCCCGCATAAAAATCTGGGGATTAGTGTTACGTTGAAGCAAAGTCCCATTACAATATCCTGTAGCTATGCTATATTTTAGCTTATAAAGCTACACTTCAAAATCACCTGTTGTCCAGCATAAAAATGTTGGGGCTTAGTGCTACGTTGAATCAAAGCCCCATAACAATATCCTGTAGGAGTTACTAACTTTTGTGCAACCGTTATGGTCAAAGAGAATATGTATAGTCAAAAATAGATTAAATATCACATAAATGTAGTCAAAAAAGCTATGTTTCTTTATTTTTCCCTATGTTTCTTCCAGTTCGAGGACTTCTCGTATGCCAATGTTATGCTGGTAAATGCTGGTACCCTAGATAATTGCTGACACACTCTTAAAAACTGGAACAACTTCTATATTTACAATAACTTCTCAGGATAAAAATCTGAGGACCCATGTACCTTAAACTACTGGCCCCACGATATAAATCTGAAGATGGATATCCCTTAAAAATACTGGCCCCAGCATAATAATGTGTGGATCCATGTGCCTTAAACTAGTAGCCCCAGCACAAACATCTGGGGAACCCTGCCCCTTGGCTACTATACCCCAGCATGTATTGCTGTGACCATACATAAACATTATTTAAGAGTCGGCATTCTACACACAAACAAAGGCAAACTTACAGCCATTTTCATTAACAGTAACATAAATATTCCATAAAAGGATACTTCTAAAAACACAAAAAAAGTATCCTCAAGTACAAGAAAAGATAAATTACACTTGCTTCACACACATGGAAGCATAAAAACAGAACACTCCGAAACACATAAAAAAATACAGTAAAACATTAACGATTACTAGGAACACGAGAGCTAGAACCAGAGGTTGAGTCTGTAAAGTTCTGCAATTCAATGTCCATGAGTTTGTCAAAAAGTCGATCCATATCTTTATTATTTTTCTCTCTGAAAGCTACAAAAAATTCAAACAACACATCCAAATTATTCTTCACGACTGATACCTCAGTTTTCAAAAACTCAAAATAACTTTTCAAATTCCTAACATCATTATTCAATTGGTGCCATTGTTGTCTTCTTACTTCATCATTGCAAGCCATTTTTATTATATGCTTTTTTATTTTTCCTTTTTTTTGGAATAATATTTGTTTTGTACAAGTGAAAAAACAATACCACTGTCTAATTTATAGAAAACTAAAACACAAAAAACCTGTAAAAAATATTTCTTTTATTTAGCTGATATTGTAACTCAAAAAATGCAGTAACGATTCCTTGCATCTCTCTCTGAAAATTGAACAAAATCCAATAAAGAAGATATCAATGTTTTTTTATAGGTGGGGTCGTATCTGTATCGGATAAGATTGAACTGAGATTTTCAACTGTATTAAAGCAACAGTATTACACAGTTGACAACACCATTAGAAATCAAAGAGATTCTGGAAAGATTCTGTACTTTAAATTACTACAACAGACGTATGTTCCAAAAATATATTGAAATCCACAAAATATTCCCTACTTTAAATTTGCAATCCACAGCATTTGTGTCGACTAACTTTGTTGCTATAAAATCCTGGGACTCGTTACTTATTTCAGAAGTACACCCAGCATAATGACCTGGAATTCTCTACCATACTTAATTCACATTGTTATGTTGTTGACAATACATGAACAAAAGTAGATAAATTCTTTTGTCGTTTTACATGACAAGTCAAGTCAATAAAAAATCTTGGAAGATTCTGTAACTTAAATTACTATAAGAACTCTTTTTAATATTTGAAATCCACAACAGATTCTGTATTTTAACTTTCAAAAGTCTGTAGTTTGAATATGAGCAACATTTTCATAATTACAAAAATTAAGAATATTTATTCATATATAAAAAACTGTTCTCACATATATTAGTCCCAGTACTTGTGTTGGGGTCATGGCGTTATGCAGCTGAAAAATAATAGCATTTTGATCTGGGGTCCTATACTCATTATTGTAATTTAATCCCAGTACTTGTGTTGGAGCCATGGTGTTATGCAGTTCTACCAACTAGGATTGAACTTCTGTTTCCTATTTCAGTTATTTATCAAGCCATACAGTTACTTGATGAGAGATGCAAATATATAAAACACAATTAGATAAAAATTAATACATAAACACGGTAGAATTAATTAGAACACAAATATATAGAGTACTCATAGACAGTACATATTAAAACTACAAATGACTACTAGAAATTATTCAATTAAAATTGGATTCTGTGCTGATGCTCTATCATCATCATCATCACTACTTTCATTATCATCGCCATCTCCTTCACCATCCTGATGGTTTATGACAGAAACTTCAAAAAGAACAGATGGAATACCGTTGATCATCTCATGCCATAGGTGATAAAAATGAAGTATATCACCTATTCTGAAGTCTTTCTAAATAATCATTTCTTTCCATCCATTACACAACCTTGCGTGTTTCCCAACTTTGAATTTCATCTCATGTACATCATCATCCTCATCTACACAAATTATGCATGCCATTCCCTTTTTATTTGGCAGCCTCCGCTTCCAACTGTCTGGAAAGATCTAAAAGGAATAATATTTCACAGTTAATAAAAAAATCACAAAACACTGAAAAAATAAATGAAAAATATAAAAAATACTTTGATCATTTCTTTTAACATACAAAATCATCTCTATTAAAGTAAGATGATCTGATTTTCTTGTCGAACTGCCCTAGTTCCTCCACACGAGTGTTTTCATCGGCCATATCTTCTTTTCTGAAGAAAAAAACTATGTAATTTGTATGAGGAGATGAAGTATCAAAGAACTTTGTAGTTTCCTTTAACTGCAAAGGATTATTTATAGTCAAAAGGTCAGTAACTGCTAAGTGGATACATTAAATGTAGTCAAAGAAGTTATATTTTCTATGGTCATACAGTTTCTGTACGTTATCAATTGCAACAAAGATTCTGTAACTTAAATTACTATAACAACTCCTTTTCAAATGAATATGAGCAAAATTTTCATAATCACAAAATTTAATAATATTTATTTATATATAAAAAACTGCTATCACATACATTAGTCTCCAGTACTTGTGTTGGAGCCATAGTGTTATGAAGCCGAAAATAATATCATTTTGATCTGGCGTCCTATACTTATAATTGTAAACTAATCTCAGTACTTGTGATGGAGCCATGGTGTTATGCAGTTGAAAATAACATCATTTCGATCTGGGGGTCCTATACTAATAATTGTAAACTAATCCCAGTATTTGTAATATGAGCAATATTTTCATAATCACAAAATTTAATAATATTTTTTCATATATAAAAATCTACTATCACATACATTAGTCCTAGTACTTGTGCTGGAGCCATAGTGTTATGAAGCTGAAAATTATAGCATTTTGATCTGGGGTCCTATACTCATAATTGTAAACTAATCCCAGTACTTGTGCTGGACCATGGTGTTATGCAGTTGAAAATAACAGCATTTTAATCTGGGGATCCTATATTAATAATTGTAAATTAATCCCAGTACTCGTAATATGAGCAACATTTTAATAATCACAAAATTTAATAATCTTTATTCATATATGAAAAACTGCTATCACATATATTGGTCCCAGTACTTTTGCTGGAGCTATAGTGTTATGCAATTGAAAATTACAGCATTTTAATCTGGGTCCTATACTAATAACTGTAAACTAATAGGAAATTATAGACTAATAATTAAAAATAACAACATAGAAACTTCACATAAACTCCATTATGGAGATCCTGCTGGAAGGTTAATATTAAGATGTGCTGCTATAGCTTCAATAGCGCGGCAAATCTTTCGCACTTGTCGCCTTTGCACGTGACGCATATTCCAAATATCATTTTGTATTTGTTGTATTACATTAATGTGGTCCTGCATCTGACCCTACAGGACTGCAACATCCCAATTTAGATTATTTCGAAATCCTGGTGGTGGTGCGGGTGGTGGTGGTAGTGGTGGTGGTGGCCCTGACTGTGCTGGTGACGGTATTGGTTGATTGACACTACTTTCAGACATTATTGTACTTGAAGTATAAAAATCTAAATATAGATAATTGTAATAATAAGATGATAAGAAACAACTGTCAGTTAATGTATATTTATAGAATAAATTCCATAATCTAATAACAGTTGCAACTTATAATTGAAAAGGCACCATTACATAACAGTTATGATAAAATACTGAAACATCAATATTCAAGAAAGAACAGTTACATTACACATACATAACTGCCTCAAACTCGGATATTGTTTACCAAAAACTGAAAACACACACATAAATAAAATAAAAAATTCAATAGAGATTAAACTAAAACACAAAAATATGTTATCTTATTAAGGTATCTTCAACAGTAGAGCCAGAACTAGAACTAGAACTAGAACTGCAACTTGAACTTAAAGGTTCTAGTTCAGGCTGCCAAAAACTAACATTTAAAACCACACGATCTGAAGTTTCCAGAACCCTCTCCATCCATTACAAAGCTTTCCCTGTCTTCTCACTTTTAGGTAGTTCATCTGGAAATGACTACCACGACAAATAAGAGTGGCTGGCACATCACGTCTGGGAAGTATAATTGCCAACCATACTGGCAAAATCTACAAACAAAACAAAAGAAGAAAGGCACTATTTTATAATAACAACAACAAAAACAACACTTTAAAAAAAAATGCTATGATTAACTTACAAACTGATCTAATTCAGCATCCAATTTACTTAACACTGCTTCAACGACTGTTCCCATCTTAAAAATATAAAAATATTTGAGGGGTCTCTTCACTAACAAATATTTGTGAAAAATGTTCTCTAATATGCTGGGGATAGCTGTTATTTCCTTCAACGACTATTTACATTTATTAACTTATTTATGAGGTAGTAGTTACTGTTCTCTAATATTAACTTTTGTCCAACTGTTATGGTCAAACAGTAGATTAAATATCAAAATAAATGTAGTAAAAAATAGTAGGTTTTGTATGGTGTTCCCTATGTCCTTCCAGTTTCCAAAAATAATAAAGTTCAGACTTCTCGAATGCCAATGATAGGTAGACAATTAAAAGCTGGTATTCTGTATTTTTACTCACCCAGTCTTAAAAAAAGTTGGGCCAACTTCTATATTTACCATAACGTTCGAGTGTAAAAGTCTGGGTGAAGTCTGCGAAGCATAACAACAACAACAACAAAAATAACACTTCAAAAAAAATGGTATGATTAACTTACAAACTGATCTTATTCAGCATCCAATTCATTCAACACTGCTTCAACGACTGTTCTCATCTTAAAAATACAAAAATGTTTGCGTATTCTCTTCAGGAACAAAGTGGTCTATTTATATTAAAATAATTATACAAGAAATATTCTCTATTATACTGTATTGTCCTTCTGTTTTGGATGATAGTGAAGATTTTTTCTTCTTTATATAAAACTTGCACATTGCTTGTTCTTTTCCTTTTCGATGGAGAACTGGGGCCAAGATACAAAACTAAGACTTCATTATAAAGAGCATTGAAAAAAAAAACATGTGCCTTAATTTACTACCCACAGCAAAAACATCTGGGGCATCCATGTGCCTTAAACTACTAGCCCCAGCATAAACATCTGCGGGCGATCCATGTGCCTTAATTTACTAGCCACAGCAAAAATATCTGGGGCATCCGTGTGCCTTAAACTACTAGCCCCAGCATAAACATCTGGGGGGGGGGGGGGTCCATCTGCTTTAAACTACTAGCCCCAGCATAACATCTGCGGGGGATCCATGTGCCTTAATTTACTAGCCACAACAAAAACATCTGGGGTATCCGTGTGCCTTAAACTGCTAGCCCAGCATAAACATCTGGGTGGGTCCGTCTGCCTTAAACTACTAGCCACAGCAAAAACATCTGGGGCATCCATGTGCCTTGACTGCTTTCCCCAGCATATTAGATAATATTTTTCACACAAAACAAACGCAAACTTACAGGCATTTTCATTAACATTAACATAAAAATTACATAAAAGGTTACTTCTAAAAACACAAAAGAAGTATCCTCAAGGTACAAGAAAACATAAATTACACTTGCAGCTACATACTGTCGCGGCGTGCAACCCGATCCATATATTTATACCGTTACTGCGTGCAACCCGATCCCCGCAACCCAAAATACAAGCCAGGAATATATAGGCAAACTGAGATATGTCCACAACATAGTATACATACCGCATACATAAAACACAACACAATACACACAATAGTCAGTATGCGGTGCAATGAGATAGGATGAATGCGATACAATGCAATGCAGTCACATATGAATGAGATGGGATGAATGCGGTACGATGCAATGCAGTCACATATGCCTTATACCTATCTCCGGCGCGGGACTTTCATCGTCTACCAGGAGATATATGCAATAATGATTCTTCACCGGCTCAGGACTCTCATCGATTACCGGGAAGTATATGCAATGATGACCTTTCACCGGCTTGGGACTCTCATCGATTACCGAAAAGTATATGCAATGATGACCCTTCATCGGCTCGGGACTCTCATCGATTACCGGGAAGTATATGCAATAATGACCCTTCGCCGGTGTGGGACTCTCATTGCCAACCGGGAAGTATATGCAATAATGATCCTTCACCAGCTCGGGACTCTCATCGATTACCGGGAAGCATGTGCAATGATGACCCTTCACCGGCTCGGGACTCTTATTGATTATCGGGAAGTATATGCAATGATGACCCTTCACCAGTGCGGGACTCTCATCGCCAACCGGGAAGTATATGCAATAATGATCCTTCACCGGCTCGGGACTCTCATCGATTACCGGGAAGTATACGCAATGAGGACCCTTCACCGGGTCGGGACTCTCATCGATTACCGGGAAGTATATGCAATAATGGCCTTCACCGGTGTGGGACTCTCATCGCCAACCGGGAAGTATATGAAATGCTCAAAACCAGAGTGCAATGCTCATCTGCTCAATGCAATACCAACAACAGGGCATAACATATAATATACAATGTAAGTTCAAAGCTAAGGCGTAATGAGTACGCCTATCGGCAGCTACACACGCAAGAAACACGTGGTAGAAAATCTACGATGCTAAGTGCCTCCAAAGAAATGGATATAAACACTTACCTCTTCCAAAAGTTAGCACTTTTACTCAACAACCGCTTTATCCTTTGGATTCACTGTCAAACGATCCTTTTGTATTCAATAAGCAGAAAACTATATCAAATAAGGCTAAAGGCTTCATTCCTCACATCTTAGGGCAATCCGGTTAGGAACCTGATACCCTATTCGCATACGCAACACGCAGGCATGGCCTATGTACAGGGTTTAAGGTCACATAACCAAACCCTAAATAAATTACATTAATATGTTGTCCATAATTCACTGAGTACGAATATATAATCAATTCCACTATCGGGGTCCAATTGACCCTTTAAACTATCAGTTGAACTTATTAAAACGATGTCTAATATCTCAATTTTTACCGTCAAAACATATTCAAACACACGTAATAAACTAAAATAATGCACTAAGATCATTACCTGAATGTTTCGGAGTGAAAAAATTCTATCTTTTTCCGGCTCTTTTCTCATTTTCTGACATTTTTCTCTTCCTCCCGTCATTTCATTTTCTTTCTCTTTCGAATACTGTTCATGTTTCTGTTTTCTATAACTAACTTCGTCCTCAGCTCTAAGGACCATCGTTTCTATTTATTTATTTTTTGTTTTTCTTTTATTTTTTTATTTTTCTTTTATTTTCTTTTCTTTTCTCGACGAAAATTAAAACAGGTACCCTATGATATTCGAAATAATTCCAACTTTTGTATACAAGTTATACAAAATATATGTAACACACTTGTTAAGACGGATCTCAAATCGGACTCCCGAAACTCTATACGAATTTAAATGAAACGAGGTCGAATTATTTAACTTTCGGCATTTTAGCGGAAACTAGCCGAACAACATCGAAATTCACTTTTAAAATCACAAAAGTCACAAATAATCATACAAACCTAACAGTGCTTTCGGATTTCGAATCGGAGCTCATTCGCCAAAACCGAGCTCGAAAATCTCTTTTTAATATTTATCGACAATAAAAACTAAAATCTTCTTCCGATACGTACCAAACGAGGTCTGATTTAGCTCAAATTTTACAGATAAGTCTCAATGGACCTTACGGAGATTTTTAAATTATTGACACGTAAATCGAAGTCCTATATCCCGAAACGACTGACCGAGGTCGTTTCATTCTCCTCCACTTAGACTCTCGTTCGTCCTCGAACGAGCCTAAGTCTAAAGCAAGATTTACCCAGATAACAAGAGAACTTGCACAACCTTCATAAGCTACTCCACGACCCTTATCTCCTGATTACATGATCAGAATTATATTACGCACATCAAACTCTTGGAAATAAATATATCTGGATAATATCATAACGCCATTGCCCAGCTTATTCTGTCTAAGCTGATCCTTGCTCCATCACGAGAAGAGAGTTCTACATTTTCAAAGCAAAGATACACAGAATTTTGAATGGGTTAACATGATTCCGCGGATGAATCACCTCGTCGATATACTTTTCGATATAAAAAAAGTCGATGGAACTAAGAATTAGCTTACGCTTCAGCAACGCCTTAGAGATTTAATATTATGATTCGGCATCAATTGGAGGAAGACTCCTCCACTTAGAGCATAAACTCATACAACTAATTTGAATAGAAATAGTCATCCTCGCACAACCTGCTGGATTAAGGAAGACTTAGCTAACTAGAAAACGCGGCTCAGACCTGAGCTACCAAATTACTCTCTCGAGTTGCCAAACAGCTGCAACTCTAGAGTTCACAACTCCATACATTTTCTATAAGCACCACCGCCTGATGGATCAAATCAAAGGTCAAATGACGCCTCTCATTACCCTTAGTAGCCTTGAAAAACAACAATGTGCTTACCCGACCACCTTGACACGCACTCTTGCTCAACACAGGGAACATCACAAGAGGCTATTGACCGCCTAAGCTCACCAGTGCCGAACAAAGAAGAGATGGAAATGGATTGAGGATAGAAATAATTAGAGCTTCAGGAAGCTCATCTTTTTATTTGCTTGGCTCCCTGAGCTACACTACTTCCGAGTCAGGCTAACCAAAGAATCGCAATTGAAGAGATAGACATTAAATGAGCTTTATGGAACAAAATATATATCAATTTAACCTTCCTATAAAAAGGAAACTCTGACAATTTACCAAAAACCCTTTTATACCGAGACAAACTTGTAGAATAATATGACTCTGCTAGCATCTCGAACCAAGAGAAGACACGCAGATCAAATATTACTTACTAATCACTTTGCACCGGAAGAAACAATAACACTTTCTGATGGTGACGAATTAGGATCCCATTATCCTACCAACATTGAATTTCGAGGAGAGAGGTAAACTGAATTGACATAATAACAGAAGGTGGCGTAACAAGATGCCAAGCAGACAATACCGACACTCACTCCCAAATCCCTCACATTTAAATTAGATAAACTCGTAGGGTCTCACAAATTCCCTGAATAAGTCATACTAGAAGCTCACCCCTCTACTACAATCGATTCTTAAATGAAACAATATCCAAGGAAACCATGGAAACATGATATGACAAACCATTTCTAGATCGATCGAAAGAATCAAATCTTACTCACATTTAAGAGAAGAAGAAATCTCAGGGTCTACTATATTTCGGATGCAGACAAGCAGTTCATAACTGCCTCTGCAGCTGAGCTGAGCCACTACCCTGACAATCACTTTCTGAAGAACCATTGCCACCACGCTCTCAACCTCTACTAGATGGTGGCATTTCTCCGGCTGATTGAGATCTAAATAAAATCGCCTGCGGCTGTGCAAGTGCCTAATGACAAGAGAAATGACGACTGCCTACTTGCTGGAGTAAGGGAGAACTCCACCAAAGAGGACAAGCTCGCGACAATGATAATACCTTTTTCAGTAAAAATGGAAGCTGGACAGATTATTGATAGCTACAAAAAGAAAAATTGGGTTTGATGTTGACGAACTACTGGCGCACTCTAAGAATTGCGTTACACAAGCTGAGATAACTTGGAAGGTGACCTCCCAAAATAATCAGAACTCTTACCTCCAAATGAGATACCATGGTTGCCCACTAGGGCCACGGGATCTCTTGCTCTCCCGCTCTAACTCTTCCCGTTCTAACTTATGGTATGCCTCGTACGTTCGGGCAATATCAACAACAACCTTAAATGAAATCTCGACCTCAATCTCTCGAATCATCTGGGATCTCGAGGAAAAAGAAAGGTCATCAATAAATCTTTTAATCTCTTGAAAGGCTCATGGACTAGTTCTAATACATATTCAGCCATTCTATAGAATTCAATCTCATATTCTGAAACTAACAGGCTAACCGACATGCTACACTGTGTAATCTACTCAAACTGGTAACACTTTTCATCTGGCTCGCTACTCAAAAGGAACTTTTCCATGAATCTAGAAGAAAAATCGAACCAAGTTAGCTAATAAGAGAGCGGTCCACCAATACAGGTGGACCTTGAAATTAGAAAGCAGAATAATCGACACCATACTGCTCGAGATAACCAAGAGCCTGAAAGATATACTGACATCATTTTTAAAAAAAAAACTTACATAGGGATTATTTGATGCATGGCCTAAGAACATCAGGAGGTTAAATTGAGTTAAATAATGCAGCCTTTTCGGACACTCGGGCCGAGCTATTACCCGGGGCTAGCTAACTAGCCAAAATAACTAGAGGCACAACACATGCTGCCTTCGGAACATAGTTTACCGCGGCAATTAAGACCTGAAACAGGAGCTCCCTGAGACCGAATGTCTCCATCTGCAGCAACCTGATAAGGTGTCTAACGAATAATAGGTTCTTGCGGTATCTGCATCGCCAAGATTCTCGTAAAAACATCGTAGAGAGCCAAGGGAACCACAAGGCCCTGCTCTATTGCCCATCGCGAACTCGTACGACTGGGACCTCCGTAACTAGATCGCCAGCGCGATCAAAACTCTCGGGGCTTCATCAGTGCTAGCCCCAGGCTAGACTGCTTCGTCTTGAACTTATATCGTTTGCTGATTCGTCGCACGAGGCTTCACAATTACCAAGAAGGAATTAACGAGTTAACGAAAATACTTTTCAATCCTAGACCGACGCATGATCAGAAAAGAAGGAAGTGAAACTTTCTAAATGCCATCATAGCCTCTCGTAGATAAGTACGGACGTCTACGTACCCATCAGCGAGACTCTACTAGACACTGTCTTACTCTGGATAGACTCTAAACCGGGCTTTGATACCAACTGACACGACTTGAAATTTGGTTAGGCCGTGGGGGAACCCGACATCCTCCCCTAGACCCGTCGGGCGAACCCTTACCAATTAAATTAGGAAAATAAATATAACAATTCATAAATAAGGACAAGACTTAAGAAAACACAGACATACTGATACCACTAAGCTGTACAAAATAAATTACAGCTGACTACCCAACATACTAGGTTTAGGGCTATCCAGACTAGACATCTAAGTGTACGAAAGAAGACAGATAGCTCCTGAAGGGAGCAAAATGCAACTGAAATAATAAACATAAAACTGGTGGCCATCCTAAATAAAAGCTGGCTAACCCTGACAGCTGAAGTCGTCTTCGCTCCTTCACAACGTGGCGAACTCAATCCTGAGGCAAACCTGCCGAAACGAAATAGACAGACAAAAAAAAAACAACAAACAGGGGTGAGTCAAAAGGACTGAATAAGTGGGGTAGACTAGCCACCTCAAAGAATATGATAGCTAGTCAGGGAGAAGAAAAACAGATAAACCAAATTCCACTTATTTAAATTATGAAAAAGCAGAGCCAGATAATAACTAGAAAACACGTATGGAATCACAAACTCATTAAAAACCAGGAACATAAGATAGCCAGAACATATAGGTATCCCGGACATATCAACAATCAGAAGTACATCCTATTGCGGCGTGCAACCCGATCCATATATTCATCCTGTTGCGGCGTGCAACCTGATCCATATATTCATACTGTCGCGGCGTGCAACCCGATCCATATATTTATACCGTTGCGACGTGCAACCCGATCCATATATTTATACCGTTGCGGCGTGCAACCCGATCCCCTCAACCCAGAATACGAGCTAGAAATATGTAGGCAATCTGAAATATGTCCACAACATAGTATACATACCGCATACATAAAACACAACACAATCAACACAATAGTCAGTATGCGGTGCAATGAGATGGGATGAATGCGGTACAATGCAATGTAGTCACATATGAATGAGATGGGAAGAATGTGGTATGATGCAATGCAGTCACATATACCTTATACCTATCTCCGGCGCGGGACTCTCATCGTCTACTAGGAGATATATGCAATAATGATCCTTCACCGGCTCAGGACTCTCATCGATTACCGGGAAGTATATGCAATGATGACCTTTCACCGGCTCGGGACTCTAATCGATTACCGGAAAGTATATGCAATGATGACCCTTCACCGGCTCAGGACTCTATCGGTTACCGGGAAATATATGCAATAATGACCCTTCACTGGTGCGGGACTCTCATCGCCAACCGGGAAGTATATGCAATAATGATCCTTCACGGGCTCGGGACTCTCATCGATTATCGGAAAGTATATGCAATAATGAACCTTCACCGGTGCGGGACTCTCATCGCCAACTGGGAAGTATATGCAATAATGATCCTTCATCGGCTCGGGACTCTCATCGATTACCGAGAAGTATATGCAATAATGACCCTTCACCAGTGAGGGACTCTCATCGCCAACCGGGAAGTATATGCAATAATGATCCTTCACCGGCTCGGGACTCTCATCGATTACCGGGAAGTATATGCAATGATGACCCTTCACCGAGTCGGGACTCTCATCGATTACTGGGAAGTATATGTAATAATGACCCTTCACCGGTGCGGGACTCTCATCGCCAACCGGGAAGTATATGAAATGCTCAAAACTAGAGTGCAATGCTCATATGCTCAATGCAATACCAACAACAGGGCATAACATATAATATACAATGTAAGTTCAATGCTAAGGCGTAATGAGTACGCCTATCGGCAGCTACACACGCAAGGAATACGTGGTAGAAAATCCACGAGGCCAAGTGCCTCCAAAGAAATGGATATAAACACTTACCTCTTCCAAAAACTAGCATTGTTACTCAACAACCGCTTTATCCTTTGGATTCACTGTCAAACGATCCTGTTATATTCAATAAGCAGAAAACTATATCAAATAAGGCTAAAGGCTTCATTCCTCACATCTTAGGGCAATCCGATTAGGAACCTGATACCCTATTCGCATACGCCATACGTAGGCCAGGCCTATGTACAAGGTTTAAGGTCACATAACCAAACCCTAAATAAATTACATTTATATGTTGCTCATAACTTACTGAGTACGAATATATAATCAATTCCACTATCGGGGTCCAATTGACCCTTTAAACTACCAGTTGAACTTATTAAAACGATGTCTAATATCCTAATTTTTACCGTCAAAATATATTCAAACACACGTAATAAACTAAAATAATGCATTAAGATCATTACCTGAATGTTTCGGAGTGAAAATTCTATCTTTTTCCGGCTCTTTTCTCATTTTCTGACATTTTTCTCTTCCTCCTGTCATTTCATTTTCTTTCTCTTTTGAATACTGTTCATGTTTCTGTTTTCCATATCTAAATTCGTCCTTAGCTTTTAAGGACCACCGTTTCTACTTTTTTTTTTCTTTTCTTTTCTTTTCTCAACGAAAATTAAAACGGTACCCTATGATATTCGAAATAATTCCAACTTTTGTGTACAAGTTATACAAAATATATGTAATACACTTGCTAAGAACGATCTCAAATCGGACTTTCGAAACTCAATATGCGAATTTAAATGGAAAAAGATCAAATTATTTAACTTTCGGTATTTTAGCGAAAACTAGCCGAACAACATCAAAATTCACTTTCGAAAAATCACAAAAGTCATAAAAAACCATACAAACCTAACGGCGCTTTCGGATTTCGAATCGGAGCTCATTCGCCGAAACCGAGCTCGAAAATCTCTTTTTAATATTCATCGACAATAAAAACTGAAATCTTCTTCCGATATGTACCAAACGAGGTCTGATTTAGCTCAAATTTTACAGATAAGGCCCAATGAACTTACGGAGATTTATAAGAATAATTGGCACACAAATCGGAGTCATATCTCCCGAAACGACTGACCGAGGTCGTTTCAATTAACAAACAAACAACATATATAGTATACATACTTCAAAAAATGTGTACATTGCATTGTTTATAAAAAAAATTAACAATTTGTAAAATTCAAAAAAGATAAATAAAGATTCAAAGAAGTGGCAGCCTTCCATGTCCACAAGCTAGTTTCTCATCATGCTCTCCATAATCATTATTCAAATTCTCTGGTGGAGTTTCATAGCCTTCATATATCTTTGATCTTCCATGCATCAATAGATTAGAAGCAACAATTCTCCTGTAAACACTAATAGCTTCTACTCCCCATTCATATTTAAACAAATCATGTCCAAGCATGAGTAGGTCTGTAAACCTTGTTACAAAGTGACCCACAATCTGTGTCTCCTAATTGTTTGGGTGCTCTTTGATAAACAATATCAAGTTTCTTGTACGTCGTACCAAAATTAGGATATTTAGTATGAAACTTCATCACTTTTAGTAGCTGTTGTGACACGACCCGGGATCCGGTTACGCCGTGCGGACACCCGACATCCTCCCCTAGACCCATCGGGCGAACCCTTACCAATTAAATTAGGAAAATAATTATAACAATTCATAAATGAAGACAGGACTAAAAAAACACACAGACATATTGACACCTATAAGCTGTACGAATGAAAGTTACAGCTGACTACCCAACATACTAGATTTAGGGTTATGTAGACTAGACATCTAAGAGTACAAAAGAAGACAGATACCTCTTGAAGGGAGCAAAATGCAACTCAAATAATAACCAATAAACTGGTGGCCATCCGGAATAAAAGCTGGCTCACCCTGACAGCTGAAGTCGTCTTCGCTCCTTCACAACGTTGCGAACTCAATCCTGGAGCGAACCTGCCGAAATGAAATAGATAGACAAGAAACAAACGACAAACAAGGATGAGTCAAAAGGACTCAATAAGTGGGGCAGACTAGCCACCTCAAAGAATAGGATAGCTAGCCAGGGAGAAAAGAAACAGACAGACCAAATTCCTCTTATTTAAATTATAAAAAGGCAGAGCCAGATAATAATCGAAAACACGTAAGAAACTATAAACTCAACCAAGGATGTGAGCCAGAAACATATCAACAAATAAGAAATGCACATATAAGCAGAACAGTAGTCATGTACCGCAAGTCTACACAATGGTATGAATTGAGATGAGATGAAATAAAATGTGATGCAAAGGGTCACATGTGCCCGTAATCCCATCCCGAAGCGGAATACTCCTAAATTCGAGGGGAATCTAATATGATAACCAACTGGAGCGGAATACTCCTTCTCCTGGGGCGGAATAATCCTGCACCCGATATAAACCAGAGGCGGAATATTCCTGCACTCTCCTGGGGCGGAATACTCCTGCACCCGATATAATGTAAAGCGGAGGCAGAATACTCCTGCACTCAATATCTGACATAAGAGCGGAATACTCCTGCTCCTAGGGCGGAATCCTCCTACCCTCAATATGATACAATGGAGCGGAATCCTCCTACTCGTGGGATGGAATCCTCCTACCCTCAATATGATACAATGGAGCGGAATACTCCTACTCCTGGGGCGGAATACTCCTACCCTCAATATGATATGTAATGTAATGCATATGAATGACATATAATGCATATGAATGCAATGTGATGCAATAATAACCCTTCACCGGCTTGGAACTCTCATCGACAGCCGGGAAGTAGATACCAACTCACAGCCAGAGTATAATGCTCAGATCTTCAACGCAATACCAACAACAGGACATAACATATAATATACCACGTAAATCCAAAGCTAAGGCGTAATGAGTACGCCTATCAGCAGCTACACACGTAAGGATCACACGGTAGAAAATCCACGAGGCCAGGTGCCTCCAAAGAAATAGATATAAACACTTACCTCTCCAAAAAGTTAGCATTTCTAATCAACAACCGCTTTATCATTTGGTTTCATTGCCAAACGATCCCACTCTATTCAATAAGCAGAAAAATATATCAAATTAGGCCAAAGGCTTCATTCCTCACATCTTAGGGCAATCCGGTTAGGAACCTGATACCCTATTCGCATACGCAATACGCAGGCCAGGCCTATGTACAGGGTTTATGGTCACATAACCGAACCCCAAATAAATACATTTATATGTTGCCCATACTTCACTGAGTACGAATATATAATCAATTCCATTATCGGGGTCCATTTGACCCTTTAAACTATTAATGGAACTTATTAAAACGATGTCTAATATTCCAAATTTTACCGTTAAAACATATTCAAACACACGTAATAAACTCAAATAATAAATTAGTATCATTACCTGAATGTTTCAGGATGAAAATTCTACTTTTCTCCGGCCCCTTTTCTCATTTTCTGGCATTTTTTTCCATTTCTGCGCCATTTCATTTTTCTCTGTTCATATTCTGTTTTGCTTATCTTTCTGTTCATTTTTAAGCGTTTACATGATTCTGCTCGTCACACCGCCTAACATTTTTATGTTTTTGTCTTTTCTTTTTTTTTCCTTTTATAATTTCTTTTCTTTTTGAAAATTAAAATAGTACTCTATTATACTCGAAATAATTCCAACTTTTGCATACAAGTTATACAAAATATATGTAATATACTCGCGAAGGCGGATCTCAAATTGGAATCCCGAAACTCAAGATGCGAATTTAAATAGAAAAAAATAAATTATTTAACTTTCGGCATTTTAGCGGAAACTAGCCGAACAACATCGAAATTCAGTTTCGAAAGTTCACAAAAGTCACAAATAATCATACGAACCTAAAGGCGCTTTCGGATTTCGAATCGGAGCTCATTCGCCAAAACCGAGCTTGAAAATCTCTTTTTAATATTTATCGACAATAAAAACTTAAATCTTCTTCCGATACGTACCAAACGAGGTTTGATTTAGCTCAAATTTTACAGACAGGTCCTAATGGATATTACGAATATTTTAAAATTATCGACACGCCAATCGGAGTCTTAACTTCCGAAACGACTAATCGAGGTCGTTTCAGTCTCCTCTACTTAAACTCTCGTTCATTCTCGAACGAGCCCAAGTCTAAAGCAAGATTCACGTTGATAACAAAAGAACTTGCACGACCTTCATAAGCTACTCCAGGGGCCTTACATCCTGATTACAGGATCAGAATTATATTACGCACATCATACTTTTGGAATAAAATATATCTGGATAATATGATAATACCATTACACCGCTAAATCTGACTAAGTTGATCCTTCCTCGATCACGAGAGGAGAGGTCTATATTTTCGAAGCAAAGATACACAGAACTTTGAACGAGTTAACATGATTTAGCCGATAATCACCTCTTCGATATACCTTTCGATATAGACAGGTCGATGGAACTAAGAACTAGCTCACGCTTGATGTAATCAAGGAAGCTTTTGAAGTACCTTGTCACTACACAATATAGAAGATTCGATGCAAGCTATATTATTTTTACGAACGCACTATGCAACATCTCAGTTGATGTTAGTATTGTTCCGCAAGCTCCTTGTGGGAATGTAGTTACTCATATCCTAATGTATGTCAAAGGTTCATCTGAACAGGGCCTATCATATAAGGATAAGGATCATGCAAATACTACTGGATAGTATGATGCAGACCAGGAATGATCTTCAGACTGAACATCTACTTCAGGGTATTGTCTTTGAATAGGAAATATTATGACTTGAAAAAGTGAAAATAAAGGAGACATGTAGTTGGACCATGAGTTGAGGCAGAATACCAGCAACAATGTTGATTACACGAGCACTTATAACGCTAAAGTAACTCTCAAATAGTTGAGGTGTGAAGGAGATATACCAATGATGGATAGACGACAAGCTGCACTAGACCTTTAACTCTAAATTTCCAGGAAGTAAAACAGCGTTAGTATGAGGATCCCGTTCTAGTTGAATACAGACAGATAGCCAGAAGAAAATCGAAGTTACCATACAGGGTTACTACTGACGGTGTTCCCATGTATAAAGATAGACTTTGTGTCCCTAATGTTGCAGATTTACGTGGACTGATTATGATAGAGGCACATTATTCCAAATACACTGTTCATCCAGGTTGAATAAGATGTACCATGATCTTAAGCAGATTTCTTGGTGGGACGGAATGAAGTGTGACGTAGTAGGCTCAATGTTCTAATTGCCGTCAAGTTAAAGTCGTGTCATCTTTCCAGACTTTTACTTTCAGCAGATAGATACGTATATATATGATCAGGTTGCCAGCTTATCTCTATTATTAATGGATTATCAGTGGGTTTAGCAATGATCGACACTCATTGTAGGTTTCTGTCGTGGCCTTAGGTTGGGTCTTGACAAAAGTGGTATCAACGTCTTAGAGATTTAGTATTACCATTCAGTATTTGGAGGAAGACTCCTCCACTTAAAGCACAAACTCATACAACTATTTGAATAGGAATGCCCATCCCCGCACAGTCTGCTGGACTAAAGAAGATTTAGCTAAAAGTTGGACGTAGGCATACCTAAGCTACCAACTACCCTTTCGAGTTGCCAAACAGCTGCAACTCTCGAGTCATAACACCATATATTTTCTATAAGCACCACCGCCTGATGGATCAAATCAAATGTCAAATGACGCCTCTCATTACCCTTAGCAGCCTTGAAAAATAACAATGTACTTACCCGGCCACCTTGACACGCACTCTGGCTCAACATAGGGAACATCACAAGAGGCTACTGATCGTCTAAGCTCACTAGTGCCGGACGAAGAAGAAATGGAAATGGACCGAGGATAGAAATAATTAGAGCTTCAGGAAACTCATCTTCTTATTTGCTTGGCTACCAAAGCTAGACTACTTACGAGTCAAAGTAGCCCAAGAATCGCAATTGAAGAAATAGATATTAAATAAACTCTATGGAGCAACATCCATATCAATTTAACTTTCCAATAAGAAGGAAACTCGGACAATTTACCAGAAAACCCTTTCATAATCCAGATAAGCTCATGAGATAACATGACTTTACTAGCGTTCTGAACCAAGAGGAGACAGGTAGATTGAGTATTACTTATCACTTTACACCGGAAGAAACCATGACACTCTCTGATGGTGATAAACTAAAATCCATGATCCAACCAACACGGAATTCCAAAAAAAAAAGGTAAACTAATTTGATATAATAATAGAAGGTGGCACGACAAGATGCTGGGCAGACAATAGCGACACTCACCGTCAAATATCTCATATTTAGACCAGATAAATTAGTAGGGTCTCATAAACGCCAGGAATAAATCATACCAGAAGCTCGGCCCTCTACCGCAACCTATTCTTAATATAAACGACATCCCCGGAAACTATGGAAATATGATAAGACAATCATTTCCAAATCGATCGGAAGAATCAAAGCTTACACACATATAAGTGAGCTAGAAATACTTGGGTGTACTACATCGGATACCTCAGCATCCTACCAGACTGGCAGCTCATTGACTGCCCTTGTAGCTGAGTTGAGCCACTACCCTGACAATCACTTTCTGAAGAACCACTGCCACCACACTCTCAACCTCTACTGGATGGTGGAATTTCTTTTGCTGATTGAGATCTAAATGAAATTCCCTGCGACGGTGCAGGTGCCTGATGACGAGAGAAAGGACGACTGCCTACTTGCCTGACTAAGGAAGAACTCCACCAAAAATGACAGGCTCACGACACTGATAACACCTTTCCAGTTAAAATGGAAGCTGGACAGAATGTTGATAGCTATAAAGAGAAAAACTAGGTCTGATCTTGACGAACTACTGACGCACTCCGAGAATCACGTGACACAAGCTGAGATAACCTGGAAGGTGACCTCCCAAAATAATCCGAACTCTTACCTTCAAATGAGGTATGGTGCCCACCAGGGCCGCGGGATTTCTTGCTCTCTCGCTCTATCTCTTCCCACTCTAACTTATGGTATGCCTCGTACCTTCGAGCAATATCAACAACGACATCAAATGAAGTCCCAACCTCAATTTCTCGAGCCATCCGGGATCTCAAGGAAGGAAAAAGGTTATCAATAAATCTTTGAATCTCTCGAAAGGCTCATGGACTAGTTCCAATGCATATCCAGCCATTCTATAGAATTCAATCTCATATTCTGAAACACCAACATACTAACCGACAGGTTACCCTGTCCAATCTACTCAAACTGGAAATACTTTTCATTTCGCTGGCTACTCGAAAGGAACTTTTCCACGAATCCAGAAGAAAACCGAACCAAGTTAGCTAATAAGAGAGCGGCCCACCAATTAAAGGCTGGACCCTGAAACTGGAAAGCAGAATAATCAACACCATATCGCTCGATATAATCAAGAGTCTGAAGGATACGCTGACATCATTTTATTTTAAAAATTTACACAGGGATTATCTGATGCATGGCTTAAGAATATTGGAAGGTTCAATCGCGTAAAATAATGCAACCTCTTTGGGCACTCAGACCAAATTGTTACCTCGGCTGGCTAACCAGCCAGAATAATTGGTACCGCAACACATATTGCCTCTGGAACGTAATTCACTGCAGCAATATTAAGAACTGGAATAGGAACTCTCTAAGTCCGAACATCTGCATATACGGTGACTTGATAAGCTGCCTAGTGAATAATAGATTCTTGCGGTATCTGCGTCGCCAAGATTCTCATAAAAGCATCGTAGAGAGGCAAGGGAACCACAAGGCCCTGCTCCCTTGCCCATCGTGAGCTCGTACAGCAGGGACCTCCACGACTGGATCGTCGGCACGACAACTCTCGGGGCTTGAGCAATGCTAGCCACAGGCTAGACTGCTTCATCTTGAACTCATACCATTTGCTGATTTGTTGCACGAGGGTTTACGATTACAAGGAAGGAATTAACAAAAATACATTTGCATCCTAGACCGACACACGATCAGAAAAGAAGGAAGTGAAACAACCTAAATGCCATCATAGCCTCTCGTAGATAAGTACGAACGTCTACGTACCCATCAACGAGACTCTACTAGACACTGTCTTAGTCTGGATAGACTCTAAATCGGGCTCCGATACCAACTGACACGACCCAGAATCCGGTTAGGCCGTGCGGGCACTCGACATCCTCCCCTAGACCCATCGGGCGAACCCTTACCAATTAAATTAGGAAAATAAATATAACGATTCATAAATAAAGACAGGACTAAAAAAAAAACACACAGACATATTGACACCTATAAGCTCTACGAAAGAAAGTTACAGCTGACTACCCAACATGCTAGATTTAGGGTTATCCAGACTAGACATCTAAGAGCACAAAAGAAGACAGATACCTCTTGAAGAGAGCAAAATGCAACTGAAATAATAACCGATAAACTGGTGGCCTTCCGGAATAAAAGCTGGCTCACCCTGACAGCTGAAGTCGTCTTCGCTCCTTCACAACGTCGCGAACTCAATCCTGGAGCGAACCTGCCGAAATGAAATAGATAGACAAGAAACAAACGACAAACAAGGGTGAGTCAAAAGGACTCAATAAGTGGGGCAGACTAACCACCTCAAAGAATAGGATAGCTAGCCAGGGAGAAAATAAACAGACAGACCAAATTCCTCTTATTTAAATTATAAAAAGGCAGAGCCAGATAATAATCGAAAAACACGTAAGAAACTATCAACTCAACCAAAGATGTGAGCAACAAACATTTCAACAAATAAGCAATGCACATATAAGCAGAACAGTATTCATCTACCGCAAGTCTACACAATGGCATGAATTGAGATGAGATGAAATGAAATGTGATGCAAAGGTCATATGTGCCCGTAATCCCATCCCGAAGCGGAATACTCCTGCATTCGAGGGGAATCCAATCTGATAACCAACTGGAGCGGAATACTCCTGCTCCTGGGGCGGAATACTCCTGCACCCGATATAATAGAAACCAGAGGCAGAATACTCCTGCACTCTCCTGGGGCGGAATACTCCTGCACTCGATATAATGTAAAGCTGAGGCGGAATACTCCTGCACTCAATATCTGACATAAGAGCGGAATACTCCTGCTTCTAGGGCGGAATCCTCCTACCCTCAATATGATACAATGGAGCGGAATCCTCCTGCTCGTGGGGCGGAATCCTCCTACCCTCAATATGATACAATGGAGTGGAATACTCCTACTCCTGGGGCGGAATACTCCTATCCTCAATATGATATTCAATGTAATGCATATGAATTTCATATAATGCATATGAACTCAATGTGATGCAATAATAACCCTTCACTGGCGCGGGACTCTCATCGACAGTCGGGAAGTAGATGCCAACTCACAGCCTGAGTATAATGCTCAGATCCTCAACGCAATACCAACAACAGGACATAACATATAATATACCACGTAAATCCAAAGCTAAGGTGTAATGAGTACGCCTATCGGCAGCTACACACGTAAGGATCACGCGGTAGAAAATCCACGAGGCCAGGTGCCTCCAAAGAAATAGATATAAACACTTACCTCTCTAAAAAGTTAGCATTGCTAATCAACAACCGCTTTATCCTTTGGTTTCATTTCCAAACGATCTCACTCTATTCAATAAGCAGAACAATATATTAAATTAGGCTAAAGGCTTCATTCCTCACATCTTAGGGCAATCCGGTTAGGAACCTGATACCCTATTCGCATACGCAATACGCAGGCCAGGCTTATGTACAGGGTTTATGGTCACATAACCAAACCCCAAATAAATTACATTTATATTTTGCCCATACCTCACTGAGTACGAATATATAATCAATTCTATTATCGGGGTCCATTTGACCCTATAAACTATTAATGGAACTTATTAAAATGATGTCTAATATTCCAAATTTTACCGTTAAAACATATTCAAACACACGTAATAAACTCAAATAATAAATTATGATCATTACCTGAATGTTTCAGGGTGAAAATTCTACTTTTCTCCGTCCCCTTTTCTCATTTTCTGGCATTTTTTTCCATTTCTGCGCCATTTCATTTTTCTCTGTTCATATTCTGTTTTGCTTATCTTTCTGTTCATTTTTAAGCGTTTACATGATTCTGCTCGTCCTTAGCTACTGACACCGACTAACATTTTTATGTTTTTGTCTTTTTTTTTTCTCTTATAATTTCTTTTCTTTTTGAAAATTAAAATAGTACCCTATTATACTCGAAACAATTCCAACTTTTGCATACAAGTTATAGAAAATATATGTAACATACTCGCGAAGGCGGATCTCAAATTGGACTCCCGAAACTCAAGATGCGAATTTAAATAGAAAAAGTCAAATTATTTAACTTTCGACATTTTAGCGAAAACTAGCCGAACAACATCGAAATTCAGTTTTGAAAGTTCACAAAAGTCACAAATAATCATACGAACCTAAAGGCGCTCTTGGATTTTGAATCGGAGCTCATTCGCCAAACCCGAGCTCGAAAATCTCTTTTTAATATTTATCGACGATAAAAACTGAAATCTTCCTCCGATACGTACCAAACGAGGTTTGATTTAGCTTAAATTTTACAGACAGGTCCTAATGGATATTACGAATATTTTAAAATTATCGGCATTCCAATCGGAGTCCTAACTTCCTAAACGACTAACCGAGGTCGTTTCATGTTGTATAGCAATTGCATACATTGCCATCTTGATCTTCACAAAATGTTCGTCTCCATCAAAAACCGAATCATAGACATCTATTCTATGATCTTTTATAGAATAAACTCCCAACCAATAATGATTGCAAGACATGAAATCATTAGGATCAACTGAAGACTTCCTAATTGGCGTAAAGACTTCTTCAACTTGAGTCCATGCTATGCCAAATTTAGTAGACCCGTTCACACACTCATTGAGTCTATTCTGCATAGTTCCTTCATACTCTGCTAGGAAAAAATCTACTCAATCCTCTCTAAATCCTCCACTATCAAATCATGAATTCCCAAAACAACTTCTGCTGGAGGTTTATATTCTTTTTTCTTTTGTTGAGCACGAGTCCTTTTTCCTCCTTTCTTCTTCCCCTTCATTTGTTCAAAATCTTGATCATTCTTCCACTCTTTTCCCATTCTATCATTCTTCTCTTTGATTCTCCTGATCTTCTCTTCCTTTTCCATATTTTCAAAATAGGATTCAACCTTCGAAAAGAACAACGACTCTACAAAAAAATCAAAATTTAAGTCTGTCGTTATGAACATCGCTGAGTAGTTTGTGAAATGATATACATGCTTCTTCCTCAGATAGTATAGTATAACATCAACATACTGCATGATAGAAAAAATCACAAACACAAAAAAAAAAAAAAAAAAAAATTAGTTAACAAATATATATATATATAAGACTACAGAACCAACAACAAAAATAAGTTGTAGAAAACCTCATTAGTAAGTGCATATTTTCTATCTGCAATCTCTCTAAACCACATTTTTCTCTTCACTGAAACAGTATATAACTAAATTTGTTTCTGTGAATTGATGTCTGCTATTTTGTCATCATAAAGATCATCATCCCTGAAAAAGTTACACACAAACAACATAAACAATACAAATTTACTCATATAATCTACATTTAACTTAAATACCCAAAAACTAAAAAAAATAAAATAACTTACACTGCAGGGGCGCTGTTTTTATCAGTCTTTTCAAGCCTTTCTTCGACCATTCATCAAAAATTTTCAAAATACCAGACGTGGCATTGACATTATGAAAAGGGTATACACGCCTATAAGTAGGCTTCCAATCACCCTTTTTCTTTGGCTGAAAAAGCCTGAATGGAGATAAGAAGTGGCAGCTAATCTTACGAACCCTATGTCCCCTGCCTAACAGCTCTCTTCCTTGTGGATCATTTGCTGGTTTGTCTGGCAAAACAGCAAAATCCATAAATTTCTTTTTTTTTCACCGAACACTGCATAGCCGACTGTTGTTTAGATGAACACACATCTGTAATATTCCTTGCACAGACATCTGTTCCAGCAACCTTCTATTTCTCCGCAAAAATTAACTGTTCAGGTGTTTTCATGGCTGAATCCAAAGCAGACTCTTGCTCCAGTACTACAACGATGCATCAGCAAGTGTCGTAAGTTTGGAATTATCTTTCTCTATTAATGCCAATTCTGTACCACCCTTACTTTCTGAGCGATCGATATCCATAGAATCTGTCCTGACACTATCGATCACTGTTGCAGTCTCTTTTGATGGCTGTGAGAAGCCAAGTGAAAATGAAGGTGCTTCTATGCGACCAATATTCATGATGCTTTCGCTTGCCTCAACCAACTTTTCAACAATTTTAGGTTTGAGGGGAGATGCAATTTCAGGATAAGCATCATTATCACGTTCATTCCTTTTCTTGCTGGAAAATGCTTTTAAAGCCTTTTTGACAAGCGAATGCACAACACCTTCTTTGAGACCTTCTTGAGAACCTTTATAAATAAAGATAATATATCACACATTTGCCAACAATAATAAACAAAAAATAACTATAAAAAAGATGTTTACGTACCTGCTGGTGTAAAAACAAGACCAGCTCTGCAAAGCTCACTGACAGACTCAACTTCAAGTCGAACCTCAACACTGTGACTGCATTGATTGACAACGTCTTCATTATCAGCTTTAACAGTTGTTGCTTCTGTAAAAATAGACAACAATACATTACATATGCATAGACAAATGAGTCGCAGTATTTAATAATGACACAAGACACACTATTCATTGAACAACCCACGAAGTATTTTATGCTGGAGTGTGGACCATGCAAATATGCAAGATATTTTCACGTACCAGGAGTCAAAATTTTTTTATTATCAGCAAGCTTAATTGGTTGAGAACCTTCTTGAGAACCTTCTTGAGAGACTTTAAAAAAAGATAATTTATTACATATTTTAAACTACAAAAATAGGAACACTAATTATTATATAAAAATTACTTTTACATACCTATTGGTGTCCAAATACCAGCTTCAACAAGCTGTTTTACTTCCTTAAATTCTTCTTCAACCACAACACTTTTCCCAAATTCGCCATTATTACCTTCTATAAAAAAAAAAAAAAAAAAAAAAAAAAAAAAAAAAAGCACAATACATTACATTTTTTATAGAAAAAAGAAGTGCCAAAAACACACATATTAAAATAGATTTCCATTACTATAGACTTCCCAGACATTGGTACTGGGGCACAAGTACTTCATATGAAAAGTCACAGTATTTGTGCTGGGGGACTATAGTGCTTTATTATACAAAGTCCCATAATTTAGATCTGGGACACAAGTACTTGTTAAACAAAGAATCCCAATATTTTATTATCTGGGACAATAGCATCTCATAAAACACAGTATTAGTGCATAATATGTTGGTTGAATCTACCAACAAGCTTTTTTCTTCTTACCATTAAGTATGGAATAAATTTTTTCATCACAAAGCTGAACATCTGTTGGATTCAAAGATACATCATCATCTTTAGATGGAAATTCGTGGAATAAATCAGATGAAGGATTCTGTTTATCTGCATATACAATTCAAAAAAAATTATTACATCAAACAAAAAATTTCCTCTTACTTAGATTACCGCTATATAGAATACTCTATTTGATTACCATGACTTTGTTGATGATGGTCTGAATTTGATGGCGCCTTTTCTAAACCATCTGTGCCTTTTGTTTCATCAATGGTGTCACAGGTATCAACTTTGTAATTCACTAAAAGATCCACAATCATTTGATTGCTTTTCTCTATTAAAGCAGCTGGAATACCTTGATCACTTTGTACACTCACTACCAACAAGCTCGGACCGATTATATGGTTCTTTAAAAAAAACTATCCCGAGCATCTGAATAATTCAAATCATCAACAAACTGGCTCTTCTCATTTCTACTTTTGGTGTCTGATTTACTGACAGAAGCACTACAGTTTTCTCCAAGATCACTTGTCTTTGATTTTGCAACAAGAAGTAGTAATGAATCAAACATTGCATTCAACTGATCTGTAATCCTCTTCTCCATGTCAGCAAGATCTTCCTTCACACTATTTTCTGAGGAATTGATCATATGTTGAATCTTGGTATCAGTAGATAAGTTTACTTTGAGATTAGCTGTCAACCTATGATAAAAGAAAAAAGATTAAAACCACATAAGAAAAAGAAATCAAAAGACAAAACCCACAAAGAATTTCACCTTTACAACTTCATTCATGTCAATAGATTCTGCTGTTGAACTAGTCTTTGAAGATGACTTTGAGGGTGACTTTGAAGTTGAAGCACGTTTAGATTTATACCTTATTGGTCTCACTGAGGCATCCTCCCAAAACTATTAAAAAATACATTTCAAAACCAACAAAAAAGTAAAAAAAGAAATAACAAACAAAAGCAACTACTAGTAAAACTCACTTGTTCATTATAAAAGTACTCATCACACAAGCTATTGTAATGCGGGGTAACAGTACATGTGTAACGAAGTATCAGAGGTTTGATCCTAGGACGAACAGTAAAATACTGCCTGAACACAGGGAACACCTCCGCCACCCAACAACAGAATAGGAAGGGAATACCAGGAAACAAATAAGTAGAAGAATTTGGCTTTATGATTGACTGCAAATGGTGTATCATTTGACGATATATCTCAGTACCCCACTGATAACAGCTATGCACCTCTTCATCATCAATAATAATCATATGTTGATCATCCACTACTCTAGGTAATGGCCGGCCCAATAAAATAGAATTAAGCAAATATACCTCAGCTAGTTTAACAGCATTATCTTGCTCTAATGGAACATCCAATCGTGCAACTGACACTCTATTCACATTATCCTTGTTCTTTGGAGTCACTCTCACATAACTGGAATGATGTTCAATCAAATCAAGCAAGTCATATAACTTTAAAGTCCACTTGTTGTCCTTTTTATTAACATCATCTTCAGGATTCCTGAAATACTTCTCCTGTAATCTACTCTTTGAAAACATAAAAATACTTATATCTACAACACTGTAAATATTAAGACCACTAACTACATGAAAATCATCAGCTGTGAAATCTACTATATCACCAAAAACTTTTAAGCTAAGCTTAGTGTTGTCTGAAGAAACTATTTGAGACTGCAGAAAACTATTTATAAGCCTCCCAGAATATTTAGCATCTTCCAAAAGCATAAACTTGCCGAATGGCCCTTGCTTCAGTTTCTCCAGGTGATCGGCATACAGTTACCCTTCAAGTAATCCAAGATACTCAGTGTCACCTTTCCATTGGCAATCACGATTTTTCCACTGCGCAAATGGAACCAATATACCATCGTCGTTTGAAAAATTATCCATACCCTCATCATTTGGTGTAATCTCCATAGCTGTAACATTAGCACATGTATTAAAATAAAACAAAGAAAAATTAACACCTATATGCTTGCAGCTAAAAAACCCACAGACATTGGTGATGGGAGCACAAGTACTTCATGTGCAAAGTCACCATATTTGTGCTGGGGGACAGCTTGTTGGCCCACCCTCCCCAGACTGACTTCCCAGACATTGGTGCTGGGGGCACAAGTACTTCGTGTGTAAAGTCACAGTATTTGTGATGGGGGCCTATAATGCTTTGTTATACAAAGTCCCATAATTTAGAAATGGGACACAAGCACTTGTTAAACAAAGAGTCCCAGTATTTTATTATGGGGCACACAAAAAGATTATTGGCCCATCCACAGACTAACTTCCCAGACATTGATGCTGGGGGTACAAGTATTTCATGTGTAAAGTCACAGTATTTATGGTGGGGGACTATAATGCTTTGTTTTACAAAGTCCCATAATTTAGAACTGGGACACAACTACTTGTTAAATAAAGAATCCCAGTATTTTATCATGGAACAACAGTCTATCCCCTACAAAAGTCACAGTATATAGTTCTGGGGCAAACGCCTTCACAAAAAAACTGTTGCCCTTTAAAAATAACCCACCATTTACAATGGACAAGTACCTGTTAAAACACGCAGTCCCAGTTTTTTATTATGGGACAACAGTCTATCCCCTACAAGGTCACAGTATATAGTTCTGGAGCAAACGATTTCGCAAAAAAAAGAATTGCCCTTAAAAAACCCCACTATTTACAAAGGAATCAAAAGCTTATACTGTACTTCAATGGAAAATCTAAACATTTTTCGAAACAAAATCATAACCTAATAACCCAATAACTCGTACAAAAATAAAAAATAATAATGCTAAATAAACACAGTTACCTTAATAGAGGAAACAGCAAAACAAAGTTTTTATCCAAACAAAAAGCTTCAAAATCTCAAAAATAAGAAATTGGTGTATTTCGAAAGAGAGTTCGTGTATTTTGATAGAATATCAAAAGTCAAAGTAACAAAGAGAGAAATAAAACCCCTGAATAAGTTAAAAATAAGGAAGAGTAAAAGCGGAATTTACAAAAGGCATAAAACGATGTTGTTACACTATTATTTTTTAAAAACGCGCGTAGTGGCTAATTCTCAACGAATTTATGAACAGAGGGTACGCATCAAAGAGCGGGTGCCAAAGTGGCTACCCCGCGAAATTTTTACGAACTTGTAGGCTGAATTTGTGTGAAGTTCAACCCAAAAGAATTGAAGTTCCAAAAAGTGGCATCTCATGTAAAACCACTAAAAAAAAGTGGCCTCAAACCCAAGATCACTGACAAAAATGGTTATTCGTGCACTTTGCCCGTAGCATCTTCTTTTTATTCAGTCGACAAACCCAAAAGCTAGTAAGGTGGAAATCTGCATTTTGCGTATAAAAGAGAAGCTGATCGAAGAGAAATATACTTAGATTGCTCATTACTACATAATTAACTATAAATGTAGTATAAGCTATGAACACAGATCAAAACAAAACTTAGCCCAAGATTTGAGTCTAAAAGAGATAGGCAAGAAGCAGGGGCAGATCTACGTTGCTATCAACGTTGTCATCGGACACCACTCGGCTGGAAATTTTCACTAACTTATACTATGTAATTAATGAGTAAAAAAAATAGAACTGAGATTAAATTTTAAAGAATGATACCGCTCAGCAAAAAGAGAAAATGTTGCTCTTTATAAATAAAAGTAAGAATAAAGTACATGAAAAGATTTTGTTCATCTTTGGCCGGTTTCTCTCTCAAATTCCAGATCCGGCAGTATGAGTATAAGGGAAAGTTCAGTTTTCTCCAGTGCACTCTTCTTCCGCCATAACCATTTTCTTGTCTTTGTTCCCGTTTTGGTTTTACACCTTGTGCTATAATGGGTTTGGATTACTTTTTCTTTCTTTCTTCAATTTGGATTGCTTATTAAGTACTGCTCCCTCCGTTCCACTTTAGATGAACCTATTTGACTTTGCACGGTGTTTAATAAAGAGGAAAGACTTTTGAAACTTGTGGTCTAAAATAAGTTATACTCCATCTGTTTCAAAAAGGATGAACCTATTTCTTTTTTAGTCTGTTTCAAAAAGAATGATCTCTTTCTAAATTTGAAAAAAAATATTCACTTTTACTTATCCCTAGATGATTTGTAGCCACACAAATATCTATAACTTATTTTAGACCACAAGTTTCAAAAGTCTTCTCTCTTTATTAAACTCCGTGCAAAGTCAAATGGGTTCATCTAAAGTGCAACGGAGGGAGTAGATATTTGTGCGGCTACAAATCATCTAGGGATGAGTAAAAGTGAATATTTCTTTCCAAATATAGAAAAAGGTCATTCTTTTTTAAACAGACTAAAAAGGAAATAGGTTCATCCTTTTTTAAACGGAGGGAGTACCTCCGTTCCAAAATGGTTGTGATAATTTCCTTAGTCCGTTCCAAAAAGAATGACATCATTCTAAATTTGGAAACATTTTTGAGTTGAAACTACTACTTTATCCTTAATGAAATTATTGATAGCCACATATTTATGTATGACTTATTTTGGACCACAAGTTTCAAAAATCTTACCACATTTCTTAAACTCCGCTCCAAGTCAAATTATGACAACCATTTTGGAACGGATGGAGTATTAGTTAAATGGATTTATCCATAGTTTAGTGTGACAAAATTTTTAAAGATATAAAATGATTATATAAGGGGTATACTTGTCCATTTGAGATTATAAAATAGTTTCGTTATACTAAATGTGAAACCAGGAAGGTATGTGTAATTAAATCCACAACGAAAGTAGTACTATGTTTTACAAGGCGAAACCTCAACGGAGGTTTATGAAATTGTCTCAAAATAATATCTATATATTATTAAAAGAAGGGTAGTAAGCCAATGGTAAGTAGCCAAGTGTCAAAGCAGTAGGAAGCCACTTGGAAATTTTAGGTAAATAAGTTATTTTTTAGTTAGGTGTAGTTATTTTAGTTATTTTTGAAATCTATATCTATATGTATATTCTATATATTATTAAAAGGAGGGTAGTAAGTCAATGGTAAGTAGCCAAGTGTCAAAGCAGTAGGAAGCCACTTGAAAATTTTAGGTAAATAAATTATTTTTTATTTAGGTGTAGTTATTTTAATTATTTTTGAAATTTGAATGGAAAGTTTAAGAATAATTGTGAGAAAAAAAAAATTAAAAGCAGTAGATAGATTTAACAATGTATGTTGGCAGATAGATTTAAATTCTATATATTTAATTTAAAATAGATTAACTGCAGAATAAATTTGATGTGTTTTAGTTTCAAATAAATTAAAGAGAAAAATAAGAACAAATCGTGTATTTTGTAGAAGGAAAATTGCTTCCTTTCGGTTGAGTAGTGTTTGTAATTTGAATTAATGTACCGCAGTATTTGCCCATTGTAACTCCTATAAAGTTTTTTCTAATTTTAAAATTTTAAATTCATTAAATTCAAATTTCGAGACGGACTAATTCGGTGGTTAACTTGAAAATCGTATTGGGATAACTATGAAAAAAATTAAATTTAAATAAAAAATAACATAACTGCGGTAGTTAATTTGGCAATTGAATAGGGATAAATACGAAATTTGAAAAAGATAAAAACTGATATTCAGTAGAGACGTGGGAGAGGGAGTGGGAGTGGGAGACGTGGGAGTTGCATGCATAGTTCGAGGGTCTGACAATTATATGTATCTTCAGTAAGGACGGTTGCCTCATGAAACATCTATTGTTGATGAAGCAGAAGTAAAACTCTGAGGATCTGACAATTATAAGTGTTTTCAGTCAAGACGGTTGCCTTTCCTGTGTCATCAAAGGAAGATTACCAGCTTGGATCTTCTACAAAAATGGTAAGCAAATTTGCTTATCTCAGGGATGATGAGCAATAATCTCAAATTTTAAAAAGGTAAAGTTTCAATTATCAATTCATTTTACGTTTATTTTTTAATATTCTTACTCTTTCTTTTAAAATGTTCTTCATATATTGTATGAATAGTGCTTAGAATTATCTAGGAAATCATTCAACTTGCAACCAATGGTATATTTCATAAAAGTGTAATAGCAATCTTATGTGTTAATACTACTTATACTAACAATAGGGAAGTCATTTTTCTATTCTTCAGTTTTGATCTTTGATATATGTTTTTGTAATTTGAATGTTATGTTCCTCTTTCTTATCAAATTAAGAATTATTTTCCTCATAATCTAAAATCGCTTCAGTCGCCCACGCACGGATGTTCATTCATCTGAATAGGTATCTACTTTCCTGTGTCACATGAGTTCTTCAAAGTAGTTTTATGTATTTATATCTTGAAGAATAAACTATGAGCATGCCTTCTCGCTTTTAGTGCTATTTACCCGTATGATAATATTTTTTATTTCTGTTCTTATTGCATTGTTTAATAATAGGTTCTTAATTATCAACTATTGCCGCAGTCACGAATTATACATATCAGTCTTTCCTAAGGTAAATTGTATTGGTATTTTTTGTTATCATGTTTTCTGTACTCAGTTGTTCATGAGAGTTGTAACTTTGGATTGGTTTCATTTTCTTTAGATAAAAAAAAAAAAAAAAAGAAAAAAAAGGAGAGTTGGGTATTGCATGCCATTAAGCAAGTTTTGTTTCTCATTCTTCGATTTCTTTTGGTAGTTAATGTATGGTATTCAAAAAATAACTGTAACAATTTATTAATTTAGCATAGTAAAAAGGTTATATGCAATGTTGGGATGGCCTTAATATTCTTTTAAAATTTTAGATGTGTGAGAATCCTGATTTTGGCTGTACTGTCAACATCTGTGTATTATGGTATTGGAGTTGTGATCCGGGGATCCAGCAATTGATGGTTTTTGGTTAAAAGAAGTTCTTTGGTCTTATAGCTGGATGTGCACATTTAGGGATCAAAGTTTCAAATAACCGGTATGATGAATTTAGGGAAAAAACTAGACTTCAGATTTGGTTATGCTCTAGCCCCGAAGCAAACAAAACTTTGTGCAGGATGTGACTACAAAAACGGATTTGATCAAATTCCTAAGAGCCTAAGACGTCATAAGATGGCCAATGATGGAATGAAATTGCATTTTTCAAATGTATAATTTGGGTTGTGCGTGGATTTTATGCTCTTTTTGGTATTTAGTTAATTTGTAATCTCTTTTTATCTAATGCAGGCATTACCATCTCAATTTTGTGGGTTGATAGCATTTAGGATTACGAAACATAGAATTGTGTGTTTTATTACTTCAACCATAAAATGTTGTTGCATCTTTGAATTCTGTTTCTGATTTAAAAAATGTACACAGATATTTCTGTAGTTAGCTAAAGAAATTAATTTTAACTATGTACTCTTGCAGTTATTTTTAAATGAGATTTATATGGTTTAATCACACGAAAGCGAAAGAGCAAAAGACGTTACACATAAGAGTTAATAAATATCTTTTGATTTTGTCAAAATTATAGATTTTGCTAAGTTATGTGCTCTTACATGAAGAGGTTAGGGATAATATATCTATTTCTGGCTTTTATCTAATGGTAGATATCACCGTATGTATATAATATTAAATAATATTTTTGCTTCATGTAGAAATTGTTTTAGCATATAAATAGAACTTGCAGGTGCAATCTTGCTTGATTTAACCTGCAGGGTACGTCCAGTTTGTCTTTAGCCAAGCAATCAACAGCTTTAGTTGGAATTGAGATGCTATTCCTTATTTCATTTGACATTAGACATTAAAAGAGTCATATAAAAGGAGTTTTCAATAGTTCTGTTCATTTCTTTCTTTGTTGTAAATTAAGTCATTAATTTTGTATTTAATGTATGGTTGGAAGATATATAAATCATTTTGGTTTAGCTTTGCTCTTTGCTCTTATGGATGTGTGCTATAGAAATTTAAATATTCTCTATTTACCATTTTGACCGATCAATTTTATCTAAGTGAGAGCAGTAAGATAATAGTAGTAACTTTTTAGAACTATACTCGAGTAAACATTGCACTTCAGGTTGAAATTCTAAATACTGTTGTTTATTGTTGCTCCCAAACGCACACGCAAGTATACGTGGTCGACAAGTAATAAAGTGATAAGATGAGTATCGTTCCCACGAGGACTATGCAGACTGAGTTCTAGCAAACAATTTATTTAAACTATTCAGGGATCTTTTTCCAATAGTGAGGATTTTGTTAACTAAAGAACAGTAATTAAATGGTAAAAGTGAATTCAAGCAATGGAGCAAAACTTGGTTGTTATCAGTAATAAGGAGACGGTCCAGGGTCAGAGTTACGAACAATCCAGTTGAGTTTTCCAATTGATTCCACTTCTTAAATCCCGGGTTACTAACTAACAGATTAAATGTACCCGTGAAAACCATTCGATTCTTCACGGTCTATGCAGGCTACTCCAATCCCTATATGTCTATGGGTTGAATCACGTGCACGCATTAACGAATTCTGTAATTAGTTAAACTAGGCGAGCAAGTATATGTCTATCCTACTCACAAATTGGTTCCCCGATGCCCGGGTTCACAAACTAGTTCTATTCTTTCTTATTGCGTTCATAAATTCCCTCTTTCGAGTTCAATCTAAAAATCATAGATAATGTGTAATAATCGGGCCCTGATAATTACACAAGTGAAATCAAGAAAGAATAAGCAGCCGTTATGGGATTCAATTAATGGAAATCAATCTTCAAACATCAACCTTCATGAAATACTCTAACCCTAGAACGATAGATTTAGCCACGCATACTCATAATATCAACACAAGGAATTGATGAAATAATGAAATAATGATGTAATAGATTAATGGAAGGAAGAAAAACCCTTGTTCTTGATGTTATGAGCTCTCCAATTTACTCCCAGGTCTGAACTCCTCTCAAAAACTAAGTAAAAGAGTATTTATAGGGTTTACAAACACCTAGTAATAAGTTAGACCCAATCCTAGACGAAATAGGAAGTAAAAACCGCACACGGGGCGCTATAACGGGCGCCCCGCGCCCCGGAACGCGTGACCCTGGACAGAACCCGTCGAAAACTCCCCGCGTTTGGCACGCGCCGCACAAGGAATCGCGCCTAGCCACTGCGTGCTATAAGTGGCGCGACGCATGGGCTAGGGCGCCAGGCCATTTTCCTGTTCCGTTCCTCCTTTTCTCGTTTCGTGTTGTGCCTTCGTGTGCTCGATCCAATCCTCAATCAAAATCCAATCTTTTCTTGCTCAATCATGCTCTTTAAAGCTCCAATTGCACTGCATAACAACCTACATACACACGACATAAAATTAGTGCAAAGCCACATTCATAAACCATAAAACGAGCGAATAAAGTATCCAAACGTAAGGAAATATTAAGGAAATATTGGCATAAAATGCCAAACATCACCACCCCACACTTGAACCTTTGCTCGTCCTCGAGCAATCACAAATAACTTCCAACCTAGGTAGAACAGGTCTGCTTATGACTATGGTTGATACCGATCATTGAACAAATGCGCACATGACTACTATGGATCCACAACATGCCAACAATTTACCAAAACCAAAAATATGAGAACAACCACCCCAAAATAACTCAAATGCACAAACTCAACTTATTGCAACCATGCTCCCACAAAATCACACCTATCTACTTAACCAAGAAGCCACCAGCTTCACCTATTTCATGCAAACCATGTGCCCTCACCAATATGAAGCAAAAGAGTGTCCCCCAAATATCACACACAACATTGAATATCATGAATAGAATGGGGACACATAGAAAGAATTCACTCACTCTCATGAAAGTCTCACATGTCGCACACAATGTACCATAGGCTTGCCCGTAGTGTAGGACTCCACTAATGTAAGCTCACTCCAATCGGGATTAACTAGGACTTTAAAAAGGTTGTAATGTAGGCTAAGGGGCGGGTAGGATACATATGGTAATAGTGACTACCTCCCTAAGCACTTTAATACATCACAATTAACTTAAGCACAAATCTCATAAAAGCCACCCAATCAACAACTTTCACACACACACCTTCTCAACAAGTAGCATTTTTCTTTTAAGCACACACTAGCAAGGAATGAATATCTTTTTCTTTTTTTTTTATTTCTTTTTCCACAAGTTTTTTCCTTTTCTTTTCAACTTTGCTATTTTTTTTCTTTTCTTATTTCAATTTCATCCAACCTTGCCAATGCCTTTCACTACTTCACAAATTTTCAATTATTCCCCTTCATTAGCTCCACTCAAAAACCTCCCAATTCCAACCACAACTCCAATCAACTACACAATATCAACTAAAGTGCTTAAGGAGTAAAGGGCCAAAAGAGACAATTTAGAACAAATGGGTAGGCTCGGGGTGTGGGTGCCAACAAAAAGAGTCAAAGAGATCACAACAATTTTTCCAAGGTATATATGTAAGGGTAGGCAAATCAAAAGAAAGCCTTGTATCATTTCCCAACTAGAGCAAACCTAGGATTTCGCTTTGCACACACACGGGGCAAGTTCTAGACATTAATATGCAACATGGAGTAAACAAGAACATGCCTCACAACACACATTGCACATGATCCACACAAAAAGGCTCCATCAACAACTCTCAACTAAGCTTCTAGAATGCAACTTGTGGAAATTTAAGCACTAATGCACAAAGGTTCACAATCAAGTCAAGCAAGCGGACTCAAGCATCTCAAGGGGGTCGTTCCAATTTTTCATAGGCATGCATCAAATTAAAACCCAAGGACACCACAAATAGCACATGCAATCAAGTCCAAGTCCACTGGTATCAAACAAAACAAAGGCACCTAGCATTCCACCTATTTCCTTCGTCTAGGGTCACCTATACTAACTATTCTAATCCTAATAAAAATAAAAACTTCCCGGTTCAAAGGTCTCTCCGTGGAAAAGAACCGAGGCCATAAGAAAAACCACGGGGTGGATGTGTACCACTAATAAAGACTAAAAAGAAAATCTTTTTGGAATTTTTCATTGGTTTTCTAATTTTTTTTTCATATATTAAAGCAAGAAACAAATAAAAATAAAGTCAAGTACAAAAGAAAATCCTACGGTACATGCATCCCTAACCTCAAAAATAAATAAAGGGTAGTTCCCCACCCCACACTTAAACTAAGCACTGTCCTCAGTGCTAAAAATAAGCAAGTGCAAGGTAAAGAAAACTTCCCTGAAGATTCTAGTCCTTGGTGCTAGCATCCTCCAAGCTTCCATATCGTATGAGGTACTCAGACTTCCCTCATCAGGTCATCAACATTAGGCAAGGGTGAGGACACCCCACACTTAGCCTCGACATTACATGAACCTGCAATCCAAGGAAAAACAACAACTACGTGACACTATAAATAAAATAATACAAGTACAAACTCGGGTTGCCTCCCGAGAAGCGCCTTAGTTAACGTCGTGGCACGACGACACTTTTAGCTCACTTCCAGCCTTTATGTCTTCTCTTCTTACGCCGAACTTTTGCTTTCTTCCCTTCTTTTAGAGAACCCATCTTCAACTTCACATGTGGTTTACTTCCATCTTCTTGTTTGACACATTCAATCATAGAGCACTCTTCCACCTTAGCTATGTGCTCCTTCTCATTATAAACCTTGAAAGTAACCTTTTCTCCATGCGCTCTAACAGTCATCTCACCCAGCTCCATGTCAATAATTGCCTTCGAGGTGACTAAGAATGGTCTCCCCAAAATGATTTGAGCTTCTCGGTCCTCTTCATAATCTAGGACTACAAAATCAGCAGAGAATGTAAACTTACCAACTTTTAGCAACACATCCTCTAACTTACCATCAGGGTGAGTGAGTGATCCATCCGCCATTTTAAGAGTAACTGAAGAGGGCTTGATTGCTCCTAGCCCTAACTTTTTGCAAACAGACAAAGGCATGAGATTTATGCTCGCCCCCAAATCACACAAGGCTCCAGTGATATTATGCTCTCCAATGGTGCAAGGAATAGTAAACCTCCCAGGATCTTGAAGTTTTGGAGGTAGCTTGCTCAAGATTGTGCTACACTCCTCAACTAACTCAACTGTATCTATCTCTTGAGGCTTTTTCTTCTTGACTAAAATTTCTCTTAAAAACTTCACAAAGGATGGCATCAATTCAAACACATCAGTCAAAGGAATATTAACTTGAAGTTCTTTCAACATACTCACAAATTTTTGATACTGGGCCAGATCCTTCGATGGTATAAGTCTCCGTGGGAATGGTGGAGGTGGCAGAGGTGCCTCATTTCTCTCTTCTTTCTTCTTTACCTTCTCCACTTTTTCAACTTTTTCTATTTCAGCTCTCTCTTCAGACTGGGCCAGCAGCTCTCCACCTTCAATTAAAGTCACTGCAAGACATTGTTCAGGCTCTTTTTTAACAGTGCTTATTTCTCCCACCAACTGCCCCAACTGGTGCTCCAAGTTCTTTTAAGCATTGGCAAGATCTTGTATGGCTTGTGCATGGGCTGCAGTGTCAGCTATCATTCTCTGCTGGCCTGCCATTATCTGCTTTAGCATATCTTCAACTGAACTGCTAACCTGCTGTGGTGGAGGTGGAAGTGGGTGGTAATTATTCGGGGCTCTCGTATTACCTTGATAATAACCATTACCAAACTGATTTTGACCCTGCAGCCTGTTTTGATTACCCACGTAATAAACTGACTCTGGATTAGAGGAGCAAACCTCTGTAGCATGGTCTTGACCACAAACCTCACAAAAGCTCTGGAGTTGTTGCACTGGAGCCACTGGTTGCTGAGCCTTTTGCAGAGCTAACTTGCTAATTTGATTGGAAATAGCATCCATCCTCGCCCTTAGCTCTGAAACTGCATCTAACTGAAGTACCCCTGCAGGTTTCTGCGTAATAGCTCTACCTTCTCCCTGCCAATCAGGATTGCTCGGCGAAAACTTGTCAAGTAAATCATAAATCTGATCAAAATTTAAGGCCAGTACTTGGCCTCCAGCAGCAGCATCAACCACGATCTTAGTGTGTTGGTTCAGCCCCTCAACAAAAGTGTGTGCAACAACCTCATTGGATTGGTTGTGGTGCGGACAATCTCTCAATAGAGCTTTGAATCGCTCACAGGCTGAATACAAGGATTCTCCTTCTAACTGTCTGAAGGACATAATTTCGCTCCTCAGCCGGGCTGTCTTGGCAGACGGATAAAATTTAGCCAAGAACTTCTTAGCCAAATCCTCCCAAGTAGTGATAGACCCAGACTTTTCAGCCTTTAACCACTTCCTTGCTGCCCCAATCAGTGAAAACGGGAACAACGTCAAGCGAACATAATCAGTAGGAACACCCGTTGGTGTATAAGTATCACTGATCTCCAGAAAGTTCTGAATGTGTTGCTGCGGATCCTCATGAAGTAATCCACCATATTGTCCAGTCACATGCAGCAACTGAATCATGCCGGGCTTAATCTCAAATCCCCCGGTGATAGCGGGCTTAACTATGCTTGATGCTACTCCCTCCAGGCTGGGGAGAGCAACATCTCGCACAGCTAAAGCTTGGTCTTCTGCCATTCCTGTAGGTAAAGATCAAGCAGGACCTAATACCTGAAACAGCACAAAACTTAAAACAAAAATTAAACCTGAATAGTAAGTAATAAACTGTTCAAAAAGAAATCAGTCAATAATTAGTCCCCGGCAACGGCGCCAAAAACTTGTTGCTCCCAAACGCACACGCAAGTATACGTGGTCGACAAGTAATAAAGTGATAAGATGAGTATCGTTCCTACGAGGACTATGCAGACTGAGTTCTAGCAAACAATTTATTTAAACTATTCAGGGATCTTTTTCCAATAGTGAGGATTTTGTTAACTAAAGAATAGTAATTAAATGGTAAAAGTGAATTCAAGCAATGGAGCAAAACTTGGTTGTTATCAGTAATAAGGAGACGGTCCAGGGTCAGAGTTACGAACAATCCAGTTGAGTTTTCCAATTGATTCCACTTCTTAAATCCCAGGTTACAAACTAACAGATTAAATGTACCCGTGAAAACCTTTCGATTCTTCACGGTCTATGCAGGCTACTCCAATCCCTATATGTCTATGGGTTGAATCACGTGCACGCATTAACGAATTCTGTAATTAGTTAAACTAGGCGAGCAAGTATATGTCTATCCTACTCACAAATTGGTTTCCCGATGCCCGGGTTCACAAACTAGTTCTATTCTTTCTTATTGCGTTCATAAATTCCCTCTTTCGAGTTCAATCTAAAAATCATAGATAATGTGTAATAATCGGGCCCTGATACTTACACAAGTGAAATCAAGAAAGAATAAGCAACCCGTTATGGGATTCAATTAATGGAAATCAATCTTCAAACATCAACCTTCATGAAATACTCTAACCCTAGAACGATAGATTTAGCCACGCATACTCATAATATCAACACAAGGAATAGATGAAATAATGAAATAATGATGTAATAGATTAATGGAAGGAAGAAAAACCCTTGTTCTTGATGTTATGAGCTCTCCAATTTACTCCCAGGTCTGAACTCCTCTCAAAAACTAAGTAAAAGAGTATTTATAGGGTTTACAAACACCTAGTAATAAGTTAGACCCAATCCTAGACGAAATAGGAAGTAAAAACCGCACACGGGGCGCTATAACGGGCGCCCCGCGCCCCGGAACGCGTGACCCTGGACAGAACCCGTCGAAAACTCCCCGCGTTTGGCACGCGCCGCACAAGGAATCGCGCCTAGCCACTGCGCGCTATAAGTGGCGCGACGCATGGGCTAGGGCGCCAGGCCATTTTCCTGTTCCGTTCCTCCTTTTCTCGTTTCGTGTTGTGCCTTCGTGTGCTCGATCCAATCCTCAATCAAAATCCAATCTTTTCTTGCTCAATCATGCTCTTAAAAGCTCCAATTGCACTGCATAACAAACCTACATACACACGACATAAAATTAGTGCAAAACCACATTCATAAATCATAAAACGAGCGAATAAAGTATCCAAACGTAAGGAAATATTAAGGAAATATTGGCATAAAATGCCAAACATCATTTATAAGATTCTAACGGAGTCAAATCCTTATTAATTTGACATCTACAACTGGAAAAAGTGATGGAATCAAGTAAATGTAAATTTGATTTTATAACTCAAATAAATCTTTTCAAAATGCGTGTATGGTTAGGAATGAGATCACGGTTTGTATTAGCTATTGTTTTGATTTTACAAATGCGATCACAGTTTTCAATTAGATTTATTGTTTGTATTAAAAAAATTGTATGATATTTATAGCCAATAAATGGGTTTCTTTTAGGCCTTGAATGTTCTAAATAAATGGGTTTCTTTTAGGCCTTGAATGTTCTAATTTACTTAGCCAACAATTAACATAAATGATAGGCTATAGCCAACTTGAAAAGAATAAAATGCATCAATATAGTGTGTAACTGAACTCTAAAAAATAAAGTGTAACGGCAATCTAAAGTTATACAAGGCAAAAAAAAAAAAAAAATTATTCCACTATTTGTAGTCAACGGGATCTATATTTCCTGAATAATTTCCTTTAAACTTATTCATTATTTTTATATTTCGTTGTATATTTGAGTTAATGATTAAATTGTTGTCCGATGATTAATTTATAAAGCTGATAAAATAGACGATTTTACCTAAAACAAGATAATTGTTTAAATGTATAGCAAAGTAAGTCGTTACTAATAATAAGAATATAATTTATTGACCAGTTTAGTTAAAATTATTGAAGTTAAGCTGAATAACACTTCTATTTATCTATTCTATTATCTAAAAAAAAGCATTTACTTTCAAGTTATGTCGTGTCGTTCAAAAGCTATTTGATATGGTTTAATCTCTTTAATTTTATAAGGTTTCTGTTTTTGAGTACACATATGAGAAATAAAATGATAGTCGACAACTAATTATTGAAAGTTTTAGATTTAATGTACTCAAATAAGAAAATAATAGTATATTTTAATGATTAATTTCTTTAATTATTAACCGCGTATCGTGCGGGTACATATACTAGTTATTATTGAAATAAAATTATCCCTTATTAAAATAGTGTAATAAATATCTGAAGTACATTACTACGGGAGCACATGATAAATCATCTTAGGAATTACAATTAGTGTCATTCCTATGATCTCTATCATACATCCACTTATAATCACATTCAAATTCCGGTACACCATCTCTACATCTGCTCTCCAAAACCTTCGTTGGAACATCATATTGGCTTTCGTGCCATCCTAACCAATCAATGCACATACGAATACAACCTTCTTCTATATTTGGAGGATATGTCTTACAATTTATTAATGTCAGACAATACGATATTAAGAAGAAAGCACAGATTTGCTCTAATACCATCATCCGCTTGCAACCCATCCTTTAATTTTGTTTTATATTTCCTGTGAAAATAAATAATTATACAGTAACGTCAAAAAGTTTCATAACCACCATTTCAAAATTTTCAATAAACTAGAAGTAGTTCATCAATACATACGCCCAACTTAAACAACATTCAAGAGAAGCATTTCAAAGAACTGCTATTGAATACAAATTGAAATAGGTGCTACCATTACTGGTTAGAAATTAAACATTAATCCCAACGTACAAATTTTGACGTGTAAAAGAAAGGAGATTATTCCGAGCATAGAAAAGCACAGAAGCAAATTAAAGAGGCATACAACAACAACGATGAAACAAACAAATTAGTAGTAGTAGCTTTTAAAAGGTGAAGAAATATCTTCTTCTTTTTTTCCCTTGGTCTAAGAAACAAAATACTACGTATATTGCTTACCTTTTAATTTCTTTTGATATCACAACGATGTTTGAGACTTTTTCGAAGAAAAGGTTGTAAGGTATTAAATAAAAAGAGAGCACTAATGGTATAAATTAGATATAAAACGCATGGATGATCAAACTTTGTCAGGGTCTCTGTTTTCAGAAGAGACATTGATTAAGTAGTATTAATACGGGAAAGTAAATGTTGGCAACGTACTCAATAATATCACAGAACACTTTTTTAATACCAAAGAACAAAAGTCTAATTAATTTAATTTTTATCAAGGAAACTAATATTTCTAGTATTGGCTTGAATAGACCACATTTGGAATATTAGGACGTGTACGCAAAACTATTTTCATCTTCTGATTTATTCATTTCATTAACTTTCTGTCTACCTCTTTACTCTCTTTATTTTTCCGTTTAAATGTCCTTTGCAAGCACGTCAATGTCTGTAAAAGAAACATGATTGGAATAAAAGTAAAGTTTGGTTTTCATTCATTGAATACTGGATAAAAATTTTACATAGCTCAGTAGAGTCTCATGAAGTTCCCTAAATTATATATCGCAATCTCTAGCAAATGGATACGAGTCAATGTATTGATGAAACCCTGCTCTGTCGAAGAACCAATCCGCAACAGCTTCGGCAATTGCCTACACAAATAAATAGATGTTACAACAGTAGAGTGTTTTTAACTAAGACAAATTTCAATTAAAAGAAAGTGCATATATTTAAAGTTCAAACTTATATGGATAGAACACAAGAAAACTACCTTCCCAAGTACTATTCTTGGAGATTTAGCCTTGAACCAATAACTCGTCACCTGAATTCCACCATGGGTATGACAAGACGTGATGTAATAACCCCTCGTATAAGAAGGGGTTAGTCCCTCGAATACCGTCAAGAACTCCACTCCAAAACCTATGTTTCAAAAATATAATATAAAGAAACAAATAAGAACTTGAGGGGAAACAGAGCACTTTTTACACTTGCGTAATTAATCTGGAAATTTTGCTATAGTTAATCACCAAGAAAAGTTCAAACCTTGAATAATTATGCGCTGGCTATACGTGCAGTTCTTTATATATTTCTTGCAGTAGGTCCACTCATGTTGAGGATCCAGGTAATCAGGAACCAATGTGTTATTGATCTGGAGTTTAAGAGTTTTGGATCATTATAAAAAATATTTCTTATAGATTTTAAGAAACAGAAGAATGAACGAATAAAATTCTTAAAACGAATGAAGTTGTTATTTTGTCTGCTTGACCTGATAAGAGTCATATGCTGAATTGATTATAAAAAGTGGAGTCTGAATGCATGGAACAACATTCTCGGGAAAGAAGCACTGCACCATTATTAAAGAAAAGGAAAAATATTGTTATTAGAGAGCAATGTTTATTTGTACTATAGCTTACAAAAAATGCTTTGATTCTAGATTAAACTCTTACCAGACTTGGTTCCATTATGGACGTGCAAGATGGAGGCAAATTCTTAGCCGATCCCTTAAATCAGATAGTGGATAAACTTTTATTAGTAAAAGCAAAAGAAACTAAGTTTACTTCTTAAGCATATACACCTTACTGAAAAAAAAAAAAAAAGAACAATTATGAGGACTCACATGTAAAGTAACAATTCTATCATACATATCTTGCATATATGAGGTACCAGAGACTGTATTCCTGCATAAATCATATTGAGACATCAAATGTGTCAATGGCATAGGCATAAACTATAAATTATAAACTAATGTGTACTCATAGTAAACATCACTTTCTTGAATGATCAGTTAATGTATCAATAAGAAGAACGCACCCATTGATGAAGAAGCCTGCATCTGCAACACACTTTACTCTAGCATTACTCGGTAAGAGGCATTTGAACTTGTCGCAGTTCAAAATTGTTGCCAACCCTCCAGCTGATAATCCACTAAGAATTGCCTAACATTGCATTTTTGTCGTTGAAGAATTAGCCAATTGGTTTTTTATAAATATAAATTAGTAGTACGAAAACAAGATTGCAGAGTGAATTTCAGTGGGATCTTACATTTTCAGCATCTTGCATTCCTTGCCTCAATAAATCATCCATAACAGCTTTAAAAATTCTCGCTCCTCTAAAAAAAAGTTTGTTGTCCTAATGTAGATTTGGCGTTTCCAAAAAAAAAAAAAAAAAAGAAAAAGAAAAATGAAACCAGTAAAAGATCATGCCCCCATCAGAAATATAAGCCTGCAAAATTAGTACTAATCGACGTTGTACTACTTACAGGATCAACTTCATCGACATCACCGGTGAATGATGCTCCATCACAATACATAACCATCACCCTATTCCAATTGTAGAACTCTACGCTCCAGTATTTGTAGTTAAGTAGATCAGGATAATATGGGTACATTTAAATTATGCGTAAAAATAGAAGAGCACATATAGCAAGTAACTAACTGAATTATGAACTTCACCTGGGTTATCTTGGGAAAAATTATGAAGTATCCCACCAAAGCTAGATTGATGATCCATAAACTTGGAAGAACCTAAGGGTTTAGCTGTGTGTTCATGGCAAGTCGCGATGCTGTCGCACCAACCGCCTGGCTAAAAAATATGAAATGAAATTTATCCACCATTACAAAGCAAGAATAAGAGGTTTTGCTTGTTATTTGATGAAAACAAATGCAAATGAATAAAGAAGAAGAAGTATAACTGATGAGACCCAAATCGAGACAAGACACCTTCAAACACTTTCCAACGTGTACCAAGCTTGGAAGATACAAAGGACTTGAGGTCACGGGCTTTGGAAGTGTTCCGGATGGTTTCAACATTAGGCTCCACGCCTAAGGAGGAGGAAGAGGGCCCAGCACAGCCAGGCGCCCCGCCTAGCCCAGGCGCCCCGCCCCGCCTAGGAAGCTCACTGCCTAAGTGTGCAAAGTGGTGCCAGGCGCCCCAGCCCAGGCGCCCGCCTAGCCCAGGCGCCCCGCCTAACCCCAGGCGCCCCGCCTAGACTCAGCACAAGCCAGGCGCCCCTCCCAGCTTCAGGCGCCCCTCCCAGCGCGCAGATTTATTAGGCTTTTACTGTTTTGACCCTACGTGGTCTTTTATTCCTAAGCCTAAGTGTGGGCACTTTAGACCTTTTACTTAGTGTCTAAAAACATCTATAAATAGCTAGATAGCTAGTCTTATTCCGAAGTTTTTGAAGGTTGTTTAGAATTGAAGAATAGACTAGTAAGAGAGGCAAGGCCTTCTTCTTGTAGAAGCTTGAAGCTTCGGATTATCTCTTTGCTTGGAGCCTATGGAGACCCGTCACTAGTACGGAATCCTTGTATGGTTCGAGTTTCCCTTCTTCTCTCGGATAATCAATTCATGGTTTGAATCGTTTATCCATTCTCTTTCTTCTATTTCTATTCTCCCCAATCCCTTACTTTCTTGTTATCTTGTGATTGTTGCTTCCGCATCCTTGTTATTTGCTTCCGCCGATTTTGAGTCTCATCAATAACTAACATGAAGGTAGATAATCCAGTTGCGAAGTCCGCTACCATATCCCCTGTCAAGATAATAAGCTGGTGGACTCCCATCTAGACATACTGTTGAATATTGATGATACAACAACAAATAAAATAGTAAACAAGTATGCATGCGATTCTCATCTTTTCTGTTACGTACTATAGAAGAAGAATGCATTTATTGTAGATTCATTCAAGTATTTTACCAGCTCCGTCAGCAATCGCGCTATGAAGTATTGTAATGCTGACGTTCAATGCTTGTGCCATAACAGCCGTAAAGGCAAAGAAAGTTAAGAACAAGGTTGCCATCCTGCAAAATTTATCAAATGAGCAATTCTTAGTTGGTCGTGCTTAGATCGATCGCTTTGTTTTCTTCTATTAAAATCAACGTTCGTTAGGGGAAACAAAAGGCATTGGCAAGCTATATAGTTTAGATAGTGAAGAGGATATAAACAGATATAAACGAAAACTAAACCGAACACTAAGCAAGTACACAAGGAATATAGTGAAAGAGTATTACATATTGGTGTCGAGAATGTTCCTAGACATTTGTTCTTCTTAGAAGAGCTAGGTGGACAAGCTAAAGAGGAAGGTGATTTTAGGGGGAGAAAGCAAGTAATGCTTGTGAGAGTAGAGAGTACTGTGGAAGCAGATGTTTGAGTTACGTTTACCTCTCAATTTATAGTGTTAATGATGTGCCAATCTCCATCACCCTCTTTACTTCTTTTCTTCTCTCACAAACAAATCACGTGTACTAGCCAGACTCTTGTTGTTTGGCAGTTGAACATTTTTCCATAACCTTCTTCTTTTCTTTGCCATGAAAACTAATCCCCTTAATTTACTTATTTTATCTTCTTTAAACAATTCATTTGCGTAATTCTTGCTATTTGGCTGTAGAAAACTCTTTTTTGTTCTTGACAATTCTTGTTTCAACTTCATGTTGAATATATATCAAGTTTATAAATTTTAAACGCATCCAAATTATACTCAATGTACTCCAATAATTATGTCAAAACGTAGTTTGTTATGTGTAGGGATGTGACTCTTTCGCATACATCGATGATAAAATTTCGTTTTAAGGGTTTTTTGAGTCCTTGTCCACAAAGCGTTTTTGATTGATAAATGAAAATACATATAAATATAAGTACGTAAATATATTTAAATCAGCTCGGCCTGGGGCTCGGGTGCAAATCAGGCTAAACAGTTACAGTACTATTTTGTTTTTGTTTATTGTACGGAACAATTTTAATTCAACACTTGAATTTGAGTTTGGATAAAATAGATACATCCATGTGTGAAATGATAGCTCTTGGAAACTGGTCTGATCTTTGTTCTATAAATTCTGAAATCCTCTAGAAATGGCTTCTGAAATCCTCTAAGAAATGGCTATATGGAAAATCTTCAAGTATACACAGCCACAGACTTTGTTGTATCTTGGAGAGTCTTGTCCAACTAGTATCCAGTCGATGTCTCTTTAAGAAAAATCGATTTCACTCCTCAAAATCTTTCTTGATTATGTGTTATTTTATTATTATTCTAAACATGAAATAGTCTCGAACAACAGTTTCCAACATTGTTAAAAATCCTCAAATTATGATTCCATACATATGAACACATTGAGAGGTTGATACAGACTAGTGTCTTATACACACACACAAACTATAGTTCAAATGATTGGAGTATACCACTATACACGATGCCCCATCTTAAATGGAGTAAAGAAAAAAAGAGAATTATGGATGTCGACAGATTTAGGGATATTTCATAGCATGTACGTGATGAATACCAGAGGGGGTGAATTGTTCAGACTTATAAATTTAGTCGACTGATAAAATTATTAGTTGACTTAGGTGATAAATAAAATGTTGTGCAAACTGAAAGGCAGTAAAGAATAATAAACGACACGGAGTTTTATACTGGTTCAGAACCAAATGGTTCCTAATCCAGTCCCCTTGGGTCACAAGGGAGTTATTTCTCTTCAAACTCTTTGTAGAACACGAATATATTTATGGTTTATCGTTAACCAAAAACGTCTTTTCACAAATGGTTTTATCCCTTCGCTCACCACCAACGATCTCGTCTGATTTATAGATAATCAGACCAACTTTTGTGACACAACTATTACCTCACTACAAGAACTCTCTTTCTTCTCTATTGATCACTCGTAGACTCTTAGGAATACAGTGTTTGAAAGTAAAAGACTTAGAGAGAAGTAGATTGTAAGTAGAAGCATAAGTCCAATCTTCAGTAGACTTCAAGTATAAATAGTGAATCATCAGAGTTGCCCGTTGATGAAGAGATATGGCAGATCTGCTCGCACAATCGATGGAGGATGATGGAGATTTGATTTACTGGTATTGAGGAATAGAGAGATTGACCCAAGAGATTTGATTCTCTAGAAGATATAAATATCCTCATAGAGAATAAGGCAAGAGCTGATTTGGAACGAGTCCCACATAATTAGCACGCCTCAAATATCGACTTTCCATAAAAGACTCTCCTTAATCATCAATCGGCAATCTTCCTTTTCCTTTTAGGATCTTTGCAGAGATCCTCCTTGTAAGTCCTGCAAATTGCACATTGGACTTAAGTGTTGTGTACTTTTTGTCATGATCAAAACTTAGATTTTAATTAACTCAACAATCTCCCCATTTTTGGTGATGACAAAAAGTAAAAGAGGATGTGCCAGTATACTTCCCTTTTTCGCATAGTCAACTAGCAGATCCTGATAGTCGGCTCCCCCTGAATATATGCATCATGTAACAACAAAGATCAAATAGAAGACTACAGGGACATGAAGGTTAGTTGACTCCCCCTGAGTTAGTAATCGTACATACCAAAGACGTAAGAATACCATAATCACATAAATGCTGACACTACAAGAAAATAGGTCTTTAGCGAGAGGAAATTTGGCCGTTAAAAGTCCTGATCCCGTCGCTATTAGTCAATAACGACCGAAAAAAATCCGGTCGTCGCCGGTCGTTGTAGGCTTTCACGTTAAAAGTCTTACGACCGGATTTCAGTCCAGTCGTTGAAAACCCTTTAGCGTCAACAACAAATCCCGTCGTTGTAGCTCTTTTCAACGACCAAATTTCCCTTCGTTAACTGTCAATCCCGTAGATAAAAATTCAGAACTATGACAACAAATCCAGCCGTTAAAAGTGGATTAACAACCAAATTTTGCACTAATGGTCACAATCTTCCACAATAAGCCGGAATTCCAATCAAAATATTGAATTATAAATACATCCAAAACATAAAGAAATCAATAATCATATAAATTTTCATGTTCAATTACAAAGAACTAAAAGATCACTTTATCAAAAGACAGGCCAATCCGTTTGTATTGGGTAAAAATCGACCCGCGGCGATTCGCCCCGGTCATACAAATCTGAACGACCGAACACGTTCCGACTAAGCAACCGCCGAAGCGATCGAGCGAATCGCCGAGGCCTTGAAACCGAAGGCACGTCACCGAAGGCGAGCCGTGAGCTGAGCTTCGGCAGCAATCACCTCGGTCAAAACAACAGGGCCAAGTCACCGAGGTCGGTAGCTCTCACCTCGGTGGATCCCCCTCGGTTCAAGCGGCTGTTGCAGCCCACTACTTTACCCCACTAACGCAGCCACTTCACACCAGGATCGTGGGACAACATGGTAGCAGATAGTGGAGATCGTGGGCAAGGCTTATGCCTATAAATAGTAGCTCATTTTATGTAACGGGGATCCAGAAATATATACCGAAACTCTGCCCAAATTTGTACTCAACATCCATATATTGAAATCAAGTTACTTTTACGCATTTACATCTATTTTGTGCCTTTATTCAAACTTTGATACAAAGATCTGCTTATATTCGAATCCAAATTCGATTTGTGTACCTAAAACTGATTTAGGCCCATACAAATTGGCGCCGTCTGTGGGGATTTAAGCAGTAACGTTTTGTTCCAAAGTTCCAAATCTGTTCTTTGTCGAAAATTTGCGATTTGACGTTATGGCTGATAACAACAACGGCGGTAACAACGATCGGGTTGACGTTCCGACGAACCAACAACCCCTCACCCCAATGACAACTGAAGAGTTTCAAATGTATGTTGTCACCACACTAAGGGCTCTCCAAAGTAAGCAGGATGAGCAGGCCAGTATCAACGCTGAGTTTCGCGCTTCGTTGGAAGTGAGAAATAGCGCTGCCCCAAACAGCGCCCAGCCTTCGGCTCCTGATGGAGGCATCCCGCCCTTCGTTCCTCCGGGCGCGACAACAGGGGGACCTCACAATGGAGCCACGTCTGGGGGCTCGGGGAATAACCCAACTGCATCGCCACACTTCGAGACGTTTCCCACCGTGGCTGAGACAACGTCCTCGGTCGACGTTGAAAGAATGAGTAGAGAAATCGAGGCGCGCGTGGAAAAGCGCCTCGAAGGCCTACCGGGGATAAGCAAGGAGGAAGATGATCTTGACATCGAGCAATATAGGGAGCAGCCTTATAAGCCCGAAGCAGCTCCAACTTCCCCGGGCTTCAAACTCACATTCCTTAAAAAGTACGATGGGACGACTGATCCCAAGGAGCACATCAGGGAATACATGTCCATGGTAAAGAGCAACGACTTAACATCCACACAGCTCGAGTCGATGTTCTTAAAGAAGTTTGGTAGTTCATTAGAAAAAGGTGCTCTTCGGTGGTATTTGTGCTTGCCAGCGGGGTCAATCTCTTCGTTTAAAGAACTATCCAGCGCCTTTGTCAAGGCTCACACAGGCGCGCAAAAGATCCTCCAGAGGAAGGAGGATATATGTGAAGTAAAGCAACGGTCCGGTGAACCACTTAAAGAGTTCCTCGAGCGGTTCCACGCTGAACGCATGGAATTGCCTCGAATGGATGATACCTTGGCCATCATGGCATTCGAAAAGGGTATCAATAGTCGCAATTCAGGTGCTGCAGCTGAATTGCGCAAAGAGTTGCAACAATATCAGGTCCTGACGTGGGAGGATCTACATAGACGAGCTTACTCCAAAATCAGATTGGAGGAGGCAGAGTTCAAGAACCGAGGTTATCATAACCGAGGTGATACTTCAAATCACGCCGAGGCGCCACGAAATAATTCGAAGGGGAGGTATGAACCTTACACTTCGACGAGGCAACATGTTAGCCAGAGGTTGGGGAACGCCCCCGGTAACTCATACCCAGCCTCTCATATAAGCCAAAGGCTCGGAGGGAAGGTTCAAACCAATGTGAACCAAAGAAATCCCTCGAGCTCCGCTTCGGTCCCCAGAAAGGATCTTCCTCGGATCCAAGATTATAATTTCAACATATCGACCTTGGAGCTGGTCGACGTTGTCAAGGGGACAGCCGGGGTAAGGGTTCCCAAAGATATGAGGACCCCGGCGGACAAAAGGGATCAGAATCTGCATTGTGAATTTCATGCAGATTATGGACACAGAACCGAGGACTGCAAAGCCTTACGCCTCGAGGTGGCCCACCTACTGAAGAAGGGAGTCTTGGCAGATTTCCTCACTGATAAAGGGAAAGACAACTTTTCCAAGAACCGAGGTGACGGACAACCACCTCGGGCTCCATCCCCTGAGAGAGTAGTGAATGTTATCACCGGGGGATCTGAAGTGAATGGCGTGAACTTTGCCGCTGCCAAGAAGTTCGCTAAGCTCTCCATCACTATGGAGAAAAGGACTCGGGTTGGAGGCTCGGGCAAAGATATTATTTTCGATGACGATGATTATGATGGGATGATGTTCCCCCATCACGACGCGCTAGTCATCATGTTGAGGATCAATGACTCCGATATCAGAAGAGTCTTGATCGACCCCGGGAGCTCAGTTAACATAATTAGCTACGGGGCCGTTAAGAAGATGTGGTTGAAGGGTGAAGTTGTTCCCAAGTCAACAGTGTTAACTGGCTTCAACAACTCCACGGAGAAGACTTTGGGTGAGATCACACTCAAAACATTCGCTGAGGGAGTTACCAAAGAGACACTGTTCCAAGTTATGCCCGAGGACCTAGCTTACAATGTAATCCTCGGAAGACCATGGATCCATTCCATGGAGGCTGTTCCCTCCACCCTACATCAAGTGATCAAATTCCCTACACCTTGGGGAGTTAGATCGATCAAAGGGGAGCAGCGAGTAGCAAGAGAATGCTATTCAATTGCACTAAAAAGTGGAGTCGCCCCGGTGGGGCCAAAACAATAGCAACTACATGATTCGGGGTCAAGCGGGGAGGACGCCCGAGGAGGAGTCGAAAAATTTCCAGCCTGTGTTCAAGAGCCTCGGAAGCAAAAGGCCGAGGACTCAACTATTGAAGAGTTGGAATTTTTCACTCTATCGAAAGATTTCCTCGATAGGAAGGTATTTGTCGGCTCGGAGTTGGACCCGGAGTCGAAAAAAGCAATCATAGAAGTTTTGAAGTCCAACCACGATTGTTTTGCTTGGTCGCACTCAGACATGACGGGTATCGATCCGGAGATCATGACCCACAAATTGAATGTAGACCCAAAGTTTACCCCGGTGAAGCAGAAGAAAAGACCTTACGCCGGGGTCAAAAAGAAGGCGATCGAAGACGAAACTGCCAAATTGCAAGAGAATGGCTTCATCAGAGAAGTGAAGTATCCCGAGTGGTTGGCCAATGTTGTGGTGGTGCCGAAGAAGAATGGCAAGTGGAGAATGTGTGTAGATTACACTGACCTGAACAAAGCTTGCCCCAAAGATTCATACCCACTGCCACAAATTGACAGGTTAATAGACTCCACGGCTGGACATAAACTATTAACTTTTCTAGATGCATACTCGGGGTACAACCAAATTCTCATGGACCCGAAGGACGAAGAGAAAACCTCATTCATCATAGACCGAGGTACCTTCTATTACAAAGTGATGCCCTTCGGTCTAAAGAACGCCGGGGCGACATACCAAAGGCTGGTGTGTCGCATGTTTAAAGAATACATCGGGAAGTCTATGGAGGTCTACATAGACGACATGCTCATCAAATCGATCCAAATCGAGGATCATTTGAATCATCAGAGGGAAGCTTTTGCTGTATTGAGACAATATGGTATGAAATTGAACCCTGAGAAGTGCGCCTTCGGCGTGGGATCAGGCAAATTCTTGGGTTTTATTGTCTCCGAACGAGGAATCGAAGCCAACCCAGACAAAATCAGAGCCATTGAAGAAATCCCCGAGGAGTTAACCGGGGTAAAGGAGGTTCAACGCTTAGCTGGCCGAGTCGCTGCCTTGAGTCGCTTTATCTCAAGGTCCTCGGAGCGATGCCACAACTTCTTCTCCGTTCTAAGAAAGAACAATTACTTCGAGTGGACACCGGAGTGTAAACAGGCGTTGAAAGATCTGAAGCAATACTTGGCTAACGCATCGTTGCTTGCCAAGCCAAAGGAATGAGAGACATTGCTGGTATATTTAGCAGTGTCCGAGGTATCTGTCAGTGCGGTGCTGGTTCGAGAGGAAGGTGGCAAACAAAAGCCCATCTATTATGTGAGCAAGACACTCCTCGATGCTGAAACCAGGTACCCACACTTGGAAAAATTAGCTCTTGCCTTACTAATTACTGCTCGAAAACTACGCCCCTATTTTCAATGCCACCCAATAGCAGTAGTTTCAACCTTCCCCTTGAGAAATATATTGCACAAGCCAGAGTTGTCGGGGAGGTTATCCAAATGGGCGGTTGAACTAAGTGAATATGACATCACTTATCAACCTCGAACTGCCATTAAGTCCCAAGTCTTGGCGGACTTCGTGGCTGATTTTAGCATTGGAATTTTGCCCGAGGCGGAAAAGGAGAACTCCATGGCAAAAGGATCCCCTTCGGGACTGTGGGTACTGAACACCGATGGGGCAACGAATTCAAAAGGTTCGGGGTTAGGCATTGTATTGAGGGCACCCACCGGGGAGAAGATCAGGCATTCGGTTCGGTTCAAAAAAGTAACCAACAACGAAGCAGAGTATGAAGCGGCTCTAGCAGGCTTGGAGCTAGCCAAAGAAATGGGGGTTGAAAGAGTCGAACTAAGGTGCGATTCACAATTGGTGGTCAACCAAATCCTCGGTGATTACACGGCTCGAGAGCCCAGAATGCAGCTATACTTGGATCGAGCACAAAGGATCTTAACACAATTCCAAGAATGGCAGATTAAGCAAGTACCTCGGGAGGAGAACACCGAGGCTGATGCCTTGGCGAATCTTGGTTCGGCAATCGATGAAGCCCACTCGGGGACTGACTCAGTGGTTCGATTGGTGTCAGCACAAATGAGAGAGATGAAATTACAAGTTAATTCCGTGGATAATCGTTGGGATTGGCGAAGCAAATTCATCTCCTACTTCAACTCGGGAACTGTCCCCCAAGATAGAAAAGAAGCAAGGAAACTGAGAACTCAAGCGGCCTCGTATCACTTGATCGAGGGCAATTTATACAAAAGATTGTATTGCGGCCCGATGGCCAAATGCTTGGGCCCCGACGAGGCAAGGTATGTGATGGCTGAAGTGCACGAAGGCGAATGGGGAAACCACTCAGGGGGAAAATCCCTAGTGCGTAAATTGCTAAGAGCTGGGTATTATTGGCCCACAATAAGTGCTGATGTGAAAACCTTCGTGCAAAAATGTGATAAATGCCAGCGCCACGGACCAATGATTCACCAACAGGCCGAGCCTCTTCATTCGGTAGTGTCACCATGGCCCTTCATGAAATGGGGAATGGATGTCGTGGGACCATTGCCCAAAGGAAAAGGTGGTGTTCGTTTTATCTTAGTGTTGACCGATTACTTTACAAAATGGGTGGAAGCGGCAGCTCTCACCGAAGTGAAGCAAAAGCAAGTAATCGACTTCATTAGAAAGAATATCATCTATAGGTTCGGCGTCCCAAGAGAAATCGCTTGTGACAACGGCAAACAATTCATGGGGGCAGCCATCACCGATTTCTTCAAGCAATGGGGGATCAAAAGAATTGCCTCGACTCCTTATCATCCAAGTGCCAATGGCCAAGCCGAATCTTCAAACAGGATCATAATTGAAAACTTGAAGAAGCAACTCGATGAGAAGAAAGGTCCATGGCCAGAGGAGTTGCCCGGGGTGTTGTGGGCCATGCGAACTACGGAGAAGAACAACACCGGTGAAACCCCTTTTTCACTAGCATATGGCATGGACTCTCTCATTCCTGTAGAAGTGGGCGAACCAAGTCTTCGGTATGCTCATACATCTGAAGACGCTAATCAAGAGGCGATGCGCATCGAGCTAGATTTGCTCGAAGAGAAGAGGGAATTAGCTTTGGTTCGACTTGCTGCCCAAAAAAGACAGATCGAGGCTTACCTCAACAGGAAAGCTAAATTTAGAGATTTCAAGGTGGGAGATTATGTGTTGAAAACTGTTAACCAATCAACAAAGGAGGACAACGGGGGGAAGCTTATTGCGAATTGGGAAGGACCCTACAGGGTCAAAGCAATCGTTGGAAAAGGCTCTTATCAAATCGAGTCTCTTCAAGGCGAACCCGAACCTCTGAATTGGAATGTCTCCCATCTGAAGCGATACTACTTTTAGCCGAGGTAAATATCTTTCAATTCTTTTTAAATTAAACAGCCCCGAGCCGAACAACGCTCCCATGGCATTAATAGACAATGTACTAACTTACTCCTCGTTCCATCTTTTTGCTTGACCTTTTCAGGGAGCGAAGCGAACCGAACCGACTCCAGTGCTCGGATCTTCATCAAGATTCACAACCGAACACTGGGGGGAGTGAGAAGGGTTGAAAGCGAGGTCGACATCAAGCCTCCCAACCGAAGCTTATCTATCTGACAACCGGGGACTTATGCCCGAGGATTAGATTTAGTACATTGTAATTAGCCCGATAGCGGCATAATTTTTATTGAAAGTTTTTTACTTTTTCTACCCAAGGTCCGCTCCGACCTGGTTCTTTGTACATAGCCTTTTGGCTCGCCGATATCAATAAAACGACTTCGTTCACACTCATTTTATCTGCGTGAATCTTACATTTTGAAGCCGCGTAATGCATCGACTCGAGGGCGAGACGTCGTCCTAAGTTTGCATCGGTCAAACTCTGCTTAAGTCTTGCAGGCAAACATTAAAGTTCGCATCAAAGTGTTCGGTATATGTAGAAAACCATCACACGAAGTAAAGATGCAAAAACTTCCATTAAAGGCCCGAAGGCTGAACATTTACATTCAAAAATGACCCGAAGGTCCAAAAGTCTAAATTTAAGAGCCCGAAGGCTTACAAAGAAGTGCTATAAACGACTTATGCCTCGGGAGAATCACCTCCATCCTTGGAGCCCCCTTCGGTATATTCATCTTCTTCTTCCTCCTCGTCGCCGCTCGAGGCTTCACTTGACGGAAGCTCATCGATGATGGCCTGAGCTTCGGCCGCCTTGACTTCGGCTTTCTCAATCTCTTCATCTAAGTTGATCTCCCCGGCGCGACACCGCTTGAGCAACTTTAGCCGAGACTTGATGATGGCCCACCGCTTGTCGAACTCGGCCCTCTTGACCTAGAGTGCAGCCCTACTCTTTCGATCAGCAATCTCATCTTGAAGGGCGGCAATCTGAGCATCCTTGGTTGAAAGCTTGGAGTTCTCAATCTCCAGCTCCTTGATATGGAGCAGATGACTTTTCAACTGCTCGTGATGCTTTTTGCCCATGTTCACGGCTTCGGTCTTGGTTTGAGACAGCTCATCATCCAACCTCGCGACCTCTTCAGCCAACCTCGAGCGTTCAGCTTGAAAATCATCACTGAGGATCTTAATCTTGGCCTCGGAATTCGCCTCGGCTTCGCGTAGATCGGCCTGGGACTTGGCTAGATCAGCTTTCAGCAAAGCTATCTGGGCATTGAATTTATCCTTTTGCTGGTCCCATAGGCGAGCCACGCGCCGAACCTCGGCAGTCCTCGAGGACTCGATCTCGATGGCTTTCAGAGAGAGGATAAAGCTCTAGGCAAAGATCAAACAAACCGAAGTCAGAAACAAACCGAAGGTAAAGGTAAATTAAATTCTTTGGTCTCTTTGGGTTTCAAGTATGGCGAAACTTACCCTTACTGCGTTGGAGGCCATGGTACTGTATAGCTGGCCAGAGGTAAACTCTTGCATGAGCCTGTCTTCGGTTGGCCCCAGCAAGGGTGTGAGCCTTAAAAGGTCCTCGGGGCTGCAACCTAGCAGATTTGAGGAGATTGGCACCTCAAGTTTCCGATAACCCCACCGAGGAAGAAATCCTCTCAGGTTCGGAGTGTGCTCTTACCGACCCAGTGCCGACCTCTCCAACGAATGCAGCAGCACCCGCCTCGGTGACTTTAGCCTTGCCCTTGGCTTTTTCCGCAGCAGAGGCGGATTCAAGTTCTTGGCCATCAAGGTCGATAACATCAACTTCTCTTTGAGTCCAAGCCTCGGCAGCTTCGTCCTCGGGCTCATCCACTAATCCTCGGCGCCTTTCAGCTGCCGCTTCGGGCTGGCGAGGAATCTCCGCCTCGGTACGAGGGGTCACCGAGCGGGATGGCTTTTTCGAGGTAGCCCTCTTCCGCTTCACGCCTGCGATCAAGGAAAAATTTTTTAAGCAAGAAAACGGAAAAGGAATGATAATTCACGACATGGACCGAGGAGAAGTGTTACCTTTGGAAGTCCCTTGATCGGGGGCTCCCTTGGAAGTTTTTGAAGGCTTGGAAGCCTTCAATCCCTTGTATTCTCCCGCCACCGCAGCCAGATCATCATCTGACTCGGTCTCTTCTCCATCTTACTTTTTCTCCTCCTTCTTCTTCTTGCTCTTCTTAGTATTGGCGGGCAAACTTGCCTCGGTTGTTGAGCGCCACCACCCCGGCTTTGTGGAAGTAAGGGTAGTAAAGAGAAATAAGGTGTTGCAGAGTGAAGTCAACCTTTGCCTCCTTGCTCAGCCAATCCATGCATTGGACGACCCTCCAAACACTGGGGCCAAGTTGGGCCAGACACAAAATGTAGGCCCGGCAGAAATCATCGATGACTTTGTGGACCGGGAGAGAGAAGCCGAGGGTGAAGGGGTAAGTATAAGCAAAAGACATACCCTCGATGTTGTGACACACCCTACTTGCTGGATCGGGGACGATAACCTTGACCTCGGGCCCAAATCGACACTCCCTCCGAACCCGCTCAATGTGAGCTTGAGTTATGAGGGTCGGGGTGGTGTTCACGGGGACATTCCTATTTTTCCCCTCTTGATCAGCCGTCTGAGCTTGTAATTTTAGATCTTTGGAATTGTCGAAGTGGGAAGGGATTATCTGGTGAGGCTCGAGTTCTTGCTCGAAGGGAATCGCAGGGCCCGAAGATCCCCCCTCGGTAGCAATCCCTTTCTCTCCACCGCCCGCGGCATTGTCGCCCTCGGCGCCTTCTTCCCCATGTATAACATCGTCCTCCTCCAAGCCGACGTCCTCGCCTCCAGCGGCTATGTCATGCCTAGCTCTCTGCCTCCGCCGCCCAGAGGCGCCGACGTCGGAGGTCACTTCTTCACCGCCCTCCGCCTCTACCATTTGAAGCGGCGGCATGGTGGTAACGAACTCACCACTAGCGACGATGGCAGCAAACTGATCGGCTCTGGCTCTCTCGCCAGAGTCACTAGAATCTTGTCTAGAAATTGTTGCAGACATGGCGGAAATAGAAGTTGAGTTTTTTTCACGAAATCGGAAACTTGGAAAGGTTTTGAGAGTGTTATTTGATTTTGCACTGTTGATCGTTCAAAAGAAGTGAGAAAAATGTTCAGTAAAACACCCCTTTTATAGGTGTGGGAGACGAGAGGAAAATGACGTCAGCGTCATCATTGTAACGTTGGGAGAAAGGAAGATTACGGCGCGGAAGTTCAAGAGACCGATGGATGAACGCCACGTGTCCACGAGAAGTGACCTGGTGGGACGCGAACCGTTGACAAGTTTTGAAACGCTTGGATAAGATCGAGCCACGTCACTTTCCCGCTAAACTTCATTCCACTCCTCGGTTACCTCGGTAGGGAACCGAAGAGTGGGGGGACTATCTGTATTAGGTCAAAATCGACCCGCGGCGATTCGCCCCGGTCATACAAATCTGAACGACCGAACACGTCCCGACTAACCAACCGCCGAAGCGATCGAGCGAATCGCCGAGGCCTTGAAACCGAAGGCATGTCACCGAAGGCGAGCCGTGAGCTGAGCTTCGGCAGCGATCACCTCGGTCAAAACAACAAGGCCAAGTCACCGAGGTCGGTAGCTCTCACCTCGGTGGATCCCCCTTGGTTCAAGCGGCTGTTGCAGCCCACTACTTTACCCCACTAACGCAGCCACTTCACACCAGGATCGTGGGACAACATGGTAGCAGATAGTGGAGATCGTGGGCAAGGCTTATGCCTATAAATAGTAGCTCATTTTATGTAATGGGGATCCAGAAATATATACCGAAACTCTGCCCAAATTTGTACTCAACATCCATATATTGAAATCAAGTTACTTTTACACATTTACATCTATTTTGTGCCTTTATTCAAACTTTGATACAAAGATCTGCTTATATTCGAATCCAAATTCGATTTGTGTACCTAAAACTGATTTAGGCCCATACACCTTGGTATAACATTCTTTATGCAAATGCCGACAAAAGAGATAGAATTGTTCTTTATGTACATATGAGAACATCTTAAAGCTAAAGCTAGCAAAACAGTACATCTCTCTTATGGTTGGACTTGTTCTTCTAGTATTTTCAGTTGGCTCTGTACCTTCTTCAGGGATAAGTACTTCAGACGTCAAGAATCTGATCTGTAAAACAAGATTTAAAGAAAGTACATAAATAAAGGACTTCAATATTTTGACAAGCATATACAGATCTGCATGTATAATTAGCCACTAATTATAGCTCAACTTAGCTAGATATGATTAAGTGAAAGAGTTAAACCATGAATCATATTGCTCTTTTGATAGGAGTACAGATGCAAATTCATTAACATGGTGAAACAATTTGTATATTTGGATCTTAGACTATAGATAGGTGTATATAAGAGTAACTAGAGATAGGATAAGATGAAATAGAAAGGAACCAAATTAGCCATCATGTGAAGAGTACTATCACTAAATTAAAGTAGCTCACCAACCACTTGCAAAAGTTCTTCTATGTAGACAAAGCCCAAAATCAGTTCCTTACTATCTTTTTTACACCAGTCACAATGTAAGAGATTGTTCTCTTATTAAAAGGCACAGACTAGAGATGGACATGAGAAATTTTACCATTTTGTCACTTATGTAACAAATTTCAGATAATTAATAAAAGTTTAAAACAAATGAGAAAATAATAAATAAAATAAGAACGAATTACCACTGATGTTAGTTCCTCCATGATACCAGTTACTACGAATGGAGCAGTCCAAAATATGCCATAAATAGAAAATTGGAGTCAATGAATCACATTTTCAAATTGGAGCACAAATGAAAGTTAACTGTGAATATTCATAAAGAAAACATTGCTCATGGGGGAGGGGGAGGAAAGTGGACGAAGAAGAAGAGAAACATAGTTTGTATCGATTTTGCAAGAGCAAATAGTGCCATTTGAGGATGCAATTTTTGTGCAGACCAAGTACAGCCACATTGAGCAAAGCAACATTACCACCATTTACTTTACTGGAGATACCAGGTTCCGCTCTTTTGCATATATGAGTAATATGCTGAAATACTCCTTTACAAAGGTAAGATCTGCAACTTCTCCCTTTGAAAACCACGATACAAGGTCATTTTTCAGTTAGTTGAATATTTAAAATCTAAAGATAACTCAAATACAATCCTCTATGATGTACTGCCACAGTTAATGAGCTTCAGATTAAATCCACCATTAACTAATTATCTTTTCTACTAGCAGGCATCAGATTAGTTCTAAAGAAAACATACATATAATTCAATCACATTAACTAACATTAAAAAAAGAAAGCACTTAAATACACAAATTAATTTCCAACCAAGATGTATTTTATGAGTGACTGAATGTCATACAAAAAATTACTAAACTATCCACCTACTTTGAGTTTTGCCCACACAAAATTTCTCAGCAAATAAGCTAAGTTTTTTTAAGGAAAAAAAAAAAGAGATTAGTCTTACAACTGTAAGAAACAACATTATGAAAAAAAGGGGATGAAAAGTAAATGAATCCTAAAAAGTTAATCAAAAGTGTTGTAAAAAAGAAGGCTACCACTGAGCTTTTCATCATTCTGCTCCACATTTGCCGATTTGCGCAATTAACTTGTGGACATGTTACTACATGTCTCATAATACTGTAAACTAAAGCTAAAGATTCTTCAAGATTTGATATTAGTAGAACCACACATGGAATCTATACTTACGAAAAAAGTTTTCTTAGCTGCGGTATACATGACCAGATTCTAAATGTGTGTTATAATGGCAACAACTCAACAATATAGCTTTACTAAGCAAGACATGGAGCATGAATCCCACAAACTAACTTCACAACTGACTCCCTTTCTTAACTTTACAATTCACAAGATAAATCTTTATCATCATACACAAATCAAGGGCAAACTTGGCTTCCATTTTAATTTTGTTAGTTAATCACTCTTAAGTTTATTAACTTTTTCAGTTGATGAGTGGTCATTCTGTCGAGTTCATGTGCCCAATAACTTTGACGATAGTACATTTTAACCATAACAGAGACAGATTAAAAATTTAGACCAAATATAAGCTGAGGAGCATGATTGCAGATTCACTTACTGAAACAAATCTAAACTGAGTTACTAAAGAAATGATATTGTTCTAGATTTGTTATCTTTTATTTTTTAGATTTAAATCGAGAATATTTTGGTCCTTTTAGATAACAATATTTCCTTTTTGTTTATAGTATGACATGCAAAAAAAAATTATATGAGTAAATGAATATACCTTAACCTTGATAATACAATGTCATACGGGAAGAACCTTTTAACAAAGATTAAGTTGAAAAATGGACAGTATCAAGATCTTCCGAAGTACTTACGATAAGATATTATGTATATAAAGGACCTCATCATGGATTAGGAACTCGTTATTTAACTAAGTTTTACACTTGTTAATGCACTAGGCACTAACTAAACGGATTTGTATCTATATCCATATCTAGCTGAGAGAACCTAGATCATCTACTTCATTACTTCTAGTGTGACTTTTCAGATATGATAAGATTTGCTGCAATCTGCACGAAAATCACACATCTAGCTATCTTCAGCCTCAAAACTAAATTTGCGTTAATTGAACTCAATCAAGATGGTTCTCACACGTGTCGACACAAAAATTTAATAATTGGAATTAAGATTGCAAGAAATGGAAAGCAAAAATTTAAAATATACATGTCAGCACAAAAGTTGCTGCATTAAGCTACAAATTCATAGAGATTTCCTTTTGGAGAAAAAATAATGAAGCTAACCTCAGCATCACAGAGAAGTGAAAGCTCAGAGGCATTCTCTGGCAACCCATTTCGGTGCTTGAAAAAAGCGGCTTGGCTTTCCTCTCACCATCTCATTTCAACCCTGTTCAATGCAAGCACACACTAATCGAAAAAAATGTTGAATAAGCAATAACTTAGAAATAAAATAAAAAATATGAAGAACAAAACTAGTGCCAAAATTACCAACACATGAAACAAAAAAGGATTGTGCTAGTTTATGGAAAGTGAAGCAAATCAAACAGGTGTTTGAAGTGTTCAGCCTTCTGATGCTAAATCAAAATCTTCATATCGTCAAACTCCCTAGCACAGTGATGGTACCATCTCTACAAAATGCTCTTCTCTTCACCTTCTTCCCGATTTACCTTACAGAACTATAAAATTTTTCCCTTTCAAAATTTAAATCAATCATAAGCAATTGATGTTTACCGATTCACAACTAGGGTTCGAGAAATCAATTTGGTATCGATTTGTAAAAAGCATACCTTGACAATAAGGAGGATGAAATTCTATTAACGCTAAGAGTAATTTACTAGCGAAGACTAAGAAAAAATAGCATTTCAGGGCTTCGACTATAAAAATCCGTGAGAAAATTCAGTAGAGAAGAAAGAACCATAAGAGAGTATCAAGTATGTACCTCTACATCCAAGAAGTTCCGAGGAATAATAATCGGAACTCCATAGTATGCTTAGAGCGGAGAGTCGAGGGGTTAGGGCCTACTTTAAGGGGTTTGGTTTCATTTTCGTGGGGGATGGAGATGGGGATGGTGGGTTGAATGAAAAAAGAAGTGGGCAAATGCAGGCGCCTTTTTTTTTAAGAGTTATTTTAACAACCGGATATTATGTATTTTGAAGACCAAATAATATCCTTTCCTTATTGTTGAACAATAAATTGACTTCAATGACCGGAAAAAAAGCTTGTTGTTGTAAGTATACTATAACGACCGGATTTATGCCCCTTCGTTAAATAATGGTCGTTAAAAGTAAGATTTCTTGTAGTATGAATTTACATGGCTAGAGGGCATAAGCAGTCTGTTGTCCCCCTTGGTATCAACAAAAAAGACCAAAAGATCAAGTCTAAATTATTCAAAATATTACAGACCCAGAGAATTAGTTTAACGAGGAGCAAGAAAATATGTAAGAGTGTTCACGACATTATCAGTCATCCTGTCCAGCTTGGTTTGAACGTCCCTAGACATTACATCAATGCGAGCCTGAACATCTGTGGAGACAACATCAATTCTGGCATATACCTGTCTAATAGCAGCAGCAGAGTCAGTCACAGCAGTGTCTAACTTAAGAGAGAACCTATCAACATCCAGTTTAAGTTCATTGATGTCATCGGAGGCTTTTTCACTCTTGAAATGCAAGCTAAGTAGCAAGTCATTGAGATCAGTCATTGCATCTTTAAGCTTGCCAGAGAGTTCCTCAGCACAAGGAGCAGAGGACTTGGATGGACCAGCATGGTCATCAGCAGGTTTGAGAGATTTAGGTTTCTTGCGAACCCAGGATCCATTGAATGCGAACGTACCCCATAGATGCAAAAGTGCGAGAAATATAACATGCAGTCAAGGAACAGGTTTTCCAGGCAGAGATATCAACTCGATAGAAATGCAGGATATGAGTGATAATTATTCCATACGGAAGTGATGCACATTCAGCAACACTTTCAAGCATATACTCAATAATCCAAGCAACCAAGTCAAGTTTCTTTTTAGTAACCAAGCAGTAAACAATTAAGGTGTCACGTTGTGAGAGGGAACTAAGGGAACCAGTCCGGGGAAGCGGAGTAGTACCAACAATGTGAGCAAGAACACGAATTTCAAAAGAGAGGTCTAAGGGACCAAGTTGGCCCTCAGAAACATCAGACTTGTCACATAAAAATATTTTGGCTTGCTCAAAGGAAACTTCAAAATCAGCAGGCCACGAATTCTTAAAGAACTCAAAATAACCAGAGAACTTGCATCCCAAAACGCGGCACAGAATGGCCTTGGTGATTACAGTGTTCAGAACCATCGTCTCAAAACCTCCGGAAGAACAAGGATGAAGATTTGCATAAAAGAGCCTTACCAGATCCTCTGGAATGTCAACGGAGTCAGTAGAAAAAAAATTGGACCAGTCCTGAGCATCGAACTAGGGATTGAGAGTGCAATTGAGAGATTCCATTGCATCCAAGTCAACAAGTCTTCCATGGGCTAGAGGTTTGTCCTTGATAGCAGCAAGCCTGTCATAAGCAGAGGTGTCCCAGAAATCTAAAGTTTCGTCTAAATCAGCAAGAGAGAATTCCTTCTTGGGTCGTTTTACACACTCTTCATCATTAGTCTGCATGGGTCTTTTGCCAGATTTCTTTGAAAGATGAGGGTTTTTGTCAGGGCTTTGATAATTGGACATGGTATTTTCGGAGTGGTCAGAATCCACTTGCACTGGAGTGGTGGAGGCAGTGGGTAACTTTGATTTTGTGCGCTGACTGAGACGAGCAGAGAAAGATGTTTTTCTGACCATTTTAATGGTGATGGTTGGAAGAAGGGGTGAGAAGATGAAAGGTGTGAAAATTTTGAGAGATTTAAAAGGGGTAGATGAAAAGGGAAGAGGTGTCGTGTGAGGAGAATGAAGTGAAAAGACGTGATGTGCTGAGGGAAGTGAAAGGACGCAGTGCAGAGTCTTGGAACTCGTTTCCACGCCGCCTGACACCTTTTCAAACTCAAGACAGGAAAAGTAATAATGACATTGAAAAGGTAAAAATAATAATGACAAATAAATGGGCATAAGTAAACGAAAGTCCTATGTATGGTAATATAGCAAAATTAATTAGGGCCAATTATATAAGGTAGTATAGCGAGATTAACGGGGATCTGGAACAATGCCAAGCAAATCACGTAGAGCACAAAATCTTTCTTCTAAGAGTGGTTTAGTAAAAATATCAACTAATTGAAAATCGGTACTTACGAACGCAATATCAACATCACCATCCTGGACATGATCCCTAATAAAATGATAACGGACATCTATATGCTTCTTCCTAGGATGATCGACAGGGTTGTAGGATAATTCAATAGCACTGGTATTATCACATAACATAGGAATAGGTTTAAAAAATAAATCATAATCAGATAATTGTTTGCCCATCCAGAGGAGTTGAGTACAGCAATGTCCTAGTGCAATATATTCCGATTCAGCTGTTGAAAGGGCAGTGCAATCTTGTTTCTTACTGTGCCACGATACAAGAGATTTTCCAAGAAAAAAACTTGCACCACTAGTGCTCTTACGATCTATTCTATCACCTGCATAGTCATCATCTGAAAATCCAATGAGATCAAAGAAATTCGTGCATGGGTACCACAAGCCATAGTTAACTATTCTAACGAGATATCTAAGAATTGTTTTGACACCAGTAAGATGAGATACTTTAGGAGCTGACTGAAAGCGAGCACACTTACATACTGATAGCATAATATCTGGTCAACTAGCAGTTAAGTAAAGTAAAGATCCAATCATACCTCGATAAAGAGATGCATTGATACTCGTACCTTTGGTGTTACTTACCAGATGAGTAGCAGGACTTATGGGGGTTTTAGCAGAGTTTGCATCATGCATGCCATATTTAAGAATGAGTTCCTTAGTGTACTTAGATTGACACACAAAGATGCCATCTTCGTACTGTTTGATTTGAAGCCCTAGGAAGAACATAAGTTCGCCCATCATGCTCATTACAAACTCTCCCTTCGTTAGTGCTTCAAATTTCTTGCATAGCACTGGATTAGTGCTACCAAAGATGATATCATCCACATATATTTGTATAATGAGAATGTCAACAGATGATTTTTGAATAAATAAGGTTTTTTCACTTCTTCCTCTTGAAAAGCCATGTGATAGTAGGAAGGAGCTAAGTCTTTCATACCAAGCTCTAGGAGCTTGTTTGAGACTGTAAAGAGCTTTGGATAACTTGAAAACATGATGAGGGTTTTCAGAGTTTTCAAAACCTGGAGGTTGCCTAACATAAACTTCCTCTTTTATAAAACCATTTAGAAAAGAACTTTTAACATCCATTTGATATAGTTTAAATTTTTTAAAAGAAGCAAAAGCTAAAGGCATGCGAATAGACTCAAGTCTAGCAACAGGGGCAAATGTCTCGTCATAGTCGACTCCCTCAGTCTGAGAGTATCCTTGAACAACTAGACGAGCCTTGTTTCTTACCACCTTACCTTCTTCATTCAGCTTGTTTCGAAACACCCATTTTGTACCAATGATAGATTTTCCTTTGGGTTTGGGAACTAGCTTCCATACTTGATTTTTCTCAAATTGATCGAGCTCCTCTTTCATTGCATGGACCCATGATTCATCTTGTAGAGCTTCGTTTATTTTCTTAGGCTCAATCTGTGAGATGAAGGTCAGATTAGATTTAAGAGAGTTTCTTGTTTTCATACCTTCTCGTGGATCTCCAATGATGTATTTTTGGGGATAGTCAGGATCACTTCTCCATTCATTTGGTACTACAACTTCCTGTTCTTTGAGGTTTGCAAGTGTAGTTGACTCAGGCTGATCTGAGATGGAATCTGACTTCTCAACTTCTTGAACATTTGGATTTGGAAGCTCAGAGGTGGTGACTTTAATCTCTGGGGGTGTTGGTTGGGTCATGTGGACTTCTTCTTCATCTGCATCATTACCTTTCTCGACATGGGTCAAAGAATCATCAAAGACTACATGCATAGACTCTTCAACAGATAATGTCTTTTTATTAAACACTCTGTAAGACCTACTGGTGGTAGAGTATCCTAAAAATATTCCTTCGTCACTACGTGGATCAAATTTGCCAAGATTATCTTTTCCATTGTTATGAATAAAGCATTTACATCCAAATGGGTGAAAATAACTGATGTTATCTTTTCCATTGTTATGAATAAAGCATAGTTGACTGATGCTTAGAAGATTGTGCTTGAGTCCATCAACCAGGATTGCTTCTTTGATATCACAAGAGGGACTTAGAGAGATGATTCCAATGCCGACGATCTTCCCTTTGGCATCTCCTCCAAATTTGACAGACCCTCCATCAATTCTGGTAATAAATTTGAACATCTATTTATCACCGGTCATATGTCGGGAGCATCCACTATCAAGAAACCATTTTCGCATCTTCATTGTCCTTTTGTGGTGTCCCTGCAAAACAAAGTTTTTAAGCATTTTTAGGTACCCAAGCTTGCTTGGGTTCTTGCAGGTTGGCTTTAGAGGTACTAGCCTCAATTTTAGCTTTTGGTCTCCAAATCCATTTTCCAGGATTTCTCTTTTGACATCTTCTAAACACGTGTCCTGGTTCACCACAATGATAGCAGATAGGCATATTTTGAGATTTCTCGGTAGATGTAGAAGATCTAGCTGATCTATAGAAACTATTCGATCCTATTGAGCTATGACTAGTGGATTTTCGATGACTGTTAAGTTTGAGCATAAGTTGATTCATTTCTTTCTTTAAGAATTCATTTTCAGTCTCAACTACTTCCAATTTCATTTCCCATTCCTCTTTCTCTTTACCTAATTTCTTAATTTTCTTAAGTGCCTTTTCTAATTTGTCTAAAACTTCATCTAGATTTCTCAATGCAAAAATTCACAACGTACCTCACTTGAGTCATTTGAAGGGATTCCACTGCTGGTAGAGTTTTCTGAGGCCATGAAGCAAATGTTTGCAGCTTCTTCCTGCTCAGCGTCAGCTGTATCCTCATCACTCCAAGCCGCGTAAGATCTGTTCCTTCCTTTGCTTTTTGCATCAGGGCAGTTGTTAGCAATAAGACCTTGTTTGCCATATTCAAAACACCGACCCTCATTTTTGTAGTTGGATTGATCTTTCTTGAAAGGAACTTTCCCTTTTCTGAACTGTCTTCTTCTATTTACAAGACTATTCAAGTTCTTGACATCATGGCAAGCTGTTCTTGAATGTCATCTTCTTCAACTTCCTGATCGTAGTCGACTTCTTCTACTGTAGTATTGAAGGCCATAGTTTTCTTTTTCTCTTCTAAAGCATTTCCTTTTAGATGAGTTTTCTCGAAAGCGATCACATCACCTCGGAGTTCATCATAAGAAATTTTGTTCAGATCTCCACTCTCTATGTTTATGACCTTTGGTTGCCATGTGGTAGGAAGACTTCTCAGAATCTTTCTTATATGTGAAGACATGATCTTTTCTCACTTGCTGTAAGGCAAAACAAAAAATGTGTGAGTCTAAGCTCTGATACCAATTGATGAATACAAGAGGGGAGGGGGTAAATTGTTCAAACTTATAAATTTAGTCGACTGATCAAATTATTAGTTGACTTAGGTGATAAATAAAATGTTGTGCAAACTGAAAGGCAGTAAAGAATAATAAATGACACAGAGTTTTATACTGGTTCAGACCCAAATGGTTCCTAATCCAGTCCCCTTGGGTCACAAGGGAGTTATCTCTCTTCAAGCTCTTTGTAGAACACGAATACACTTATGGTTTGTCGTTAACCAAAAACGTCTTTTAGAAATAGTTTTATCCCTTCGCTCACTACCAACGATCTCGTCTGATTTATAGATCATCAGACCAACTTCTGTGACACAACTATTACTTCACTACAAGAACTCTCTTTCTTTTCTATTAATCACTCGTAGACCCTTAGGAATATAATGTTTGAAAGTAAATGACTTAGTGAGAAGTAGATTGTAAGTAGAAGCATAAGTCCAATCTTCAGTAGACTTCAAGTATAAATAGTGAATCATCAGAATTGCCCGTTGATAAAGAGATATGGCAGATCTGCTCGCACAATTGACGTAGGATGATTGAGATATGATTTACTGGGATTGAGGAATAGATAGATTGACCCAAGAGATTTGATTCTCTAGAAGATATAAATATCCTCATAGAGAATAAGGCAAGAGCTGATTTGGGACAAGTCCCACATAATTAGCGCGCCTCAAATATCGACTTTCCATAGCTGACTCTCCTTAATCATCAATCGGCAATCTTCCTTTTCCTTTTAGGATTTTTGCAGAGATCAAAGATCCCCCTTGTAAGTCCTGTAAATTGCATATTGGACTTAAGTGTTGTGTACTTTTTGCCATGATCAAAATTTAGATTTTAATTAACTCAACAGTACGTACATTTTCGTGAAGCCCAAGCAAAGAAATTTTTTATGAAAACGCTTAGTTTAAAGATATATTCGTATGACTGATTAAAAGAAATATAAAAATATCAAGTACTTTATATCTTCTCCTTGACCATTCTTCAAACTGAAAAAGGAAAAAATAAATAAAATAGAAGAATATGAATGCCACCCCACTTTGCGGGTCCTTGGACTGCACCCATGACTTTCTATCTTTGTTCTTTCTACTTAGAGAAACTTCTTGCACATAGAGCCAAATAAAATATTGATAACCTGTAACATACAGAGTAGGGAGTGGTTTGAAAAGGCCTACAACATGTCACATGCATGTTCTACTTAATAAACAATAAAAATAGCATAACGTGAACTTTTTCAGGAACATAATGAATGTAATTATTAATTGTGATGGATAATACATTTTATGAGTTTAAATTTGTGCATGGTTAGTGTAATAATACTTTCATACTACTAGGTTAACCAAATAATATTTACAAGCTAGTAATTATTTTTAAAAGTGAAATTTATAATCTTAATATTAATGCAAGTTACCAACCGGTTTAAAGTGTAATTATATAAACTGATATTTACGTTGACGAGGGAATCTTAAATTTTTACTCTACTATATATGGCTATCAAATAAGGCAGGTAGCATTTAATAATATGCAATAGTAATAATAACGTAACAGAAACTATGGGAAGAAAAATATTGTAGCCATTTGAATTGTGGGATCTTGGAAAAAGAGATATGAAGAGTAATGCAAACCAAAAAATGTCTTTTGCCTTCTGTGGCAATCAAATAAGACAGGAAGCATTTAAAAGTATGGAAAATTTCCAACAATAAGTGGGCACTTAATGATAACAGGACGGAAATATAAGCTTTAAATTAAAGCCTCTGATAAGCACATGGGATCTTTTAAGGTTATTTATGCCTGCTCTCCTATCCATCTCTGCCTGTTCCTCTTTCTCCCCTGAGTCACGGGCTTGGTTGATGCAATATTAGGGGGAAATAACAAAATTAGAGTAAGTTCCACATAACACCCTTAATCTTTAAGATTTGAGAAACAATACCCATTTACCTTTCAAATGGTGAAGGAGATATTTGTTCCAAAACTCTAAGATTAAGAGGGTTATGTGGGATTTACTAAAAATACTATCCACTTTTTTAGCTAATCAGCAAACAATAGTGTTGGTAGAGTTTTAATGGAGTAATAGTAATCGGCCAGAGAAATTTTTCTGTGAGTTATGAAGTGAACTTCAAACATTTTAAAAGAATAGTCATAATCTCTCAAACTTCACTTGTTTTTCCCAAAGCTCAATTTATAACTCCATGAAAAATTTATGAAGTCTGAGCAGTTGTAACTATTCTCTTTAAACTTTGTAAGTGTTGATTATTTAATAACTGCGGCTATAAAAAGTTGCTTTGTAGTCTAAATTTCATAACGTCAGCTTGGGCCAAGTGCACCAAAGGTCATTTTTGACAATGGTCTTTGGTTTGAGGCCATTTTTTTTATTGATTTTACATGACAGACTACTTTTTGGAAATTCAATTCTTTTGGATTAAACATCACACAAGTTCAGCCCATAAGGATTGAAGTTCAACTTCAGCCCACTACAAAGATTGAAGTTCAACTTCAGCCCACCACAAAGATTGAAGTTCAACTTCAGCCTACAAGGGTTGAAGTTTACGCATCTACACTTAAAAGTTCAGGCCTTACAGATTGAAGTTGAAACTTCATAATTTAGGCATGTAGTTTAACCCACAAGGTTTGAACTTCAGCCCACAAAAATTGAAGTTTCAAAAACTGGCCTCTCATGTAAGACCAATAAAAATAATTGGTTCAAACTAAATATCAGTGACAAAAGTGGCATGGTTGAAAATTTTACCACCAGCTTTCGCACAGCAACTCGATAGTCATCAAATCGTTTTAGATTTAACATGTTCATAAGAATCATTTGACATTTATATCTACTCACATTTAGGGTCTGTTTGGAAACCACCTCGTAATTGGATTTGGTGTAATTACTAGAGTAGTAATTACACAGCCTAGTAATTACACAATAAAGTAATTACGAAGTCCTGTTTGTCTGCCATAGTGTAATTACAGTGTAATTACAAGTGTACCGTTTGGTTGCACAAGTGTAATTATACTGTTAGATCTTTTTAAATTAAAAAAAAAAACCTATTATACCAAATTATTGTTCAATTATTTTTTTTGAAATTTACCTATCATTTTTATTAATATTCGTCTTTCTAAGATCAAGAGACAAAGTTTCAAAAAAAACTAGAGTAGTAACTCATCTAAGAGAAATAAAGAAGATAAAATAAAGAAAGTAACGAAGAAATAAAATTTGAGAAGTTATATGGTACCACAAAAAGTAAAGATACTTAGAAAGTGAGAAAAAAAAAAGAACTGAAAGAAAAATATGTAAAATAAATAATATACTTAAAACAAGAAATTAAAAAATAAAAAAGAAAAAAAGATAACGTTGTAATTACCAAGGAAGATAAGAAATTGCAAGAAGTAAATGTCGTCAAAATAATAGGGAGGTACGAAAGAAAAACAATGAACAAATATATGATATAGTCAAAAACAAAATAAGTTCAAAGTAAAGAAATAAAAAAGGAGAAAGATTACCAAGAAGCAAAAAGTAAAGATAAGAAAATAAGAAGGAAAAAATAAAAGAGAAATGATTTTAAAGAAATTATATATTTAATATAAAATTAAGAATTTTAAAATAAAAAAAGAATAAGAAATTAAAAAGAAAATAAACTTAAAATAAAAACAAAGATAATAGAAATTAAAAAGTAACCCTGTAATTACACAGTGTAATTACCAGCAATTCTCAGCTCCCCCCTAAGAATTGAAGAGTGTAATTACATAGCCTCAATTACACCCAATTACATGCTGACCAAGTAATTACTTGGTCAGCCAAACACGCCAAACTGAGTAATTACACCCAATTACACCCAAATCCAATTACACAGTGGCTTTCCAAACAGGCCCTTAATAGATCATTGGGTAATTTTTTTTAAATACTCTAATATCGCCCAGAACTCATTCAAAATTGCAAATATAGTCCGGTGAAGTTTGAAGTCGAATCTTACAGAAAGAATAACTTTAATTCGTAGTTATTTATTTTGCGAAGTAATCCGGTTCAAATAATTTGAAGTAATAAAATATATGATTTCTAAACTAATGAATAGCTTAAATTAGACTAATTAAAAGCAAGTAAAGATAGGTTGTTTTCAATTGGTAAAAGCCTAGGGTAGAGAGTTCTCCCATTGTCGGGATAAATTACTGATAAATATTTACAATCTTGTCGTTTTCCCCTCTATTTATCATAAGTTCTCAAGTTGTCGCATGTATCTACCGCTTAAGTACGATAATTTCCTAGAATTATTCTTCCAAATTAACACTAAGTAATGAAAAATGACTCACAATGATCACGACAAAGCTTCGTTATTTCTAATTCCGCTTTTAAATTCTTACAACTATTTGCTAATTAATTATTTGGAAGTGTTGTTGTTCATCAACTACCTAATTCTAAGATCTTTCTCAAGTATAATGGCGCAATTAATTGAGGGCCATCCAATAATTCATAAAAAAATATATGTATGAACAAATAGAATCATAAAGACGTCATTATTATAGAAAATTTTGTTATCAAATTTAGCCAACCAAAGGTTCAATCAATGTTTTAGATGAGATGTTTAGCTACTCATATATACTCATAAAAGTGTAACAATGGATAAAACAAGATCTATAAGAGAAAAGCTCATAAAAACTCTTCGGCTCATCTTGTGGAATGGATTCAAATCTTTCGAAAGTGAACTTACCCCAATAATGGTGTTTATAACCTTCTTAGGTAAAGCTGAGGCTAAAATAAAGGTTAGGAGCTTCTAAGTCACGCCCTCAAATCAATTGACCATGCTGCGCTCGTAACTAAAAATGCAGAAATTTTGCCCTCAAGCCTTTGTGCAGGTGTTAGTCTTAGGCGTTATTAATTACGGGAGGTACTATTTCGGTGCCATTAGAATTGAAGTTATTGTTTACATTATTTCTACTATAGTTCATAAATAATGATACAAATTGGTTAGGCAATGATGTGGGTGATTATGCTTATGATTAGATGGAGTAGTAATGATTACATCACAGTTTTTATCTATGGAGATGCTATTTAAAATGGTGAATTTTGCTGCATATTCGACGATAGATACGAACATACAAGTGTTCGGTGTTCCTTTAGGTGTTGATTTCTATTTCTTTATAAATTATATTTTTGGAACTACAATATTAATATATTGGGATATATAAGTGAATATTGAGCATGCTAGGATTTATTGATTCACCATTATAGTGGGATATTTGAGATATTGAAAGTGAGTATTTAAGCCTAAGTTAGATACTTAGTAAAATCTAATGTTCGAGCCGGGAAGGTGAATTGTTCCGGTGTTCCGAAAATAAATTTTATAACCGAAAATTTGAGCTAATATATCAAATTAATTATGTGTATGTTCTTTTACTTAGAGCAAGGTCGTTTGGAGGTTAGTCAATAGGGAAAAGTGATTTGTTGAGTTTTGTTTGCTTCTTTGGACATAGGTAGGTGGTTCTATCCCTTTCTTTGGTAGAATTTGTCCACGTGGGATATTGTGTATACGTTCCTTGTATGTACACTGCCCTAGGTGTAATAGTTTGCACCTTTTCATTGTGTTTAAATCTTTCCTTGTATGTACACTGCCTTAGGTGTAATAGTTTGCACCTTTTCATTGTGTTTAAATCTTTACTTGGTGCTCCTGGACGTCGTTACATTGTTGTTTAAAGTATTTCAAGTTATATGCATGTTTGACCTGGAAATTTATGATTACTTTGCTATGTCGGAGTTGGTCCAATTGATAATTTTTTAGAGTTGGTCTATTTGATAACCTCGAAGTTGGTCCGCTATCAAATATTTTTGGAGTTGGTCCACTATCTATTTTGTAGTTGGTATATTTGATAGCCTCGGAGTTGGTCCACTATCAAATCTTTTCGGAGTTGGCCCACATATTCTCTTGTTCTATGAATTGAGCTTAATTGTTGGTTCTTTGAATGAGATTTGTTGATGTTGAATGGTGTGATTTGATGAACTATCTGAATAGCGAGCTATAACATATTTCTTTTCTCCCTCCTCTATTCTGTTAATTTATTGCTTAGATTAGTTTACTGTCTTTCAAAGGAACTAGTCTACCTACCTACTAAGTCCTTTCGACTTATGGTACATTCTTGTTGTTTTCTTATTATTTGTTCGGGCAGATATGGTTCCGAGTACTAGTGAGCCCCGTGGCTAGAGTCGAAGATTTCCATATAGATCAGCGGTTTAGTTATTTCATTCATATCTGTTGAGATGAATGTTTTGAAGATTGACAAACGAAGGACTTAGTGAAGAACCTAGTCCTTAAGGTGAAGACATGACTGATCGAAAAGATTGTGGGATGCAAATCCATGCAGAACTAGGAGTAGTGGTGCATGTGCATCTACATATCCTAGTCAGCAAAAGAAGTTATTCCGTGGTTGTCTCTTGAAGCGTGAACAAGAGTTGGTGCTATACAAGGAGTATAATACTGGAAATCTTCACTTACATAATTGTGAAGTTTCCTAGTGAGAAACTACTACGGTTACATAGCCCATATAAAAGCAAGTAATTGCGGCAGCCGAACTCAGTTATTCACTACGAGAGTTTAGAGCAAACAAAAGGCGATTCAATAATTCTTGAAGTGTTTTAACTGGTGTTGACAACCATTGAAGAACTCACAGCAAATAATCTAGCAAACTGTTTAGGTTCTTTATTGTAGTTTTCGCTTTGTTACGTATTGAGTGTTTTACCTATCTGCTTGTTAGAGAAGCTGTTGTAATAGGTGAACTTTTGAGAAGTTACTTTGTAAAACTAGAGTCTGGCTTTGAGAGTGACTAGGGTCTAGAGTGTAGCCCCTTGGTTATAGAGTTTGTAATCTAAAACTTGCTCTTTGTGCTAGTGGAAGTATTTTAAAATCCCAAAGTGTGGGTCGTGGTCTTTTTCCCTTGAGCAAGGAGTTTTCCACATAAAAACACCATGTTCTTTACTTACAGTTTTTACATTCAGTGTTTGTGCGATTTAATAACAAGCAGTACTAGAACCAGGTTCTTGTGTTTAAGAGTCAAGTTCTCCAGCGAAAATTGGAGGACACTATTCAACCCCCCATCTAGAGGTGCATAGAGTATAACAAGTAGTATCAGAGCAGGTCTTCTCGTTGCTACGTTAAAACCTTGAGAAGGATTTAATCATGAGTGCACCACCCACCATCACTGAAGAACAGTTCGTTCTAAGGCCACCACAATTCAATTAGCAATACTATGCTTGGTGGAAGAGCATAATGGAGAACTATATCTGCGGAAAGGATTATCAACTATGGATAATCGTTTCTGAAAGAAATCTGATTCCAACTAAGACAGTTGGTGAAGGAGCTCCTGCTCGTACTGCACCTAAGGAAAGATCTAATACAATGAGACTGATTATAAGATGATTGAAAGGAATCACAAGGCCAAGAGACTTGTAATCTGTGGACTAGCTCATGAGGAAGTCAATATAGTCTCTTCTTACAAAACTGCAAAGAAATCTAGGATGCCTTAGAAGTGGCTCATGAAGGAACTACTGAAGTCAAGGACTCAAAGAGGAGAATGCTGAAAAGACAATATGAGATGTTTACAATGGGTGAAAAGGAATCCATTCAAGATATGATGACTAGGCTGACAATTATTACAAATGAGATGAGATCTCATGACATGGATCTTCCAGAGGTTGAAATGGTTGAGAAAGTACTAAATGTTCTTCCAGACGCATGGGAAGTTCAAAGGCTTCAAGAAGAACACAAAAGACAACTCTGAGAGAAAAAACATAGTTGACGGCCCAGACTACTCAAGCTACTTTAAATGTTTCAAAAAGGATCATGCTGTCATGGATTGTCCCATATGGGAAATTGTGTGGATGAAGGGAGCTTCAAAGGAGAATGAGAAGGACAATATCAAAGACAAAGAAAGGGATAAGGACAAAAGAAAGACCAGATGTCCGCCAAACTTCTGAGCTGAGAGAAGGAAGAAGAATGAAGCGTTCTATTCTACTTGGGGACCAGCTGATAGTAAATCTAAGGAAGGAAAGGAGTCTGATAACGAATAACCACTAGCGCTGATGGGTTTAACTCATGAGGAAACAAGGAACGCTGAGTCCTATGAAATCATTGAAGGAAGGAATCCCTTTAGACCTCCCATATTTGAAGAAGCCCACGACAAAGTGTGAAAAAGACTGATGAAGCTATATCTAAAGGAAATGGACTACAGTCTCTCGGTAATTGTAAAAAGAGGCCATCATGTACCCGTGAAGAGGGCTGCAAACGGTTCCTTGGTGCCAAAGTTGGTGGAAAAATTGGATCATCAAGATCTGGATTGGCTCCAAGCAAATGCTAAAGCTAAATTGGCTCTGAAAAATAGGATGACCTTCGATGTTCTTGCCAAAGTGTCAGAATGCACTACAGCTAAGGAGATATGGGAGAAGCTGAAGGAAATCTATAATGTAGACAGTCTAAAGAAGGAAGCTGCTCTCATGACTACTGATGAGGAAGAGTCTGCTCATGCAGCTAAGGTAAGTCTCTCTGATTTGAAAGAAAACCTGCACACCTATTCACATGAGAGTCTTGCTTTGATAACTGCTACTTTAATTGAGAGATATGAAAAGTTAAAAGCTAAGAAGGACCAACTATCAGAAGTTGTGTCTGAACTAAAAGTAAAGTGCAAGAACCTAGAAGAATCTAATGCTTCTCAAAGTGGACAGGCTCTTGTATCTAATTCTAAAATCACAGAACTTGAACTGGAAATTAGAAAATTAAGAGAGACCAGTGGAAAACAAATAATCAGTAAAGTTCAAACATTTCTTAAAAGTGAGCTAAAAGGCAAACGAAACTCTTTATCAGGAAACTAAAAAGAACAAAATGCTCAAAGAAATGTTTGAAAAAGCTGATTAGGAACTTGTCAGGCTCACGAAATGGAATAAGTCCTCTGAAGCAATGAATTGGGTTCTTGAAAATCAGAACAGTGGAAAGAAAGATTTAGGCTTTAGAAAACCACTGCCAACTTATAACCCAAAAAGAAAATATGTTGAACTTACCTGTAACATGCTCTGCACATTCTGTGCCATACAAGTCACTGTAAGGAAAATTGCATGGTGGTTAGAAAGGCTAAAACAAAGAACAAAAAATTTGCTTTGCCTGATTGGGCTTAGAAGGATTTAATTCATCCATTCTCTCATAAGAAGGGAGCCAAACTTTTCTGGGTTCCTAAACTAACCCTTAATTTGTTTTGCAGGCTGGAGTGAGGTCAAAATTTCTCGAAGCCAAAGACAATGGCTAACAACTCCTTCTCCGTCACCATGTAGTTTTGTTGAACTCCATTCATGGGTTTTCTAGCATAATAGATAGGGTGAAACATTTTCTCAACCCTTTGGCCAAGCATGACTCCCAATACAACATCGCTAGCATCACATATGAGCTCAAATGGAAGATACCATCTTGGACTCACTATCACCGGTGCGGTTGTCAATCTCATTTTTACTTCTTCAAAGGCTTTCAAACATGCTTCATTGAATTCAAACTTGACATTTTTTTCCAACAATTTGCATAATGGGTTGACAATCTTGGAGAAATCTTTGATGAAGCGGCGATAAAATCCCGCATGTCCCAAGAAGCTTCTCACTCTTGGAGGTGGAATTTTGGAGATGACTTCAATCTTTGCATGATCTACTTCGATTCCTTTCTTGGACACCTTGTGCCCTAGAACAATTCCTTCTTCAACAAGGAAATGTCATTTCTCCCAATTAAGCACAAGTTTGGTCTTTTCACACATCTCTCTAAGACTTTCTCCAAATTAGACAAACAATCTTCAAAAGAATCACCCACTATGGAAAAATCATCCGTGAACACTTCTAAGAAATTCTCCACCATGTCATGGAAGAGTGCAAGCATGCACATTTGAAAAATAGCCGGTGCATTGCAAAGTCTAAAAGGCATTTTGCGGAATGCAAAACTGCCATAAGGATATGTGAAGGTTGTCTTATCTTGATCATTAGCTTCAATTGAGATTTGATTGTACCCCGAGTATCCATCAAGAAAAAAATAATAAGCTCGGCCCGCCAAACGATCAAGCATTTGGTCAACGAAAGGTAAGGGAAAATGAACTTTTCTTGTTGCATTATTGAGCTTACGGTAGTCCATGCACACTCGCCAACCGGCTACGGTTCGAGTTGATATAGCTTCACCTTTCTCATTGTGAACTACCTTCATCCCTCTCTTTTTGGGCACACATTGAGCGGGTAAGACCCATTCACTATCGGAGAGTGGAACAATCACCCCCGTATCTAACCATTTGATGATCTCCTTTTTGACAACTTCTTGTATTGGAGGATTCAACCTCCTTTTGTGTTCCACCGTTGGCTTACATCCTTCTTCAAGGAGGATCCTGTGAGTGCATACTCCCGGTTCAATTCCTCTTATGTCCGCAAAAGTCCACCCAATTGCTTTAATTCTTCTTTTTACCACTCCAACTAATTGATCTTCTTGTTCTTTGGTTAAGTGGGAAGAGATAATTATGGGCAGAGTGGAGTTTTGGCCTAAAAACGTGTATCTCAAGTGGCTTGGGAGTTCCTTGTGTTCAAGTTGTGGAGGTTCTTCAATGGAGGGCTTTGTGGGAGGAATGGTTTGGTTCTCAAGGTCAAGAGAAAGCTTTTTGGGAACATAGGATTTAATGCTAAGTCCTTCCAATGCTTTCACACATTCGACAGCACTCTCTTCACTATTAATATCTTTGTTCCAAATTACCGCGGCCAATTCATCCGCTTGACTCATTAGAACACTCTCTTTTTCTGCAAGTGCTTCCACAACCATGTCCACATAAGAACAAGTGTTCCTCCTTCATAGGTTGTTTCAATGTTTTGCATATATGAAACACAAATTTCTCACCATTGAAACGGAACGTAAGTCCTTCTTCTCCACATCACAAAGTGCTCTCCCGGTAGCTAAAAATGGACGCCCAAGAATAATGGAGACATCAAAGTCCACCGGGCAATCTAAGATCACAAAATCCACTGGTAATATAAACTTCTCCACCTTCATTAGAACATTGGTGAAGCCTCCAATTGGTTGCTTCATGGAGCGGTCGGCCATTTGCAAATTCATATTGGTAGCATTAGGAATTTCCTTGGCAGTCAAAGTCTTGTAGACCGCATATGGCATCAAATTGATGCTAGCTCCAAGATCACATAGAGCTTTAGGGAAATGCTTCCCTCCAATTGTGCATGGAACCGTGAAGGCTCCAGGATCCTCCATCTTCCTTGCCATTGTTGACACCCAATTTTGTCCCTCCATTTCACATAATTGGGCATAATTTAATTTAAAGGTGCAATTTAATTATTTGTGCATAATTTGCATTAGAAGGCATGCATTTACGTGTGTTACCCTCTACTTATATATTATATACTTAAATATGGCTATACTACGTAATTTTGCATCATTTAGGCTATTTGTCAAAGAGTGATTGTTTGTATAATTTTGTGCATTTATAGCATTTATTAATTATTTGTGACTATTTATACTTAATTAATTTAAATTTTCTTAAAGTGTGCATTTTGGTTTTATTTGTCTTATTTTATACAATATATATACATATTAATATTTTAATTATTTTACACCTATTAATTTATATTGGTCCAATTTTTATTTAAACATTACCAATTTCATTTCATAATTTAAAGTTTTATTACATTTATTTTGAACCTAGACATAAAGCCTAACCAAATACATCCTTTACATATCCCTTTTTCCTAAAACCAGTCCAATTTCATCCTAATCCCCTAAATCTCTCTCCAGATCTTTCCCTTACTCTCCAAAAATGGTATCTCAAATCCCAATGGTCATTTGATTTCTTAGCCGTGGTCTGATCTGTTCATTTTGGTGCAGGGATTAAAACAGAGATGGAAGAGTCGCAGCGATGCCGCCAGGCTCGCCGGAGAACCTTGCCGGCGATCGCTCCTCTTTAACAACTGTCCCGCCGGAATCTTCTTGTTTTCTCTGTTGCCCATTTACGTTGGGGATCGATTTCTTGACCTAATTGTTATTCTTGCAGCTTGTTTTATCGGCTTTTGGTTTTGATGCTAATGCTGGTTTTGCTATGATTTGTTTGAATCGTTTTATATGTTTGGAAATTTCCTCTGTTGTCTTTCTGTTGGTCCTGGACTTTGACACTATGTGGTGTTTCTTTTACTGCGATTGACCATATGTTGCTACAATTAGTCACTTGTGAAACTGCTATGTGGTTGAACGAGACATTACTGACTATATTTTTGAGGTTTTGCAGTTTCTGCGGGACGTTATCAGATACTAATTTAGCACTTAGCTATGATAAAAAGGCCTATGAAAATATTGTAATTTGAGGCCTACACATGGAATTGACGGATGCTACACCAATTTAGGCCAAGGAAAATAATTTGTTTATTTGAGGCCTATTTGACTTACTTGAACATGATACTACACTTGAACGACCCATTCCTGTGTCCCTAAAATAAAATAAAAAGGCTATGATGACGTGTATGAGCCGCGATTGCAAAACGAGTCAGTGGTGGAGTGGTGAGACCGGCAATTGGCATGGCAACACGACCGGCCGGCGTGTTTGCAGCCGTACCAATGTTCCTAGCCTCCACCCGATTCATACACACCTAAGCCGACATTTTTAAAAATCCCCTTCCTCTTTATTATTATTATTATTATTATTATTATTATTATTATTATTATTATTATTATTATTATTATTATTATTATTATTATTATCATTATTATTAATATAATTATTATCACTAACTCGCTTTCTTTAAATTTTGCAAGGTAAAACGACAACCTATTTTGGAAGAAAACAATTCAAAGAAAAATCCTTTTATTACTATTATTATTATTTTATTCTTATTATTATTACTAGTATTTATTACCATTACTATTTATTATTTATTATTATTGTACTAATTCATTTTCAGCATTTTGCAAGGTATAATTCTCCAAGGAGGAAGCCGTTAGCAAATCACACCTTTTATTTAATATCATATGTATGTTTTACTAGTCATTCAAATTATTTGTCTATTCTTTATTACTTAATTTATTTGCTTAACCGTTCTAGTTTGAATCCCAATTATAAGTCCGGTCGGTAACCACATGTGGTGGAGCCTGAGAGGTCCCTAACCCCTTCCTCTCGGGTTTACCTGAACCTCTTACCTAGGATATCTGGTCCGTAGACTATGTTTCGGAGTTAATTGTAAAATTAGCTAGAAACAAAATAGGTGCCCTAACACGCATAGTTAAAAAGATGTTAGGTGGCGACTCCAACTCTTTACCCGTAAGTTACTCACTAAGTCGAGTCCTATTCCGAGCCTTAACTGGTTCGGGTAAAAATAGGGTGCGATAGAATGGTGAATCTATTGGGGATTTCAAGGTTCAAACCATAACGGACTTTTAATTAAGATTCTTTACTTGCTTTATTTTCTTGTCATTTATTTCGGTACTAACTTTTTTCTTCTTTTTCTTTTTTGCAGGATTAAGGTTTATTTTTTATTTTTCAAATTTTTGTGTTTTATTCTTGAATTGTTTGATTATATTTTATTATTGTTCATGCCACTCACATTTTCCTGCACTCCCAGAAAGTTTACACTTACACACACCATAAGCGGTTATGTGGATCTCACGGCCGTTTCACTCTAAAACATCCTTTAGGAGGAACGGTGAGAATCTAGTTGGTCCATGGTACAACTAACAATTCTTAACGTCCCCACCCCTTGGTTGTCTGCCTGGGGGAACCATGTCATCGTCTAGATTACCCAACTCTTAGTAGAGGCTCTTGTCTAGAAACTACGCATCATGTCGTGTTTAGAAAAATGTTGACTTCGGCTCACGTCTAAGTCTACTAGTTCACCATATTTGAATGAACCGAATGGGTTTTCGACCATAAGGGACATTTGAATATGTTATGTGTGCATCTATTTAAAATTGAACGTGTCCAATGTAAACCATTTGTTCTCAAAAGTATGGGTTATCCAATTAATTATTTTTGTTGGAGGATATCATAAGTCACAAAGATTTGGAAAATCAAAGAAAACATAGACTTTAAATTGATTTTTCTACCTTTATGTAACAAAACTAATTCCATAAATAGAAATTATTATAAAAATCAATTATTTATTTCTATTACCTATGAAAAATATTATTTCTACATTTATACAATAAAATTAATTATTTTATAAAATTATTTTTCGGTTAATTTTGGGTTATGAGAACAATTGGAATGACACAAAATACACGTTCAATTTTAAATACCATAATCAAATTAGGAAGGCTTGTTAAAGTCCATTAGCCAATTTTGTCCAAAAGCGTCATCAGATGACGCCTATCATGCATCTTATGTGTGTTGGTCTTGTTAGGCTTACCTCCGGCACAAGAGAGGTCCCTTGCATTATAGGGAGTGATATATTTTGTATTTGGTAATTATTACCTCGATACTAACTTATTGTTTTCATGTTTAAGTTTTACTCCCACTCCCGAGGTGGACTTGTGCATTTCTTTCAAAACTCGTACATTTTTAACTTGTGCATACATACCTTCTGCCACTCCTGGCAACTTTCTAAATCGTGTGGTTGAAAACACGGTGGTTACAACCACATCTTCCCTCACATAAAAATTCTTTTAGGGTGAACGACTCAGAATCTATTTGGTCCGAGACGTTCCCGCTCCCGAGCCGTCCGCTTGGGAGGATAATAAAACTCGGTCTAGCTAAACTCCATTCCTTAGTAGCGGAACTAGGAATCATGCATCATGACATATCATTAGTCGACTGGTTCTCAAGTCCAATAGGCCAACTTGTTCAAACAATCTGAACGGGTTTTTAACCCCCAAAGAGCGTTGAACATGATATTTTTGCATTTGCTTAAAGGGTTGAACGTGCAAAATGTGGACCGTTTATTGACATTGTTCTGCATTCAGTGCTATTCAAAGGTAAAAAGGTTACCCAATAGGCGTTAAACGCCCAAATTGAATCAGGAGTGATTGCTTATTCCTAAGCAGTCAAAATTATTCTGTGTTTACTGTCATTCAAAGGCACGAATGGTAACCAAAGAGGCATTAAAAGCCCATTTTGAAGCAGAAATGACCGCTTGATAGATGGGATGACACATAAGACACGTCTATCCTTTAAGCATTATATAAAGACTTGACATCCTTGGTATGTCAAAGGTCCATTAGCAACTTCCGGCTAAAGTGTCTGAAGGGTTCTCAACCCATAAGGACACATCTCTTCATATTTCTTGGCACATTGTTTTCAAAAGCTCGTGCCACACGTTGATCGTTTTGCTCGCAGTAAAGAGAATCTTAGGCATTTTTCTTCTCCCTTTCCTTTCCCAAAAGATCACGGCCAATAGGACATTTGACATGGTTGCTGAAATCCCTCAGTCGGAATCTTCTGGGGATGGATCAACATGAAAATGTTTGCCTGGCTATGATCTAATTTCCTAACAGTATTTAGTCTTTTCATTCTCTTACACTGTTTCAAATTTTCAATATGAGCCAATGCAATAAAGTCCAAATAAATGCAACATTCTCCTCTAGGCTCTGCATTTTATTAGCAAATAAAATGGTGTGTGTGGCACAGAGTGCTTCCCAAAATCATCATGCATAAAACGGTCTTTTGCATCGTAGGATGCATTCCTTATTTGATGAGTGCATTGCATTGAATTTGTCTGTTGCTCTAGGCCCTAAAGGAATCCTTTCTCTAAATCACATCTCCTCCCTGGGCAGGCATCTCATCTACCTACTCTACACCCAAATTCTGATATTTAAAATCTTTCACATGTCCAAACTGGCTCTAACTTACTATCCAACTCAAAACATATTATCCAAAGGTTGGGTTGAGTCGAATACCAAGGCAAAAGATATTTTCTGTCGCGCAATACAATCTATTCCTTGCACAACATCTTTACCACTTTGTATTGAGATCCAACTCATCTCCCGCTTAAACAAACGTAAGTCGTTTGGCCAAAATCCTTACCTTGACTGCTATGTAAAGCACTTAGGCAATCTCTTGCGATACATGTGCATTCTATCACAACCTCCAAATTCAAGTGCTAATCCATCATCCGCAGTCTAGGCATTCTTTTAAGCTTACATGTCATTTTTGCTTCAAGTCTCTGCTAATATGCCCACATGGTTTTGTGTATTTCACCACTTTGTTACGGTTGCTTTGTACTTGAACACCGAAGTTGGTTCAGAATTTGTATTTAGAAAGCCGAAATGGCAAGCCACGCTGAAAACACCTCTCTCTGCAACAAAGTCCTTTGGACTGCCAGCATATAAGACCAAGAGCATTCAGACAATCTTATTCCCACACAGCTTGCATTATACTCACACGAGAGTCATAACAAAGAAATCCAATCACTATACAACCAAAGCTAGCAAAACTTACAACCTCACACTGCACCCAACTCACAATAAACAACCTCCCCTCTGTCAAGACCTTATCAGGCTCAATGCAACCAAGGACAGACAAAAAGACAAAACCTCACGTCTTTACTCCTTTAGCTCAATCAAAGAACATTGCAACCAGCAAACAAATTACTCCCTAGATACCCATTTCTCAATTCGAGCCCAACAAGATCTACACTCGTCATCCAGCACTAAAACACAAAGTTCAGAGTCTGATCGACCCAAAGCAAAACAGTGGTACAACAAAAACCAACAAAGGGAAATTGCGACTCCGAAACCACAAAAACACTTTTTGCACAAACCGATCAACCAAAATTGGCTCCATGACTCTCGAAAGCACAAAAAACATGAAGACACCCATCACAACCTAAGAAGTATACAATTTTGGGCAATCTCTAAATCCGGCAAAATTCAAAATATCAAACCCTAGTCTGAGTATGCAAATATCCACATACTCATAATCATCAATACATCCAACCGTCACACTAAAGGACGAATGCAGACTTAGACAATACATTGGCGTTCAGTACAATACAACCACCTTCTCTCGGTGATCTGCCATAAACAATAAACTGGGGAAGAATTTTTTAGGATCCTCTCAAAAATTTCAAAAGACGCAAACTTGACACTGGGGCAGAAATTTTTGTTATCCCCTCAAAAATTTCAAGAAAGGCATTATACGAGCAACATGATAGCCTCCTTAGCACATTGCATGACACAACAATAGCACTCTATTTTTCGCACTTTACTTCACTTTTGTTTGCAGGGTATACAGCCCGAAGGGTAGACATCCCGATGAAGAAATATCATGATAGGGGGACAATTATACAAAATATAGCAGCAGAGTACAACACAACATATGCGCAAGTCAACCTCCCCCAAATACTTAAAAAATTTCTTAGATCTCAGGTTTATACAGGAACCGAGTATACCTAACAACTCTCGCAATGCAAAAAATGGAAGGCATAGAATCCATGTCGGTGGATATATAGGGTCCGCATTGGTGGACATGACATGCATAGAATCTATGTCGGTGGATATACAGGGTTTGCGTTGGTGACATGACATGCATAGAATCCATGTCGGTGGATATATAGGGTCCGCAGCGGTGGACATGACATCAATTTGACAGGCATACAATCCATGTCGGTGGATATATAGGGTCCGCGTCGGTGGACATGACTTGCATAGAATCCATGTCGGTGGATATATAGGGTCTGTATCGGTGGACATGTCATCATTTGAAGGAACATAGAATCTGCATCAGCAGATATATAGGGTTCACAGTGGTGAACATGACAATAATTTGCAACAGAGTAAGGTCCGCATCGGTGGGCATAGCATTGGAAAAATACTTGGATGAGACATCAATCAAACAAGCATCAGACAAGACAACAACCCAGCTAACAGAGAAGTCTCTTTATACATTTACATACTATTTTGCAAAACTCACTTTTATAGTAGGACATACAATCCGGTGCCGCACTGCCAAGATGGTCCAACAACAGCTCGACACGACAAAGCAATCATTCCTGACGAGAAGCACTAAGCAAATGGATATCCCCCAAAGGAAAAGCACACATTCCCTAGCGCTGAACACCTGAAAGCAGACTGAACAACTACATGACAAAGGAAGGCTCGGCTCAATAGGGAAGTTTACTTTATCTTTTTCTTTATATCTATTGCATTTATCATGATTTTGCTGCAGGGTACTCCCCGATCTCTCGACAAACCCCTACGCATTACTCTCACACCTGCTCCCAAAATCACTACCAATTGTGCAACCACAAAACCTCAAATACATACCAAAGCATCATCCCAAGACCCAATTCAAAAGGCCTAATCCTACAGACAATGTTTTTGCTATACCCGCATGCTACATATTTTGCCAAGTTCCAAAGCGCTCAAAGCTACAATTCCATACTCGCACCAGTGGTCTGCCTAATCCTTCCTTGTCGATTGGGTGTCAGTTTCGTATTCCTTTCTATTCGTATCCATCTGCGTCAATCGTGTCCGTCTGCTTGAATCGTGCGCATTCATAAAACTCGCTCTCCAAATGTTTTCAAGCTCATTCAAGGCAATATTGAAGGCAAGATGACCCATTTATCGAGATGAAGTGGAATTATGTCCGTGTAAACTCCTGTTTATGGGTGTGTCGTGCACCACATCTTCATAACTAGGATGATTACAAGCTCTTTTTCCATGCTCGATCTATTAACGATATCTCGTCTTTGATAGTGCCTCCGTTTTATTCTTCAATCATTTATCTCGCCATGAGGCAAAGCATACACAAATCTAAACTTTACACACTTGGATAAGTTTAGTCTTTACATCCAAAATCGTGCGCCATAAACAACTCACACATGCAACATGTCGCTCTAGAACTACACACGACCTGATTCTCATGAAACCCGAAATATATAGGCAACTTAGAGACCAGGGTTCGGCCAAAAACACCCCCAAAAACTCTCATTTCCCCTTCAACTATTTTTGCCTACCAGTCGTGAAAAAATTGGCTACTCCGTCAACTATCTTTGCCCGAAGATTCTTTCATCATCCCCGGGCAAAGAGGGGCAGCTGTTGACCCCCAATTTTGTCCCTCCTTTTAACATAATTGGCCATAATTTAATTTAAAGGTGCAATTTGATTATTTGTGCATAATTTGCATTAGAAGGCATGCATTTACGTGTGTTACCCTCTACTTATATATGATATACTTAAATATTGCTATATTACGTAATTTTGCATCATTTAGACTATTTATCAAAGAGTGATTGTTTGTGTAATTTTGTTCATTTGTAGCATTTATTTATTATTTGTAACTATTTATTCTTAATTAATTTAAATTTTCTTTAAGTGTGCATTTTGGTTTTATTTGTCTTATTTTATACAATATATTTATATATATATATATATATATATATATATATATATATATATATATATTTTTTTTTTTTTTTTTAATTATTTTGCAGCTATTAATTTAATATTGGTCCAATTTTATTTAAACATTACCAATTTTATTTTATAATTTAAAGTTTTATTACATTCATTTTAAACCTAGACATAAAGCCTAACCAATACATCCTTTACATATCACTTTTTCCTAAAACCAGTCCAAGTTCATCCTAATCCCCTAAATCTCTCCCCAAATCTTTCCCTTACTCTCCAAAATGATATCTCAAATCCCAAAACTGGCTCCCCTAACGGCTATCCCAATTTCCCCTTTTTTTGATTAAGTACACTCCAATATCAGTAGAACTACAGGTTTTTTTGAAGACACACAACACTCACACACGAGCAGACATTGGCAGACCCCACGAAAATCCTTGACCTTCTTCCCCAATCACATCAAACACGGACCCCAAGCCTTGGTCTTCTTCCTCACTGGCATACCCTCGCCTCCCTCCTCACAAAACTCCCTTCTTCTCTTTACGTTTCCCAGACCAATACACACAACCCCTTATATTAAAATCCACTCTAAACACACACACACATACACCTGATCAAACAGAAAATAGAAAAGATCTGGAATAAGGAAACAGAGGGGTACAAAACCATATGATCGGGGACGGGGAGAAGAGATAAACCAGTGGTGACGTCGGAGATCGACGCCAGTGATACCACCAGCGACGACTGAGAACACCGCTAAAAACCCATCAATGGTCATTCGATTTCTTAGCCGTGATCTGATCTGTTCATTTCGGTGCAGGGATTAAAACAGAGATGGAAGAGTCGCAACAATGCCGTGAGGCTCGCTGAAGATCGCTCCTCTTTGACAGCTGTCTCGCCAGAATCTTCTTGTTTTCTCTGTTGCCCATTTACGTTGGGAATCGATTTCTTGACCTAATTGTTATTTCTTGCAGCTTGTTTTATCGGCTTTTCGTTTTGATGCTAATACTGGTTTTGCTATGATTTGTTTGAGTCGTTTTGTATGTTTGGAAATTTCCTCTGTTGTCTTTCTGTTGGTCCTTGACTTTGACACTATGTGCTGTTTCTTTTACTGCGATTGACCATATGTCGCTACAATTACTCACTTGTGAAACTGCTACGTGGTTGAACGAGACATTACTGAACTATATTTTTAAGGTTTTGCAGTTTCTGCGGGGACGTTATCAGATACTAATTTTGCACTTAGCTATGATAAAAAGGCCTATGAAAATATTGTAATTTGAGGCCTACACATGGAATTGACGGATGCTACACCAATTTAGGCCAAGGAAAATAATTTTTTTATTTGAGGCCTATTTGACTTGCTTGAACATCATACTACACTTGAACAACCCATTCCCGTGTCCCTAAAATAAAACAAAAAGGGTATGATGACGTGTATGAGCCGCGATTGAAAAACGAGTCAGTGGTGGAATGGTGAGACCGGCACTTGGCATGGCAACACGACCGGCCGGCGTGTTTGCAGCCGTACCGACGTTCCTAGCCTCCACCCGATTCATACACACCTGAGCCGATATTTTTAAAAATTCCCTTCCCCTTTATTTTAAAACTATTATTATTACTCTTATTATTATTATTATCATTATTTTCATTATTATTAATATTATTATTGTTCACTAACTCGCTTTCTTTAAATTTTGTAAGGTAAAACGACAATCTATTTTGGAAGAAAACAATTCAACGAAAAATCCTTTTATTTCTATTATTATTATTATTTTATTCTTATTATAATTGCTAGTATTTATTACCATTACTATTTATTATTTATTATAATTGTACTAATTCATTTTCATCTTTTTGCAAGGTATAATTCTCCAAGGAGGAAGCCGTTAGCAAATCACACCTTTTATTTAATATCATATGCATGTTTTAGTAGTCATTCAAATTATTTATCTATTCTTAATTACTTAATTTATTTGCCTAGCTGTTCTAGTTTGAATCCCAATTATAAGTCCGACCGGTAACCACATGTGGTGGAGCCTGAGAGGTGCCTAACCCCTTCCTCTCGGGTTTACCTGAACCTCTTACCTAGGATATCTGGTTCATAGACTAAGTTTCGGTGTTAATTGTAAAATTAGCTAGAAATAAAATAGGTGCCCTAACACGCCTAGTTAAAAAGATGTTAGGTGGCGACTGCAACTCTTTACCCGTGAGTTACCCACTAAGTCGAGCCTATTCCGAGCCTTAACCGGTTCGGGTAAAAATAGGGTGCGACAGCCATATGCTTTGAGACAATTGAACTACATTGATGAGTTACCTTGCTTGGCTCATAGTCCTCAATATTTTTCTTGGTCACAAGATCTTTCACAAGTTTTGCAATATTTGGCATTTGGCTCAATGTGTCAACCAATAAGAGGTTGATGGATGTTGAGGGATTGCCTCCTTATCAACTTCATTTCTTGAAATATCTACTTCCACATCATTTGCCTTGTCTTGGTGTAGCTCCTCCTCCTTGTTTTGCTCTTCCCCTTGCATTTCTATTTCATCCACATCTCCTTTTGATTTAGGATCGTCCCATATTTTTCCACTCATTTTCATAATTGCATAACATGATCTTTCCTATTCCTCTTGGGATTCACCATCGTGTCACTTGGTAGTGCTCCTTGAGGTCTTTGGTTCACCTGGTGAGAGAGGGTGCTCATTTGAGATTTAAGAGCTTTGATGGAGGTGTTATGAGCATTGGCCGTTTGCTTAATCTCCTTGATATCACCGCTATAACTTTCTGTATTATTGAGGACTTCTCCCATCATCTCTTCCAATTTCGGTTGACTTCTCTCTTCATTCTCACCTTGCTTGTAAGGAGCTCTTGGAACGTAGCTTTGAGAAGCACCAACTCCCCTTCCACCTTGATTGTTGATCCAATTTTTTCTTCCTTGATCTTGCCTCCATTGATCTTATTTATACGGCCTTTGATAACCACCTTGTTGGTAAGACACAAAATTGGCTTCTTCTTCCTTTTGGACATTGAAATATTGCTCCGGAAAACACTCCTCTTGCCCTCTTTGAAGAAGGGTTAAAGGTGGACCTCCGGGGTTGACATACCCAATTGGGGCTACTTGGTGGCCCGTGTTTGTAACTTGAATATTTTCTACCTTGCTTGCCTTTTTCTCCTTTTCTTCATTGGCACCTCTAAGGAGCTCAATGTTGGTCATGATTCGAGCCATTTGTTTCGCTTAATCTTCAAATATTTTCATCATTATTTGGCTCATTCCTCCTTCTCTATTTGGGTTTTGAGCTCTTGATTGCCAATCTTGAGATTGTTTGGCAACTTTGCTGAGAATTTCCTTGACCTCTTGTAAACTATGGTCCATGGTAGCACATCCACATAAGTTGTTCACGGCCGCTTGGTTGTTCTTGTTGAGTCCTTGGTAGAAACATTGTAAAAGCATATCATCTTCAAATTCATGAGTGGGGCAATGTAGCAAAACCTCTAGAAAAGCTTCCCATGCTTCATACAATGAATTGGTAGGATCTTGCTTGAACATATACACCTTGTCTCTCATTAATTCTCGCTTGCCTTTAGGCAAGAACTTTGTCAAAAATTGCTTTACAAATTCCTCCCAAGTATAAATTGAATTCTTTGGTAGCTTGTTCAACCATACCTTAGCCTTCCCCGATAGAGAATAGGAAAAGACTCTTAGGAACAAAGACTCTTCCGTACGATGTGCCGACTTATAAAGATGACACGTTTGCATAAAATTTCTCAAATGTTCCGTTGGGTCATCATATTTTCCTCCACAAAAAAAGTCCATTTTGATCAAGTCCATGAAGAATCACTTGTGGGGTATTGAAAGTCACATTCCCACGGATTGGTGGTGGCATAATGGCAGTTGCAAAAGTTTCCAAGTCTACTTCTTCCTCTGAATCTTCCAATTCTTGAACATGTTGATTATCATTTCGACCACCCTATGCATTCATTTGGTTCCGGTTGTCATTGCGAACATTCACCCAATTGTCATGGGCTCTTCTATTAGCTTGAGCACCATGGCCTCCTCGGTTTTCACCTCGGCCTCCTCTATTAGTATTGTTGCCTCTTTGATTTGCATTGCCCGCAACACCATCATTGTTACCAACTCGAGCTCCCTAATTGGCTTGAGCATTGCCATGAGGGATTGCATCATTTGGGACTGCATTCTCCACTTGCGAGTCTTCATTTTCTTCAAATGCACCATAAATTCCATAACTCTCCTCACTAAGAGAAGTGTCATCATATTCCTCCTCGAACTCTTCATAATAATCATTCGGAGCATTTGGAAATAGAACTTCCTCATTAGCACAATTGTAGATAGGGTTCCTCATAGCTCTATCTGGATTCCTTCTCATACTTGAATTCACTTACACACGGTAAAATAAAGCACGAGGTAAAATGTAGGAACAACTAACAAGACTAGAACTTGAAATATTCAACCTAATATATGTACCGTAGCTCCTTGGCAACAGCACCAAAATTTGATCCACGCTCAGTCACTCATCTCAAAGGGTGATGGGTCGTCAAAGATAATAGTACCCAACGTATTAGTCGGGGTCGATTTCCACAGGGAGCTAGCAAGATAATCTATTAGTCTTAGGTTGAATAGTTACGGGTCCTAAGCATTGTTCGTAATGTTCCTAATAATTAAGGTGCACGTGTTAACTATAGCTAAATTGAGCAATTAATGTAAAAACAACTCATTAATGGTTATGGGGTAAACTTATGGGAATGAGCTAGGGGTTTATCCAATCCAAAAAGGTTCTCTTAGCTAAACACCTATATTAATCTCACAAATCTTATGGGTAACATTAATGGTCGGACCTTTAATGCGTTCGTCAAAACCCTTTGGGGATAGGGAGGAGTTTACTTCATCAAGCCCATTCGGGTCAATAATAAAGCGTAAAAAACCCTAGTCCAAAGACCCGAGCGGGGTTGACCTATTTAGGTTAACCCCTTTAGATGAGGTAGGTCGCAACCAATGTAGCCCAAATTCTCGCTAGTCTCTATTAACCTACGCCTTCAACCCCTTTCGGGTGAAAAAAAGCAAAGTAGGGTTAGATTTAAGGACAGTTGTGCCTTAAACCCTAGTTAAGAAAGTGCGATTGAGAGCTAGATTTATGTTAACCCATTAATTTTTTATAAGAGTAAATACAAGATTTAAGCTAAGATAATCATGTCTTCATGAATAAACCCCTAGTATGAGTTTAGCTACTCATACTATGGTCTCACGCACACATATTGAAAGATGAGATGGCAAGAATCATGTAAGAAATTAGATTAAAGAAAGTAATCCTTACAAAGATTCAAGTAGAAACCATCCTTTCACTTCCAAGAATATTTAAAAGCTTTAAAGTAATATTCTAGGCTAAAAGAAGTCTGTTTTCTCGAAGGCATAACAACCTATTTATAGTCATGGGTTTCAAAAATACGCTAACATTTATAAAAATACAATTTTCACTGCTTTTACGCAAGGCCGCCTCCTTGTTAGGCGAGCTGCAGCTGGCTCGCAGCTTTCACTTTGATACCTCGCGTTTTCTTGTGCGGTGCAGGTTAGGCGGGCCGCCCTTCTATTTGCGGCCAACTCCTCAGTGTCGCAGATTTTCTCAATTCTCTGTACCAACCGGCGGTGTCGCCTCTCATTCTGCAGGGCCGCCGGATGAATTCCGCATAAATATAAGCTAGTTGCATTTCTGAGTTGCTGGCTGCTGTGAACTTCCTTTCCATTGGTGGATGGCTGGCCTTTCTAGCCTCTCGAGCGCCCTTTCCAATGCTGCCTTATTTTCTTGTTTCTCACTTTTGTAGTCAAAGCACACTTAAATTTGCTCATTTGTACATTTTCTTCGGCTTTGTATGTAAATTCTCTTAAAATCTGAAACATAAAGATTAACATAAGATTCATTCAAATAACATCACAAAAGTGTTGAAAGCTATTCAAAATGAGTTACAATTAAGCACAAAATACCAACATATCATTGTGCTCCTATATTTTCTTGCCAAACATGCAAAGTCAAGCAAAGGAGAAGATTTCTCACACATTTTCAGAACTTATGACAAGGTTTATTCACTTCTCCCAAATATTTATGAGACCTTGAGAATCCAATTTAAACTCATAACTTATTCTTTCTTTATTATTATTCTACAAGCTAATAGTCTGTACCCAATCTAAAGCAATGCTTAAGTTTATACCAATTGTTAAAAACTACAATCTATGTAATATGGTTGCGCATATCTTGAAAGTCACTTATATTTAATACTAAAAAATTTCATTTCTTTGTACACACATAACTTTAATTTCTGGTCACATTCTTTCCAATTTCACCTCTCTACATAAACCATCATCACATAGATACAAATTAGCTGACTCCAAGCTAAATCATGCAAGTAATCTGAGACATCTTGAACAATCCAAATGCTTAAATATTAAATATTTAAGACACCCATTTGAAAATTAAGTAACTATCAGCACATAGATAAAATTCAAAACTCCTTTTTAAATATCACACTTCCAACATTAAACTATGATTCATGGAAAAATATACTAACATGAGAAAACATAGTGGACTGCTTCACAACTGTACAGCGGAACCAGAGTGTACTGCTCCGCCGAACTGGTTAATTATAACTGGAAAAAAAAATTAGGGTTTAGGGTTTTTTATTTTGGGATGAATTAATTGAGAAATATAAATAAATAAACATATTTAATTTGAGAGTGGATTTGAGAGGAAGAGAGTATTTTTTTTATTTTTTAGAGAAAATGAGAAGAAAGAGAGTGAGGAAAAGTGAGACGATGATTCCGTGTAATTAAAAGCTTACCGACCGAGTCGCTCGAAAACTCAGCCTTGTAAAAAATAAAAAAAGACTTCGACCGATTCGGTCGGTAAATTAAAAAAATTAATTTTAATTAAATACGTGAAATTGACCGTAAAATATTCTGACCGCGTCTCATTCAGAACATAATTAAAGTAAATGAAAAATAAAATGGTGTAAGTTTTCGACCGATTCGATCAGAAATCTCTGACAAATATTTTCGGTCGAAAATCTCGATCGAAAAATAGTATATTTCTGGTATGGGGCGTTAGATATATCTGGGACAGAAGTTCAGGCACTTGACGCATAAGCCTGACGAGAGAAGAACCCCCCTCCCCCCACATAACTCCAGGGGTGTTTTACTAGTGCTCCTCGCCGGAGCGAATACCAATTCTACCTTTTAAAATAGATATAACATCAGTGTTTTGTATTTCCTCCAAGATTTTCCTTTAATTCTTCCAAGTACTGATTATTCTACTATTTGTTTTCTTTTAATTCCCTTTTGATTACATGTAGCAGTAATAGTATAACTATCAAGCATTGCTTAAAGTATGATTTTTTTTTTCTGGACATCATACGAATTACAAAAAGTCATGCATTGCTTACATAAAGATGGTGTTATAACTTGCACATTAAAATTTGGGGGTTATGAAAATAAAAGGCATAAGAGTCTCGAACAGAATTAATTAAACACATAAGTTATCGAAGTTTTTTACACTGAACAATAGGAATGAATGGAGTAGTAATAATTGAGACATTTATTTTAACAAAATAAGGGAAGTAGGGAAAAAGCGAAAAAAGAAAAAGAAGTGAATTCAAAAGGTGGAGAAAAGGTTAAAAAAAAAAAAAAAACAAAGGGTCGAATCCTGGGCTAAAATAGAAGTAGAGGTGTCGCTCCAAAAAAAGTCGTGCATTGCTTTATTTTCAAAATTATTTATATATTTTATTTTATTGTTTCCATGTACTTTTTATACATTTGAATTTTAATTTATATTTTCACATGTATGACTCACATTTCATGCTTTTTAAGACTATAATTTTGGTATTACATATTCTATTAACTCTTATATGTCTGTAACAAGTAAATTCGCGTCAAGAAATAAATATAAACACAGGAAAATATTGTAACAGGTGTAGTATTTGATTTAAATACAATCTCTATAATTCCTCTGATTCGCCTTTTTCAAATACGAATTTTATGTAATGATCGAAGGGATTTTGAGCTTGATCTTGAATCTTCCTTTTAATGCTTGAATCCTTAGAATTTGTAGAAATTCCTTGCAGCTTTTAAGAAGCTTGTAGCATTTGATCCACGAGCTCCTTGTTGCTTCTTATTATGAATTCCTCTTGCTCTTGATTTCTGATCCCCTCAAATGTGAGGTTTGACCCCTTTATATAGATGTGGGATTGAGTGGGCTCCAAGAAGACCTAACGGTCCTTGGCCCGTAGACCGGCCAATCAGATTTAAGTAGTGACAAGGACGCATTTGATTGGCCAGAACATGTCACTTGTCCACGTGGTGCATGTTTATTGACCTTTCTGACTTTACTTGTATTGCCATATCATTTGGCATTTGGCAGGATCCTTGGCTCTTTATTTGACTTGGCGCCACGTCACTTGACACGTGGCACTGGTTTGGGCCTTTAGAATTTAGCTTTGGGCTAATAAAGTAGATCCATCATTTGTGGCCCAATGAACTTGGACTATTATACTAGCCCATTTAATTTATTTGGCCCAATATATCTTGAATTTAACATATAGCCAAATTGCTTTATGGATTTAATCCAACAAAATTTATTTGTCTACAAATGCCCCCTACTTCAAGGCTTGTCGATGTCGAAATTGTAGACATTTGAAGACTAGGCTTGAAGTAATTTTTTCCATGTGGGTTATTTCATGTTGATACCCAAAGTGGCTACTTGATTTAGTTTGTGCCAACATTTGCTATACTTCAGTGATTAACCCCAAAAGTGGTCACTTTGGAGCAAGGTGTATCAAATAGCTAACTTTCAGCCAGCGATCTAGAAAGTGGCTATGAGCAAAAAAAGGCCAACTTCTTTCCCATTTCCATCATAGGAAGTTATGCAAACAAATTGGCTATGTTTCAGTTAAAAGTGTTGAAGTGCCTATCACGAAATTGACTATACTCCAGTCCACATTCTTAAAAGTAGCTTTTTATTCAATTCATAATTTCAGTTCTTACCGGCGGCACTGGACAACGTATCCTTGTGCACCATCTACTTCCCTTACTCGTTAGAATTCTATTATGGTACAATTTTTGTATCCTTGTTAGAGATAAATTAGTACAATGCTAATCTCTATATAAAAAGGGCTTCTCACTTAATATTTTACACATAATTTTTTTGACTTTCCCAACAGAGTGAGTCTGTGCAACATCTTTTAACATGTAAGTCTCCAATAATCATATCCCTTCTCCTTATTTTGCTTTAGGAATTTTATTTTTTATATTTTGCTTTTGTCAAAACTTTTGTACAGTGAACGTGTACCCCTCATATTGTTTACTAAAATTCAATTTTTCACTTCATGAGTTGCTGTACACGATGTTTCGTCCTTTTTAAAAGAAAGTAATATACGCCAAGTTTCATCAATGTTCTTTTTTAAAAGAAGACTGCTTCTTGCCTTTGAAATTCCTTTTATTTCTTTTGTATTTTGGCTGCAGCAGGCAAGACAAAAGTCAACTTCCTCAATTATCGTCGATCCTTGTTTGCAAACTCGGCAGGTAACGCCTCTACTTCTCACACATTGTATTTTTTTTATTCGCAGCAACCAAATCGCGAAGAAGTCCTTTAAAATTCACAATAGAAGCTTTTAAAAGTTCGTAGTGGAAGCTCTTAGAAGTTCGAGGTGAAGCCGTTAAAAGTTAGAGATAAAGGCCTTTAAAACTCATAGTGGAAGCTTTTAAAAGTTCGGCTAGGAAGCTCTTAAAATTTCGAGATGGACATCTTTGAAAGTTCGCGATGAAGGCTTTTTAATATCCACCATAGAATCTTTTAAAAGTTCGGCTACGAAGCTCTTAAAATTTTGAGACGGACACCTTTAAAAGTTCGCGGTGAATACCTTTAAAATTCATCTTGGAAGCTCTTAAAAGTTCGATGAAGTCTTTTAAACCCACAGTGGAAGCTTTTAAAAGTTTAAGGAGGAAGCTCTTAAAAGTTCATGATGAAGATCTTTAAAATTCACCATGGAAGCTTTTAAAAGTTCGGCATGGACAGCTTTAAAAGTTCATGACGAAGACCTCTAAATTCACCATAGAAGCTTTTAAAAGTTCAAGATGGACACCTTTAACAGTGGAACTCTTAAAAGTTCAAGATGGACACCTTTAAAAGTTCGCAATGAAGGCCCTTTAAAATTCATCACGGAAGCCTTTAAAAGTTCGAGAAGGAACTTTTAAAAGTTCGCAAAGAAGATCTTTAAAATTCACAATGGAAGCTTTTAAAAGTTCTAGAAGGAAACTCTTAAAAGTTCCAAGTGAACATCTCTAAAAGTTCACCTTTAAAACCCACAGTGAATACTTTTAAAAGTTCAAGAAGAGGGCTTAAGATTTACTTTGCCGTGTTTCTTCTCATGACCATTGTCTCAATTTTTACGAGCTGTGTGCTAATCATATTCACTTTACTTTTGCAGATTCAGCATAGTTTACTTCAGAGATTCCAACTCTTCCTCCACACGCAAGTATCTTGTAATTTCGAATAACAAGTATAGCAAGGCAGAGACAAGGCTATTAGTCGACACGCCAATAAGTGGTTTATATGCTTCTTCAACATGGACATCTTTGAGGAATCCGTATAATTTGACAACTTGGACTTATGAGCAAACCAGTCGTACATCTAAGATGCTGAGCCTTCTTTCTGCTACTTACAAAGTCATGAATACTGCAAGTTCCCTCCCCTGTCTTGGAAGGCGGATCATAAATAAAGAAGTCCATTGGGGTGATACTCTGACATTTGGTGGCGAATTTCACTATATCCGCGGCTACTGGGAGTGGCCTGAAGACATCCTTAGCAGGGGCGAGCAGACCTTGAGAGCCACTATGATTTATGACGCCGTATTTGCTTCACTGTTCACCTACGATTGCAGCATTAACCTTATGAAAGCCTTTTGTAAGGGCTGGTGTCCTAGCACAAACACGCTGCTCACCTCAGTTGGAGAGTTATCTATGTCCCTTTGCGATGTATGCATGATCAGTGGTCTGCCTATTGCGGGGTCTCCTTACGAAGAAGTTGTTTCAAATGCTCGAGAACTCACTGGAAATCTTAACAAGAATAAAAGGCTTCTCCCACAAATCTGCGAGCATTTATTTGACGTATTTTATCGGCTTCGAGAGGGAAATAACCCAAATGTCTCTTTGAGGAGATAGATAAAATTTTGGTGCAAAAGGGCCATGACGCATGAGCAGCCTCCAGAGAGGGAAGAAAAGAATTCAACTCGAGGTCGTCCTAAATTTACATATAATCATAAAAGGTCATGTGCAAGGCGGTTGCTTGGTCGAATGTAGAAGAGGCTTTGTTTCACAAACTTGGTATCAAAGGCTACACGAAGGACGACACTTACCTTGCTGCTTTCCTATCATGTTGGTTATGTGCTTTCGTGCTCCCAAAGGAAGGTGACTTTATTCGGCCTGAGACTTTCAAGAAAACAAGCTTGCTAGCTCGTGGGCAAAAGTTTAGCCTTGTCGTCCCTGTTCTAGCATCCATCTATAGAGGTTTAAATAAGATTTCGAATTGCTCAGAACTTGACCCTTCTAGGGTGTACTTTCCAGTCCATTATGTGTATGGTTGGCTAGCATGTTATTTCAAGACACATTACCCTTTAGAGGAAAGACCAGTTGGTCCACTAATGACTGCGTATTCTGGAGAGGGAGCTACCGAAAACTTTGGAGAGGAAGAGGCAAGGAAGCGTGTACACAACAGAGAGAGCTTTATTTGGACTGCGACGACGCCAGAGAGAGAGAGATGCCCTATGATTATATTGACAATGGCACTGCACCAAAGTTCGAGACAAACTTTTTTATGAGTCTTCGCTCGAACTACCTCCCCTTGAGAGATGGAGCTACCTTTATCATTGAGCCTTATAGTCCACATTGTTTCAACCACCAGTTAGGCTTTTACCAAGACGTCCCTAGTTTTTTAGAGCTAGATTTTCGTGAAGCATCATTGGATGATGGGCTTCGATTTGTACGGGTTTGTGTGTTAGCCTATTCTAGGGTAAAGGCGACATTCCCCCCTTTCAGGTATGCAATAAAGAATTCTTGCTTGCATGGCTACAAGTCTTGGTGGGACAAAGCATATGGGAGCATCCTTGAGGATCATATTCAGTCATTAGTGAATGTTGTTAGGCTCGCCACAAATACACCAAGAGAATGGTGAGATGTTGTTGTAGTTGACGAGCCCAATGCTGCAAAGGTCAAACCAACCAAACAAAGTAAAGGTAAGGGCAAGGGACTTAAAATGCCGGTGAAGATACCTAGTGAGCAAATCCATGTTCAAAATTCTCAAGGTAATAATGCAACCTCTTTGTTGAATGATCATGATGAAGTTGTCGTGGTTGACAAACCCCATGTTGTGAAGGTCAAACAATCCAAACAAAGCAAAGGCAAGGTCAAGAGACTTAAACCGCCTACGGAGGAACCTAGCGGGGTGATTCATGTTCAAAATTCCCAAGGTGACAACAAAAAACCCTTACTGAACGATAATAATGGAGTTGTTATGGTTGACGAACCCCATGATGTGAAGGTTAAACCATCCAATGGCAAAGTTAAAGCCAAGAGACTTAAACCACCTGCGGAGGAACCTAGCGAGGCGATTCATGTTCAAAATCCTCAAGGTGACAATGAAACTCCTTTATTAAACGATTATTAGGGAGTTGTTATGGTTGATGAGCCCCATGCTGTGAAGATCAAACCATCCAAACAAAGCAAAGGTAAGGTCAAGAGACTTAAACCGCCTGCGGAGGTGCCTACTGATACAATCAATGTTCATGATTTTCAAGATGACAATGGGACACCCTTATTGAACGGTCATAATAGAATTTTCAATTCTTCTAAAAAGCGTCTTTCACAAGACAACAGTGGGAGCACTAATGAAGATCGTTGTTGGAAACGCAAGAAAGTACCATTAAAGGAACATCTCCAAAAAGAAACCTCAATCGAAAAGCTTGCGCAGGAAGTTGAGGTTCACAGCGTTGAGAGTTCTGAAAAGACATTGACGGCTTGCATGGTGACGCTCTTAAACTCCTCATTTTATCATCGTGGACGGCTGGCTAGGTTGATGCCTCCTTTTTATTTACTTGCTCTTAATTAATTATTTTTTATTTGCAGCATAATGATATCGAGCAGGAGCAAGAAGTATCCTTTGTTTGCCACGACAAAGGCTCAGTAAAGTTGTCTTCTACTTTAAAAGAGACCCCTCGTATGCCAAATGACGTCGTTTCCATTTTTGAGGGAAAAAGTGTCGTTTTTAAGCACAAAAAGATGTTAGTTTCCGGCCTTTGGAAGGACATATGCGGAAAGCTTTCTAAAATTGAGTTAGACGCTATTCCGGAGCTTAGGGAAGAATTCGAGGTCATTTTTTAGGAGATGCAAGGATAAAAAATTACCGATTTTTCACCTTTGAAGGACTTGATGGATTCCCTCTTCGAGCTCGCTACTTCGTATGACCAAGAACAGTCCAATTTGGCTGACAAGACGAGTGAAGCTAGAAAGCTGGAACTACTTTCAAAAGCCAATTAGTGTTTTCAATCGTTTCAATTAGAAGAAACTGAGAAAGCTGAGCTAATTTCTTCAAAACAAGAGCTGCTAAGCACCACCAAGGCTAAATTGAAGAAGTTGCAACAAGAGAAGAAGGATCTTGCAGCCATTATCGAAGCTGCCAAGAAAGAGCTTGAGGAGATACAATTGAATGTTTCAGCTGTTGAGAATGAAATCTCTTTGTATGATGGCATGGATTTGGTGACTGATGATGGTTCCGCTCATTTAGAAGAAAAGCGTCAACTCCTAGCAGCTAGCCGTCAAGACTTGCTCAATTACAAGTTATGTTTAGATTAGGCTACATATATTGTCTTATTTTCCTTCTTTATTTCTTGCACTTGATCGGGTAGTGGATTCCACCATTAATAAAGTTTCTTTTAGTGCTTTGGCTTATATTGTGTCCATTTCGCTGCGTCTTCAATTTTGACACTGCATTTTACAGCACAGCGCACTTATAGAAGAAAATTCATATCTTTTTACTTGGATATCCAAATCAAGGAAAATTTAACTTTCCAGAAACTGAACTCCACATCCTAAAACATATCTAAAATTCAGAACCAAATAGCTTCAGAATCTAGGTGAATTTTTAAAATCAACCTTTAAACTTGACCACGTTTTGGCTCACGGACTAGCGCGGCTTCACCAAAATACTTGTAACTTAATGAATATGCGTTCGAATCGTAAGCCGTTTAAATTTCTAGAAATTAGACTTCAAATCCTAAAATATATCCAAAATTTAGAAATAAATAAATTCAGAATGGCTCTAGGTAAATTTTTAAATTCAACCTTTAAATCTCATCACGTTCTGGCTCACAGACTAGCACGGCTTCACCAAAATATTTGTAACTTAATGAATACGCGTCCGAATTGAGATCCGTTTGATCTTCCAGAAACTAGACTTCAAATTCTAAAACATATCAAAAATTTGGAAATAAATAGCTTTAGAATTGTTCTAATAAAATTTTGAATTCAACTTTTAAATTCTGTCACGTTCCGGCTCACAGACCAGCGCGGCTTCACCAAAATATTTGTAGCTTAATGAATACACGTCCAAATTGCAAGCTATTTGAACTTCCAGAAACTAGACTTCAAATTCTAAAACATATCTAAAATTCGAAACTAAATAGCTTCAGAATTGCTCTAGGTGAATTTTTGAATCCAACCTTTAAATTCTGTCACGTTCTGGTTCACAGACTAGCGCGGCTTCACCAAAATATTTGTCACTTAATGAATGCATGTCCGAATTGCGAGCCATTTGAACTTCCAAAAACTAGACTTCAAATCTAAAACATATCCAAAATTTGGAACCAAATAGCTTCAGAATTGCTCTAGGTGAATTTTTGAAATCAACCTTTAAATTTTACCACGTCCAGATTTTGAGCTTTCCTGGCAAGACGTACTCAAGTTGCAATCATCTTCATTGTCCGGACGAATTTATCTTATTCCACTCACAATGATAGTTCCTAACTCAAGTCTTTAAAGAATTTTTCTTTGAAGAATTCTCTAGCACTTGACTTTGCAATTTATAACGAGCTGCTAAATATCCGTCTTTGTCGTTGGGGTTGCATATTTCAATAATAAAAACTTGAATTTAAAATTGAGTTGTGGAGAAAGAGAAAGGAAAAAGCTCTCATACTTCTTCTCATTGTGCCAAACCCACCATTTTTATTTTATACAACTGAACTTAGAATGAAACTCTAAGCTGCCTACGTACCTCGGTGAAGAGGATCAAGTCATTACGTAGTTCGGTACAAGTGATTTTTTTTTGGTATCCTAACTTTTGCCTAGGCCGCCTCTTTCGAGGTTTTTCAACCTAGCGAATATTTTTTTTGTCCTAACTTTTGCCTAGGCCGCCTCTTTCAAGGTTTTCAACCTAGCGGATTTTTTTTTTTAAAATTTGTTATTTTTTGTGTCCTAACTTTTGCCCAGACTGCCTCTTTCGAGGTTTTCAACCTAACGGACATCAATTTTTTTGGGTGTCGTGCACAGTTTATACTCTTGTGGGCCAGGAGTAACTTGCAGTTTATGCTCGTACGACAAGGAGCGATCTTCTTCAAAGATAGTACTTTTTCAAAAATTTCCCATTTAATGGGACTGATTCTTTTTCCTTTAGCATCAATAAGCTTATAAGCACCACTTGAGTAGGCTTCTTGCACAACATACGGCCCATCCCATTTTGTAGTGAACTTGCCCCCAGATTTGTGGGAGGTGATGATGGGTCTTCTTAATGCAAGAACTTGATCGCCAACTTGGAAGGACCTTTGGTGAACCTTTTTATTGAAGGCACGCGACAACCGAGCTTGGTAACATTCTAGACTTTGCTGGGCTTCAAGTCTCTTTTCATCAAGAGCCTCCAACTCTTCAAGGCGCAAGCGAGCATTTTCTTCATCAGTGAGCCCTTCTTGGATAGCAAGTCGCAGTGATGGTATTTGACGCTCTAGTGGTAGGACTGCTTCAACCCCGTAAACAAGTGAGTAGGGAGTTGCCTGCATTGGCGTACGATGAGTCGTCCTATATGCCCATAAACCTTCTTCCATCCAATTGTGCCAATCTCGCTTGGACTTGGAAACAACTTTACTCAGCAAGTTGCACAAAGTCTTGTTGAACGCTTCAGCTAGACCATTTGCTGCAGCATTGTACATAGAAGACTTGCGTTGCTTGAAGCCGAAGAGATCACAAATACTATTCATCAACCTATTGTCAAATGGCTTGTCGTTATCCGTTATTATGAACAAGTGTCCTTCAGAAGACTTCGGCAATGGTCCGACAATGTCTAGTCCCCAAGCATCAAATGGCTAAGATGCGATGGTCGGGTGTAACACTTGTGGTGGTTGATGTATAAAGTTTGCATGGAGCTGGCAAGCTTTGCATCTTCGAGCATAGTCCAAGCAATCCTTTACCATCGTCAGCCAATAATATCCCATCCTTTTTATGTGGAAGTGGAGTTTCGGCCCAGATTGATGTGATCCACATACTCCATTATGCGCTTCTTGCATAGCTTGAAGTGTTTCATCATCCCCTAAACTTCGCAGGAGCACTCCTTCAAATGATCGTCTATATAGAGTATCCTTGTAGTAAAGGAAGCACGGAGCTCGGCGACGAATTTCAGTTCTCCTTCTTGGATTGTCTGGAAGTATCCCATGACACAAGTAGTTAATGATAGGTTGTCGCCCGTCTTCCTCATCGACTTCAGAAACAGCAACAAGATGTTGGACGTCATTCATTTAAACCTCGGCATTGTCTAAAGGTGGCACTACCCATTTTCGGTAGATAGTAACTTTCGTCTGATCAGGTAGGGTAAGTGTTGAAGCTAGAGCAGTCAAGGCATCAGCTTTCTTATTTTCCCCTCTCGGAACATGCTGAAGAGTTACATCACCAAGCTATCCTATCAATTTCTGTGCATAGTCGTGGTACGGGCGCAACTCAGGTTTCTTTACTTCATAGCTACCTAAAAGCTGGTTAATCACCAACTTAGAGTCCCCATAGACTTGCAACTTCAATTGCTTCATGTCGACGGCCATTTCGAGCCCAAGTATGAGCGTTTGGTACTCTGCGACATTATTGGAGCAATGTTGAGTCAAGGTGAAAGAATATGGCAATATCTCTCTTTGGGGAGTTACAAAAACTACTCCAGCACCAGCTCCATCGCGATGTGCAGCACCATCAAAGTACATCTTCCAAGACGGTTGAACTTCGACGAACATTGCATCTTCATCAGGTAACTCGTTGGTTAGCTCCCAACCATCAGGTATCGGGTGATCTGCAAGAAAATCTGTCAGTGCTTGTCGTTTGACCGCCTTTTGAGGGATTTATATGATCTCAAATTGTTGAAATTGGAGATACCATCTCACCAATCGATCGCTAAGGACTAGTTTTGACATTACGAACTTGATAGGATTTGCTCGAGAAACCAGCCGTACAACATGAGCTTGAAAGTAATGTTTCAACTTTTGAATGGAGAAGACTAGTGCCAAACACAACTTTTCGATTGGCGAGTACTTCAACTCATTTGGCGTCATCATTCTACTCAAATAGTAAAGTGAATTTTTTTTCTTTACTATTTTCTTGAGCCAAAAGTGCCCCAACTGACTTTTCTTGTGCCGCAATATATAATATCAATGGCTTTCTAGGGATTGGAGCTGCCAAAATAGGAGGCTTCATCAAGTAGGATTTGATGCTCTCGAAGGCACTGCTGCAAGTTTGATCCCATTCAAAAGGAGTGCCCTTTTTCATGAGACGGCTGACACCTCCCAGCTAGATTTGAGATAAATCTCCTGAGGTAGGCTAACTTTCCTTGCAGACTTTGCAATTCATAATGATTTCTGGGCTCAGGCATTTTTAAAATTGCATCTACTTTTGCTTGATCAATTTCAATGCCTCGATGTCGGACAATGAAACCAAGGAATTTACCAGAAATAACTCCAAATGCACATTTCAAAGGATTCATTCGGAGTTGGTACCTTCGCAGCAACTCGAACACCGTTCTCAAGTCGTGCAAGTGGTCTCCCTTTCTTTTGGATTGTACCACCAAATCATCTACATAGCACTCTACGTTCTTGTGAAGCAAGCTGTCAAAGATATTTTGCATGGCCCTTTGGTAAGTTGCACCAGTATTTTTCAAATCAAACGACATCACCTTGTAGCAATAAATATCCTTAGGTGTTCAGAATGCTGTGAATTCTTTATCCTTAGGTGACAAGCGATTTGATTATAGCCAGAGGAGCCATCCATGAAAGACATAGCCTTGTAACCAGTAGTGACATCAATCATAAGTTCTGGGATGGGAAGCGGAAACTCATCTTTAGGACATGCATTGTTGAGATCTCTAAAATCAACACAAACTCGAATTTGGCCATTCTTCTTCCTTACAAGCACTATGCTTGAAATCCATGTGGGGTACTTGACTTTACGAATAAAACCATCCTCGATGAGTTTGTTGACTTCCACTTCAATCAAGGGGACCAAATCTGGGCTAAAGTGACGGGGCTTGTTATACAGGACGACCACCACTCTTGACTGCCAAATGATGAACCACCACTTTCGGGTCTAAGCCAGACATCTCTTTGTAACTCTAAGCGAAGACATCCTTGTACTCTTTTAGTAGATCTACATAAGCACTTTCTTCATCCACTGCTAGCAGAGCACTAATATACGTAGGCCTCGGATCTTCATTTGTGCCAAGGTTGATCTCTTTCAATGCATCAACTGTTGCCTTCACACCTTCTTCTAGTTCCGGTGGAGCATCTGCAGCATCTTCTTCTTCATGAGGGTCATCATTGTTGAAAGATATATGGTGACAATAAGAAATATCCTCTACCTTACTTACAATCCCATTTGGAGATAAAGCATTTTCCTCTTCTTGTGCAATGATGTGATAAGAAGATTCCATGATTTCTTTATCTTCATCACGCTCCTTCGTGTGGAATATAATGTGAGTCTTGGCCTTTAATACATCTTCACAGGAGACTATCAATTTTTCTTCGCGCCTCATTCTTGAAGGGATAAGACATTGACCATAATTAGAAGGGGCATGCACCTTCGCATTTTTGGATTTCCTCGAAGGCTTGTTCTTCTTGTTAAACGGTCCCAACCTATCAAAGAAAAAAGTTCTTGAAGATGGTTTTCCAAACCAATCAAAGACAGAAGTTCTTGGAGATGGTTCTCCTGGCCGATCAAATACAGAAGTTCTTGGAGATGGTTCTCCCAGCCGATCAAATAGAAAAGACCTCTTGCTCGAAGCCTCGGAGTCGTCTTCAGCAGTGATGTAGTTGTTGCTTGGCCTTCTTATAGAGATACGAACCGGTGGAGGTTTCTCATAATCCAAGCCTTCGCGTGATTTCTTCATGGTACGTTCAGGTAAGAGCTTCCCTAATGTAGATGGTTCACTGGGTCATATTCGGCCTTTGCAAACAACTTGTAAGCATTCGGGTCAAATCCCTCATTCCTGCGCTTGGTAGGGAGTTCTTTATTCAGCTGTAGATTTTTAGCCACAAAACTACCAAGTAACTTCGAGGTCATCTTCATCACATCAATTCGCTTGACGGGGAGAGTTAATCCCTTGAGTTGATCACTTTGAAGATTAGAAGACTGGCTTTCTTCAATTTTGGAACGTAGCGAAGTGTAGGACTTATTTTCTTGCTCGAAGCTGCAACATTTGCCTTGTGTACGTTACATTGATTAAAGAGAACTTGGCCTCCATCAGCTACAACTTTTGCTTTACCAGCTGCCACCTCAGCCCTTTTAGCTGCAAGCTCGGCATCTTTGGTTGTCGCTTTATTATCGGCTTTTACTCCCCCCGCGATATTCTTCAAGTAGAATTTTGCATCGACGAAGTGTGCCTCTACTTCGGTAAATGGTTTGTCATCACCAACGACCGTCTTTTAGACTCCACCCTTATGATCTTTTAGGCATTGCTAATAAGTGGATGGAACCACTTTGTTCTCGTGTATCCAAGGCCTACCAAGCAAGATATTATATGAAGTCCTTGTGTCGATCACATGCATCCATGCACTTGAAGTCATCTCTCCAATGGTGAGATCCATTTTTAAAGCACCTATAGCCCTTTGCCCCCCTTGGTTGAATCCTTGAATCAACAAGCGACTTTGCGCTAGTTCTTCAATAGAGATGCCAAGTTCCTTCAGCGTACAGATAGGCAAGATGTTGACTCCAGATCCTCCATCAATCAAGATTCTATTCACTCTTTACTCATTAACATAGCCAACCACGAATAAGGGACGATTATGAGGAGTCTCGCCAAGTAGAATGTCATCATTTGTGAAGGTGATCTTTGCTTCACAAGTATTTGCTTCTTGGGAGATAGGCTCAATTAGCTCTTCTGATTGCGCAGGTGGCAACAACTCTGATGTTCCACTCTTCTCTTCTTCTTTATCAGCATTACAACATGAAGCCTTAATATCACCCTTAGGAATCTCCGTGTGAAACCAACTTGGAAAGAACTCTTCCAGAGTCACTGGCTGTGGCGGCTTTTGATAGTGGTAAACCTCCACCCTTGCCTTTTGTGGATGTCGAAAGGCGTTTTGCTTTCTTGCCTTTTTTACCACCTTTTGCGTTATTGGTTGCTCAGCTGATTCATTTCGCAACTTTGTTTTGTAGCGTCTACACCGAGTCACTAGTATCCAACCTTCATCATCTCCTTGATCAGTTTGAGCTTCACCTTCTTCCGATGATGCTTGCTCCAAGCTCTGCACATTTAGTTTGGCGAGTTATAGCGATTGATTAATTAAGATAGGCTCGAAGTCGCCAAACTTGATCATGACGTCTTTCTCTTCAAATCCTTCAACGAAGTTGCAGATCACCACAGGGTCATGCGAGCCAAACATGATGGGAACTTGGTTCGCCTCTTCCTTTTCATCTTGCAGTACAATCTTCCCTTCTTCGGCCAATTCCATTATTTTGTCTTTATAGACGAAGCATTTCTCGAGCGAGTGCCCCACAAGTCGATGATACTTGCAATAATTTGGATCATTCATCTTTTCAGCTTCATTGGACTGATTCATCTCTGGTAGCTCAATGAACTTTAACTCCAGAAGTTCATCAAAAATTGTGGGAACATCCGAATCTAGGAACGGATATTCTGTTTCTTGCATCTCTTTTAAAGTCAACTTCCGACTTGGCTTGTCCTTAAATGAAGTCGTCTTCACACTTTGCTTCTTCCTTATCTTTGTGGTGAACTTCAACGGTGCAACATCAACATTCATAAATTCTTTATTTTCAGCCTTGGGCGCCGCCAGCTTGCTCCATTTCTTGACTTCTTACTTGTCTTTTCCTCTGGGAGATTCATAGACATGACTTCCACTGGAAGCTATGCTTAACTCCATATCATGAGCACGTGTGGCCAGCTCTTCAAAAGTCCAAGGCTTTATTCCTTGTAGGATGTAGCGGAGCCCCCAATGCATGCCTTGAATACACATCTCTATTCACGACGCTTCACTTAGCCTATCTTTACAATTAAGACTTGCATTCCTCCATCGATTGATAAAATCGATAACTAGTTCTTCTTTTCGTTGGCGAGTATTTGTGAGCTCTATCATGCTCACAGTACGCCTTGTGCTATAAAAGAGATTGAGAAACTCGTACTCCAGCTCCTCCTAACTATTAATGGAACCAGACTCGAGGTCCGTATACCAATCAAAGGAATTTCCCTTAAGTGAGCGAACGAACTGCTTGACAAGATAATTTTCATATGTTCCAGCATTGTTGCATGTTTCAACAAAGTGCGCCACATGTTGCTTTGGATTTCCCTTGCCGTCAAACTGTTGGAATTTTGGGGGTTGATAACCAGCGGGCATCTTCAAGATATCAATCTTTGAAGTGTACGGCTTCGCATATGTGAGAGAAGACTTGGAAGCAACCTCGTACTTATCCTTGATTGTCCCCATAATGATCTCCTTTAGTTGATCAATTGGAATCACCCCATCAGCAGAGATTTGAATTTCCTTAGCAGGTGTTGCTTGCTTCGCTTGAATGTTAATCATCTCTTGTACTTCTGGACGCTTCCCTGGCGCATGGCTAGATTCTCCCTCCATCATGCTTTCCATCTTGTGGATGCGAGCGTTTTGATCCTTGACATAGTTTGTCAAGCCATCAATTGCCTTTGTCAAGTTTGCAAGTTGTTCATCCACCGTTAAAGTATTAGTCGCCATCGCTTGCTCGGCTTTTGGAGATGATGGAGAGTAACATCAATTTTCCCACAGACTAATCCTTGACTTGCCTATGTCCAGCGGTGTGGCTGGGGATGATCCAGCACTCGAATCATCATCGCCTCCTTTCATGGTTTTCTTCTTAGATCCAGAAACGCTAAGCCGAGCTAAAGTTCTTTCAACGATTTCAGCAATGTTGCTTCCTTCCTCCAATCCATCAGTACAGGATCTAGCTCCTTTCGAAGATGAAGAACCATAAATTGCAGTTGATGCGGACGGCATTTGGAGTGCTTGTTGTCCCAAAAAATTTGCTTTGTTCCTTGTAACTGGTCCAAAGCATCCCATAGTAGCCTTCATCTAACTTTCAACCTCAGAAGTGAACTTGGAGTTGGCATCAAGATCGTGAGGCCAAACCGATTTCGCAGCAGCAACAAATTTTGAGTTGGTTTTCTTTGAAGCCATCTCAATGTTGTTGATTTTTTTTTGTGACTTGAAAAGTTGAGATGAGAGGTAGAGATTGTCCCACCGGGCATGCCAAAATTTGTAACAAGTAAATTCGTGTCAAGAAATAAATATCAAGATAGGAAAATATTGTAACAAGTGTAGTATTTGATTTCAATATATGAGTAGTACAATCTCTATAATTCCTCTGATTCGCCTTTTCAAATACGAATTTTAAGTAATGATCCAAGGGCTTTTGAGCTTGATCTTGAATCTTCCTTTTAAATGCTTGAATCCTTAGAACTTGTAGAAATTCCTTGTAGTTTTTAAGAAACTTGTAGCGTTTGATCCACGAGTTCCTTGTTGCTTCTTATTATGAATTCCTCTTGTTCTTGATTTTTGATCCCCTCAAATGAGAGGTTTGACCCCTTTATATAGATATGGGATGGAGTGGGCTCCAAGAAGACCTAACGGGCCTTGGTCCGTAGATCGGCCAATCAGATTTAAGCAGTGACAAGGCCGCATTTGATTGTCCAGAACATGTCACTTGTCCACGTGACACATGTTTATTGGCCTTTCTGACTTTACTTGTATTGCCATGTCATTTGGCATTTGGCAGGATCCTATTGGCTCTTTATTTGACTTGGTGCCACGTCACTTGATACGTGGCACTGGTTTGAGCCTTTAGAATTTAGTTTTGGGCTAATAAAGTAGACCCATCATTTGTGGCCCAATGAACTTGGACTTTTATTTGCTAATCCAATCCAATCCAATCCAATTATACTAGCCCATTTAATTTATTTGGACCAATATATCTTGATTTAATATATAGCCAAATTGCTTTATGGATTTAGATCCAACAAAATTTATTTGTCTACAATGTCAATTAAATATAAAAAAACATCTCTAACCTCGCAAAGTGCCGGCCAAAGATGTCAGTTTCCGATCCTGCTTCTGCCAATTAACTAGTTAGCAAAAAGGTTTGGTGCAACATTAATAACGGAGAAATTCACTAACCTTATGTTACAGCTATAGTAAAATCATCAGAAACTTGATTTTTCTAACCAAAGAATTACTCAACTTCACTTAATTTCCTATTGTTATATCATATCTTCCGAAGTCCGGCAAAGTTGGCCAAAAATCACCTCATTCCACTAAAATTATTATGTTTCACTGCATCTTCTAATTATCAACGTTAATTGATGAATATAGACATCTGGTTGGTTGATTGGTACGGAATACATAACTCATAGGCTTTGGTACTATTTCAACAAATGGCAGTAAAGATCCAACTTCACGTAGAAATTGAGGATATGTCGATTGACATTAATACTTTTTTCCAATCAAGACATAATTGATTTATTTTGCTATTTATTTGGGGTCCACTTTATTTGTCTATAATACTTTGCCATGAGATCTCGTCATAGCATCGCGGGGTGATTAGCAGTTACTCCCCAACGTCTATAAGCTTATTGGGTGATGATAACTTTTCATGGTGATTGCTTTATATGCTTCCCCATATTGTTTTAAGTTAATGGCTTGTATTTAGAGAAAAAAGCGTAGAGAGCAGCTCCACGAGCTAATTAATTGAGAGAGAAGCCAGAGCGATGGAACATATAGCGAGAAACAACTATAAGAATGGGTTTACCATAAAGTTTTCATTCTACTACCATGTGCAAGAAAGTATTCAATCGGAAACTTTAGGATATTATCTGGAGTCGCAAGGACCATTATATATTCCTTTGAAAACCTTCTACAACAGTACAACTTACTAAAAAAAGTAAATCATCTAATAGTAAATGACGAGCCATAAACTGAGAATTTATTATAATTTTGAATGAAGTTTTCAGTACGCATTCCATCTATTTATACCATGAATAATAGTATTATTAAATAATAGTATTATTAACGCCATGAAATTACAAAGATAAAATTACTCTCATAAGAAAATAGTGCAATATTATATGCAAAGTTACGTTACTATGGGGGAGCACATGATGTAGTATCTAAGGGATTGGGATTAGAGACATCGCTATGACTCTGATCATAAAACATCTTGAAGTCACAATAAAATTCTGGTACCCCATCTCTACACCTGCTCTCTAAATCCTTCGTAGGAACATCATATTCGCTTTCTTGCACTGCTAAATAATCCATGCACTGTGAAACACAAGCTTCTTCTATATCGGCAGGATACTTCGTACAATTTACTAATGTCATACACAATATTAAGAAAAACATGCAAATGTGCGGCAATACAATCATACGATTACAGTCCATTCTTGTGTTTATATTTACTGCGAAAACAAACAATTATCTTATAATGTTAAAAGGTTGATAGATTGCCAATTCAACTGAATAATGTTGATATATAGATACTACAAGAAAGCATTAATTAACGTTCAAGAAGATCCTCTCAAATATTTAAAAAACACATTGATTTTCTAAAAATATAAGATCCTGTTGTCAAACAAGCGCGAGGAGTAGCTCAATAATGGTTCTTAAAGTGGCAACTAAAATTGTTTTACTTGCTCCCTAATGCCATCGTTGCTCTCACTTTATCAAATTTTTTGCCTCTCCGTAAATTAAATTTCAATCAACAATTTTGCTATTGCATCTGTATGTAAAATTGCAATGTTCAATTGCTTTTCAAAAAAAAAACTCTCATTGTGTATATGGACTGAAATAAGTTCTGTCTTTACCGACTAGAAGACATTTCAACATACAAATTTCAAGTACAAAAAATGGAGATTTTTCCAAATATAGAAACGCAGATATTGAGGAGCAAAGACGTACAGAGCAACAAAGATGAAACAATCAAATAAATAAATAAGAGACTTTTTTGCTTACCCTTTATTTTGATAGCACGACAATGTTTGGTTTAAACTTGACAACGTTGAGGTGAGGACATGAGGGGTATTCATATAGAGCAATTAATACAGTAGAATTTAGATATATAACGCACGTTATATGAATGAACAAATATTTCATTGATTTTAAAGGATCAATTGTCCAGATGAATGGATCATCTGGTCTCTCATCACGCAATCGTTTCAAGAGAGACATTAATGAAGCCCTATGTAATTAATATGAGAAAGTAAATGTTGAAAACTCCCTAATAATATTGTTCTATCTTATCTCAGCGGCCACCTGTTGTATGAAAAACACTTCACTCTTGCGACAAGTCGCATCATGTATGAAATTAACCATTCTAGAGATGGTGATGAGATGCTCCGGTGGTACTTACTTCCACAAATTAAATGACTTTTTCCTTACAAAAGATAAATTCAATGTCTTTAGTACATCAATAAAGTAAAAGTTGAATGACCCCCTCTGTAGTTAAACCCAACTTTTACTAATTAAGGATGCACTATCTATTTAATAAACTATTTGGGTTTACCTCTTTACATTTTGTTTCCTTTCAAATTAATATAAAGAGAGCTGTCAATAACAATACCAACAATGCCAGCATAGTTAATACACTACTAACAGTGAAGTTACAAGAATTTTGCAATCACCTCATTGTCAGCAAAAGAAACGTAATTAGAACCTAAAGAAAAGTTCGCTTTCATTAAATGAATACTAAATCGGTTTTACATGGCTCAAGAGAGCATATAGTCTCATGAAGTTCTCTAACTTATAATCCAAGCTTGCAATCTCTAGCACAGGGGTATGAGTCTATATATTGATGAATCCATGTTCTCTCGAAGAACCAGTCTGCAACTGCTTCAGCAATTGTCTACACAAATAGATAAATATTTCAGTAAAATCTGCTATTAGTCATCAAAATTAAGAATGTTAAAAACACTTTATATAAATATGGATAAACATTTAAAAGAACATTACCTTATTAAACATTCTTGGAAAGTTAGCACCGAATCAGTACCTCGTCAATTGAATTCCACCGTGGGAATGACAAATAGTGATGAAATAACCCCTCGTATAAGAAGGGGTGAATCCCTCGAATGTCTTCAAGAACTCCACTCCAAAACCTAAATTAAAAAACAAAACAAATGAAACAAAAAAGAACTCAAGGAGGAAAAAAAAAAATATTTACACTTGTGTGTTGGAAGGTATGCGGCGAGTCTAACCTTTAATAATTATAAGTTGGCTATACGTGCAGTTACTTATATGACCCTTGCAATCGTCCCACACATGTCGAGGATCGAGGTATTCAGGAACCAAAGTGTTATTAATCTGGAGTTAAAGAGTGTTGAATCATCAGATGGCTAACTTTTAACTACTAAATTTTACAGGAATTAATAAAGAAGATACAAGTAATGTATTTCTAAAACGAAAGAAATGGGAAATTGTTCTCCTTGACCTGCCAAGAGTCATAAGCTGAATTAATTATAAATAGTGGAGTCTGAACGTATGAAACTGCATTCTCAGGGAAAAAGCACTGCACCATCAGTAAGGGAAACTAGGTATAAAGGGCAATAATATTAATAAAGCATAAGGAAAATGAAGTTTGGTTCGAAAACTTAAACTCTTACACGGCTTGGTTCCATGATAGACGTGCAAGATGGAGGCAAATTCTTGGCCGATCCCTTAAACGATAGGAACAAATTAATTCAGAGCTGAACATGCATATCCTACTTCTTTAGCATATGGAGTACTAACTTATTAATACACTACTAGAAATCGGATAAAATGCTACAAAGAGGTCAGAGACGGAATTCCCTCTCCAACTGATTGGAGAGGGAATTCCGCCTCCAATCCGTCTCCAATCACTGAAAGAATAAAAAAATAATTAATTTTTTTAGAGTTGGAGACGGAATTCCGTCTCCAACCAAAAAGCAAAAAGCGTGTCAGTGATTGGAGACGGAATTCCCTCTCCAATCAACTGACACACTTTTTGCTTTTTGGTTGGAGACGGAATTCCGTCTCCAACTCATAATTATAACCCCGCTCCTTCTCTCTTCCACATTCAGTATCTCCTCTCCCCAAAATTAAAAAACCCCCAAACCAGTCACTGCCTCCCCAGCGAAGCCACTCCCTCCACGGCGAAGTTGCTCCCTCCCCGGTTTTGGTTTATTTTAATATTTGTTGATTGATTTTGCAGAATGGGTTGTCGATGAATGAGAGGTTTATGGCCGAAGCAACGAAGCTGTTTAAGGACAGTAAACATCTATTGGTGTCGAATAATTCTGCTATTGGAGCTGTAACTGTAATGCCCTTGATGTTCTCTTTGATTTTTGTGTTGTAAATTTGTTTGTTGTGTTTAATTTGAAAGATTGTGTTATTGATTTGAGTTCTTGATTCGCAGGAGGAAATTGAACAGTATTGGTTTGCGTTTGTTCTGTACTCGGTGAAGAGGTTAAGTGAGAATAAAGAGGAAAATTTGAGTAATGGGAATGCAGGAAATGGATTTAGTTTATGCAAGATTCTTCGAGAGGCGAAACTCAAGTGGGTTTTATTTAATTTTTGAATGTTTTGTGTTTCTTGTAAAAGTCTTGATTTTGTCTAGGTTCTTATGAAATTTGTTTCATTTGTTGTAGTATCGTAGACTTCTTCAAAGAACTTCCGCAGTTTATTGTTAAAGTTGGTCCAATATTAAGCAACCTATATGGTTCAGATTGGGAGAAGAGACTTGAGGTAATGAGGAGTCTCAGTTCTGAAGCTATTATAGTTTCTATTGGCTCAGTCGAGTAGTTTGTTATGTTTACGTTTGTTTCTTTAATATTTATTCATGTTTTTTTTTATCTGTTTGAATTTTTGTATCAGGCTAAGGAATTGCAGACCAACTTTGTGCATATGAGCCTTTTGAGCAAGTGAGTACTCTTTCAAACACCAGTTTCCTCTACTTCTGAAGCTTTGTGGTTTTTTATCATACTGTAAATGTTAGAATTCTAATATTTTTGTGTAGCAGGATTTGTATAATTCCGTCTCTAACCAACCAAAAAAAAATTAAATAATTTTATTAGAGACGGAATTCCGTCTCTAAACAAAAAAAAATAATTTTTAAATTTTTTATTGGAGAGGAAATTCCGTCTCTAAGCAATAAAATTAATATATATAATTTATGTTGGAGAGGGAATTCCCTCTCCAATCATTAAATTAATTAATTAATTTAATTAATTTAATGATTGGAGAGGGAATTCCCTCTCCAAATGAAAAAGTTAGTGCGCCCTGACACAGTGTTGGAGACGGAATTCCGTCTCCAAAACTGTGTCAGTGTGTCAGCTACTTTTCCATTTGGAGACGGAATTCCGTCTCCAAGCAGTCCAACGACGCGCTTAAAAGCGAAGGACGCGCAGAGACGGAATTCCGTCTCCAAACACCTTTTAGAGAGGGAATTCCGTCTCCAAACTTAGACGCAAATCAATTAATTTCTAGTAGTGATACTAAAGCAGAAAAGATGATGAGACTCACATGTAGAGTTACAACTCTATCATATCCTACTTCTTTAGTATATGCAGAAGTTTGGCTTTGCTTCGTGTCATTGGTCTCGGTGGATCGAACACTTGATCAGCACGTGTTCGGGCTACATCACCTCCACTGACCTCCGCTCCTCATTAGCTTCAATTTTAATCGACTGAAGTGTTAGCAACTAAATCCAGAAATAACAATAGGGATTTGACAGGCTTTGATAGAGTAAACTCTGTCCTTAAGGAATTTAAGCCTCCCACTTCAGTTGCTGCAGGGATGATGACAGAATTCCTCCAGGATTTACAAAGCCAATGAAATTCAAGTTTCAGCAATTAACTTGAATTTCCCACTTGAACAGAAAGTTATGATTTGTGATAAGCAGTGAGAGAAGAAGAAGGAAGAATAATATTCTGTGTCTTACGTTTGGGAGATGATAGGTATTTATAATACCAATTCACGTCTGTTCCAATTGCCAGACAAACCTTTTCACAAAAGGACACTTAATTAAACCAACAGTCATCTCTTTTGGATTTAAAAATTAATAAGTAAAAACGTTATTTAATAATAAAATATTATTACTAAAAGATGACTGAAATTAATTAATTTCGGGCTAATTTAATTAACCCAAGGCCCAAGCGCCCCAAGTGCCCAAGTGCCATCTTTGACTATTTAATATTATAGTCAACCTTTTGGCTTCCCTCCAAAACTTCTCTAAAATATTCAAACCAAGTAAGACAAGAAGTGCTTTTAAACACTTCTCCCTTTCTCTATTTTATCAATGTGGGACAAAGCTCCTTCTCTCAAACTACTAACCATCAAGCACTAACTAATCTAACAATCCCCCACTTAGTTAGTGATTGATGTTGTTTATAAAGATTTATTTATATAGCAGGTCTCTTTCGAGTTGAACCTGCTACTTGTATAAACTCTCAGGACCTTGTCGAAATTGATGGTTAGAGTGATATCTATTGAACCACAATTCCTTAATGACAAGACGGAAAAGCTTTATACGCATAAACCATACCAACTTCATAACTTGTTCACCGTATGTGTTAGCACTCGAATATGGCCTTGTGCTACTTCCTGATTCATAAACACTTACAAAGTCTTGTATCCCAGACTTTAACAGAAGCGGCACCACTTCTTGTGTTTATATAGGTGAAGTTTTAAACCAAATCCTTTAAAAGGACTTACTTAGTTCTTAACCCGAACTCTGTTTCTTCATTAAGAGTATTAAATACTCACCCTCCAATTTCTAAGTACTGTACACTCCAGTACCTGCTAACAGTCACAACCTTAACTTGTTGTTACCTTTTGAACCTTTAGTATTGTTGTGTAATAATAAAGGTAAGGTTTCCGTTAAGTGTGCCAAATTACCTAAGACCCATAGCACTTGTAGTGTTTGTTATCATATCCCTCGCGAGTCCTTTAGTAAATGGGTCTGCCAGGTTGTCCTTAGACTTTACATAAACAACTGTGATAATTCCATCCCGAATTAGTTGTCTTATGTACTTATGTCTTAAAGCAATAGGCCTAGATTTTCCATTATAAATCTTGCTAAATGCTTTAGACATGGTATTTTCACTATCGCAGTGCAAAATAATGGCTGGCATCGGTTGTGGTCACAACTCAATATCTAGCAATAAATTTCTCAGCCATTCTGCCTCTAAGCCTGCTGTTCCTAATGCAATAAACTCAGCTTCCATGGTGGAATGAGTTAAACACGTCTGTTTCTTAGAAGCCCATGAAACCGCTCCTCCACCTAAGGTGAAAATCCATCCAGACGTAGACTTGGTATCACCGACACTAGATATCCAACTAGCATCACAATATCCTTCTAATACTGAAGGAAACCTGTTATAATATAACGCAAAGGACTTTGTCCTTTTAAGATAACCAAGTACTCTCGCTATACCACTCCAATGTTCACGTCCAGGATTATGAGTATATCTTGACAACTTACAAACAGCAAAGGCAACATCCGGCCTAGTGCAATGCATAGCATACATCAAGCTCCCAATTGCACTAGCGTATTCTAGTTGACTAACAGATCTTCCATGGTTCTTAACCATTTTCTTTGAAGCATCAAATGGCGTATTAAATTCTTTAATACCCAAATGACTAAACTTGGTAAGAACTTTGTCAACGTAGTGAGACTGACATAGGGAGAAACCCCCACTATATTTTTTAACTTTAATACCCAAGATAGTATCAACTTCTCCCAAATCTTTCATTTTGAATTGAGAAGTTAAGTGCTTCTTAGTTTCTTTTATGCCTTGCATATTTGTTCCAATAATAAGCATGTCATCAACATAAAGACATACTATCACTCCATAATCTTTTGTGAACTTGGAATATATGCATTTATCTGCTTCATTATGTTTGAAGCTATTCGATAGTATAACACTATCAAATTTTTCGTGCCACTGTTTTGGAGCTTGTTTCAGTCCATACAGTGACTTGACCAATTTACAAACTTTCTTCTCATTTCCAGAAAGCACAAACCCTTCGGGTTGCTCCATGTATACTTCTTCATCAAGATCACCATTTAAGAAAGCTGTCTTAACATCCATTTAATGGACGTTTAGATCATATATTGATGCCAAAGCAAACAATACTCTTATTGAGGTAATCCTGGCGACAGGAGCATATCAAAATAATCTACTCCTGGCTATTGTCAGAAGCCTTTAGCTACTAGTCTAGCCTTAAAGGTTTGTAGAGAGCCATCGGTATTTTATTTTCTCCTGAACACCCATTTACACCCAATAGCTTTAGTATGAGGTGGTAAATCTGCCAATGCCCATGTTCCATTTGAAATAAGAGAATCCATTTCATCATTTATAGCTTCTTTCCAGAAAGCTGAATCTCTTGAGGTCATTGCTTCACTATATGTCTTAGGATCCTCTTCTATATTCAAAACAATAGGTATTTTTGTTAATAACTTATCTCTACTTCCTTCAACTAAAAAGACTAGTGCTTGAGAAGAAATAAAATCAGAACCTAAGTTCTTCTCTTTTCTAACTCGTTGACTTTTCCTTTGTTCAACAGGAAATTCAGTTGCCTTTCTTTTACCTCTAGAAGTACAACTAGAATCTGTACTACCATTTAGAGTTACTGCATTCTCATCTTGAGTTACCACACGAGTATTTTCTATATTCTCATGTGAATTATTTGAATCACCAATAAACTTTGTTTCCAAGAACTCAACATCTTTAGATTCTACAATAACTTTAGACTCAATGTCTAACAGTCTGTATGCCTTTGAGTTCTCTGCATATCCTACGAATATGCTCTTGTTCCTCTAGGTCCTAACTTTGTTCTTTTAGGATCAGGAATTCTATAATAGGCTAAACAGCCCCATACCCTCAAGAAATTTAAGTTAGGCTTTCTTCCTTTCCATAATTCATATGATGAAACCTTAAACTTCTTTGAAGGTACTCTATTGTGCACAAAACAAGCTGTTAATAAAGCCTCCCCCCACAAATTCGTTGGTAACTTAGCATGTAAGAGCATGGCATTAACCATGTCTACCAACGTTCTATTTTTCCGTTCAGCAAGACCATTTTGCTGTGGGGTATATGGTGCAGTAACTTGGTGTATCAAACCATTTTCTTCACAATAAGCAGAGAATTCATTTGAAAGATATTCACCTCCTCGATCACTACGAAAAACCTTAATCTTCTTTTCCAATTGATTTTCTACTAATACCTTGTAACTCTTGAACATTTCAAAGGCTTGATCTTTTGTTTTCATTAGATAAACATACGTGTATCTAGAATGATCATCTATAAAAGTAATAAAGTATCTATTTCCACCTCTAGTTAGATGACCATTCAATTCACATATATCAAAATGCACAAGTTCAAGTAAACTGCTTGTTCTTTCTATTTTCGGAAAGGCTTTCTTAGTCATCTTAGCTTGTATGCATATTTCACATCTTTCATCAACACTTTTCACACATGGAATTAATTCATTTTTTGACATAAACTTTACTAAACCAAAGTTAACATGTGAAATTCTATGATGCCATAAATTAAAAGATGACTCAATCATATAAGCAGAAACTTGAACTTTATTAATACTTAATTTGAACATGCCCTCACTAGAGTAGCCTTGTCCTACAAATACACCATTCTTAGAGAAAATAATCTTTTCAGCCTCTATAACAGCTTTGAGGCCTTTCTTACATAACAGATTTGCAGAAATTAAATTCTTCCTAACATTTGGAACATGATGAATATTTGTTAAAATCAACTTCTTTCCAGAAGTAAACTGAAGTTCAACAATTCCTTTTCCAAGGACCTTGGTCGTATCATGATTCCCCATATAGACCTTTTCATCACTAGTTACAACTTCATAACGTTTGAAGAAACTTTTGTCATTGCACACGTGAATAGTTGCACCGGAATCATACGACCAATCTGCAGATTTTAGAACCGCTGCCATGTTGCATTCAGTCACCATACTCAGAGTCATAGCAGAAACCATAGCATCCGAAGGAGAAGCTTGTTGTTGTTCAACGTTATTCACCTTCTTCTGTCCGGCATTCCCATCATTTTTCTGTTTCTTGAAAAATCTACAATCTCTCTTAAAATGGCCCTTCTTGCCACAGTGATAACATGGTCCTTTCTTATTGTTAGAAGAATTTTCATTTTGTGCAGAATCAAATTTTCTCTTTTTTCCAGACTTGTTTCCAGATTTTCCAGAATTATTTGTCTTACTAGAGTCAACATAATTCACCTTTGAACCAGTTTCTAAGGCATATTTATTTTAATGTTTCCGTATTTTTTCTTCAATCCGAATATGCTTTGTGAACTGGTCCACATTAAAATCTTCAGAAGAATGTAATAACTTCTTCCTATAGTCATTCCAAGTGACTGGTAATTTTGCAAGTATAGCAGCCACTTGAAGAGATTCAGAAACATCAATTTTAAAATCCTTAAGTCTAGAAATTAACACAAGCAATTCATCTACTTGTTCCATGACAAATTTTCCATCAACCATTTGAAATTCAAAAAATTTCATACCAAGAAATCTGCCCGTTCCTTGCTTCATATTGGTGTATTTGTATTCTAAGGCTCTCCAGATTTCTTGCGGTGAATTAATAGGGCGAAACAAATCATATAAACGATCAGATAATGAGTTTAAAATAAAACCTCTACAGCGCACCTCGTCATCTTCACGTTTCTTCCGTGCTGCCTTAATAGCATCAGTGTCTTGTGGGGTTGGTGCTGGAATTGCAGGAAGATCAGCGCTTAGCAGATATGCAATTCCCAACTCTGTGAGAAAGAACAACAACTTGTCCTTCCAACTGGTGAAATTTGTGCCATCAAAACGATCCAGTTTCAACACTTCGAACATCTTGTTAAAACAGGAATCAGTTCCAGTTGCCTCCATTATTGTAGTAAATAAATTCCTTAAGATTGTTAGCAACTAAATCCAGAAATAACAATAGGGATTTGACAGGCTTTGATAGAGTAAACTCTGTCCTTAAGGAATTTAAGCCTCCCACTTCAGTTGCTGCAGGGATGATGGCAGAATTCCTCCAGGATTTACAAAGCCAATGAAATTCAAGTTTCAGCAATTAACTTGAATTTCCCACTTGAACAGAAAGTTATGATTTGTGATAAGCAGTGAGAGAAGAAGAAGGAAGAATAATATTATGTGTCTTACGTTTGGGATATGATAGGTATTTATAATACCAATTCACGTCTGTTCCAATTAACAGACAAACCTTTTCACAAAAGGACACTTAATTAAACCAACAGTCATCTCTTTTGGATTTAAAAATTAATAAGTAAAAATGTTATTTAATAATAAAATATTATTACTAAAAAATGACTGAAATTAATTAATTTCGGGCTAATTTAATTAACCCAAGGTCCAAGCGCCCCAAGTGCCCAAGTGCCATCTTTGACTATTTAATATTATAGTCAACCTTTTGGCTTCCCTCCAAAACTTCTCTAAAATATTCAAACCAAGTAAGACAAGAAGTGCTTTTAAACACTTCTCCCTTTCTCTATTTTATCAATGTGGGACAAAGTTCCTTCTCTCAAACTACTAACCATCAAGCACTAACTAATCTAACAATCCCCCACTTAGTTAGTGATTGATGCTGTTTATAAAGATTTATGCATATAGCAGGTCTCTTTCGAGTTGAACCTGCTACTTGTATAAACTCTAGGACCTTGTCGAAATTGATGGTTAGAGTGATATCTATTGAACCACAATTCCTTAATGACAAGACGGAAAAGCTTTATACGCATAAACCATACCAACTTCATAACTTGTTCACCGTATGTGTTAGCACTAGAATATGGCCTTGTGCTACTTCCTGATTCATAAACACTTACAATGTCTTGTATCCCAGACTTTAACAGAAGCGGCACCACTTCTTGTGTTTATATAGGTGAAGTTTTAAACCAAATCCTTTAAAAGGACTTACTTAGTTCTTAACCCGAACTCTGTTTCTTCATTAAGAGTATTAAATACTCACCCTCCAATTTCTAAGTACTGTACACTCCAATACCTGCTAACAGTCACAACCTTAACTTGTTGTTACCTTTTGAACCTTTAGTATTGTTGTGTAATAATAAAAGTAAGGTTTCCGTTAAGTGTGACAAATTACCTAAGACCCATAGCACTTGTAGTGTTTGTTATCATATCCTTCGCGAGTCCTTTAGTAAATGGGTCTGCCAGGTTGTCCTTAGACTTTACATAAACAACTGTGATAATTCCATCCCGAATTAGTTGTCCTATGTACTTATGTCTTAAAGCAATAGGCCTAGATTTTCCATTATAAATCTTGCTAAATGCTTTAGACATGGTATTTTCACTATCGCAGTGCAAAATAATGGCTGGCATCGGTTGTGGTCACAACTCAATATCTAGCAATAAATTTCTCAGCCATTCTGCCTCTAAGTCTGCGGTTCCTAATGCAATAAACTCAGCTTCCATGGTGGAATAAGTTAAACACGTCTGTTTCTTAGAAGCCCATGAAACCGCTCCTCCAACTAAGGTGAAAATCCATCCAGACGTAGACTTGGTATCACCGACACTAGATATCCAACTAGCATCACAATATCCTTCTAATACTGAAGGAAACCTGTTATAATATAACGCAAAGGACTTTGTCCTTTTAAGATAACCAAGTACTCTCGCTATACCACTCCAATGTTCATTTCCAGGATTATGAGTATATCTTGACAACTTACAAACAGCAAAGGCAACATCCGGCCTAGTGCAATGCATAGCATACATCAAGCTCCCAATTGCACTAGCGTATTCTAGTTGACTAACAGATCTTCCATGGTTCTTAACCATTTTCTTTGAAGCATCAAATGGCGTATTAAATTCTTTAATACCCAAATGACTAAACTTGGTAAGAACTTTGTCAACGTAGTGAGTTTGACATAGGGAGAAACCCCCACTATATTTTTTAACTTTAATACCCAAGATAGTATCAACTTCTCCCAAATCTTTCATTTTGAATTGAGAAGTTAAGTGCTTCTTAGTTTCTTTTATGCCTTGCATATTTGTTCCAATAATAAGCATGTCATCAACATAAAGACATACTATCACTCCATAATCTTTTGTGAACTTGGAATATATGCATTTATCTGCTTCATTATGTTTGAAGCTATTCGATAGTATAACACTATCAAATTTTTCGTGCCACTGTTTTGGAGCTTGTTTCAGTCCATACAGTGACTTGACCAATTTACAAACTTTCTTCTCATTTCCAGAAAGCACAAACCCTTCGGGTTGCTCCATGTATACTTCTTCATCAAGATCACCATTTAAGAAAGCTGTCTTAACATCCATTTGATGGACGTTTAGATCATATATTGATGCCAAAGCAAACAATACTCTTATTGAGGTAATCCTGGCGACAGGAGCATATCAAAATAATCTACTCCTGGCTATTGTCAGAAGCCTTTAGCTACTAGTCTAGCCTTAAAGGTTTGTAGAGAGCCATCGGTATTTTATTTTCTCCTGAACACCCATTTACACCCAATAGCTTTAGTATGAGGTGGTAAATCTGCCAATGCCCATGTTCCATTTGAAATAAGAGAATCCATTTCATCATTTATAGCTTCTTTCCAGAAAGCTGAATCTCTTGAGGTCATTGCTTCACTATATGTCTTAGGATCCTCTTCTATATTCAAAACAATAGGTATTTTTGTTAATAACTTATCTCTACTTCCTTCAACTAAAAAGACTAGTGCTTGAGAAGAAATAAAATCAGAACCTAAGTTCTTCTCTTTTCTAACTCGTTGACTTTTCCTTTGTTCAACAGGAAATTCAGTTGCCTTTCTTTTACCTCTAGAAGTACAACTAGAATCTGTACTACCATTTAGAGTTACTGCATTCTCATCTTGAGTTACCACACGAGTATTTTCTATATTCTCATGTGAATTATTTGAATCACCAATAAACTTTGTTTCCAAGAACTCAACATCTTTAGATTCTACAATAACTTTAGACTCAATGTCTAACAGTCTGTATGCCTTTGAGTTCTCTGCATATCCTACGAATATGCTCTTGTTCCTCTAGGTCCTAACTTTGTTCTTTTAGGATCAGGAATTCTATAATAGGCTAAACAGCCCCATACCCTCAAGAAATTTAAGTTAGGCTTTCTTCCTTTCCATAATTCATATGATGAAACCTTAAACTTCTTTGAAGGTACTCTATTGTGCACAAAACAAGCTGTTAATAAAGCCTCCCCCCACAAATTCGTTGGTAACTTAGCATGTAAGAGCATGGCATTAACCATGTCTACCAACGTTCTATTTTTCCGTTCAGCAAGACCATTTTGCTGTGGGGTATATGGTGCAGTAACTTGGTGTATCAAACCATTTTCTTCACAATAAGCAGAGAATTCATTTGAAAGATATTCACCTCCTCGATCACTACGAAAAACCTTAATCTTCTTTTCCAATTGATTTTCTACTAATACCTTGTAACTCTTGAACATTTCAAAGGCTTGATCTTTTGTTTTCATTAGATAAACATGCGTGTATCTAGAATGATCATCTATAAAAGTAATAAAGTATCTATTTCCACCTCTAGTTAGATGACCATTCAATTCACATATATCAGAATGCACAAGTTCAAGTAAACTACTTGTTCTTTCTATTTTCGGGAAGGCTTTCTTAGTCATCTTAGCTTGTATGCATATTTCACATCTTTCATCAACACTTTTCACACATGGAATTAATTCATTTTTTGACATAAACTTTACTAAACCAAAGTTAACATGTGAAAGTCTATGATGCCACAAATTAAAAGATGACTCAACCATATAAGCAGAAACTTGAACTTTATTAATACTTAATTTGAACATGCCCTCACTAGAGTAGCCTTGTCCTACAAATACACCATTCTTAGAGAAAATAATCTTTTCAGCCTCTATAACAGCTTTGAGGCCTTTCTTACATAACAGATTTGCAGAAATTAAATTCTTCCTAACATTTGGAACATGATGAACATTTGTTAAAATCAACTTCTTCCCAGAAGTAAACTGAAGTTCAACAATTCCTTTTCCAAGGACCTTGGCAGTATCATGATTCCCCATATAGACCTTTTCATCACCAGTTGCAACTTCATAACGTTTGAAGAAACTTTTGTCATTGCACACGTGAATAGTTGCACCGGAATCATACGACCAATCTGCAGATTTTAGAACCGCTGCCATGTTGCATTCAGTCACCATACTCAGAGTCATAGCAGAAACCATAGCAACGATATCCGAAGGAGAAGCTTGTTGTTGTTCAACGTTATTCACCTTATTATGTCCGGCATTCCCATCATTTTTCTGTTTCTTGAAAAATCTACAATCTCTCTTAAAATGGCCCTTCTTGCCACAGTGATAACATGGTCCTTTCTTATTGTCAGAAGAATTTTCATTTTGTGCAGAATCAAATTTTCTCTTTTTTTAAGACTTGTTTCCAGATTTTCCAGAATTATTTGTCTTACTAGAGTCAACATAATTCACCTTTGAACCAGTTTCTAAGGCATATTTATTTTCACGTTTCCGTGTTTCTTCTTCAATCCGAATATGCTTTGTCAACTGATCCACATTAAAATCTTCAGAAGAATATAATAACTTCTTCCTATAGTCATTCCAAGTGGCTGGTAATTTTGCAAGTATAGCAGCCACTTGAAGAGATTCAGAAACATCAATTTTAAAATCCTTAAGTCTAGAAATTAACACAAGCAAATCATCTACTTGTTCCATGACAGATTTTCCATCAACCATTTGAAATTCAAAAAATTTCATACCAAGATATCTGTCCGTTCCTTGCTTCATAGTGGTGTATTTGTGTTCTAAGGCTCTCCAGATTTCTTGCGGTGAATTAATAGGGCGAAACAAATTATATAAACGATCAGATAATAAGTTTTAAAAAAAAACCTCTACAGCGCACCTCGTCATCTTCACGTTTCTTCCGTGCTGCCTTAATAGCATCAATGTCGTGTGGGGTTGGTGCTGGAATTGCAGGAAGATCAGCTTTCAGCAGATATGCAATTCCCAACTCTGTGAGAAAGAACAACACTTGTCCTTCAAACGGGTGAAATTTGTGCCATCAAAACGATACAGTTTCAACACTTCGAACATCTTGTTAAAACGGGAATCAGTTCCAGTTGCCTCCATTATTGTAGTAAATAAATTCCTTAAGATTGTTAGCAACTAAATCCAGAAATAACAATAGGGATTTGACAGGCTTTGATAGAGTAAACTCTGTCCTTAAGGAATTTAAACCTCCCACTTCAGTTGCTGCCGGGATGATGGCAGAATTCCTCCAGGATTTACAAAGCCAATGAAATTCAAGTTTCAGCAATTAACTTGAATTTCCCACTTGAACAGAAAGTTATGATTTGTGATAAGCAATGAGAGAAGAAGAAGGAAGAATAATATTCTTAGTCTTACGTTTGGGAGAGGATAGGTATTTATAATACCAATTCACGTCTGTTCCAATTAACAGACAAACCTTTTCACAAAAGGACACTTAATTAAACCAACAGTCATCTCTTTTGGATTTAAAAATTAATAAATAAAAACGTTATTTAATAATAAAATATTATTACTAAAAGATGACTGAAATTAATTAATTTCGGGCTAATTTAATTAACCCAAGGTCCAAGCGCCCCAAGTGCCCAAGTGCCATCTTTGACTATTTAATATTATAGTCAACCTTTTGGCTTCCCTCCAAAACTTCTCTAAAATATTCAAACCAAGTAAGACAAGAAGTGCTTTTAAACACTTCTCCCTTTCTCTATTTTATCAATGTGGGACAAAGTTCCTTCTCTCAAACTACTAACCATCAAGCACTAACTAATCTAACATGAAGCTCATCAAACAACCCAATGTCATCATTTGGAGGACTTTCCTCGTACAATTGGTCGTCTCTAACTTCCAAGTGTTATGGGTATGCAATACCAATAATTAAATCAACCTCATTACTACTTGTGTTACTTCTTGTATCCAATCTCGACGACCTCCAGTTCACATTACCACTTCGCAGACGGACTCTCCTGATCCTAGTAAGCTGGCGGCGGCCAAGTTCGTACTTGCCCTTCTTCCTTTAAGCTATCTTCTTGCCACCGGTGGCACGTGTTTTTTCCATAAATTTTCGTGAAACTCCCATGGTTAATGAAATAAACCTAAAAACATAGTTATTTGGCTGGAAAACTACGATTTTCAGCATAATAACCCATGTCATAGCTTCCTGAAATGAAATTAGGAATTGGTTGATAAGCGAACTGATTGACTGAAAAAAAAAAAAAGAACCCCTTTTGCATTTTAGGTGAACCATGGAACGGTGTGGCTGTAATAGCAGGGAATGATACTGATAGGGAAAATATGAAGGAATAAACATCGAGACGAAATTGTAGCCGAGAATCGTCAGCTCTGATACCAATTGTAACGAATCTCACAGTGGATTTGCTATGAAATTCGAAAGAAAGAAAAAGGAAAAACTAAAGAAAAATATAAAGAAAAGATAATTTTTCATTCAACATGTAGAGAACCTACTAAAATGAGAATGACATTATTATCCTAACCAACTAAATTGGGGTGCTACACAAATAAAAATAGAAAATTGAGACTAAACTGCAAAAAATTGAAACTATGTAAATAGACTAATATAGACGTCCATGGGTCATTTGTTACCGATGATGCTGCACTACTCATTTGAATATTGAGGGTCCTTTTTTCCTTGGAGAAAAATATAGTGTTCGATTGCTAATACGAATTGTCATCAGTAACCAAAACTTGCAAATTTTACGAATTGTTAATCCTAAAAGAAGTGCTAAAAATTATAAAGTAATACACAAAATATTTGCTCATGCAGAGTCCGAGGCGGTAGAGCCGCACCCCTAACTATTACATCCCGAAACCAAAAAGCATCCTTTAAATTTGTATCAACAACAGCGAAGCTAAAACTTAAATCTAAATCATTCCGTCACCGTCAATCAGAATTACCTATACATACAAAAGGAACTAAAGGCGCCGTTTCAGGCTCGTAACAAAACGGCGCGGCTGGATGCTGCCATTTCTTAAACACCATTACCGGCTTCTCCGTAATCTCCTTTTTTACCTCTTCCTTAATCGCCAAGCTGGACAATGAATTAATCGCTAATTTTAAATTATCCGATTCAGGAGACGTCGGAGAAGTAATCAGCGGCGATAACAGCGGTATTGCTACATTCCAATCGGCTGTACGGTTTATTTGTATTGGCGCCGGCGATATACGTTGTAACCGGCTTGGATGTCGCCGGTTGCCGGAAAATGAACTACTGCATTGTTTTTTATCCGCCATTTTCTTAGAGAGAGATTGTAATTTGTGAAATTTAGGGTTTGTAGTGAGAGAGTGAACATGAGGGGTATAAATAGGGAAGCATATGGAGTGCACGTGCAGAGAGAGTGCATAGGAAAAAGGGGTGATAGTGAGAGAGATTCACTCAGTCAAAGGTCAAACAGACTTAGCTAGAGAGAAAAATAACAATTTATACCTTTTTATGTGAAAATTATTTACATATCCAATTTTACTTTAAAAATCAAACTTCCTCTCAACTATGAACAATAGTCAATCTCCCCTTTTTATCCAACACAATATCTGATTTATCCTTAATATTTTTTATCCCCCATCTATGTATTCCCCCCGTTCCAAAATAGTTGTTATAGTTCAGATTTTGAGAGTCAAACGAGTTTAACTTTGACCCTAATATTTTCATATGTCTTTTAAATATTTTGAATTATTAATTATTGTGACTTATAGTACTTTTTATGTAGTTTCTAAATATATAAACATCGTTACAAAAAACTTAAAGGTTATATGTTTAAATTCGCGGTCAAAATGAACTCGTTTGACTCTCGAAATCCGAACTATGACAACCATTTTGGAACGGAGGGAGTAATATATATATATTTTATATATGATTCTTTTAACAAAGATGATTTACCTATAATTAGAGATAATATTTTATTTTATACACTAACTTATGTTCATTAGCATAATAAATAGGATAATATGAATTTAGTACAAAGTCTACTATTATTTTAATTACATGATTGTTATTTTAGTTTTAAGTGCATCAAGCATGTATATAATCTCTCTCTCTCTCTCTCTCTCTCTCTCTCTCTCTCTCTCTCTCTCTCTCTCTCTCTCTCTCTCTCTCTCAATGTCTGGGTGTGATACATATACTTGCATGGCGGGGGAGGGGTATCTCTATTTGTTTAAAAAATTACTCTCTTATTTTTTAACATCTATATAGATTTTTGAGTTTTGAGTTTTGACTATAAAATAAAATATAAGTTTAAATTTAAAATTTATTTAAAGTGTGAATGTATAATATTTTGAAATTAGTTACAGAATCAGCTGACATTTTTAATTTTCTTTTTGTGTTGTATAGACTAATTATATGCTTATGTTGGACACTCCATTTTAATTTTTGTGTTGGCCAAAATCAGGATAGGACAACAAATCGAATTTGTAATAGGTTTAACTGGTAATTTGCTTGTATCAAAGTGATGTTTGAGCTAAGCTGATTTCGAACTGAATGAAAAGCTTTAGAAAAATAACGAGGCAAGAAATATTTTTAAAGATAAACGAGACGACAAATAGAAAGTAAAAGTTGAATATTGTATTGATCGTGTCCTCTTGTTTACAAACGAGCCCTATTTATAATCAGGAGAAATAATGATATTGTAAATATCATAATGGTCCCTTTATGGCCATTATTCCGTACATAACCGTAGTTGACTCACGATCTATCCTTTTAAATGTTAGAGCAACGGTCGACAGTTACAAAGTCTCGGCCTCGTTTTCTGAAGCGCTACGTCTGTTCGGGGCCTCGTTGCTATGATGCTTACTCCGAGCTTAATACTTTAAGTTCACTCCTCCTCGTTTCCTGAGGTGATTTCTCGGGGCAAGGAGATAGGCAATCTCCACTCGTAGGCATGCCTCGTGGAGCAGTCTTTGTGTTAAGCTTTGAGCCCTTATTTGAGACCTCGGTGACTTTTCACCCAATACAATTTTTATTGTGTAATAGATTAATATTTTAGTTTTCATTTTAAATAATGAAAATACTGATACAAGTAAATTATATTTATCCTTACTTTTGTATTTTGCTCATTTACTACATTGAACATCATTACTTATATGCTCTATTGTCATTTCTCTCTATTTTTTGTTTGAAAATAGTATTTCGTTATATAGATAAGTCCATAGCATAAAATAAAATATCAAGATAATAAAAAAATAAAAATATAAAGGCATGATAGCCAAAAGGGTAAAGTAGGCATTTTTAAAAGTCAATTGAGATAAAGAGGGGAGAATGACAATTGTCCATAGTTGAGGGGAATTTGATTTTTAAAGTAAAGTTAGGGTGCATAAATAATTTTCACCCTATTTTTAATTTTAATTCATTCCGGAAATAATGATCATTTTTCAAATTTTGAACTCCTGTTTAATTTTAATGATAAATTTTATAGTAATATACACATTATGACGTACGTATGTAAGAATACAAGTTTCAGAAGAATTATAGTCACATAAATGTTATGACTTATTTAAAATTACAAGTTTTAAAAATTTCATTTATTTTTTAAACTTTGTGTCCAATAAAAATGATTATATAGATTAGGCGAAAAGAGTATTGTATAGTGTATAGCACAAACTATTAATGACACTCTTATGAAGAGAATTATTCTAGACTAATCTCTAAACAAATTATTCTAGACTAATCTCTAAATAAACAAATTGCTATGTTTACTAATGGCGAACCACAGGAGTTACTATTACTTCGTTTCGTTAAATTTGTACATATATATAGATATATTAAGAAAAAATAAATTAAAATATGTAGTATAAATTAGGAGTATATCATACTACTATATTTATGTTATTATAAATTTTTTAAAATTTTGATCTTAGACATCTATTTATGTGGCAAAATTTTAAAAAATTTATAATAACATAAATATAGTAGTATGATATACTCCTAATTTATACTACATATTTTAATTTATTTTTTCTTAATATATCTATATATATGTACAAATTTAACGAAACGAAGTAATAGTAACTCTGGCCAACTTTTGTTGTAGCCACATAAATAGATGTCTAAGATCAAAATTTTAAAAAATTTATAATAACATAAATATAGTAGTATTATATACTCCTAATTTATACTACATATTTTAATTTATTTTTTCTTAATATATCTATATATATGTACAAATTTAACGAAACGAAGTAATAGTAACTCCTGTGGTTCGCCATTAGTAAACATAGCAATTTGTTTATTTAGAGATTAGTCTAGAATAATTTGTTTAGAGATTAGTCTAGAATAATTCTCTTCATAAGAGTGTCATTAATAGTTTGTGCTATACACTATACAATACTCTTTTCGCCTAATCTATATAATCATTTTTATTGGACACAAAGTTTAAAAAATAAATAAAATTTTTAAAACTTGTAATTTTAAATAAGTCATAACATTTATGTGACTATAATTCTTCTGAAACTTGTATTCTTACATACGTACGTCATAATGTGTATATTACTATAAAATTTATCATTAAAATTAAACAGGAGTTCAAAATTTGAAAAATGATCATTATTTCCGGAATGAATTAAAATTAAAAATAGGGTGAAAATCATTTATGCACCCTAACTTTACTTTAAAAATCAAACTCCCCTCAACTATGGACAATTGTCATTCTCCCCTCTTTATCTCAATTGACTTTTAAAAATGCCTACTTTACCCTTTTGGCTATCATGCCTTTATATTTTTATTTTTTTATTATCTTGATATTTTATTTTATGCTATGGACTTATCTATATAACGAAATACTATTTTCAAACAAAAAATAGAGAGAAATGACAATAGAGCATATAAGTAATGATGTTCAATGTAGTAAATGAGCAAAATACAAAAGTAAGGATAAATATAATTTACTTGTATCAGTATTTTCATTATTTAAAATGAAAACTAAAATATTAATCTATTACACAATAAAAATTGTATTGGGTGAAAAGTCACCGAGGTCTCAAATAAGGGCTCAAAGCCTAACACAAAGACTGCTCCACGAGGCATGCCTACGAGTGGAGATTGCCTATCTCCTTGCCCCGAGAAATCACCTCAGAAAACGAGGAGGAGTGAACTTAAAGTATTAAGCTCGGAGTAAGCATCATAGCAACGAGGCCCCGAACAGACGTAGCGCTTCAGAAAACGAGGCCGTGACTTTGTAACTGTCGACCGTTGCTCTAACATTTAAAAGGATAGATCGTGAGTCAACTACAGTTATGTACGGAATAATGGCCATAAAGGGACCATTATGATATTTACAACATCATTATTTCTCCTGATTATAAATAGGGCTCGTTTGTAAACAAGAGGACACGATCAATACAATATTCAACTTTTACTTTCTATTTGTCGTCTCGTTTATCTTTAAAAATATTTCTTGCCTCGTTATTTTTCTAAAGCTTTTCATTCAGTTCGAAATCAGCTTAGCTCAAACATCACTTCGATACAAGCAAATTACCAGTTAAACCTATTACAAATTCGATTTGTTGTCCTATCCTGATTTTGGCCAACACAAAAATTAAAATGGAGTGTCCATCATAAGCATATAATTAATCTATACAACACAAAAAGAAAATTAAAAATGTCAGCTGATTCTGTAACTAATTTCAAAATATTATACATTCACACTTTAAATAAATTTTAAATTTAAACTTATATTTTATTTTATAGTCAAAACTCAAAACTCAAAAATCTATATAGATGTTAGAAAATAAGAGAGTAATTTTTTAAACAAATAGAGATACCCCTCCCCCGCCATGCAAGTATATGTATTACACCCAGACATTGAGAGAGAGAGAGAGAGAGAGAGAGAGAGAGAGAGAGAGAGAGAGAGATTATATACATGCTTGATGCACTTAAAACTAAAATAACAATCATGTAATTAAAATAATAGTAGACTTTGTACTAAATTCATATTATCCTATTTATTATGCTAATGAACATAAGTTAGTGTATAAAATAAAATATTATCTCTAATTATAGGTAAATCATCTTTGTTAAAAGAATCATATATAAAAAATATATATATTACTCCCTCCGTTCCAAAATGGTTGTCATAGTTCGGATTTCGAGAGTCAAACGAGTTCATTTTGACCGCGAATTTAAACATATAATCTTTAAGTTTTTTGTAACGATGTTTATATATTTAGAAACTACATAAAAAGTACTATAAGTCACAATAATTAATAATTCAAAATATTTAAAAGACATATGAAAATATTACGGTCAAAGTTAAACTCGTTTGACTCTCAAAATCTGAACTATAACAACTATTTTGGAACGGGGGGAATACATAGATGGGGGATAAAAAATATTAAGGATAAATCAGATATTGTGTTGGATAAAAATGGGAGATTGACTATTGTTCATAGTTGAGAGGAAGATTGATTTTTAAAGTAAAATTGGATATGTAAATAATTTTCACATAAAAAGGTATAAATTGTTATTTTTCTCTCTAGCTAAGTCTGTTTGACCTTTGACTGAGTGAATCTCTCTCACTATCACCCCTTTTTCCTATGCACTTTCTCTGCACGTGCACTCCATATGCTTCCCTATTTATACCCCTCCTGTTCACTCTCTCGCTACAAACCCTAAATTTCACAAATTACAATCTCTCTCTAAGAAAATGGCGGATAAAAAACAATGTAGTAGTTCATTTTCCGGCAACCGGCGACATCCAAGCCGGTTACAACGTATATCGCCGGCGCCAATACAAATAAACCGTACAGCCGATTGGAATGTAGCAATACCGCTGTTATCGCCGCTGATTACTTCTCCGACGTCTCCTGAATCGGATAATTTAAAATTAGCGATTAATTCATTGTCCAGCTTGGCGATTAAGGAAGAGGTAAAAAAGGAGATTACGGAGAAGCCGGTAATGGTGTTTAAGAAATGGCAGCATCCAGCGGCGCCGTTTTGTTACGAGCCTGAAACGACGCCTTTAGTTCCTTTTGTATGTATAGGTAATTCTGATTGACGGTGATGGAATGATTTAGATTTAAGTTTTAGCTTCGCTGTTGTTGATACAAATTTAAAGGATGCTTTTTGGTTTCGGGATGTAATAGTTTGGGGTGCGGCTCTACAGATTTAAGTTTGCACCGGACCGGCAATCGGACCGAACTGGCACGGACCGGCGCAAGCCGGGCCAAATGAAAAAAAAAATAGTCGGCCCGTTCCCCGACCCGGCACCCCCAAAATGCACCGACCGGACCGGGAAAATAAAGAAAAAAAGCTGGTGGGCTTTGTGCAAAAAATAGCCGCTGGACCACGGCTCTTTCACGCACAACCGTTGGCCCAACGGCAAAAAACGGCTAGTTTTGCTCCCCCACCCCCTAGACGCCCCCATACCCCCCCCCCAACCTATTTTTTCTATAAATACCATCATTTTTCATCAATTTATTCACAATTTCTCTAATATTCTCTCTAAATCTCTCTCAATCTCTCTTATTTCTACAAAGGCTATTTGCTAAATAATTCAAAGTTGCTCTTGCAAAAAGGGTTTAAGTGCTAAATTGCATTGTAAAAAAATATTTGGAGTGAAGTGGAAAATTGTTCGGTGCGGTTCCGGTCAAGTTTCAACTTTCACTTGCTAAGTTCTACAATCTACATTCTAAGTTTACGATATCAAGTAAACTCGTTCTTACTTTTTATTATCTATTTTATTTTTGTGCAATATTATTGTTTGTTGCATATTTTAGTAATTTGTTTGCTTGATTTACTTATAAATTATAAAAATGTCTGGACTGTGGAGATCAATTACTGGGCATACGGGTAGTGGTTGTAGATCACGTGCTTCTAACCGAGGGGGGGATGATAGACATAGTCGTGCTATAGGTAAAAGACCAATTGGTACTTCTAGCGCTCCTTCTCATCTAGATGATTTTACTCAGGAAGATGACACGCAATTTTATCATGATATAGATTTTGATCAACCACTAGATAATGATATGTTAGAGACACAACATCAAGAAAATACTGAAGGGGCTAATTTAGATGATGAAACACCCACTAGTCAATTTCATGGTGAACCTGAAGAAACTGAATTACCACCTATGCCTCCTAGTAGAGAACCAGCGGTACGACCCGAAATATTGGATGTGTGGAAATTTATGACTAAAAATATTTCGGCTCAGACCGCTAAATGTGAGCTTTGTAAAAAAGTTTGGGATTTTAAAATCGGCAAGCATAATAGTGGGACGGGGAAGTTGAGAACACACTTAGAAAACCATCATAAGGATGAATGGGAAAAGAGGCCGGGTGGCATTCGTTCAGGGAACAGAATGGCTCCATCGCAAGGTACTGGAGTCCAACAGGAAATTAACCCAGTGACGGGGGGAGGGGGGCTTATGCATTATGATAAGAAGAAAGATGGGGAACAAATGGCAAAAATGATTGCGGCAGAGTGCTTACCTTTTACATTTGCTTCTTGTCAAGGTTTTATTCGTTATATTCAAACCGTATATAATCCATCTTTTCAAGATTTTCCAAAAACTACGGCTAGAAGTGATATTATAAAATTTAAAAATTGATATAGACAATATTTACGATATATATTTTATCACTTTGATTATAGAGTTTGTCTTACTACTGATTTGGGTCGTGGTGTTAATGGGTATGAGTATTTAACAGTTACTTGTCATTGGATAGATCTTAACTGGGTAATGCAAAAAAGAATTTTAGCATATTGCGCTGTCGATGAACCACACACGGGAGCATTTATTAAGAGAGAAGTTTCTGAGATTGTAAGGCGTATTTTCTTAGTGATAAAATCTTAAGTATAACTCTTGATAATTCTGCAAACAATGATTTTGCTATTAGTAAGTTAAGACCCGCATTGCATCACCCTTTTGAAGAATTGTTTCATGTTAGATGTGCATGTCATATATATAATTTAGTTGTAAAAGATGGCCTTCAGTTATTTGATCCTACTATTATGAAGGTTAGACTCGCAATTAGTTATATTTTTAAATCTAAAAAATCGGATAGATGGAGGGACTTTCAGGTAGAGTGTATGAATGAAGGTTTGCGGCCTAGAAGAGTTCCTAAGGAAGTTTCAACTAGGTGGAACACTGTATATGACTCTTTGACTGTTGCTTACACTTTACGAGTGCCTATTACTAATTATTTTAATCACAAAGTGGCTGTAGAGTATCACCTAGAAGAATCTGATTAGCTAAATGTTGAGCGTCTTCTTCTTTTTTTAGAAAAGTTTTTTTATGCTACTAAAGAATTTTCCGGTCAGTATTATCCTACACTCACTACCATGTTGTATTTTATAGCTGGAATAGCAGAATTACTTAACGATTATAGATTAGTGCCTGGTTATGAAGTTGCCGTAGAAGCAATGATTGAAAAATTTAAAAAATATTTTTTTCCTATTCCACCACTTTATTGCATTGCTTCTGTATTACATCCCTGTTTTAAACGTTTTAATACGGAAATGCTAATTAGAGAAATTTACCGGACTTTGAGAATTACTGATAAAGAAACACCAAGTGTAGAAACAGCTTGTGCGCGGGTAATTGTAGATTGCCAACGGATTTATGAAAGATATAGGAGTGCAGCTGATAATGTTGTTCCAAGTGGAGCTGGATCAAGTTCAACGCAGGCGAGTAAAAGAGCTGCAGCCGGATTGGGAAGTTTTTCCAGCCTTAATCAAAGGCATCTAGCAGGCATTCGAGTAGCAGCAGAGGGTTCAACGAGCTTGATGTTTATTTACTTCATGCTTGCAAGGAAATTGATTATTTTGGAAGCGAGCAACTACTGCCATTTTGGAAGGATCAACAAGCACAGTTTCCAGTTTTAGCAAAAATGGCGCGGGATATTCTAACTATTCAAGCATCATCAGTTGCTTCAGAAAGCGCGTTTAGCCAAGGAAGATTACAAATTGGAGATCATAGACATTCATTGAAGGAAGAAGCAATGGAGACGGCCGTATTATTTAGAGATTGGATTAGATCGGAGCGAAGAAATTTTGGATTTGCAGAAGATGAACTAGCCGATGCAGAAGCAGCAACAGAAATTTTATCAGGCGATGGAAGTGTGGACAATGAAAATGATTATGAAGAAGATGACTCTTTGCTACCGGTTCCTCCAGAGGTGCCAGAAGAAATTATTCAGAAAATGAGAAGTTTTTTTATTAATATTTAGTTTTTGCAATTTAATATCTATGTACTTTGAAAAAAAAAATTCAACCATTATTCAATAAAATGCGTTACGCCTTGCTATTAAGTAAATTATAATCCTTTGTTATATTCTCAATTATCCTTTGCTATTAAGTTACCTCTTTGCAATTCAATACTAAATACTAAAGAGTAAATACTAAATACTAAATACTAAAATACTAATTACTAAATACTATTAACTACTAACTTAGTATTAAGTTTGAAAAAATAACTAAGTGTTATGTCTTGCTATTAAGTTATCAATCATTGTTTTATATATTCTCAATTATACTTTTACAATTTAATACCTAAATACTAAATTCTAAATAATAAATACTATTATGTTTTGAAAAAATAACAAGTGTTATGTCTTGCTACTAAGTTACCATTGTTTATATATATATATTCTCAATTATATTTTTTGCAATTTAATACTTAAATATTAAATACTAAAATACTACATACTTAATAGTTAATACTTTAATACTAGATTACTAGTATTATATAAGTTATTACATAAAAAATAGATGTCTTGCTATCAATTTATATTTTGTTATTATTTTTAATTTAAAATTCAAAAACTACAAAGGCTATTAAAAACAAAAAATAACCAAAAAACAAAAAAAAAAACGTTTGAACCGGGCCGGACCGGCCCAACGCAACAAAACTTCAAATTCGCTCCCTTTTGAAAAATAGCCGTTGGCAACGGCCATAAACGGCTATTTTTCCCACCCCCACACCCATAAACGCCCCTACAGCCCTCCCCTATTTATTTTTCTTATAAATACTCTCATATTTCATCAAATTAATCACAATTCAATATTTTCTATTCATTTCTCTTAAAAAATTTCTAACAAAAGGCTATTTTTATAAATTTTCTATCAACATGGCTGCAAATGCAAATAATCCTAATCAAGTTCAAGGTGCTACTACAGCAGGTCCGTCTAGTCCAAGAACTAAAAGATCCCAAGTTTGGGAATTTATCACAAAAAATAATGATACCGGCAAAGCTCAATGTACTCTTTGTCAGAAAGTTTGGAATTGGAATGATGAATCAAATAATGGAAGGACGGTGAAGTTTAAGACTCACTTGAAATACCATCATGCTCCCGAATGGGCAGCTCGTGGTGGTGGCATATATCTGCAACCACGTGATAATTGAGTGTTGAGTCGCTGAAGTTGAAGATTTATGTATTTTTCTAATTTCTAGTTTTTATTCTCTAATTATGCATTTCCATTTTCCAACTTAATGTACTGTCGTATAATCGTATTGTTGAATAAAATGTGTGTTTTGTGTTGTTTATTTAGATTTTAGTCTACCATATTTATTTTTATCTATTTCAAACAATAAAAAATATAACTTAAAAAATAAAATAAATTAACGAAGCCGAACCAGACCGGACCGGGACGAACTGGGACCGGAACGGTCACACCTTGCCGGTTTCGGTTCCGGATCCGATCCGGCATTGGTGCAAATGCACCGTTTGACCGTACCGGGACCGGACCGGCTTCGATTTTTATTTTTTAGTTAACACCGGACCGGACCGGCAAAGGCGCACCGGAACCGGACCGGACCGGGCTGGTGGACAGCCTTAGTTTTGACGTAATTAAGTCACCTATCTCTTTGTATATCATATCATGTTAGTACTCGAGTAGACGAGAATTACAAGTACCGTTTTATCTTTGAACGTCTCTTACTTTCTTTGAAAGGAAAGGCTCAACATAATAGCCCGTAGTATCGCGCCCTTAGATTTTATTGAACACGGACATAACCAACTCTCATCAATCAATGGGTTTTTACTTTTCACCAGCCGTGAATTCCTTTCAATATAGTCGATCTTCTAAATGGCTGTGATTCAACCTACGTGTTTCATTTTTATTCCATAGAACAACCACACAAACCTTGGCTTGGAGATTCTTGTTTATCTCTATTTGTCTGGTCGAATTGTGTACTTCTATCTAACCTCGATCTGACACATGAATGAACTTTTAAATTCGTTTGTGCATTTTAAAGGTCATATTCCTAAATAGAATATCGCACTCCATATAATTTTATAAGCACAAAATTTCAAGTTTCAAATGAATTATAAATTATAAAATGAAAATAAAATTGTTTATAAATATGGAAGTCTAAATTTAGGAGTATTCATCGGTCGGTTTGACTCGAATTTTTGCTTAAAAGAAAGCCAAACTAATTAAGTTGATTTTATTAATATTTAAACCAAACCAAACTAGTATACAATTATTGGTTTCTATTTTCTTGGTTTGGTCCGATTTTTTCGGTTAATTTTATTCTACGAATATAATTTACAATACAAGCCTACCAACAAACTAAAAACAAATTAGTTTACAATAAAGTCCTACCAGAAAACTAAAGGCAAGAAGAGATTTGTGTGAGATGAAACAAAAATGTCTGTATCAATATGAATGAATGGGACAAAGATGCAAAAAGCCTAAACTCAAATTTCATGTATCAATAAGAATGAATGAAATAAAGAAAAAACCTAGCCGATCCTCTCCCCACCTAACCGCCAATCTACTCATGTTCGTAGCTTAATTAGAGGTCAAAATTGTAGTTCAGCGAAAAAACAGAAGTCGTCTGTATTAAGTGATACGTGAATTGCTCAGTAGTGCTTTGCCACTATGAACTATTGGTTCTATGCTATTTCTAACGATTAATCAACAATTTGAAATGTTTTTCTTGCACATCTCATGGAGGCAAAAGTCAAAATGTAATTTTCTTATTCACTGACGAGGCCAAAGTGTATACGATTTTTCTGCTCGTGCTTTATCAACTTATAATATAATTTAAGATATTGTCTCACAGATATTGGAACTACCTAAGCTACAGATCTGTATTGTCCTTTTACTATTTAAGAGAATCAAGTTGATGATAGGAGAGTTGATTATAAGTTCTAAAAGCTTAAACTAAAAATAATAAATATTTTTGAATTTTCAAAATAAAAGATAGAGGTTGGGATATTTTGAATCTGCAAGACAAAAGTATAATAGAAACAAGACTTTATTATTTATTTCTTTATTTAATGAAGTGATTGCTTATTTCTAATTCAACTAAATCACATAAAAGGAATCCATCGACCACTATGGCTTATACTATTAATTAATTAATACTGAAATATAGACACTGTCTAAATAATAATTGCTTATTTCTAATTCAATTACTCCACATAACATCAATTTATAAAAAGCACAACTTGCGCTTATACTACTAATCTATTGAAGTTAGTGATATTAAATATTAACCGGTTAATAGCACCACTTTCGCTTATACTATTAAGCAATTAAAGTAATGAACTAAACAAGAAGTATCTCGGTTGAGTACACCAGGAGAGCAAAAACCTCTTTCAATTAGATTTTACTAAATCAATAAACTTATTTGAGTCAATTCCTCCGTGAAAAGAATTGAAAGAAATACGATATTAATTATGGTTAATCATAGTGTATAAAGATGAGTTAAGAAATAATCTCAGCATGGAAAGATAATAAAACCCAGACGTCTATTATAATATTATATCGAGCTTCATATAATATCCCAACAAAAAAAAAATCACTCCATTATGAAGTAACAAAAGCTAAAAAAGAAAATTAAAAGACTTCTATTTAAAATATTGATACTAGTTTTATTACTATAAAATAAAGGGGATTTGCTAACCTACTACATGAAGGTAGTAGGTTAGCACTCTACCCACTTTTTGATTTCCTAAAATATCCCTGCCATTTTTTAAGTCCCTTTATATGTTTAAAGGGTAATTATGTCATTTACCGTTAAAAAGGAAAAAAGACTGCAATTGCAAGGATGTGAGAAGCCCATTCTACGCCGTCCAACCATTTTCTCCGGTTAATTCTTCCGACTAATTTTCTTCTCCAGCAATGGCTCCTCCTTCGTTTTCTGCTTTGACATTTCTTTTTCATTTTCCTTAAAACCTGGAGTAACCCACGAAATCACATTGTAGCTCACAAATATCACTGCCCAACCATGGTAAAAACTTTTGTATCTGTTTGTATCATTGATTTTCAATAGTCAACGAGAAGCTTTACAAAATTAAAAAATATGTTATAAAATACTTACCATCAATTCTATGTGATAATGCTAAATTCATACTAAAATCTGTTTATCATTCTTTTAGATCTGGCGTTTGGTTCTTCAAATCGTTATCAATTTTCAGTTTTAGTTTTCCATTGGTTTAACATGGAGGATCGAGAGAAGAAAAAAATCAGAGAGCACGGAGAAGAAGGAGAGGTGGGTTTTATTTGGTGAGCGAAATGACGGAAAAGCCCCTCACATTATTCTTCTTTAACATACAAGCAGGGATATTTTAGGAAATCAAAAAGTGGGTAGAGTGCTAACCTACTACCTTCATATAGTAGGTTAGCAAATCCCAAAATAAAGATAAAAGAAAGAGAATTCTTTAAAGAGTAATAAGCCATTCTATCCTAATTCTACTTGATTCCTTCAATACGAGAGTTGCCTGCTATTTATAGAAAAGAAATCCTTCATCTTCATTAATTGTTGTAATGCCTTGTGAGGAAGATGCATAGTGAGAAGAAAACATGATGGTAAAAATGTGTAGTAACTTTCTTCCATTCTTACATTCTTTCATTAAATGTTGTAATGACATGAGATGAAGATGCATAGTAAGGTGTAAATATTATGATTAAAATATGTAGTAATATTCGGATGTCAAATAAGGAGGATGTATCGTTGACTTCTTGCATTGTGAAGTTGATACATATAAATTTTTTCTTTTCTAGCTTGTTTATTTTCTCTTTCCAAGTATTCTTTTCCCTGCAAGATTTGTTAGTAAATAAAAGAGAATTGAAGATATTTATTCATGCTTTTATTGAAAATGTTTATTTTTATATAAAAACACATAAATAACTTATATACATCAAAATCATCTACACTTGAACTTTTGCTCGTCCTTTTTTTCAAAACTTACAAATTTTGTAGGATATCAAATTTATTCAAAATAAATATCTCTCATTATATTTGATGCAATTATCCTTTCTAAATTCATCAAATCCTTTAACTTATTTCTTTATTTTGGCTTGATCAACAAAAGCGTGCATCCTTCACCCCTTGAATCTTTTAGAATTGATAGATTTATGATTACTTATTCACTAGGAAAAATTACATGGCAGAGACATTCATAAGGTTCATAAACAAAAAATGAACAAATTCTTCCTTTATTATGATTTTTGGACATTTAACCTTAGGTATCTCACTTTTTATAGCCATTCACTTTAAAGCAATACATCCGCATTAAACACCTATATTTAGGGGAGATGATATTCCATGAGTGAATTTTTAGAGTATATCTTTTTTAATTAATTTTGAATATATCATAAATATTTTAGCACAATCTCATATCAGTTGGTTTTATCCTAATTAATGCCTAAACACATCATCCTAACAGTAAAGTAAAAGTAAAAAGATATTTAAAAGTTAAAACCTTTTACTGATATCTTCCTTATTTAAAGATAGCCACCTCTTCATTTCTCTTTCTTTCTATGTATAATAAAAATTTGGATAAATTACACCACATATAACTTTATAAGATTTATTTACCAAATATAGAGATACTTTGATTATTTTAAAAAAATAGCAACACTTTTAACATTTGTTACAAAATATAGCAAAACACTAAAAAATGTGGTTAAATAAATTCCCTAACCCTAATACATCTTTGTCTTTTCTTTCTCACACACATCCATTAGCACCCACCTCTTTTTCCCCTTCTCCATCGCCAACTTGCTATCTCATTCACTAGAACTCTCATTCAGATACCGCCGATCCTGATTCTACCTTTGATTACCTCGCTGACGTTGATGAGATCATAGTATCCAACCGGAAAATGAAAACGATCCGGCAATTACAAAGTGCTACTAATCGTTCTATTGCGTCTTCCCATATGTTTTACTGATTGTTTTTCTGACGAATGTTGCTACTACTGATGTATTGTTGATGCTGATTCGTTTCTCCATGGTCGCTGTCAATGCTGGTTCGTTCTTCAAGATTGCTGCCATTGCTGATGTGTTGGGCTGTTGTATGCCAATTGTATGGCAGTTATCTGATGTGATTTTCCCTTTGTTTTGAAACTGTATGGCACTCATGCGACGACTGTATGGCAATTGTATCTCATATATTTTCGACAGAGATATGTTGTTGTTGCATTTTTTTCTTCTGCTTGTATGGCTTTTGTATCGGCATTGTATGACTTTTGTATCGCGTTGTATGGAGTATGTATGAAAGTTGTATGGAAAAGAGATCTGATTGTATCTCTTTTTTTTCTCTTTTTGTATATATGTTTGTACAATTTTCTTCTTCTTCTTCCCATTTTTTTTTGTTATGGTGGTTATGGTACTTTTTGTGGTGGTTTGAAGGTGGAAGGACTGTATGTGCATTGTTTTCCTATTGTATGCACGTTGTATATACTATGGAAAAACACATAGCATACAAGTTTAAACAATTTTTTTAAATAAAAAAAAAACTTAAAAAAAATATCCGGTAACTGAAATACAGCGGACGACCGGTGGTAGCCGGTGGAGACTGGCTGAAGGGGGCGGAGAAGGTTGGCAGTGGTGGGGCAGTATGGAGGAAGAAAGGGATCTAGGGTTTGTTTTCCCCTTTAATGTGTATTTGTTACTTTTTGATAAAAAAGTATTGCTATTTTTGAAACTCTAATAATATTGCTATTCTTATGTAACATGAAATGTTACTTTGTATAGTTATATAATTAACCCTAAAAATTTTTCCCCAACCTAACCGTTTCTCTCTCATATCACAAAACTCCATTTGGAGGAGCACATTTGTACCAGTTTCTTTTTATATTAATTACGTATATTTAGATGTTTCTTTGGTGCGTATGTATGATATATTTTTACTAGTATCAACAAGATATATTTATGAGGTATAATCTATGCATACAATGATCATTTTTCTAGTTAGTATGAGTAAACTATGAATACTGTATGAATAAAGTGTGAATATTTTGTATGAATAAAAAGTGAATATTGTGTGAATAAAATGTGAATACTGTATGAATAAAAAATTGTTGATTGTGTGAATAAAATGTGAATACTGTATGAATAAAAAATTGTTGATTGTTTGAATAAAATGTGAATACCTTAAAAATAAAAAATAAAAATTGAATACCTTGTGAATAAAAATTGAATATTATATGAATACTAATAAGATATGGTTAAAAAATGGATGTTGTGTGGAAAAAAAGGTGAATATTGTGTGTATAATTATTAAAAATTATACACATCCAATTATAAAAGAAAATCAAGATGTTTAGGATTGCAATTCTATTTCATTCCTACGGGTCAATTTATTCCATTGCTTACGTGGTATATAAGATTTATTTTAGGTAAATAAAGATTGGATCTATTGAGATTTTTTTTTTTTCCTTCCAGCTTTGAGCAAACATTTTTTAATTCTCAGTATTTCCATGATTTCTTAGTAACATCTTTGTTACTTCCCTTCTTTTATAGTATCATAAACAACCATATATTCTTTTTTCTTTCTTTTTTCTTCTTCTTTTTCTAAAAAATATTCTTTCCTTTTGTTGATATTAATCTTTGCTTATTCAGAGCAGGAAGAAAGTATAATTATATTTATAAGTGTATATATTGAGGTATATACATATATATGAGTGATGTTTTTTTTTCTTTTTAATTTTTTCAAAAGAAGTATGGCTTTTGAAATAAAAAATGGATCAAGGCTTAAACAAGGGTTCTAAGAGGTATAATATGTATATTTGAATAGAAATAAAGCTGTTGAAATTATGTATCAAAGAAGACCTAATTTTATTTTATTTTTAAAATCAGTGTCATCCATTATTTCACCTTGAAAAATATTTAGACCAAGTTCTAGCCAAATTTCTTGATTCTTCTTGCTTTTGTAATCGTAAATTTTCTCAATCCCACTAACTCTTGAGTCGAAGATCCTTACTATTATTTTCACAAAATTAAAATCACAAATGGAAAAAACATGTGGTGAAGATAAGAAGAAATAATATTGAACATAATGTAAAGAATTTATGTTGTAAATTAAATACCTACAAAAAGTTATAGTTTAGAAGAAAATATTATATATAAATATATAAGATAATTTTTCTACACTTGAACATTTCATTCTACCTTGATAAAAATACGTTTCTAAACGAGTGAAAAATGAGTAAAAGAAAGATTTTTTTTTAAAAAAAAAAAATTAGATACTTTAAATAGAAAATACTGCTTAATAAGTAAGAATAAAAATATTTTTCACTTTCAAATTTACAATCATAGAAGAAAGCTTGAAAAAAACTGTGACCACACATATTTTATGTGTAATCGACTTGCTAATTTAATACCTTAACAGTCATGAGGTCCTGGTTTGAATATAAACTAAAAAATTTACTTGTGCTTGTATTTGAATTGTATCATTAAATGGTTAATCAACCAGTTACTTAGGCATACCGATCATCATGGAGTTGCTCCTAGATAGGTGGCTTTGTTCCATGAGATGTTCTGGTTGTACACTAATCTGCATATTGACCAGATCAATTGATTAAACATTTAATTCCCAAATCTATATAAGACTTATGAGGCTCCATTGCTTCTCCCTCCATGGTTACGGATAAGGTAAGAACCTTTTTTTTTTTTGAAAAAAAAAAGTGAAAATACATTAAAAAAATATGTAAAAAGAAAGATTTTTTTTTATTGTGGAAATATGAAAAAATCAAAACCAAAAACAAAAACATAAAAGTAATGAATTGCAAAACAGTATATGCACACACATACAAAAATGTAAGACTAAAAAAAAAGAAATTTTTACCCCATACTTAAATTATGTCATCTGTGGCACATAACTTTAAAAACAAGATCGTGAAAAGAGGCTCATTTAAAGTGCTTTTTTCTTTCTCTGGGGACTAGTAAACTCTACCTCTAATTCTGAATCAGTATTTCTTTTTCACTTATTAGGGTTACTTTGGAAACTTCTGAAGCCAAGAACATCAAGAAATATTTTATTTGTATGCTCATGCTCACTTATTTCTTGGTCTTAGTGAAAAAATGTACATGAGGATCCTCAACTTCATTTTTCGCTTTTCACTATGATCATTTCATATTTTTTTCTGAAAATCTCTAATAACAAAATCCACATAATTGTAATGATCAAAAGAAATTGAAGAATGATAGTAAATTAAAGTTTTACTAATTTCATTTATTCTTTTTTTGGTAGAAACATGACTTAATATTTAAAACTTACGGAACAGGACAATGAGCGTTAATACGGCTATTACGAGAGGCCATATTGCTATTATTATTACAACGAACATTACTAGGGGAGGAAATGGCATTTAGCGCATTCAGGTTCCCTAAAGTAGACAACATAACACAATTATTTTCCGAAGACCTAATGATAAAAGCATTTCCCTCGCTATCTTCCAACAAGCTTTGCTGAACAAAAACCGGAGGTACTGCATAGTGAGTAGAAAAAGTGGTAGAGTGGTTGGGAGCCTCTTTAGCCAAGAGGTGAGCTACTCTATTTCCTTGCCGAAAGTTATGCCTGATGGTTTGCACGTTCAGCTGGATCATCATTGACCTGCAAGTAAAAATAAGAGAAGCATAAGTAGGGGTTGGTTTGTCTATTAATCGCAATAAGTCAGAGGAGTCTGATTCTACTTCTAATGAAGTAAAATTTTGGTTGATTGCTAGGGTTAACCCATGGAATAAGGCTAACAGTTCTACATGTAAATGGTTTTGTCCCTGGACTTTTTTATGGAAGCCTAGGATCCAATCACCATTCGTATTACGGAAAACACCACCAACACTGGTTCTATTAAGAATTTGAGAGTAGGCTCCACCTATGTTAAGTTTAATAGTGCCATGAGGAGGAGAAAACCATGATACAGTAATGTTGAGATGGCGATTATTTCTGATATCCCTTTTAGTGAGGAAAATAAATTCTAGTATTTTAGAGTGGATATGTCCAAGGTTTAAGGATTTATCCAAATTATTGATATTGTTATTATTTCAGTTGAGCCATAAGTTCCAAAGGGCGAAAGATAAAAATTCAAGCCAGCCATAATAGGTTGAGTTTAGATTTGGGGAGAGATCTTTAAGTTTAATCAACCAATCTGTACAACTAGAAAGATTCACACTGATAGAGCAACTGTCCCAAAACTCTCTAGCAAGGGGGCAACCCACAAAAATGTGATAGGGGTCCTCAACATTTAATTTACAAGCACGACAGGTGGCATCAATATTAATACCAATTTTGTGCAGGTAAGAGCGAGTAGGAAGCCTATTGTGGAGACATTGCCACAGGAAGAATTTGACTTTGTTGAGAGTATTAATAGACCAGATCCAATTAAAATCCTGATTAATGGGGGTATGAGGTTCAATTGTATTGTAAGTTGATTTGATAGAGAAAAGCCCATTACTATTAAGATTCCATATAGGGTAATCTATATCCGAATGTTGAGAGTTGGGTAGAAGATGATTTAGGTCGATAGTAATATTATCTGGTAGGTCAAAAGATAACTGACTTGGATTTGAGATTACATCAGCGACTTTAAGGTTGATATCAGTCCTCGTTAGAGGACCACTAATAAGTTTTCTAATGGGGGATCTGATAGGAAGCCAACTTTTATTCCAGAACGATATAGATTTGCCATTTCCCACAATCCAATGAGAGTGGTCATTGCAAATTGGCCAGACTGTAGAAATATTGTGCCAGATAAAAGATTTGGACTGTGTTACACGATTGAAAACATACTTATTAATAATAACACGAGCCCATAGGGAGGATGATGAAGAGAAACATCGCCAAGCTAGACTTGTTAACAAGGCTAGGTTTTTTGTTTTAGCTTTAGTTATAGCTAGACCACCCAGATGTTTAGGTTTAGTGATTGTATCCCAAGAAATAAGATGGAGCTTTTTCTTCGAGGAAGTAGTACCCCATAGAAAATTTTGCTGGATTTTGTCTATTGTCTTAAGGGTCCGGATAGGAAGGAAATGATATTGCATTATGTGATTGGGAATAGTATTTAGAGTAGATTTAATAAGGGTAATTCTACCGGCCATGTTTAGAAAGTTTGTTTTCCAATTTGAGAGTTTTGTCTGAAGATTGTAAATAAGGAATTGGTAATCTTTATGCCTTGGTTTAGAATTGAGCATAAGAAATCCAAGATATTTGCCAAAGGACTTACTAATACTCATTTCGAGGATGGACGCTAGATGTCTGGCAATCTGAGGAGAGATATTTCGAGAGAAAACTATTTTAGATTTGGCGGTATTAACTTTTTCCCCTGAAAGATCACAAAAAAGGTCTAAAGTTTCTTTTATAGAAATGACCGACCTAACATTAGCTTTAGACATGAAAGTAAGATCATCCGCAAATAGGAGGTGAGAAATTTCAGGACCTTGGGGTGATAATTTAACTTGATTCCACAAGTTGAGATCAACCTTATGATTAATATAAACTGATAGGAGTTCTAGACAAAGAATAAAAATATAGGGGGACATGGGGTCTCCTTGACGAATATCCCTAGTAGGGTAAAATGAAGGAGTCTTAGAGCTATTGACAAGAATTGATATGGATGAAGATGAGACGCACGATAAGATACGCTTTGATATTTTAGGAGGGAATTTAAAAAAGGCTTGCATGGTACGAATAAAGGACCATTCAAGGCGATCAAAAGCTTTTTCAAGGTCAATTTTGATTAACATCTCACCTTTGACACCTTTCATGTGGGAGAATTTATTTAAGATTTTCTGAATTATAATAGCATTATCGGAGGCTCTTCTATTTTTCAGGAAACTAGCTTGGCAGGGACTGATCAGATTATCCAAGTGAGGTTTTATACGGTTTGAGATTATCTTGGTAATGATCTTGTAAATTGTGTTACATAAACCAATGGGTCTGAAGTTTTTAAGGTTGACCGCATTTTTGAATTTTGGGATTAAGCATAGATAGGTAGAGTTTGCATATTGGGGAATAGTATTTGAGGAGAAAACTTGGTGGCAGAAACTTTTGACTGAGGGGCCAATGATATCCCAATACTTCTGAAAGAAAAAAGGGATGTAGCCCATCTGGACCAGGAGCTTTATAAGGTTGGAAGGAGAAGACTGCCTGAGTGATCTCATTATCGGTTAAAGGACGATCAAGATTTGAAAGATCTGTTTTATTATACCAAGCAGATTCCACCTTGAGGGGATTAAAATTACTTGAAATTTGACTTGTATGAAAGAGTTGAGCAAAGTAGGAGGTAACATGGCTTGCTATTGCAGCATGATCAAAAATAATGTTGCCATGATCGTCCTAAAAGTGAGTAATTTTATTTTTCCTTCTACGATTTAAGGTGGTGACCTGGAAGAATTTTGTGTTAGCATCCCCTTGATTTAACCAATTTATTCTAGATTTGAGCCGCCAGAATTCTTCTTCATTCTTCAAAAGGTTATTAAAGTCAGTTACCAGTTTTTTCTCTAAATTTTGGAGGAAGTAACTAGTAGGAAGATTTGGAGAAGATTGAATGCCATTGATCCTGGCCAAGAGAATAGATTTCTCTTTGAAGATATTTCCAAAAACAGTTTTATTCCAAATAGTAATTTCTTCCTCAAAGGTTTTTGAGGCTTCAAAGAAGGAATTATCCACCCAGACAGAGTTAACAATGTTACGAAAATCAGGATGAGAAGCCCACATAGTTTCTAGTCTAAATGGCTTTCTACCATTAGAAGGTTTTTTATTGAGACTGATAAGGATAGGATGATGATCAGAGTAGGTTTTAGGCAGGTGGATTATAGACGCATCTTTAAACAAGGTGATCCAATCATTGTTAGCTAAACATCTATCTAATCTCTCCATAATAAGGTTAGCCTTTATTTGACTATAATTGGACCAAGTATATCTAGGACCTTTAAAGCCTAAATCCACAAGATTACAATAGTTAATGCAGTTCCAAAAACTATTAGCATTCCTAGCTAAAATAGGTCGCCCTCCAAACTTGTCATTTTGAGATAAAATTTGATTAAAATCTCCACCAATGAGCCAGGGACCTTTATAATTATCATATATACTAGCTAGATCATGCCATAACATATTATGATTTGTAGAAGAATTACTTGCATAAATAGTAGAAAAAAGCCAAGGGATTTGAGTAGTAGAGTTATTTACCTTGATCATAGCATGAACCTCATTACCATTTATGTTGACATTAGTAACCGTAACAAGGTCAGTTTTCCATAGCAACACAATTTCCCCATAGCGCCCAACAGCAGGTACTTCAGCATAATCGGTGAAATCAAGTCTAACGCGCAGGTCATGATGATCGTCCATTTTTGTTTCAAGTAGTGCAACCATTACGGGTTTGTGTATATCCAAAAGAACCTCAAAGTTTCTGTTAAAATCTGCGTTATTTGAACCTCTAACATTCCAAATTATAATATTAAGTTGTCTATTCATGTTAACCATATTATTAGGGTTAGGGTTTTCATCAAATATCATATCCATTTCAGAGTCAGTCCTAAGAGTTGGGTTCAATACTACTGCGTATTTCCCCACAAGTCGATTTGCAGGTGCTCTCACATTCAGTGAGCACTTGTAAAGGGAGGGATGACCAGTGAAAATTACCTTTTTGTCTACCTTTTCCTTGAATAACACGATAGCTATTTCCCTTAGGTTTACAAACTCCACTTGACTCTCCCTCCCCCTTTCTGCGAATTGTTCTAGCACTCTCCCCTCGTTTCTTTCTTGTTCTTGTGCATTGGGATGGCGTTCCGAAGAGGGAGGTGGTGCTGGAGGTGGTGGTACATTCATCTGCATGTTTGGCTGAGGAGGGTTCACCATGTTCATTTACATGTAAGGAACATTTGCTCCCAGATTGTTCATCTGTGGTGCCATCACATTCTCCCCTCTTTGACCTTGTAGTGGTTGATTCTGAGCTAGGTCCCAAGGAATGAAGATCGGATTCCCTGGAGGAAAATCACGTGGAGGAAAAAATGGGAGGTCTTGTAAAGGAGGTTCCTGGTGGTGCATCCCCTGCATGAACTGTGGCCACATATTGTTCATGTAATTTTGCATCGTAAGATGCATTCCTTCGCTTACAATTGCTGCAAGAAAGGCAGGGTTTTGAATCACAACAAGAGTTGGTTGTCCCATGATCTCTAGTGGGATTGAAATCGCCTGTCCCCATAGGGTCGACTCCAACCATGACTGTGGAACAAGATTCTGAGGAGTAGGAAGAGTAAATATCATGGGTTGAAGTAGTGGTGGTATTTGATTTAATGGAGGGATCATGTTTGGATTCATTTTGGACAGATTTTTCTTTCTTACTTGATGTAACTTGTAGAGTTCCTTTATTTGGAGTCGAAGGTGTCTCCTTAGTGTGGATTTCGTCATTTGTATTAAGAATTATAGGGTGAGAGAAAGATGAGCTTTTGAACTCATCTTGCATGGTCAATGGCTTGTGTAAGTAACCAAAGTTTGGCATAGTTAAGGTTTTGCAGGCTTTAGAAATTAGGTTGTCAGGTAGGTTTTTGCATGGAATGGCTTGGGTGGACGGTGAGGAAAGAATAGAGGGAGTACTGACGTCAGTTGAGATAGGAGAATATATTGGGTTTGCTGAAGTCTTGTGGAGAGTTTGATGACAATAATATAGTGTCCTTTTTGTTTTTAGTATTTGTAGCATATGAGAACTCTTTGTTCGGCGACTCCACGTGGGTAAGTGGATCAGCAGTGACGTCAGCTTGCAAGGTCAAAGAGTGCATTGGGATTAACGAAGTTTGCATGGTCTCACATGTAGGACTATTGAGAGCATTTTCAGTAATAGGAGACAATGAGTGTGCATGAGAATTATCAATTTGCATATCATTGCTAATTAAATTAGTAGTAAGATCCGAATTAATAGAAGATAAGGAAGAGAATTTATTATAATTATCATTTTAAAAATTAATAGAAGTAGAATTTTGCTTAGGGTTTGTAGGTATTTTAGGTACTTCTTTATAAAAAGACAAATTAGAAAGCGTACCTGGTTTCTTACCATTCTTGGCTGCATTAGGGATTTTTGAGGATCCATATTTGGAAGAAACATCAATACTTGGTGAATTTGAAAAGGATGTGCGATGATGTTGAATTTTTTTCTTTTTTGAAAAAGAGACAGTTTGCTATTCGAAAACCCCTTCTTTTGTTTTAAATTTTTGTTGATGAGTGATTTGTGGGTTTAAGGACGTAGAAGGAAGATCATTAGGTAGAGTTTATGGACAGGATTCTTGAAGATGGCTCAAGCGACCACAATTTTTACACAGGAGGGTTTCACCTTCATAAACAACATTTTGTTTATGATGTTCAAGAAAAATGATGCTTTTAACTGGAATGTCTAATGGGACTTCAATGCACAACCTGGCATACCTGACTCGAAGAGCTGTAGAAGTTTTGAAGTCGATTTTTAATAACTTACCAAGGTTGTTTCCTATTTTCCTCAGTATACCTTCATCGAAAAATTCCGTAGGCAAGTTAGGAAGACGAATCCAAATGGCAGTGGATAAGGGTTTCACCTCAGAGGCAACAAAATTTGGTTCCCAATATCGGATAGTTAAGAAGAATCCATTAACAAATTATGGTCCTTCAGTGAGCACTTTGTGCATGCTTTCATGTTTATGGAATTTTGCAATATAGTAGTCTTCTCCTAAATCGATTAGTGGAAAATCTTCTGAAAGTTTCCACATGTGTTTGAGTTTTTTGTTTAGATATTGATGATGTAGTCGCTTCCCAAGCAATTTGATTATTACCGATTTTAACCAAGGTGCATAAATTCTTTGCTTTTCCTCCTGAGTAAAAGAAATGCTATCATTCAAGCCATCTTCATCTATTGGGCAACTTTGTGTACTAGTAGGTAGGCTAGGATTTGGAATAATGAGAGTAGTAGATGTTTTGGTGGGAGTAAGAGCATTAGTGGATTTAACTAGCTTATCGTAATAGGTTGGTTTGATTTCATTTATAGGATTTGTAGGCAGTAGGCTAGGGTCGGGAGGTTTTGGAGGAATATGATTGAAACTAGCATCTTGTTCAATATTTTCAAGGTCCATTGATTGAAGTAATAGATATAATAGAGATAGAAAGGAAGAAGGGTAGAGAGAAGGGGGAGCAAATATCTCTTCGGTATAAACGAAGGGGGAGCAAATATCTCCTCAAATGTCAATCGTTGCATTAATTTCATTTATTCCTATGACCTCTTCATCTTCATTTTCTTTCAAATTAGTTAATTTTTGTGGATAAGTAGAATTGGTCAATCGCTTATCACCTGATGATTCAAATTCAAGTAAATCTTTAATATATTCAACCTCTATCTGATCTAAATCTTTTTCTTGAATGATTGTCTTTTTCTTGCGTGACATTGTTTAATCTAATTGTTCAACTATTATTTAAGGAGATTATCATACTGACCAATTGATTTAATTGCAGTATTATGTCAGTGATGGTTGTATGAGTGTGTGCAATTTTCTCATTAGTATTTTTCATGAAACTGAGTACAGATTCTTTCAAATTCACAGTCACCTTTTGAGGTGGTTGGTTCTCATCATTTTGTTTCTCTAGTAAATTAGTGTCATTCTGGATTGCGGTCATATCCAATAGAATCACTGTACCTGTAAGAACTAAAACTGACGTAATATTGTTCATCAAATGAATCACAAAAAGAAGGATTACTTGCTTGACATTCCTGCCCAAGGTGACTTCCACCATCACAATTCACAAGTAACACACTTTTGGTTGATTAACTCCTTAATTTCTTTCATTCTCCTTTGGCAGATTAATTTTTTAATTTCTTTCAATTTTCCATTATGACTGTGAGAATATGTCACCTATTGGACATTCATTACTATAGTGATTTCCACCATAATATTTGCAAGTAACAACTCTTTGGTTGGTTTTTTTAGAAATTTTCTTAATGTATTGTGGTCTCTAAGAATCATCATATAAGAATTTATTAGATGTTTGACAAAACTCATCAAGAGTATGTCTCTGTCTTCATCATTTTCATAAGTAACTAAGTGACAATTCAGTGTCAGATGGTTTTCATTACAAAGATTACAAGCGTTAACCTTTTGAAAATAATTCTCTGTCAAGCCAGTAACACTCTTGTTTGATTGAATAAAATTTATTTTCATAAAGTGAGATCAAACTCATGAACTTTTCTTTCTTTCTTTTTTTATTTTTAGGTCTTATTCCTTATAATGTTGTCAAGTATCAATAAACAAAGTTGAAGAAGAAGAAGAAGAAGAACAAGAAGAAGAAGAAAAAAAAAAGAGTACTAGGAAGAAGTAATGAAAACGAAAGAAGTGATATAATACTATAAGATTAAAAAATAAATTGATGGTAAACAAAATAGTACAAAAATATTATTTGTTACGTAATAGTTATAACTAATAATAGCAGATATAATAAAAAAAACAAAAATGACAAAAAAGTTAAACGATGAAAAGAAATAATAAAAGAGATAAAAATTAATAGTAGTAATATTAATATAGTAATATAATACTATAAATAAAACAAAGAAAAAAGTTGAAGATAAAATAGCATGTAGCAGTACTTAGTACGGAAAAAAGATATAATTCTTAGTAGTTATAGTAGTAGTTTGTATACTAATATAAGTAGCAATTACAGTAGTAGTAGTAATTACTTTTTTTTTAAAAAAGAAAAAAGTAATTACTTGTAGATAGTAAAAATGTTAATAAAACAAATATGATAATTATAATAATAAGTTCCCAAATTAGTAATAAGACATTTCATCTGAAGTAGATATTTGCCAATCCTCAGTAACGGCGCCAAAAATTTGACGAGGCCAAAGTGTATAGGGTTTTCTTACTCGTACTTTATCAAATTATAATATAGTTTAATAGAGATTGGAACCACCTAAGCTACAGATCTATATTGTCTTTGTTACTTTTAAGAGAATCAAGTAGATGAAATGAGAGTTGATTATAAGTTCTAAAACATTAAACTAAAAACAATAATGGGATATTTTGAATCTGCAAGTCAAAAGTATAATAGAAACAAGACTTTATTATTTATTTATCTGTTTAATGAAATGACTGCTTATTTCTAATTCAACCAAATCACATAAAAATAATCCATTAATAGCACCACTCTTGCTTAGACTATTAGTTGATTAACAGTGAAACATAAACATTATTTAAATAATAATTGCTTATTTCTAATTCAATTACTCCACATAATATCAATTTATTAATCGCACAACTTGCGCTTATACTACTAATCTATTGAAGTTAGTGACATTAAATATTAACTGGTTAATAGCACTACTTTCGCTTATACTATTAAGCAATTAAAGTAATGAATTAAATAAGAAGTATCTCAGCTGAGTATACCAGGAGAGCAAAAACATGTTTTAATCAGTTTTCACTAAATCAATAAACTCATTTGAGTCAATTCCTCTGTGAGAATTAGAATTGAATGAAATAAAATATTAATTATGGTTAATCATAGTGTATAAAGATGATCAAGAAATAATCTCAACATGAAAAGATAATAAAATCCGGACATCTACTAATATTATATCAAGCTTCATCTTATATCCCAACCAAAAAAAATTTCCCCATTATGAAGTAATAAAAGCTAAAAAATAAAACTAAAAGACTTATATTTAAAATATTAAGAATAGTTTTATTACTATAAAATAAAGACATAAGAAAGAGAAAGCTTTAAAGAGTAATAAACTATTCTATTCTAATTCTACTGTAACAACTAAATTCGCGTCAAGAAAATAAATATCGAGACAGGAAAATATTGCAACAATATATTTTATTTATCAAAATATGAGTGTTACAATCTCTATGATTCCTCTGATTCGTCTTTTCAAAATAATAACTTCAAGGGCTTTTGAGCTTGATCTTGAAGTTCGGACTTGGATTTGGATTTGATCTTGATCTTGACTTGATGAGTTCAAGAGCTTGGAGCTTTATCTTGAACTTGGTTTTGATCTTGAACTTGTACTTGGATTCAAGGGCTTGAAACTTGATCTTGAATCTTCGTCTTGATCTCTAGAACTTGTAGAGAAATATTTGAGTGCTTGCAGCTTTTGTAGAAATCTCTTGCTTTGATCCACGAGCTCTTTCTTGCTTCTTGTTATGGATTCTTGCTTCTGATTTCTTCCTCTCTCAAATGAGAGATTTGACCCCTTTATATAGATATGGGGTAGAGTAGCCACCAAGAAACCCTGACGGGCCTTGGCCCGTGGACCGGCCAATTAGATTTAAGCAGTGACTAGGCCGTTTTTGATTGGCCATAACATGTCACATGTACACATGGCGTATTTTCATTGGTCTTTGGGTTTGACTTGGATTGCCACATCACTTGACGTGTGGCATGACCCAACTGGCTATTTCGTTTGACTTGGCGCCACGTCACTTGCCACGTGGCACATTTTTGAGCCTCTAGGAAAATTTATATCCATTGGGCCTTAGGCTAATTTGGTCTAGCCTTTCAAGATTGGGCTTTTATTATATTTAAATAATTAGCCAAATTATATTAGTCCATAATATTTATTTGGACCAATATGTCATCAATTTAATATGTAGCCATATTATTTCATGGATTTAAATCCAATAAAATATACTTGTCTATATCTACATGATTCCTTCAATATGAGAGTTGCCTGCTATTTATAGAAGAGAAGAGGAATCCTTCATATTCATTAACTGTTGTGATGCCTTGTGAGAAAGATGCATCATGAGAAGAAAACTTTATGGTGAAGATGTGTAGTAGCTTTCTTCCGTTCTTGCATTCTTTCATTAAGTGTATAGTGACATGAGATGAAGATACATAGTGAGGCGTAAATATAATGACCAAAATATGTAGCAATATTCGTGCATCATGAGGAAGATGTGAAGTAGGGAGGATGTATCATTGGCTTCTTGTTTGTGAAGTTGATATGTTGAAACTTTCTCTTTTGTAGCTTGTTTATTTTTCCTTTACAAGTATTCTTTTTCTTGTAGCTTGTGAAGTTGATATATATATATATATATATATATATATATATATATATATATATATATATATATATATATATATATATAATATAGAGAAGAATTGACAATATTTATTCATCATTTTAATGAAAATATTTATTTTTATATATAAAAATACATAGATAATTTGTATACATTATTCGCCACCTCGACGCATTCCCTTCTCTTCTTGAGTTTCAATTGGAATGCTAGAGGTTGGAGTCTTTGGGTAATTCCCAATGTTCTAAGTTCTTCCTTATTAGCTTATTATGAACCTTTCGACTCCTCTTCTTCGATAGCTTTGCAGAGAAGAAAGACTGGTCTTCTTATTGCCTTACTTGTCTCTGAATTCAGTCGGGATTTCCTTATCTTCTTTGATCGTCATTGACCACTCAGCTATCTATGTTACATAAAAGACACATTTTGAAGTGTTTTCCCTACGTCATAAGCGCATACTTTGACTTCCAAACTTTTTTTTATGAAGTTAATGCTGGAAGTCCAAGATGGTGGTTTGGAATACCCAAGAGGACACTTGATCCACGCTCTCTTCCCCTAGTAAAGAGGTTAAAGATGCGAAAGACCAAACTTAAAATGAAAGAAGAATGGGAATTGATGTGCCTCTTATACTGTGTGGGTAAAAATACGCCATCTATGATTATGGGGATACGAGTCCAGCTGGCGAAGACTAAACTTAGCCTACAAGTCACCGGGTGTAGAGGATACTCGACTGCTCCTCAAGCCACAGCCGCTCAGCAGGCACGTGCCATGAGACGCAGGGCATACATCCTGCCACCTTAAGGTTTAGAATCTTCTAGTTTGGGTTAACTTGCATCACCGCCTTGAGTAAACAGGCGCACGACCTTATTAGTCTCTGTATTTTACCATAATTAGGACTAAGTAAACTATAGCTATAATATTCCTCCCTACATTGTATTGGACATCAAGAGAATCTCCAAGAATCCGGCTATTCTTAAGGAATACAACTCTTTACTTTTCTTACATTATTACTTTTTCTTTATATTTACCGTATTGCTTGTGACTCTCTTACATATTTATCTGTTTTACCTTTAAGGAAAATTTTGGGCATAAATAGTTTGGCGCCCACCGTGGGGCCCAGGTAATTATAGGTTCTGACTAAAGAAAAGCACAACCATGTTGAACAGCGACGGCGATATCCTAAAGAACACTACCAGACCGATTGATGCAGTTGACGATTCTACGAAGGATCTCAACGATCCTGTTGGATAGCCGAAGGACACTCCCAGGGACTCGATCTCTTTAAGTAGTGATGGTGTGGATAGTCTACCACATGAAAGCAACTCCAAGCTTGAGGACTTCCTTACCAAGTTCCTCAAAGCTCAAGCTGAGCGAGCGGAAAAAACTCGGCGACCTAGGTCGAAAGCATCGCCCAGAAGTTAGGAGCGATCTTCGCTGGTTCATTCTAAAGGACAGCATCCCTACGAGGACCCATGCCCGTGAATAATTTACTAGCCTCTAGTCCTAAACGAAGGATCGATATAGAGACAGCCCAAGGAAGCTCCTCAGCAGCCACCAATCAAAGTATTGAAGGAACATACGTCATTCAGGACATCCTAAAGAAGTAAAAAGTCATCCAGGATCGGATCGGTAATGTGCCAGGTGCCCATCCAGAAATTACCGTCATAGATGAGCAAAAATTCTTTAACCATGCATACAAAGTGAGTGTTGCACCGGTCCGCGTACCTAAGCACTTCCGTCTGCCTGATATTCTTAAGTATGAAGGAACCACTGATCCGGACGAGCACATCGCTACATATTACACGGTCGTTAAGAGTAACGAGATCACAGAAGAAAACACCCAATCTACCTTGGTGTAATGGTTCGGTTCAACCCTGGCCAAGGGGTCCCTTTCATGGTGCAATCAGCTACCGTTGGGATAAATCAAATCATTCACCCAGATGCAAGACCTCTTCACAAAGGCGCACTCAGGTGCCCGCAAAAGAAAAAACGGATGGAAGACATCTTCGAGATCCATCAGCATGATGGTGAATTGTTAAAAGACTATCTGGAGAGGTTACACAGGGAGCGTATGTAGCTAACCCAGTGCCCGACAACATCATTGTGGTTGCCTTCAGTAAAATTTTGAACTCCAGGGGTTCGCTAGTCACACAAGAGATGCAATGGAGTCTTTATGGTATACTTTATAATGGTGGATATTGAGCGTAGGCGAATGTATGACAGGTGTATACCCATTGTATATCTGGTGTATGCTATGTATATATAGTGGATATACACAAGAAATACAATGGGTACACACTTTACATACAATAAATATATATAATAATTTATATACATACACTATGCGTACATTGTAAATACAAAGAATATATAAACAATATATAGTAATTGTATTGGTGTATGTCTAGTGTATGCATAATGTATCATTGTCTATACAATAAAAAGATACTACACATACAAAAAATTACCAAAAAAAAAAAATATTAGAAAAAATTTTCCAACGATTGGAGGCAGTAGCCTTAAGGCGACAACTTTGGGGCAGCGGTTGGGGGGTTGGTAGGGGTAGTAGGAAGGAGATCTAGGGTTTCTCCCCTTCTTTTGTATGTATTTTCTATGTTTTTGAAATATTGATATGTTTTGAAAATGGTGTAATGTCGACATATTTTGGAACCTCGTCCCATATATGGTCCCTATAAGAGAAGTCTTACAATATTGGCCCCTATAAGAAAATCACATGGTGATCGCCACATATTACTACTATCAGGACCTGAAGATTGCCAGGAGCTTCCCTCTGGCGGTTGCTAGGAACTTTTCTCGATAGGAGTAAAATTATAAGTCTTTTCTTATAGTGTCCAAAAGTGGAAAAGCAACGCTAGATCTGTCCATTTCACGCAAGAACTTGATAATTAGTGAACCAGCCGAATACTTAATGTGTTGGCCTACCGGAATAGGACAACAAATCGAATTTGTATTGGGTTCAACTTGCAATTTGTTTGTACCAAAGTGATGCTCGAGCTAAGGTTAAATTCGAACTAGATAAAGGCTTGGAAAGTAAACGAGACAATGAATAAGTAGAATAATAAACGAGGCAGTAAATAAAAATATAAGTTGAATATCGTCTTTCTCATGTCCTATTTGTTTACAAGCGGATCCTATTTATAATAAAGGAAAAGAGTAATGTTATACACATAATAATTGTGCCAGTAATGACCGTTACTCCATATTTAATCGTGGTCAGCTCATAATCCTTTCCTTAAATGTAAAAGCGACGGAAGACGGTTACAGAAAGCCAAGTCTCGTTCGTCGACGTGATTCACCTCCTCGAGGGGTCATCGTGTCGGTTATTCTTAATCTTAACTGGATCCTTCTCGAGGTGGTGCTGGTGATTTCTCCCCTCGGGAAAATGTCCTCGTGGGCTTCGCCTTTTCTATAGCCTGAGGCCTCACCCCGAGGTGATAGAGTTTTTACCCGATACAGATAGTACCTCCACCCTTTAGATAATAGCCAAAATTTCGAGGGGTAGAATTGAGTTTATGCAGGAGTGTGACGTGGCGTATTTTTGGCCAGGAAATTTGAAAAGACGGGCATCGTTTCAATGTCTTATCCTCTGCATGTGGCTCAGTTTCTAATGGCTATGTCTTTTCGTTTGGTCTTCGCCATGTAACTGTCATCATGGCATTTTAATCGACTTGTACTTTGCTATAAATTGGCCATTTTCTTTGAAGTTATCTTCATCATTCCAAAATTTTCATTATAGCCTTTCGCATTTCTTTCCCTCTTTCAAACTTTCACAAAATTTTACCATGTCTTCTCCATCCCAGCGTGAAAACTTTGTTGATGTTGAAGCTTTAGCTTCGACTAAAGATTTGTTAAATTCTCCCCCTCAGCAACTTCTTCTTGTTCAGGAGATAGTCCTAGCGCAGCCGCCAAGAACCATCCATCGGCGATGATGAGGTAAAGGCTGAATGAGTCATTGATGGTGATGATGATAACGAGATAGTTGAGACCTCGCCCCCGAAGAAGAATAAGAAAAAGCAAGTTTATTAGGGGGAACTTAAACCTCAGTGGGTTATTCCAAGGCGATTTGATTCAAGCAAGGATTTAAAAATGAGGGGGCGAACGGCCTCGGATGTTGTTAGGAGAAGGAATCTCCCTGTTCAACTTTCTCCTAGCCTTGTCTCTGAGGAACATATGGCTCTAATACGAGGGGAGTGTAATTGGAGCCCCGTGGTCCCAATCTCGATTTCTACCCCCGAGCAGCACGCGTGTGATAGTGTACCGGGGCAGTATTTTGTTTATACTTACCATTTTTTGATAAGTTTTTCTCCCCCTCTTCACCCCATAGCAGACACCTTTTGCAGGTTGCACAATGTTTGCTTGGCCAGCTTGGCCCCGGCTTCTGGAGGGTCGTTTAGTGTCTCGACTACATTAGTCGTAAAGACGGGGCCACATTTGGGTACGACCATTTGATTTCTTTATTTTCTCCTTCTCTGCACAAAGATGGGGTTGTGCAGTTGAACAAGCGAGGTCAGTTTTCTCTTATTACCAAGAACGATGACATTGAGGATCGAAGTTGGTGCGATTGGTTCGTCTTCCTTCCCACCTATTCTCTTTCAGCCGAGCCTGGGTTCCCTGAGGCGTGGAATATGACACATAAGCCTTCCTCTGGTCTTTATTTTCTTTACTTGGCTTCAATAAATGTGGAAAAAATTGATTTTTTGTCGTATTTTCAGTTAGGAGACCTCCAATCAATCCTCCCCCGGATTTGGAGGCTTGGGTGCAAGCCATAATTAGTGCTGAGGGGAGGTTGGATAGGGATTGGATTGTTTTGGCCGCTCATGCAGAAAATAGGTGGTCGGGCAAGCGACTGGGATAGTATGTTTCCAATCCGGTTATTTCATTTCCTCGATGCACCTTTTCTTACTTCTACCTTTCTCATCTTTTCCAGATTTCAATGATTTGCCTACTGAGGTGGAAAAGGAAGAAGATAGAAAACGAAAAAGAAAAAGAAGCAGGGACGACGAGCTGAAGTTGTCGATGTCCCAGATGCCGATGCTAGTTTTCATCTTATCGAGGAGTCCGTTCAGACTCTTACTCAGGCCCCGAGAGGTATTCTTGCGTATTTTTTATATTTCTCTCTTCATTTTCCCTTTGAGTAACGTGTTTCCTTCTTCTCAGGTTTGAAAAGAAAAGGCTATATGCCTAAGAAGCCAACTAAGGCTAAAATTGCTCAGGTTGATTTACTACGGTCCCCCGACGAAGATTGATTGAAGAACCGGATGATGTTTGTGTTCAGAGCATAGTCGAGGGGACGATTGTAAAGGAACCGAGTCAAGTGGTTGACAAGGTTTGCGAGGGCTTGGAGTCCCGCGGGGCGAAGTCTACCGAGGTGATCAACAGGTCTGCCGAGGAGACATTGCTTATGAGACAGGTGAGTGCAGATCTACCTCGGGCTAAGGCGAATCTACCCCAAGGGTTTAGGCGAATCCCGGTCCCATTAGATGTTTGTCTGTTGGATGACAGCATGGGGGTCGCCATCAGCTGCAAAGGGCTTCTTGAGCCTTTAGAGAATGATCACCTGAAGAACATCCCCTCGGACGATTTAATGGCCTACTCGGCTCAGCATGCAATCCATGTGAGGTTTCGTTTTTCTTTTACTGTTTTTTTATTCTAACTGTTTTCCAAGCTTTTGACTTCTTTTCCTTTGGTTGTAGGGCTATGTCTATGCTATGAAGGCAGCTACAACTGAGGCTCAGTGAACAGCACATCTTCGTCGGGTCAGGGATGAGCGGGATCGTAGGAGGAACATGCTAGAGGTTCGTGTTGCTGAGCTCGAAAAACAACTCACCAGCTCAGAGGCTAACTTGGATCGATCTCAAAGAGAAGTCGAGCAACTTGGTGCTGAACTTTCTCTGGCTCATGGTGAAGTTACTAGTCTTTTGGTCGAGAAGAGGTCCAAAGAGGAGAGTTATCAATCCGAGCTCCAGAAGCTAGCTGATGCAGCACTTAGGGGGTTGACTTAGCAACTCGAGGAGAAAACTTCGCTACTTTCCTCAAAAGTGGACGAGGTCGAGGCTAAGAATAAAGCTCTTGAAGCCGAAGTGAAGATTCTCCAGGCTAAGAAACCATTCTCTTCCTCCAAGATTAAATCCAAGTTCAAGGCTAAGTTGGATTTGAGAGCTACCCGAGCGAAGGTTGATAGAAATTGGGCCATCATTCAGACCAAGTTGAGGACCCTCAAACAGTGTAAAAAATGGATTAACTTGGATGACGAGATTGCCAAGGCCAAGGTAGATATAGCTACAGCTCGGGGGTTTTTAGATCAACTTCCTTCGAGCAGTGATAGCTCATCTGAAGGAGAGGCTTCGGGTAGTTATGGTGAACATGAGTGACTGCTCGTCTGGTTTTGTTTTTGTGCTTTCGGGCTACTTCTTTGTAATTATTTTGGCCTTTGAGCCTTATGAATATATGAATGTTTGAATATCAATTTTTTGGATATCTTTTTTGCTTGCAAGACCTTAAATGTGTTAGAGAGCTAGCTTAGGACGACGTGTCGCCCTCGAGCCGAGGCTAAAACTTTAATGTATAAAAAGATGATAGATCGATTTTTATTCCACTGATAGAAATTGAACCAATTTACACAAGGCCTAGTTATGCTTAGGCATATTTTATTTCACAAAAAGCCGTTTCAAGCGAAGAATTAAAGCTTAGAGCTGAGTCCTCGAGTTTGGGCCGTTCCCGAGTCTGGGTTATTTTTAAAAGAGTTTTGAGCTACGAGCCTGTAAGTCGATTGCAGATTGATCTTGCTCCCTTGTCACCCCACAGTGTTCGATGGTGAAGGATGAAGACTCGAGCACTGTTGACCTCGGGAGCACATTTTGTGTTGCTAAAAGTAATACTTCTTCAAATTGGACACGTTTCAATCCAAGGGCTCTTGTTTCCCCTTAAGGTCTGCCAACTGATAGGATCCTTTCCCTACGATTGCATTCACTTGGTAAGGCCCTTCCCAATTGGCGGCCAATTTTCCTGCATTTTTCTCTTTAATTGTTTGATTCGAGGCTCTTAGAACATAGTCACCAACCTTAAATTCTCTTAGCTTGGTTTTCTTGTTCAAGTAGGCCTCGATTCATTGTTTTTGGGCTGTCAACCGCACCAATGCCATCTCTCTTTGTTCTTCAAGAAAATCTAACTCTATTCTCATAGCTTTTTGATTTGCCTACTCGGTAGAGTGTGCATAGCAGAGGCTCGGTTCACCCACCTCGACATGAATTAGTGAATCGACTGCGTAAACGAGAGAAAATGGAGTTTCTCCAGTGATGTTCTTCTCTGTTGTCCTCATTGCCCACAATACTTCTAGTAACTCATCAGGCCACGAGCCTTTGGCTTCGTCCATTCTCTTTTTAAGATTGTCAACGATTATCCTATTTGATAATTCAGCATGTCCATTGGCGCTTGGGTGATAGTGTGTTGAGGTTACCCTTTTGATCCCCCATTTTCTAAGGAAGGATGTGACCTCCGAGCCAACGAACTGCGTACCATTGTCACAAGTAATTTCCCTTGGGACTCCAAATCAGCATATGATGTTTTTCCATATGAAATCGATAACCTTTTTTTGTCTTACCCAGGCAAAAGCTCTTGCCTCGATCCATTTGGAAAGGTAATCAGTAAGCACGAGGATGTATTTGACACTGCCCTTCGCTTTGGGGAAGGGTCCTACGATATCCATTCCTCACTTCATGAAGGGCCACGGTGAAACCACCAAATGCAGGGGCTCGGCTTGTTGGTGAATCATAAAAGCGTACCTTTGACATTTGTCACAGTTCCTAACGAACACTCTAGCATGCTCGCTTATCTTAGGCTAATAATAGCCGGCTCAGAGCAGCTTCCGAACGATGGCTTTAGCTCCTGAGTGATTGCCACAAGTTCCTTCGTGTACCTCTCTCATCACGTATTCATATTCTCCTGGGCCTAAGCATTTGGCCATGGGGCCACGATAGAGTTATTTTGCACAGTTGTCCGTATACCATAGTGTATGGGCTGCTGCTTTCCTTCTTCCTCCAGAACTAGAACTGCGCTCACTGACACCACAGAGATAGCTAAGTAAACAGCCAAAGTCTCGCCATCTATTCGTTTGGCCAACAATGGGGCGTTGGCCAAATAATGTTTCAGCTCTCTCAAAGCCTTCTTGCACTCGGGGGTCCATTCGAAGGAAGTGTTCTTCTTCAAGACAGAAAAGAACTTATAACACCGCTCAGATGACCTTGAAATGAATCGATTCAAAGCGGCCAGTTATGCCCAGTTAAGCATTGGACTTCCTTCGGGCTTGACAATTCATCGGGGATTTCTTGTATAGCCCTAATTTTGTCGGGATTTGCTTCAATGCCTCTCTCCGAGACAATGAATCCTAAGAATTTTCCCGAGCTGACCCCCAAAGGCACACTTTTCTGGGTTAAGCTTCATGCAATACTGTCTCAAAATTGTGAAGGCTTCCTTTAGTTGTTTCAAATGATCTTCTAGCCGGGCAGATTTCACCAACATATCGTCGATATAGGTTTCCATCATTTTCCCAATGTAGTCTTAGAACATTTGACACACCAACCTCTTGTAGGTCGCTCCGGCGTTTTTGAGACCAAAGGGCATCACCTTGTAGCAATAAGTTCCTTCATCTGTAATGAAAGAAGTTTTTTGCTCATCACTAGGGTCCATCAGGATCTGATTGTACCCCGAATATGCATCCAAAAAGGTTAAAAGTTTTTGTCCAGCCGTGGAATCTATTAACCTATCTATTTGGGGTAGAGGGTAGGAGTCTTTGGGGCAAGCTTTATTCAAGTCGGTGTAGTCGACACATATTCTCCATTTGCTGTTTTTCTTTGTTACCACTACCACGTTAGCGAGCCATTCTGGGTACTTGACTTCTCTTATGAACCCATTGTCGAGCAACCTCTTGGATCATCTTCTTCTTTACTCTGGCATGGGGCCTTTTCTTCTGTTTCACCGGGCGGTGGTTGGGATCTACATTCAATTTGTGCGTCATGATCTCGGGGTCAATCCCCACCTTGTTTGCATGAGACCACGCAAAGCAATCACTATTGGGTTTTTAATAATTCGATGAGAGCTTTCTTAGACTCGGTGTCCAACTCCGAGCCCATAAATATTTTCCTTTCCAGAACTTCTCCATCAAGACGTGAGATTCTAGCTCTTCCACCGTTGAGTCCTCGGCCTTTTTCTTTCTAGGCTCTTGAATGAAAGTTAGGATCTTTTCTCCCTTCTTCGGAGGAACTATTTTTTGGACCGAGCTCTCCTCTTTATGGGGCTTCGAGGCGCTTGATTGTGACCTCGAGTGCTCGATCGGGGCGTCCCCACTCTTTGCAGCAACTGAATAGCATTTACGATCTGCTAATCGGTCACTACGGATTGCACGAATTCCCCATGAGGTGGGAAACTTAACTACTTGATGAAGGGTTGATGATACGGCCTCCATTTCGTGAATCCAAGGCCTCTCGAGGATGATGTTGTAGGCCATATCCTCGTTAATTATCTAGAAAGTTTGTTTCTTTTCAACTCCCTGGCGGTGGTTATGAAGGTGATTTCCTCTAAAGTCCTTTCCACAAAGTTGTTGAACCCTGCTAAAGTGGTTATCTTCGGAACGACAAGGTCTTTCAACCACATTTATTCGATAGCTCTGTGATTGATGATATTTACGGAACTTCCAGGGTCTATTAAGACTCGTTTTATATCTGAATCGTTGACCTCTAAGGTAATAACCAGAGCTTCATGATGACGGGTCATTACCTCGTGGTAGTCTTTTTCGTTGAAAATGATTTCTTCATCGCCCTATTCGTTTGAGCTCTCTTTTCTGTGCTACTGTCGTTTATTTCTATGCCTCCGATTATAACGTTTGCAGATTTTCGCGACATCGAGGTCGTCGATGTCTTACAGAGATCTGGGAAAAGCTCAGCTTCGGAACAAACGTTATTACCAATATCCCCACAGACATCGCCAATTTGTGTTGACCTAAACCAGGATAGGACAACAAATCGAATTGTATTGGGTTCAACTGATAGTTTGTTTGTATCAAAGAGATGCTCGAGCTAAGGTTAAATTCAAACTAGTAAAGGCTTGGAAAAGTAAACGAGAGAAGGAATAAGCAGAATGATCGTGCCAGTAATGATCGTTACTCCGCATTTAATCATGGTCAGCTCATAATCCTTTCCTTAAATGTAAAAGCGACGGGAGACGGTTACAGAAAGCCAAGTCTCGTTCGTCGAGGTAATTCACCTCCTCGAGGGGTCATCGTGTCGGTTATTCTTAATCTCAACTGGATCCTTCTCGAGGTGGTGCTGGTGATTTCTCCCCTCGGGGAAATGTCCTCGTGGGCTTCGCTTTTTCTCTAGCCCGAGGCCTCACCCTGAGGTGATAGAGTTTTTACCCGATACACTTAAGCCTGTCAGTTCAATAACCAACAAAAACATATCCAGTGATATTCCAAAAGTAGGGCTGCAGCCGAGTAACCATTTTCTCAAAAGTAAGTACTAAGAAAATTACTACGTTTGACCAAGTCTTTCATAACAAGTAAAGACACAACCAACATAACAAGTCTTCCTTGGAGCAGGGACAAATTGTTTTGGTCTAAATTTGGCCGTTTAGGTAAAAAAATTGAATTTGTTAGAGGGTCACAAGAAATAAAGTAAATACACAGGAAAAGTAAATAAATATTGAGAGAAAAGTAATATGCAAGAAATGAATAAATTTATATATTGAGAATAGTCAGATTCACAGAGGAGGAGTATTTATAGTTGAGATTTACCCAGTCCTAATCATAGTAAAATACAAAGACTAATAAAGGCCATGGGCCTAAACTCAAGGCGGTGGTATATACGAAACCCTAGTTAGGAGACTCCGAACCCTAAGGCGGTGGGATGTATACCCTGCCTATGCCTGCACCGTATGAACAGCCGTGGCTCAAGGAGCGGGCGTGTTTCTTCTGCGCCTGGTGATTTATGGATTAAGTCTAATCTCGCCAGTTGGACTCGTATCCCCGTAACAGTAGGTGGCATTTTTTTGCCCACATAGTCAGTCCCCCCACTTGCCAATTGTTGTCGTAAGCAGTCAGGAGTGAAAGAGGTAAGCAAAAAGGATGTAAAGAAACATCTCACTGACTCCTTGAAACTCGATGTCTGTGTGACCGAGACCGACGCTTGATTTCTTCGAGGACCTTTCGTGTCCTTATCTGATTGGTTGATGTTGATTCCATGAACCTTTCCAAGAACACCTTTTTCTGCACCGAATCGTTTCATATTTTCAGGTCATAATTATGCTTGACCATTTTACACTTCATCTTTATCTCATTCCGCCTATAAATAAGGGCTTCACGATAGTGGTGAAATAAAAAATCTTTTTCAGGAAAATCCTTCATCCCTTCCAAATCTTGCTTATGAGAGAATAATTCCTTCATCTTAAAAAATGCTTGCCTTTGATCTTGGTCCAATATTCCTAGAAATACTCCTTCATTCAGAATGGATGGTGTATACGAAAAATATAATGGAGAAATTTTGTATAACCCTTCTTTTTTGTTTCTCCATCCATGATTGGACGAATTGAGTCCCTCAAGTCATGAAGTTTAATCGAGATTCTAATGGCGTTCTTCGGGATGTCTTTATTGTGGCAGATGCACTGATTACGGTGTGCTCTTCTTCTAACACGGCAGTTGCTGTGGTATTCCTCTTGTCATGCGGGGTCAGGAGGCTTTACTCTCTCTACTGTCATGAAGCTTCTCTTTCGAGATGTCGTAGAAGTTCAAGTAACTCCTTCAATAGCACAGGTTTGAGGCTCCAGTTCCTAGCTTCGTTCAATGACAGGCATGAGGATATAGCTTCATGCCATCAACCGGCTAAGGTGTCACCAAGTTTTGAATCTACTCACGATTCATGGCTTTCATCCTGTTTGCCTAGTTCAGCCGGACTGTTGTTGCAACGCCTTATCGACCGCTGGCTGTGGAATACTCAGGGGAAAGTAACCCTTGTGGTAGGTTCCTAGCTCAAGCCTCCCCACCTTCGATAAGCTCCTAATCGCGCACTCCCGTTTGACAAGTGGGGGTCGAAACAGATCGTTGAGTCTACTTGATGGGACGAGGGAAGGTTCCGCATATGCTCAGACACTTCCGAGGTCCTTTGCTACTGACAGGATGTAAGGGCCCTGGTTGTATTAGTGACTTCGTGCCAAATATTGCTCGGGCCGACATATCTCCTAATACCTAGGGGGGCTACGAGTGGTTTTCCAGCTTGTAGCTACAATACAGATGAAGTGGCTTTGGTCGTGCAAACTTCAGCGAATCTTGCAGTTTTTTCCTTTTTAGTTTTTTTCTAGAACATCTGTACTGAACAGTGTTGTATTCAAAAGGACTTGATTGTCTATTATGAGCTTACCGGCTGTTGATATTAGTAAAACGGTCTTTCATCAATATTTTATGCGTACTTGTGTAGTTACTTGTAGTGTAGTCAAGCATCATCCATTTCGGTGCCTTTCTGGGCTAGTGTATTTTAAAGACGGGTGTGCGCACTGTTGGACACTTTATTTGCATCACTAATTGATGGCTTATGTTGTGCCTATGATAGACGGTTGTTTTGCGCCCATAATGGGACGACTTCAGCCAGTGATATGAAACAAGGCATTTTTGTGTCCAAACATGAACGTCGTTACTTGTTTACTCTAGTATTTTAATACATTCTGGCAATATGCCGGCGGGCACCCCACCGGTATGTTGACGCAATTTTGTTGAATTGAAAATTTCAACTTACGAAGCAATATCATGTGGCTGAAGTAGAAGTGATCTAGCTTTAAGCGAGTAGTTTACCCTACTTTTGTCATGGAAAAGTGAGTGTATTACTTCAACTTGAGTTGTGACAGTTCTATGAATAATTGGATTGTAGATGGATATGATTGCAAAACTGACTAAATAGAATAGTAGTTTTATTGATAAAAAGAGGGGCATTGGGCCTAAATTGTTGTGTATGAACACCCATAATATGATTGGTAAGTATGAAAATACTGTAATCAAAAGAAACTAAAGACTTAATTAAAGTAAATACTGAAACAGAATTGTACTTCCTAAGCTGAATGGTTGCTGCTCCTTTCATGCCTTCGGGAGGTTCTTTCTGCCCGTAGAAATTCAATTCCGGGGGAGCCTAGAAGCATCCCCCGAGGCTTCTTTGTCAGTGGGTGATGAACACCGAGATGTGACCCATAGGCCACTGATCGTCCGATGATACAACTCACCATTGATTAAATAATAATGAACCGCCTGCCTCCGCAGTTGTCTGCTTTCTGCCATGTCTTCGGAGAGTGCTCCCTTATCCAAGTAGTTAATCAACACGTGATGCTGCTCTGAAGCGGATCCTGTGTTTGGAACTTCAAGTTTCATCAGGTCCACGAGGGTTAGCTTAATCACTATTTGTTAGTTGTCTGCATCGGTATGCGATTCTTCCATCGTGGCTTGAACATTCCTCTCGATGAACGAACTCCCACTTGTGAAAGTTTTTCAAAAATGTCTTCATTTTTTCTTGTAGATCCGACATACAGATGTCCTTTGTGGTAAAAACCTCATTCGCTCGATCGACCATTAACCGAGAGCAGCTATAGCGACTGATCTCCCTAGCCCCCAATATGTAGGCTAAGTCAAGAGCTTGAATTACGACTTCATATTCTACTTCAGTGCTTGGGAATTTCATGGTATTACTGAAAAACCTTGCTGGCGGGAGTTTTGATCCATAAATCAAGGTTAGCTTCTTTTCCTCTGAAGTCCATATCTGTATGGACTACTTAGTGCCCGGGTTCGATCGCCTCTGAACTTTTGATCAACTCCTCTACCTTCGACGCTAATTTGTCCACAAAATATGTGGTGAAACCTTACAGAGTTTGTGACTTAATGGCCGTCCGCGACTGATAAATGATATCATATTCTGCTAGCTCCTCGGCCCATCTTGCAAACCTTTTCGAGAGCCCATGCCTAGACATAATGTTCCGCAGTGGTATTGATGAGATCACACTAACAGTATGATTGAGTAAATATGGATATAGTCCTTGTGTTACCATGACTACGGTCGCCACGAACTGGTCCGATAATGAGAGATGTCCATCTGCCCATAGGAAATCCTTACTAGCATATTTTACGAGGAACTGCCTCCCATCTTCTTCTCGCGCTCGGACCACATTCAATGCTATCTGCAAGATTGTGACTTATAGCAATAGGTGCTCTCCCTGGGTTGGTTCAGTTATCGTTGGAAGCTGTAGGAGATGCATCTTTGTTTGGGTAAGAACATGGCTGCAATGTATTGGCCACCAAGGTCCCTCGTGCTTTACCAATACTTCAAAGAGGTGATAATACAATTTTACTGCTTTGGGAATTAAGTGATTCATCTCCGACACCCATTCTCCCAGCTTCCCGACCGCTATTCTGGCCTTCTATTCAGTAGACACATCCCTTAAAGACTCTTCATTGATCATATTTACTTCGGGTGTGGGCCTTTTACCGAAACTTTTTCCGGGTACATGGTAACTTTCGGACAAGAACCGATCACTTCGTAAGTCGCTGACCCCGCTTTATAGGATGACATCATATGAAAGACTACAGGCTAATACCTAAAAAGGTATAATGCTCGTCACGCTCGGGATGTGAGCTGGTAGAGCTAGTTCATGAACAGTTTTTTCACAAATGCCGTTAAAGCCAGTTATCTTACAGGGGCTCGGAGTCATGTGGCGGTGTTGCCCTGCTTTTGTAACACCTCCCTCCGGATTATGTTAACGCCACTCCCTGGGTCGATTAAAGCCCGCTCTATTTGGGGGTCAAGCACCTTTATTGGGACAATGAGCGCGTCTTGGTGTTTCCCTTCCTCTTCCACTAGGCTGAACGTAATCGGACTAGCAAGTAATTCGAGCACTTTAGTCCCCCAGGTTGTTACTGGTCCGTACGTTGTGAAGATCGCGTTGACGCTTCGCTTGCCTTCAAAGCCCGGCGCTCTCGATCATCTCGCTTATTCCTTAATCAAATCCTTGAGGTGCCGCTCATTCAATAAATGATCAATTGCAAACATCAAGGCCTTGCAGTTGATCGTGGCATGGCCGTTGTTTCGATGAAAATCGCAATAAGTCATTTAGTTCCTCCTAGTTGCTCCTTTTATAGTGGGCGGCCACCGCACTTTTGAGCCTAGTTTCCCAAAGTGATTGGCAACCTGCTCAACAACGTTGACCCACTGCACGTGTCTTCTGAGGCCCGGTCCCCCCAGAACTGCCTGGCTTCATGGTGCCTGCTTGACTTTGAGTTTTTCCTTTATTTATTCTTCTATATCCTTCCCCCTCTAGGGATAGATTTCCTGCTTGCTTCCGTCGTTCAGCTTTGGGGTTTTGGGAGCGCTCTGGTTCAAGGTGGAGCTTCTTCGTATATCTCTGGTGCAAAGCATTCCATCCCGTCACGGGGTTTTGAGTTAGACTCCACTGAAACTCCCTAGCAGCTAACGAACCATTGGAGTTCAGACTCTTGACAAAGGCCACTGCAACAATGTTATCAGGAACTGGAAGGAGCTGCATGCGTTACCTCTGAAATTTGTCCCAGCAGTCCTTCAACAACTCGTCGTCCCACTGTCAAATCTCAAAGATATTGATATGTTGGTATTTTGTGCTTAATTATAACTCATTCCGACTAGCTTTTAGCCCTTTTTGTGATGCTATTTGAATGAATCTTATGTTAATCTTCATGTTTCAGGTTTTTAAGAGAATCGACATACAAAGCCAAAGAAAATGTACAAAAGAGAAAATTCAAGTGCATTTTGGCTACAAAAGTGAGGAACATGAAAACAAGGCAGCAGTAGAAAGTGCGCCTCGCCGAACAAGAGGCTCAAAAGGCTAGCCATCCATCAAAAGAAGGGAAGTTCACAGCAGCCAGCAACTTAAAAGGGCAGAGAGTTGATAAAACCTGCGACATTAAGGAGTTGGCCACAAAAACAAGGGCGGCCCGCCTAACCTGCACCGCACAATAAAATGCTAGTTAGCAAACGTGAAAGCTGCGAGCCAGCAACCAAATGTACGGCTCGCCTAACAAGAGGCCGCCTGGCGTAAATGGAGTAAAAATGGTATTTTCGTAAATATTAGCTTATTTTTGAAACCCATGCCTATAAATACGCTATTATGCCTCCGAGAAAACATACTTCTTTTAGCCTAGAATATCACTTTAAAGCTTTTGAATATTCTTGGAGTTGAAAGGAGGGTTTCTACTTGAATCTTTGTAAGGATTACTTTCTTTAATCTAAATGCTTACATGACTCTTGCCATTTCATCTTACAATATGTGTGTGTTAGACCCTAGTATGAGTAGCTAAATTCATACTAGGGGTTTATTCATGAAGACATGATTATCTTAGCTTAAATCTTGTGAGTAATCTTATAAAATTAATGGGTTAATATAAATCTAGTTCTCCATCGCACTTTCTTAACTAGGATTTAAGGCACGGCCGTACTTGAACCTAACCCTACTTTGCTTTTATCACCCGAAAGGGGTTGAAAGCGTAGGTTAATGGAAACTAGCGAGAATTTGGGTTACATTGGTTGCGACCTACCCCACCTAAAGGGGTCGACCTAAATAGGTCAATTCCGCTCGGGTCTTATTGACCCAAGAGGGCTTGATGAAGTAAAATCCTCCGATTTCCGAGAGGGTTTTGAGGAATGCATTAGAGGTTCGACCATTAATGTTACCCATAAGATTTGTGAGATTAATATAGCTATTTAGCTAAGAGAACCTTGTTTGATTGGATAAACTCCTACCTCATTCCCATAATTTACCCCATAATCATTATTTAGTTTTCTTACATTAATTTCTCAAGTTAGTTATAGTTAACACTTTCACCCTTAATTATTAGGAACATTACGAACAATGCTTAGGGTCCGTAACTATTCAATCTAAGACTAATAGATTATCTTGCTAGCTCCCTGTGGAAATCGACCCCGACTCATACGTTGGGTACTATTATCTTTGACGACCGCCCCATCACCCTTTGAGGTGAGTGGATTGAGTGTGGATCAAATTTTGGCGCCGTTGCCGAGGAACTACGGTATATCTATTAGTTTGAATATTTCGTGTTCTAGTCTTGTTAGTTGTTCCTATATTTTACCTCGTGCTTTTTTTTTTTTAACTTTGTGTAGGTGAATTCAAGTATGAGAAGGAATCCAAATAGAGCTATGAGGAACCCCCTCTATAACTGTGCTAATGAGGGAGTTCTATTTCCAAATGCTCTAATTGCTCCGAATGATTATTATGAAGAGTTTGAGGATGAATATGACGACACTTCTCTTAGTGAGGAGAGTTATGGAATATATGGTGCCTTTAAAGAAAATGAAGAACCTCAAGTAGAAAATGCAACCCCAAATGATGCAATTCCTCCTGGCAATGATCAAGCCAATGAGGGAGTTCGAGTTGGTAACAATGATGGTGTTGCGGGCAATGCAAAACCAAAGAGGCAACAATGCTAATAGAGGAGGCCGAGGTCAAAACTGAGGAGGCCGTGGTTCTCAAGCTAATAGAAGAGCCAATGCCAATCGGATGAATGTTCGCAATGACAATCAGAACCAAATGAATGCAAGGGCTTGTCGAAATGATAATCAACATGTTCAAGAATTGGAAGATTCAGAGGAAGAAGTAGACTTGGAAACTTTTGCAAGTGCCATTGTGCCACCACCAATTCGTGGGAATGTGACTTTCAATACCCCACAAGTGATTCTTCATAGACTTGATCAGAATGGATTTTTTTTGTGGAGGAAAACATGATGACCTAACAGAATATTTGAGGAATTTTGTGCAAACGTGTCATCTTGATAAGTCGGCACATTGTACGGAAGAGTCTTTGCGCCTAAGAGTCTTTCCCTATTCTCTATCGGGGAAGGCCAAGGCATAGTTTAACAAGCTACCAAAGAATTCAAGTTACATTTGGGAGGAACTTGTAAAGCAATTTTCGGCAAAGTTCTTGCCTAAAGGCAAGCAAGCTTCAATGAGAGACAAGGTGTATATGTTCAAGCAAGATCCTACCAATTCATTGTATGAGGCATGAGAAGCTTTTCTAGAGGTTTTGCAACATTGTCCAACTCATGGATTTGAAGATGATATGCTTTTGCAATGTTTCTACCAAGGACTCAACAAGAACAACCAAGCGGCCGTGAACAACTTATGTGGAGGTGCTATCATGAACCATACTTTTCAAGAGGTCAAGGAAATTCTCAACAAAGTTGCCAAACAATCTCATGATTGGCAATCAAGAGTTCAAAACCCAAATGGTGAAGAAGGAATGAGCTAAATGATGATGAAAAGATTTGAAGATCAAGCTGAACAAATGGCTCGAATCATGACCAACATTGAGCTCCTTAGAGGTGCCAAGGAAGAAAAGGAGAAAAAGTCAAGTAAGGTAGAAAATCTTCAAGTTATAAACGCGGGCCGTCAAGTGGCCTCAATTGGGTATGTCAACCCCGGAGGTCCACCTCTAACCCTTATTCAAAGAGGGAAAGAGGAGTGTTTTCCGGAGAAATGTTTCAATGTCCAAAATGAAGAAGAAGCCAATTTTGTGGCTTACCAACAAGGTGGTTTCAATAGAGGCAAGATCAAGGAAGACAAAATTGGAGCAACAATCAAGGTGGAAAGAGAGTTGGTACTTCCCAAAGCTACGCACCAAGAGCTCCTTACAAGCAAGGTGAGAAATAAGGGAGAAGTCAATCAAAATTGGAGGTGATGATGAGAGAAGTTCTCAAGAATAAAAAAAGTTATACCGGTGATATCAAGGAGATTAAGCAAACGGTCAATGCTCATAGTACTTCCATCAAAGCTCTTGAATCTCAAATGAGCACTCTCTCTCATCAAGTGAACCAAAGACCTCAAGGAGCACTACCAAGTGACACGGTGGTAAATCCTAAGAGGAATGGGAAAGATCATGCGATGGCAATTATGACAAAAAGTGGAAAAATATGGGAAGATCCTAAATCAAAAGGAGATGTGGATGAAGTAGAAATATAAAAGGAGAGAAAAACAAGGAGGAACAGTTACACCAAGACAAGCCAAATGATGTGGAAGTAGAGATTTCAAGAAATGAAGTTGATAATGAGGCAATCCCTCAAGAACCAATCCCCGAAGTCACTACCTCTCGAAAAGCCAAACCAAAGAAAACCCCACCACCCAAACAAAGCCCTCCTAGTCCAAGATCTATACCCAAAATTCCACTTCCTTTCCCACAAAAGAGTATGAAACAAAAACAAGCATCTCAAGCTAAGAAAATTTGGGATAACATAGCATCAACATCCATCAACCTCTCTTTAGTTGACACATTGAGCCAAATGCCAAATGTCGCAAAGCTTGTGAAAGATCTTGTGACCAAGAAAAATTATGAGGACTATGAGCCAAGCAAGGTGACTCATCAATGTAGTTCAATTGTCTCAAAGAATATGGCAAGGAAGATGGAGGACCCCGGAGCCTTCACGGTTCCATGCACAATTGGAGGGAAGCATTTCCCTAAAGCTTTATGTGATCTTAGAGCTAGTATCAATTTGATGTCGTATGCGGTCTACAAGACTTTGTCTACTAAGGAAATTCCCAAAGCTACCAATATGAATTTGCAGGCCGATCGCTCCATGAAGCAACTTATTGGAGTTGTCATCAATGTTCTAATGAAGGTGGAGAAGTTTATATTCTCGGCGGATTTTGTGATCTTAGATTGCTCGGTGGACTTTGATGTCCCTATTATTCGGCGTCTATTTTTAGCTACTGGGAGAGCACTTTGTGATGAGGAGAAGGGGGAACTTACGTTCCGTTTCAATGGTGAGAAAGTTGTGTGTTATTTCCCAAGACACACCACTTTACTGTTTTAAGGACTAGTTCCTTAAATGTGTTCCTTTACTGTATTATATGCGGAATTAAAACTGTAAGTAAATGAACACCCAATATTAGCGTGGAAATCCCCCTTTAACTAGGGAGCAAAAAAGCACGACCTACTCTTCCAATTAGGATTTCAACTTCACTATGTAAAAGACTCACTTGGTTACAAGACTACCTTCTTACTAACCTAGGACTAACTCTAATCCTCTAGCGACCCTTTTCATGATCAGTGAAGTTTCTTCAAGTACACAATTTGAATTGAAATGATACAACTCGATAGTACCTACTACAGTTGAACTAAGACTGAACTTTGACAAGAATGATGTAAGCCAACGGTGGAACACCAAAGGAGGTTGAATCCTCCAATGCAAGAAGTGGTTAAAAAGGATATCATCAAATGGTTAGATGTGGGGGTGATTGTTCCACTCTCCGATAGAGAATAGATCTCACCCGTTCAATGTATGCCCAAAAAGGGAGGGATGGCGGTAGTTCACAATGAAAAAGGTGAAGCTATATCAACTCGAACCGTGACCGGTTAGCGAGTGTGCATGGACTACCGTAAGCTCAAAAATGCAATAAGAAAAAATCATTTTTCCTATCCTTCATTGACCAAATGCTTGATCATTTGGTAGGCCGAGCTTACTATTATTTTCTTGATGGATACTCAGGGTAAAATCAAATCTGAATTGAAGAAAATGATCAAGATAAGACGCCTTCACATGTCCTTATGGCACTTTTGCATTCCGAAAAATGTCTTTTGGACTTTGCAATGCCCCGGCCACTTTTTAAAGGTGTATGCTTGCACTCTTCCATGACATGGTAGAGAAATTCTTAGAGGTGTTCATGGATAATTTCTCCGTAGTGGGTGATTCTTTTGAAGATTGTTTGTCTAATTTGGAGAAAGTCTTAGAGAGGTCAGTGATAAGGATTAAAACTAAGACAGGAAAAACGATAGGAGTGAGACTCATCTCGAACTCCCTACGAGGTATCCACGAGGAACTTGTCTGGTGAAACCCTCGATTCGGGTCAAGAGTTGCCTAACACTATGCAACTACCCTCGAGTCACACTTGGGACTCATAAATAGAATGATCGGGTTTGGTTCGAGGTTCAACTAGATCTGCTAGAAGATTCAAACCAAAAAGGGGTTCTTTCATTAACTCAAGAGATACAACTCTTCAAAGTGTTCATCATTCATCCAAGGTAGTCTTAGTTAAAATGAAAGACTAAGGGCCCTTTTATAGGTACTTCATACACATAATGTAAAGTCTAAAAGACCCCTAAAGTGGGCTAAAAGGACATAAGCCACGTAGGGCTAAACTAGGAATTACACAACAATTAAAATAGAATTCCCGTCAAACAATAGCAGGAGTAGGCAGTACGGCCCTTAAAAGAGGCGCCCCGCCTCTGCATAAGCCTTGGAAGTGACACAGGGAACTGTGTGGTCCGCCTGGTAATAGGGGCGGTCCGCCTGGTCCAGATCCAGAGAGCCTTCAATTCTATACTTAGTCAAATTTCGCTAATCTTCAACTAGGCGGTCCGCCCTTTCTTGTAGGCGGTCCGCCTCATCCTGGGAGATCTTGAGATGGCTCAAAATGGTCTTGAAATACGCTTCCTTGGCGTTGGATGGTTTCTCGATTTGCCCCGCATCATCCTCCCATTCTTGAGAAGATTTCGTCCTCAAAATCATGGCGTTTTCTCTCATGGCATCATCAACTTCTCGGGGTGTCCAATGCTCTCCTCCTTTAACTTTCTTGAAAGTAACTTTGACATAGGCTTCTTCCAAGGACTCCCTTGCCTTAGCATGGAGCTTAGGACCTACAAGCAACGACAAACAAACACAAAACTTCCTACTTCGAAAGTATGTTAGTGCAAGAAGTGTGGAAAAGAAACTCTTGTGGTATAACTAAGCATCAATAATAAGCAAAAAAATCAAGTCTCCAAGGAGATCATCAAGTACTTGGTTTAATGGAAACATGCATTTAACACAAGAATGAGCAAATAGATCACGGAGACATGGAAAATGCAAGATCAAGCTATCAAAATCCCCTTGAACCTTAAGCTCACGCTCAACACACCAATCCATCCTCAAAGTGTGATCAACATGTGGAGTGGAGTTAGTCAAATAACCCAACCTACAAGTAGCATCAAGTACTCCACTCCCCTTCTTTAGAGCATACTTACTAACACCAAGGGATTCTTTTTCACCTCCAATTTCATCACCTAAGCAACCCTTCTCAAAGAAAAATTCTCAAGGAAGGTATTGATGATGGCTTCTTCTTCATTATAACCCCCAACAAACAATAGTAGGGTCACTTGAAGAGTCATCTACTTCACTCAAGTTCTCACACAATGGGTTGCCTAAGGAGTCAAATCCTTCACACCATGGAGGTTCCATTTTACTACCAACCCTAGTCCGATATAAGTCACTACAAAAAATGAGGATGCCTTCAAACAATGGATTAGTAAAAGCATGCATCTCAATGTCATGATTAAGCATAGGCAAGATCTCAAGACTAGGTTCATTACTCTCACTTGAGGAGTCATCATAGGCAACCTTGTCCAATTCATACAATTTGGACTCCTCAAGGTCACTACTATCCTCACCATAACACATTGGCCCACCAAATAGAAGCATATCAATAAGGGTATGATCAACTATCTCATCTTTCCCTTTGTCAAAGATTGGTGGTTTGTCATAGCAAAGGTCACAATCAAAGTCAACTATCAAATCTACACTAGGGAGAGGTTCTTTGAATAATGAGCTCACATCATGATGTGGCATAGCTTCTCTCTCAACTAGTGATACACAATCACACACAAGTTGACTACTAGACTCTTCACTAGTGGCATATTCAATTGATGCATCACAAACACCAACTAGTGTTGAGTCATCACAAGAAAAGTAATTAGTAGGCTTATGAAAAGATGAAGCAACACTTACATTTGAAGTACTTTCTTGATCACTCACAAGGCTTGAAGTGTCATATGCATCTCCTCCTTCATGAAGCTTACATTAAAGATTTTCCTCCTCATGTCTTTCCTTCCAAGCACATGGTCGAGGCTCCAATGGCTTGTCTTCAAATGTACCTACACAAGAGCTAACACAAGAAAAAGTAGAAGACGAAGAATAGTTAGAACAATGGGTGCTCTCACTCTCAATTTTTCTTTCCTCGCCTCCCCTTTCTCTCAATTCTCCCTCAAGGTCAAGTGTAGTTTGTTGTGACAATCCAATCACATCACTCCTCAATTCCTCTCCTATTTCCTCTCTTAGATTGTCACCGGTCACTCCCTCACTTCTCTCTTTCTTTTGTCTCTCAAGTTCAAGTACAATGAAATGAGACTCCAGATTATCATTATTTGGAGTAGAGTGACTCTCACTTTCAACATGCAAGGGCAAGACAATAAGATTGTTTGCTTTGGGCTCAAGTACAATAGGTGACTTTGCTTTAGCCGCTTCCTTCAACTCCCTCATACGCTTGTAGTCTTCTCTTAATTGCCTTGGGGTCAAAGGTTTAAGCACATACTTCCTTCCATCTTGCTTGATCATATAGAAGTTGGTTCGGCCATCATGTACCACACACTTATCATATTGCCATGGTCTTCCAAAAAAAAGATGGAAAGCTTGCATCGGGACCACATCAAACATAATTTTGTCTCTATAGTTTCCACTGCTAAACTCTATCAACACTTGTTTCACCACTTTCAACTCACCACACTCACTTAACCATTGTAAACGGTATGGGTTTGGATGCTTTAGAGTGGGTAATTTCAATTGGGAAATCAAGGTTTGGCTCACTATGTTGGCACAACTTCCCGAATCAATAACCATTGAGCACACTTCCCTTTGATCATTTTCCACCTCCTCTTCCATGAATATGGTGCTCAAACACCTTCTAACTACCAAGAACAATTGAGGATCTTCTCCTTCTTCGATAGCATCTTTGCAAGCAACTTCCTCATTCTTGGGCTCACTATCCTGCTCATACACCAAATCACCTAGCATAATCATGGTCTTTCGAGCAGGAAAATCTCTAGTAAAATTTCCATACCCTTTGCACTTATAGTATTGAGTAGAAGTAGAAGTAGGATTGCTCAAGCGAGTTTTAGACTTACCTTCCACATGTAGTGTAGACTTCTCATACGGCTTCTTCACTTCTTTACTAGCATTTGCACCACTTGCACTTGGGAAATTTGTATTTTGAGTCTTCCACTCCTTTGGCTTACTCATGGGAGTAGGAGTAGCACTCTTGTAGTGGGTGGTCTTCTCTTCCTTGAGCCATTGCTCGGCTTCAAGTGCATTTTCAAAGACATCTTGAAGTGAATGATAAGCATGCAACCTCAATTGAGAGGCTATACCATTGTTCAAGCCATTCTTGAAACGGAACACGACTTGTTCTACATCTTCGGTATCCATATCCAAAGTCATCCGAATCTTCTCAAAGTCATCATAGTACTCATGAACTGTCTTGACACCTTGCTTTAGCTCTTAAAGCTTCTTAAGTTGCTCTTGACGATACCTTGGAGTCACATACTTGGTATTCATGAGACCTTTCAACTCATCCCAAGTCACATTCACATGCATTCCCATCCTTATTCTTGACCTCTTCATGGACTCCCAACAAGTAGAAGCATAGATCTCAAAGGTTGAAATAGCATAGGTGCCTTCTTCTCCTCGGTAATGTCATTTGTGTCATACGCTCTCTCTATGAGTAGTACCCATTCCATGTATTTTTTCGGATCACAAGTTCCATTGAAGGTTGGAAGATTGAGCTTAACACTATTGAGATTATTGCTGTCACGACCTCCACAGTGAGGCTCCAGTTGGCCTCCATAGTGGTCATCATAAGCACCATAATCCCTCCTAGCATTCCTTCGAACATACCCATGGGTGGCCCTCGACCTCGGCCTCTACCCCTATCCACATTACGACCCCAATTCATTGCTCGCCTAGGTTGATAGTGAGCATCATACCCATAGGTATCTTCACTATACTCGGCTCCTCCCCTTATTGAGCTTCGTTAACTTGCTCAAGAGGTGGAATATATCGAACGGGCCTTGTAAGTGGAGCATTTCCTTGGGGATTGCCCAAGTTGTGGGGATTTCCCAACACACGCTCTTGTGGAGCCACGTCATTCTTTAGCTCATATTTCTTGGCTACCTCCGCAAAGTGTCCGGGAGTCATAGTAGAACCTCGGCTTGTCCCTTCTCTGAATTCAATTTGGACGCTCGGGGTCCTTCTTTCAACGTTCTCAAGCCTCAAGGTTATGTCCTCCAACTTGGACATGATAGTTTACAAGGCTTTCTTCATGGGATCATCTCCCTCATTGGCCATTGTACCTACAAAATGAACAAACGTTAGTGAAATCACCTCACTCACACCCTCACTTTGTATGGCACTCGGTTCACTCGTTTAGTAGTGGTGGTTATTTCACTCAAGCTTGAATCTAGAAGCTTCACGTAGTTGATCAACAATCCTCAACTCAATCAATCAATCCACAAGTCAAGTGTCCTCCGAGGTGTGTGGAGTTTATGTGACTCATTGGAGGATAAGCTCTTTAATGAGGACTTGAATCAAAAGATTCTATGAGTCTTCTTTGAACTCTACTCTCCTAACTAGGCACGAGTTGCCTAAAAGCTTAAAGACTAGTACCAATTAAGTAGGAAAGTTACTTAGAAAAGTACAAGTTAGATGTTATGCAAGCAAAGAAACAAGAGAACCTAAGGAAGACTACCCAAGCCAACACTTCACAAAACAGGCGCCTCACCTCTCAAGAGTGGGCGGTCCGCCCGTTTCTCTACAGTGGGAAGTGGGCGGTCCGTCTCTGTAAACAGGCGCCCCACCACCCCAAAATCCAGAGAGCTCATAAAAAGTGGGTGGTCCGCCTCTGTGACTAGGCGCCCCGCCTACTGTGTTCTTCAGCACAGTCCAACTTTGTGTTTCTTGGTTTTAGCACCCAAAAATCCAACAATTTTCAAGATGTTTTTCCAATCCAAAGGTACCCAATTGTGTTTTCAACCACAATGATCAAACCCCTATGATTTTTATCAAACCCCAATAAAAAACAATCAAATTTCAATGTTCATCAAGTTCATAGCAAAGGTTTTCAAGAACAAGGGTTTCAAATTCTCAAATCTTGTTTTACAACTCCTAATCAAGAGTTGTTGGTACCAAATCGACAAGTTTTCAATAATGAACAAACCCCAATATCACTCAAACGACGGGTCCATAAATCCGAGAAACATGATCAAATTTTTGGTGTTTTTCAACTTTTTCAATTTTTTTGTATTTTCTTCTTTTGGGGCGCCCCGTGCCACCTATGGCGCCAGGCCATTTTCCTGCTTCCTTCGTTCGCAGCTTGCTTCGTGTCGTGCCTTCCTGTGCCCGATCCAATCCTCAATCAAATTCCAATCTTTTCTTGCTTAATCATGCTCTTTAAAGCTCCAATTGAACTTCATAACAACCTACGCACATATGATATAAAATCAGTGCAAAATCACATTCATTAACTAGAAAACGCGCGAATAAAGTATCCAAACGTTAGGAAATATTAAGGAAATAGGGGCATAAAATGCCAAACATCATTAAGCAGGAGCAGTCAGAAGAAAGTGAGGACTATGGACCAGAGGAAGCAATAGCAGCAGTCAAATCCCGAGCCTTGCTCTGATACTAAGACGATAAGGATAAAAAATAAGACAGGAAAAATGATAGGAGTGAGACTCATCTCGAACTCCCTACGAGGTATCCACGAGGAACTTGTCTCGTGAAACCCTCGATTCGGGTCAAGAGTTTCCTAACACTATGAAACTACCCTCGAGTCACACTTGGGATTCGCAAATAGAATGGTCGCGTTTGGTTCGAGGTTCAACTAGATCCGCTAGAAGATTCAAACCAAAAAAGGGTTCTATCATTAACTCAAGAGATACAACTCTTCAAAGTGTCCATCATTCATCCAAGGTAATCTCAGTTAAAATAAAAGACTAAGGACCCTTTTATAGGTACCTCACACACATAATATAAAGTCTAAAAGACCCCTAAAGAGGGCTAAAAGGATATAAGCCACGTAGGGCTAAACTAGGAATTACACAATAATTAAAATAGAATTTCCATCAAACAATAGCACGAGTGGGTGGTCCGCCCCTTAAAAGAGGCGCCCCGCCTTTGCATAAGCCTTAGAAGTGAAATAGGGAACCGGGCAGTCCGCCTGGTCCAGATCCAGAGAGCCTCTAATTCTATACTTCGCCAAATTTCGCCAATCTTCAACTAGGCGGTCTGCCCCTTCTTGTAGGTGGTCCGCCTCACCCTGGGAGGTCTTGAGACGGCTCAAAATAGTCTTGAAATGCGCTTCCTTGGCCTTGGATGGTTGCTTGATTTTCCCCGCATCATTAAGAGACCAAACTAGTGCTCAATTAGGAGAAATGCCATTTTCTGGTTCAAGAAGGAATTATTCTAGGGCACAAGGTGTCAAAAAAGGAATTGAAGTAGATCATGCAAAGATTGAAGTCATCTCCAAACTACCATCTCCCACAACCGTCAAAGGAGTGAGAAGCTTCTTGGGACATGCGGGATTTTATCGCCATTTCATCTAAGATTTCTCCAAGATTGTTAACCAGTTGTGCAAGTTGTTGGAAAAAAGATGTTAAGTTTGAATTAAATGAAGCATGTTTGAAAGCCTTTGAAGTAGTCAAATTGAGATTGACAACCGCACCGGTAATAGTGAGTCCAAGATGGGATCTTCCATTTGAGCTCATGTGTGATGCTAGCGATGTTGCATTGGGGAAGGGTTGAAAAGATGTTTCACCCTATCTATTATGCTAGCAAGACTTTGAATGGAGCTCAACAAAATTAAACAGTGACGGAGAAGGAGTTGTTAGCCATTGTCTTTGGCTTCGGGAAATTTCGATCTTACTTGATTGGACCTAAGGTCATTGTGCATATCGATCATTCCGCAATCTGATACTTGATGGCCAACAAGGATTCAAAAGAAATATTGATTAGATGGGTGTTATTGTTACAAGAATTTGATCTTGAGGTACTTGATAGAAAGGGAACCGACAATCAAGTGGCGGACCACTTATCCCATTTGGAGGAGAGGGTCGCCCAAAAAAAACCCCCCGAGATCAATGATTCTTTCCCGGATGAGAAGCTATTGGTGGTATCTTCGGAGGAACTTCTTGAAGGTTGAGGTAACACCATCGTACCGCGACGTTAAATCAAGCGATTCTTGAGAGGCAACCCAAGTTTTACTTTTAGCAATTCTAGTTGTAATCATGTAGTTAGTGTAAAATTTTCATGTGAAGTTCTATGATGAATGCACTTGATCTTGGTTGGAGTGGTGTTAATGCAGGGAATTGCAAAATGATGAATAGTGAGAAAAGTTGAAGAGGGGGAAGGACCTCCGATTAAAGTGCGGAAGCAAAAAAGGCGGCCCCACAAAAGGAAATGCGGGATGCCGGTACATGCAGTGAGAAAATTTTTTCTGCGGAGTGAAGGATGGCTTAGCCTTTCATTAGGCGAGCCGCCCATCCGACTCCGCAAAACAATCGGTGGGCCAAACACACTTGTGTAGAGTGCTGGTACTAAAGTATTTCCACCTACCGGATAACCTTAAGTACGGCGAAACTACTGACCTGGATGAGCATATTGCTGCATACTATACAATCGTTAAAGGCAACGATATTTACGAAGAAGAAACTAAATACGCTCTGGTGAAGAGATTTGACTCGACCTTGACTAAAGGAGACTTCGCGTGGTACACGCAACTACCTATGGATTGGATAGAGTCATTCACCCGGATGCAGGATCTGTTCAAAAAGGCTCACTCTAGAGCTCACAAGCAGGAGAAGCGCATGAAAGATATCTGTTGCATGCTCAATCCACTCACCTCAAAGGGTGATGGGGCGGTCGTCAAAGATAATAGTACCCAACATATGGGTCGGGATTGATTTCCACAGGGAGCTAGCAAGATAATCTATTAGTCTTAGGTTGAATAGTTACGGATCTAAGCATTGTTTGTGATGTTCCTAATAATTAAGGGTGAAAGTGTTAACTATAACTAAATTGAGCAATTAATGTAAAAACAACTAAATAATGATTATGGGGCCGCCGGATGTATTCAGCATAAATATCAGAGGGCTGCCTTTTTGAGTTGCTGGCTGCTGTGAACTTCCCTTCCTTTGGTGGATGGCTAGCCCTTTGGGCCTCTTGTTCGGCAGGCGCACTTTCCACTGCTGCCTTGTTTTCATGTTCCTCAATTTTGTAGCCAAAGCGCACTTGAATTTTCTCTTTTGTACATTTTCTTCGGCTTTGTATGTAAATTCTCTTAAAAACCTGAAACATGAAGATTAACATAAGAGTCATTCAAATAACATCACAAAAAGGGCTAAAAGCTAGTCGGAATGAGTTATAATTAAGCACAAAATAGCAACATATCAACTCCCCCAAACTTAAGCTTTTGCTTGCCCTTAAGCAACATTAAGAACTTCACTCGTGTTTTATTTTCTTAGCACCGGGATTGAGTTCAACAAGAGAATGGAGTAAAAGGGGAGTTTATGACTTTGGTTGATACTAACACTTAATTTCACACATGAGAATCCAATCAATCAATCCACAAGATCCATAGTCGCAACTATATTGACTAAAGCTTCTAGTGTGGACTAAAGCATGCATACCACAATTTCTTTCTCAACTCACCTAAGGTTTTCTTGGTTGCACCTTCAATTCTCAAGTCCCTTAATGCTCTCACCACGAAGAATGGGTCCCTATCTAATATAATGCAAACAAAAGGGACTCTCAAAATTTAAACTCTCACTCTAAAAAATGAATGCAAGTTAAGCACATACAACGTCATAGGCTTGGCCTTAGTGTCACTTGGCATTTCCTTTCATGTCAATCAATGGAGAATCAAATAGGGCTTCTAAGGTTGTAATGTAGGCTTATGGATAAAGGTACAGTATAATTTGGGTAAAGAGTGACTAAATTCCCTCCTTGGTCACTACATCATCTTTGCAAACTTTTCACTTTGAGCTTTCTTTTCACATTTTAGCTTTTATTCTCATTTTCATTCTTGATCTTTGCTTTTGTGGCTCTTATTCTTGTACTTGCTTCTCTTTCTATTTTTGTCTTTTTGATTTGGCTTTTGCTAGTTTTGTACTTTTCTTGATTTTCTTCTTTTTCTTTTTTTTCTTTTGCAACTTTTCTTTCTACCGTCATCTTCCTTTTCGAAGAGCCACATAGCTTTCATTTTGTTCCCCTCCTTGCACGTCTTTCAATGCCTCAAGGAGGTAGGGCCAAGAGAAGGGTTAGTATTATTAAGCACTTAGAATTGGCTCGGGCTCATTATATGGCTATCAAAAAGAAAGGATATTAAGGCTCAGAGTTGGCTAACGAAGGATTAATTTCATTTGGTGGCTTGAAAGGCTCAAACGGGTCAAAGAAATACATATCATCATATCCAACCACTAACTTGACACTTTATTCATTTTCAAGGACACACAGGCCAAGTTCTAACATGCATATGCAATTAACAAGCTTCTGAGTAAGAACTCACCTCACTAGCATACAGGACAAGAGACAAGAACATAAACTTTCCAACACTTAAGGTAAGGATCTAACTTATACTACACATGCATAAAGTCATCACAAGAACCTAAAGGTTATAGGTGCGACTTTCAGCAAACATTCCATAAACTTTCTCATGTGTGCTCCTATTGTGTTAGTATCAAACAAGTCATGAAATACGGATGACACTTCTATGATTAGAGTCCTAAAAAGTGCCCGGTTCAAAAGAATTGCATTCTTGCGAAAAGAACGTAGTCAAAGAAAACCAAGAAGGTTATTTACTAGGTCAAAACTATTTACACAAGTGGTATTTACAATGGGTGGTTGTTTTCGGGCCCCAAGAAAAAATGAGTTTCACAAGGGTTGCCTACGTATCACAACAAGAGCTAATTAGAGGAAAGAAGACAACATCGTAAGCGTAATTCATGGGAGTACCTTTGAGCATTTTTCTTTTTGGGATTTTTCAAAGCATTTTCAATTTTTTTGGGTTTTTGGCTTTTCTCTTTTTGTTATATGATATTAACAACTACACACTACACTATAAATTTAAAAATATTACATAAGACAATAATATAAACAACATCACACGATTATATACATCACAAACACAACCTAACTTAAATATTCATGTCAACATAAAACAAACAAAACATAAAGATAGTTTGGGACATATCACATAAAAACAATAACTCCACCCCCACATGAAAAGTTGCTATGTCCCCAAGCAACTAAATATAAGATCACAAAAATTAAACAGGTAAGGGGTAAGAGTGCTCCCTAAAAGTGATCATGATGAAGGTGGTGGAGCCTTGTCCTCTCCAAGTTGAGTTGTTGGTGGTTTCTTCTCACTTGGTGGACTTTGGATTTTTCCTGTGGGAGCTAGTGATGATGATGATTGTACAGCAGTTGTTGTAGCGAATTTCTTTGTGTATGTCTATTCTAACTTGGCTATATATTCCTTCCAAAGCTTTCTGCCATTGCTGCTTCTTCATTCATTTTCTTTCCTATTTCTGCCATTCTTCTTTTGTCTTCTTCCACTTTGGTTCTCTCCTGTTCTCTTCTCTCAGATTTTTATTTTCTGCCTCTTCCTCTTTTGTACCAGCTTCCTTGTTATCTTTCTTTGTCATGTCATCAGCTTTCCTCTTCCTCAGGTAGGCTTTGGGATCCTCTTTTTTAACACTAGCCTTTTCAACTACCTTTGGCTTTATAGCCACTTGCTCTTTCACCTCTTCTTCTTTCTTTTGCTTCTTCATTTCAGGGTCCTCCTTCTCTGCTTGGTCTGCTCCACCTTCTCTTTTTCTTTTTAACGCTTGTTGCCTTTGGAACATCTCTCTTCTATGAGCTTCAATCCTTGCCAACACCTGGTCAGAAGTTTCTTTTATTTTTTGTGTGGTGCTTCATTTTTCTGGTTCATTTTTTCCTTCAGTGTCTTCTTCTTCACCTTCATCTTCTTCCTCTTCATCATTCAATTCTTCTTCATCATAATCCAATTCTATTTCATCACTCTCAATCTCCACCTGTACTCCCTTGTCTGACTTGCTTGGCACATTTCTTCGGATTTTTCCTTTATCAATCTTCAGATGCTTTAATGTTGTTATGGTGCTCAAGTTTGATTGCTCCAAGTCCCCCACTCTGTCAACCAATTCAGTCACCTTGGTGGTGTTTTCTATCACAGCTTTTATGAGTTCTTCCACAACAATAACAATGGGTCTTAGAGCTTTTTCTAGCTCCACATATGGTACTCTCAGGAGCCCCACTCTGATATCCAATCCCACAATGTTCTCATTGATCTCTTTCAATGCTTTGGGAATTTGGAAGAGTTCAGACTGCTTAGCTGAGACTTCCTCCAATGATGGAGCAGGGGCTAGAATTTTTCTAATTGGGGATTTCTTTCCCCTTTGAGGAGTTGCAGCTGTTATCTCCTCCCTGTCCATCTGGACTCCTTTCTCTCTTTCCATCACTTTATCATCTTGGATCCTTTTGAGATCCATTGTGCCTTTAGCTTCCTTGATGTAATCCATGTCAAGCAATATGGGAACATGCCTCATGAGTTTGGTGAGTAGACAGGGGAAACCATAGGCAGTTTCATTTTGATGGGCTGTCATGGCAATTCTTTCAAAGATCACCTGCCCAACATCAATGTCAAAGCAATTCATGATAGAAGCTATGGGAACTGCCTTTTGCCTGGTTATTCTTATATCGTTCAATGAAGGGATGAATATGTTGCTTATCACTGCATTCTAACTCTTAGCAATCAAGTTCAGATCCTTCTTCTTGATTTGGACTCTTGGTTTAGTCCAAGTTGGTATAATCCCAGGAGAACCAATGATAGCTGCTATCCATGTCCTCAAGCATCCTTCTTCATCTGTTCCCCACTTCTTGTCTTTTAGCTCATATTCCCACTGATCAACTGCTGGTAACCCGTATACTTCATTAATTTCTTCCTTACTGATGACGACTTCTACTATTCTCACCTTCACCCTAATTACTTCTTTCTTCTTTTTTGGTTGGGGGTCTTGTGAGAGGTTGGCATAGAATTCCTTCACCATTATTTCATTGTATTCACTAGGAGGTTCTAACAAAAAGTGCCACTTTCCGCTGTCAATCTCTTCCCAGAACTCAGCTCCATATTTCTTGACCCATTCACTCTGTACCTGTTTTTCTGGATAGATTGTTCTTCGCATATGGTACATTGCTTCAGCGGCTGCACTCTTATTGAATCTGCGATTTAGGATCTTCTGTGTTCTGTGGGGTTCCTTTGTAGACTCCAGCTGTATTTGCACTCCTTCCTCTCCCCAGTCTTCGACATCTGATGTAGCTTCTTCTACTGTGGTAAAAGGCCCTTGACCAGGGTTGGACTTTGGTTTTGAAGGCTTTGGGTCTATGACATTCTTTCCATTTTTCTATGCCTTGGCTTCTTGATCAGCTCTTTCCTTATTGGCTTCCATTTCCTTTTTCACTTCAACTTCTCTCTTTTGTTCCTTGGTAAGTACTTTCCTTGCTCCATCCTTTTTCGCTTGCTTCTTCATGTTTCACCTGAACAACAATAGCTCAACATGTGTGCTAGCTCATGAATCTCTACAAGAGCTTACTCCTAACTAAGCTATGAGTATTCTAAACTAGCATATGAATTTCATGGAATGGAATGGAATGAAATAGAACACTTGAGAAATTCAAACAATTCTTAGGTTGCAAAATAAACGGCAGGTCACAGAAGAGTCGGCAAGCTCGTAGAACAAAAAGGCGGCCGCAGAAATAGGTGCCGAGACACACCGGCGGGTCGCCGAAAGAAATGCGAGGCTTTTACTCAAGCCGCAGAAAAAATTTACTCACTGTTGGAGTCGGCGGCTCGCACTTGTAAGTGAAAGCTCACCTACTCATTCCGCCCTTCCGTCTGCGAGGTGCACTTTGGCGTAGGCGACTCGCATAACTTCTGACCAAAGGGGTCGGCGAGTCGCCCTTTTTAATGGGATTAACAACTAAGCTCGCTTATTTTTCGAGCTCACTGCATACACCGGTTGCCACGCACTTGCTTGTGCAGTCAAGGCTAGTGTAGTCCGCACTTTATTGTGCGGCATCATACCTCATCGGCGGCTCGCCGAGTCCTTGGCTCAGTTTTTGCTAAAGTACACATATTCCAAGTTATTCCATTTCTCACTTCCCTTTACACCCCCCAAACAACTCCTAAGTGTTCTTTTCAACTTCTCACGTTTCCCACATTTTCTCTCAAGAACGAGACCACGATTTCAACTAAAATTCATGAAAAGTCAACCATATTTCATACCAAGTTAAAAACTTTTTCAAGATTCAAGGCAAAACAACGTACGTTCATGGTGTCATTCAATTTCAATCTTTGGTTATTTTTACTTTTACTCTCTCCTTCTACTCATTTCTTCACTTAAGAACAAAGTAAACCCACAACTACACACTCTAGGGTTCTAATTTCATGAAATAAAAATTAAGAACAAACCTTAAAATCAACCTAATCATGGAAAACAAGTTAATCAATCAAGCCCTTCCCCCAACATGGAGTTGTTAACTACCCCACATATAAAACATGAAAATTTTAAAGCGAGGGTTTGAATTTCTTACCAGATCTGAGAAGAACTTCGAATCTGGTCGAGCGATTAGCAGTGGGATGGTGAAATCGACTGCGTGTGTTGTGATTTCGAGTGTTGTCTGTGGTGATGGTGGGTCGGAATAGTGATTTCTTGTGGTGGTTGTGCTCTTTTGATTGGGGTGAAAAGTAATAAAAAATCTTACCTTGGGGCCTTATATAGTCGGATAAAAACCTATCAGGCCCATGAAAGAGGCTGCTCGCACTTTATTCGGCGGGTCGCCGAAGTGAAGGCTAGTAGAACCTCAAGTCTTTGCTCATGTATAGTTGTAACCGGAGGTGGAGCACCCGGTACATTGCCGATCTAATTGTGGATGGCCTTCTTCTCTTTTAGGATGTCCGTAATGATAGGTGTTGCTTTGAGGTCTTGATTATTGACTGTTGTCGAGCCTCCAGAGGTAGTATCCATGTTGAGCCTGCGATTAGGAACGGATATTGGTGAATCGTTTACGGGCGTTGGTTCGTGCGGTGATGCTGGCCTCTGAGACGATCCAGTAAACATTGCTCCTACTTTTTGGGTCTTACCTTCGACAATGTTGGCCTAGTTTTTCTCTGCTCGTTCTGATAGGGTTTTGAGGAGATCAACAAGGAAATATTTTTTTTATGCCTAATATTGGAAGTCTAGGTTAAATAATTAAATTTACTGAGGGTCACAAGAAATACAGTAAAATACGATGAGAAAAGTAAGTAAGCAGAGAGAAAAGTAATGAATAAGAAAGTAAGTGGTATTATTCATTGAGAATACACAGATTCAATGTGAATCGCTTGACATACAATACAATGTAAGGAGGGGTATTTACCGTAGAGATTTACTCAGTCCTAATTATGGTAAAATACAAAGACTAATAAAGGCCATGAGCCTATAAATTCAAGGCTGTGGTACATACGAAATCCAAACTAGGAGACTGTAACCTAAGGCGGCGAGAGGTATGCCTTGCATCCTGCGCCTGTACCGCCTCAACGGTCATAACTCATGGAGCAGGCGTGTACCTCTGTAACCAGTGACCTGTAAAATAAGTCGAGTCTCGCCAGTTGGACATGTATCCCCGTAATAGTAGGTGGCATATTTTTGCCCACACAACCTCTAAAATCAGAATTACCTCCGTGTAGTTGATCGTCCTCACCGTCGCTGGCTACGTGGACTGGCTCTTTAGCAGGTTTTTTTGATTGATCGTTAAGATCACTGGGATCCTGTGCAGAATCGTCTGCCACGTTGGTGGTGTCCTTTGGGACGTTGTCTTTGTCATCTGACATGAATGCACCTTTTCCTATGTAGAAACCTATAATTTTCTGGGTCCCACGATGGGCGCCAAACTGTTTAGGCCTAAATTTTGTCATTTTGATAAAACAATGGAATTTTTTAGAGGGTCACAAGCAATACAGTAAGTACGCAGGAAAAGTAAATAAATATTGAGAGAAAAGTAATAATCATGAAAGTAATAATTTTATTCGTTGAGAATAGTCAGATTCGGTGTAAATCACATGTTGTACAATACAATGAGATGAGGGGTATTTATAATTGAGATTTACCCAGTCCTAATGATGGTAAAATACAAAGACTAATAAAGATCATGGGCCTAAACTCAAGGTGGTGGTATATACGAACCCTAGCTAGGAGACTGCAAACTCTAAGGCGGTGGGATGTATACCCTGTGTCCTATGTCTACGCTGCCTGAACGTCTGTGGCTCAAGGAGCTGGCATGTATGCTCTGCACCCGATGACTTATATATTAAGTCTAATCTCGCCAGCTGGACTCGTATCCCCATAATAGTAGGTGACGTAATTTTTCCCACACATAAGTAACGTCGACAGAACACTATTTACAACATGATCAACTAATATGCAATGGAAATTAGTTGAATCAAATAAATATAGTACCGCAATACCTTAATAAGTCTGTACCATGTCTTTAGGTATATATAAACATATAATCAATCGAATAATCAGTTACCTAAAATTGGACGTCTAGGGTAAACTATTAAATTTATAGAGGGTCAGTAGCAATACAATAAAATACGATGGGAAAAGTAAGTAAACAGAGAGATATAATGAACAACAAAGTAAGTAGTATTATTTCTTGAGAAGCCAGATTCAGTGTGAATCACTTGATGTACAATAAGGAAGGGTATTTATAGTAGAGATTTACTCAGTCCTAATTATGGTTAAATACAAAGACTAATAAAAGCCATGGGCCTATAAACTCAAGGTGGTGGTATATACGAAACCCTGACAGGGAGACTATAACCTAAGGCAGTGGGATGTATGCCTCGCGTCCTATGCCCGTATCGTATGAATGGTCATAACTCATGGAGAAGGCATGTAGTCTCTGTTGCCGGTGGCTTATACATCTCGCCAGCTGGACTTATGTCATCGTAATAGCTGGTGGCATTTTTTTGTCCACACAGTCAGTTCCCCCACTTGCTGAGCGCTGACGTGAGCAATCAAAAGTGAAAGAGGTGTGATAGATGACTTAAAGGTGTGCCTGCACCTGATACTCGTCTCCTGTCTCTTCGCATGCGTTGCATTGAATGCAAATACTCAAGAACAATGACATGTGCCCCTGTGATTGGAGGGGTTTTTATACGTATCTTTCCAATGTTGCCACTGCTCTGTCATATCTCGTAACTATTGGGATACACATTACGTAAATTATAATAATCACGATCCCACGTGACCAAGATTCACTCAGATTCCCATTCAAGAATCCTCTTAGGCGTGTATAAATACGTCGTAGCTATAGAGGATTTTATTGATCTTCAAATCATTCAAGAGCTTTCCTCTAAAAGACAACCCTTCTTCCAGCTTTATCGACAATTTTATCCTTCAACATGACCCAAGGACCAACCTTCCTTCCCGCAAACTTCAAAGCCCTAGATTATTTTCCTACAACCTTTAATTTTGAAGGTGATGGTTGAATGCAAGGTCTGACACCCAAACATGAAGGTGAGAATAGCAACCATTATGTTGAGCTCTATCTGTCTGTAGTTGTGATGGATGACATAACTATATCAGGCTTGATTTTAAGTGGCCTGAAATTATAGACATCATTTTCCCTACTGCTGAAGAGAGAATTTCCTCTCATCGTGTTGGTTACTCGATGGTCCACACATACCCTTTCACTCTACGCCTCAACGGGCGTGTTCATTCTATCATTGAAGAGATATTCCACCAATACAATATCTGCGTGGGTCAAGTAGGGCCCTTTGTCTAGTGCTTGGTGGCTGTGTTAGATCACCTGGAAAATCATGCCTTGGTAAAATTTTCCTTTTGGCATCTTCTTGGTTTCTACTCTCCCCGTCTCCACAAGGTGGGCCTGTTGATGTTCATCAAATGAGGGAACAAAGACGTGGTTCCCAATAGTGAAGACTCCAATAATCGCAGCTGGGTCCATCAATATGTGGCGGTGCGGACACCTGATATAGTTTCTTCCATTCCCTTACCAGAGGTCTTCAACTGGAGATGTAAGTTTCTGCGCCCTTATCTTTGTACATTCCGCATCTGCTGTTTCTCTAACCTGACTATTCATCCTCCTTAGTGAATTATGTGACTGCTATTCAATTAACTCATGATGAGTTAACCATGTGGGTCACCATGATCTTTGTGAGAAACCCTCTTACTTCAATTACTTTCACAGCCCCGGTCAGTACGAATGGTTGGCGGGCAAAGGACCATGGTAAGTCATTTCTTCTAAATTTCTTTTTCGATCCCTTATTTCAATGTCTTCATTACTTCCTCCTCGTCTCAAGGTTCTCGCATTGTGAGATGCCCCCTCTGAATGAGATTAAGATTGTTGCACCGTACATTGCTCAATTGCCCGTTGTGCAAACGTCTGGAGGGAGAATCATTGAGAGGGCTAGCAACTCCCGTTCTTCAAAGAGAAAAAGGTTTTCTAAGTTTGACAACGTGGTGGTTGTTAACAAGCCCTTGGTGATTTCTGATGGCGAGGGCAAAGTCCCCCGAGTGATTGAGCCTGAAGCCGTTGAGACTCCTTCTTCTGCTGCTGTTGAATCTAGCCCGTCTATGCGAAAGCGCAGACACTTGATAGATGAAGCTCCTGAGGCCGGTGAAGAAGCTGGTGCGGAGGATCAAGTGGTATTACCATCCATTCCCCTCGAATCCCAGTCATCAGGTCAGTCCTTTACTTCATATTTCACTAGTGCAATTTCCTCATCCACTCCACAAGTAAATATCTTTTGTATTCATATAGAGCCCACTATACCGACACCAGCCCCCGAGATGACCAACTCCTTCCAACTCCATCCTGGCAAGGAGGTGGCCGTAGATAAAGATACTGTAACTAGACCCGTAAATGGATCCTGCGAGGTTGTTATTCTCATTTTCGTGGGAGTTAACCAGTTTAAGAGCCTAAGGGTTGTGAAAAACCATACCGCTGAGTTGATCGGCCTAGTGAGAAAAGACATCTCGCTAGTTATAGCCGCAAGAAGCTCCTTGAGGTCGCCGAAGGGTGCTCTCTTCGGGTAAACTTTCCTTCCCCATTTTTCAACGTTTTGTGAGTTGAATTCTTACTCTTTCGATACTAAACATTCGTTCCAACATCAGTCTAGGGGCTGATGGTTTATCATGAGATACACCATCGAGGAGGCTCGAATGAGAACTTGAAAGAGGAGAACGAAGCCCTACGAGGACAAGTCGCTAGCCTGCAGCCCTTCGTGAAGGAAGTTGCGCAAAGCCTATCACATGGAATCTTGAGAAGTAAAAACCTTGAGGAAGCAATGCGCAATGAGATCTGTAAGCGCAAACAGGCTGTGTAAACCTTTAAAGTATCCCTTATGGAAGCCAAGTTCTCATAGCAGCTTTAGTGCAATAATGCGCCCGCCTGGAAGTGGCTATGGAGGCTCTGTAACAAAAGTTGTCTGGGGTAGATGAAAGAATCAATGCTTCTGAAAAGAGTGTCGCTGATGCTAAGGGCCTTTCCGCCTTCCTTCAAGATGATAATGACAAGCTGAAAAGCAGAGTGGCATCCCTGGAAAAGGTTCGTGATAAGCTTCGCAATAACGCTCATCTCAGGGAGGAGCACATGAATACCTTGAATGCTCGCCGCATAGCATAGGTGGATTATGCTAACATCGCGGCCGCTCTCTCCGCCTCTCTCCGGGTTCGTGACGATCCTAGTGTGGACCTGGAGACTGAGATTGCTTCGTTGACCGAGCTTGTGACCTAAGCAGATGCTCAGCTAGGATCCGACCTTGAATAAGGCTCTGAAGAAGTTGGTGGCAAAAGAGGAGATGAAGCGCTGGTTGGGGGAACTGCAGCTGGTTTAGACAGACTTTTGCGGAGTGTTGCCACCGAAGGGAGTCCCCCGAGAGAGGAATAGAAATCCCCCACCCCCTTTTGATGTTTAGGATTTTTTTTTTTGCATGTAAGTTCTTAATATTTGACCGTGCTTTGCGGGTGCAATGATGTGTTTTGGCTAGTTCTGAGGCTTTCGTGGCTTCAATTACTTGTTAATTTATTTTTGATTGAAAAGCTAGACACAATTTGAATTACAACAAAGGATTTAGTAGGAACTAGACTGCTCACCCTTTTGTTAAGAATCAAAAGATACCCAGGCTCTGCAACAATCCTCAAGACAAACCTATGTCTTGCAAATTGAATGATCAATAGAGAAAATTGTTCAATTCGAATTCACACAAAAGAACAAGTTTTCCAAGTTTCTGTTGGAAAGTATAAAGCTGCGTTTTTATATATTCTAAGGTTGGTGAACGAAATTAATGACTAACGCATGTTTATATAGGTGTAGATAAGTTGCCTATAATGTTAACATAAAAACCACAGGCTGGCTATATTTAAAGTGACCACACAGGACCAATAAAGTGTCATTCACCTAACTATGAGCGTCTATGCAAAATAACAAATAAGAGCTCGATGAGTTCCCCAAGTCGCTGCCCGAATGATAAGCTCCCAACGCCCAAAGAGTGAGCTCGTTGAGCTCCCTAAGTCTTGGCCTCAACATGCTTCAATCGTCCCTCCTTCTCCAATGCTAATCAAAGTGTCTCTTGTCGCCTCTGACATGCTGCCTGGATAAATGGAACGCATGATAGCCAATTTTGCTTGCATCATCCTCCCCTTCTTGAAAGGATTTCGTCCTCAAAATCACAACATCACCATCACGACATCTATGGCTCATAATCAAGGCCTCTCCTCTATGGATTACATCTTCATCATTCTCTCTCTCTTGAAAAGGATTCGTCCTCGATTCTGATTCCTGCAAAACATGGACATGAATGAGTATAGATGTCTCCAATTCTCAATTGGGCAATAGCTAAGTAGCCTCACAATCACATAACTATGATATGGCACAAGAATGCTACCAAACTGCCCAAAGACGATTATACTAACCTTCATGGCTTTAGAAAGCCCAAATATAAACATGAGCCGAGAAAACATATCATCCTCGTGGAGTCTACAAGCTCTGATCGCATACCACAATAACTCCAAGGAGTATCTTTCCAACAACTCTCCATTTGTTTTACTTTAAAGCACACATAATGCTTTCCATGACTAAGCATAACACAAGTAGGACATCTCAAACCTAAATTCGGGAGTATTGTACCAGCCCACCCTAAAGCCATTAAGTCAAATAAATTATCACTTTTAATAGCAACACCGGGGTAAAAAACAAACGAGTTCAACACATCAAACATAACACATGTCTCAAGAAACTCAGATTGCAACAACAAGCTATAGGAACAAGGATGTATCCAATCACAACAAAAGTATATCAGAGAAGCATGAATCATGAGATACGAATATTTTCCATCCTATACCCTAGAGTAAGCAAAAAAATTAATATATGTGTAATAATCAGAATTATCATCCTTCTCACAAGAACTCCTAACACCCACATGACCCTCATCATAGGTAAACAAATAGTAAAGAAAAGTGTTTCCTAGTATAACTTCATCAATGGTGTCCACTTCAATACGCATACTTTCAGACTCAGAATTACAACCATGCTCAAAGCCGTAACTTGGACAACACAAAGAAGAACTAGGATTTAAACAAAGATCCACACTTTCCTCCTCACGAAAATTCCCTCTACCAAGTGAACTACTATCAAATAAGGAGTTATTTCTATCACAAAAAAGAATCTTAAGAAACTCAAACTCATTATCTAAACAACAAGTCTCGCCAAGTAAGAATAGTTTCACAAGAAAAGTCTTATTGAAGTTCACCTCACCATTGACATCAACATAACCAAACACATCACATAATTAAATTTCATTATCATGCTCAGTTGCGACGTCAAAAGAACTCAAAAATGACTCGACACCTTCAATTCCAGGATCAAGCAAGTGATGTTTAAATTCTATATCTAGGACAGCATGCAATCTTTCATCAATGACATCCCTAGAAGCATTAATTTTAATACCTAGACCTTCAACACAAGTGTCAACACTAGTTTTCAGTAAATCAAGTTCACAAGTAGTTTCAATCTTAGGAGCACATTCAAAAATAACTAGTGTATCATCACAAACCTTGTTTAAATTTCTATTACAAGGAAGCGGCGACTCAAGGTCCAAACAAGAAATACCACTACTCATACTCACATTATTAACTTGCTCTTCACTAGCTTCAAGAGTATTGAGTGTAGTAGACTTACCTTGGAGGTCATAAGATCAACCTTCTTTACCTTCATTCTCTTCCTCCTAAAGCTTAGAGTCGACATGGGCAGACCCTACATCACCATGGGAAGCCCTTAAGACGCGCTCTTCTTGCACTTCCAATAAGTGGTGCTCACTCCCAAGCTTGTTTTCAATGGTACCTGCAAGAGAATTTAAACAACTATAGGAAAAAGAAGAATTACAACTGTTAGAGTGAAAGACTTTCTCTTCTTCATTTTCTTCTTTCTTTTCTCTCATATTCTTTTTAATTACATCCTTTTGTTTCTCTTGCGGCAGTCTAACTATATTAGTCATCCCAAACTTTCCATTTTGATTGGCATTACACTCCTCTACGTGCATAGAAGAGGCATAGGCACTATTTGGACTTTTCTTCCTAAGTGGGAATGGCATTAGAGGCCATCCTTCGTCATCCACTACATGCCTTATCCAATCTTGCAAATATGGAGCATTGCGATCTAGAAACCATGGCTGCCCGAAACACAAATCACATGTTTGAAGAGGTTACACATCACACCACACCGTCTCAAAGTATTCTCCACGTGACACTATCACCTTGACCTTCCACTCAACCTTATATCTATCATAGAGATATAGATATCTTCTTCTCACCCATGTTAAGTGCAAAAGATCGACAACTTCAAGATATAAGCGTGACTTCACAAAAGTCATTAAGCTCAAGATCGAAGCCCTTATAACTAAAAGCATTCACCTTTAACTTGTGGAACCTCGATTTTTGCATAACTACTTGGAGATTTCCCAAGCTTGACTCATTTTTGCATAACTACTTCAATTACTTAGAGTCATAGATGTATGTTCCTTTTCAAGATTGTCAATTCGGGTTCCCATGCTGTCAATATATCGGTCAAAGTTAGCTCTCATTATTCTCAGCTTGGAAAAAAGATCACTCAAAGTAAGCTCGGGAGCACCCTCATGTTTATCTCCTACTCAAGCCATGTACCTGCACACAAACAGGAGTAAAAATGCGTTAAGGTTAGCAAAATACCTCACTCGCTCCCTCACCTTTGAATGACACTCGGGATCACTCAAATTTTGGGTATGATCACTCAAACTTATCCCAAATGGCTTCCTCAAATTGATCAAGTTCCTCAACAATCTTTCAAATTCACAAGTTCTCTTCGGGATGAGTGAATTAATGTGACTCTATAAGCGGACAGCTTTTAAAGTGAGCACGAGAAGTCAAAGAATTTAACTACGAAAGTTGAAAATTCTGAATGTTAGCACGAATTCATATGCGCTGAGTGGTTAGTAATAGCTTAAGTAGAAGAAATACCCAAGAATTACTAACTAAAAATAGTGTTTAAGAAGGAAATAAGGAAATCCTAAGAAAATATGATTTTCTATCCTTAAATAGGCTCTCAAGACAAGCCTTAATTGAGTAGACTAAGTTTTCCCTATTTTTTCTTATTTTCTAAGTCAAATTTGGACAACTTTTACTATTTTTCTACCTCCTTTTACATGCCTAAACTTGCTGATTTTTTCCCTTAAAAATGTGTGACACTTCTCCCAAAAGCCTAAGGAAAAACTAATTCCCTTATTTAAAAAGTGGATAAACTTCTCCTTTTTTGAATGGGAGTTATTTTCCACTTTGACTAGGCTTAGGGTTTCTTCCTTATGCTAACAATATGCAGCGCCTCTCTACCTCCTTTCAACTTTAAATTTCAGGAACTTCAACAATAAGTTCAATGTGTAATGACGAGGGTCATCAAGATCAAATCAAACTATTTTATTCCTTACCCAAGAACAACAAGTTGAGGATCAAGAACTAATGAATTTCAACCAAGAACACGCCCAAAAGGTCAAGAACAAGCTGTCTATTCTCTTCTTACAAGATTCTATCAACTTGCTTCTAAGAACAACTAAAAATTAAAGCAAAGCCAGCTGAAATTCAACAATATGTCAAGAACTTCAAGAAACTCTTTAAGTATCGACTAGAACATCAAGATTCAATCACAACACTTCTTTAGTCAAGTTTTCTTATGTCCTAGGGCATCCCAAACACAATACACGATAGATTTTTTTTCTTATTATTATTATTTTTTTTTGGTTAATCAAAAACGAAAATTTAAATAAACTAACTAAGAAGCCTAATTCCTAAAGGCACGAAGACAGGATTGGGGTTGTAGAAACAAACCCTTTCCAAGTTCTGATACCAACTGATGCAAGCAAGATTAAGAACAAGAAGAACGAGATAAAAAGCTAGACACAATTTGAATTACAATAAAGGATATAGTACGAACTAGTCTACTCACCCCTTTGTTAGGAATCAAAAGATACCTAGGCAATGCAAGAATTCTCAAAACAAACCTGTGTCTTGCAAATTGAACGATCCATAGAGAAACTTGTTCAATTCGAATTCACACAAAAGAACAAGTTTTCCAAGTTTCTGGGAAAAGCATAAAGCTGCGTTTTTATATATTCTAAGGGTGGTGAACGAAATTAATGACTAAGGCATGCTTATTTAGGTGTAGATAAGCTACCTATAATGTTAACATAAAAGCCACAGGCTATCTATATTTAAAGTGACCACGCAGGGTCAATAAAGTGCCATTCACTTAACTATGAGCGTCTATGCAAAATAACAAATAAGAGCTCGTTGAGTTCCCCAAATTGCTGCCTAAATACTAAGCTCCCAACGCCTCAAAGAGTGAGCTCGTTGAGTAGCTCGTTGAGCTCCCTAAGTGTTGGCCTCAACATGCTTCAATCGTTCCTCCTTCTCCAATGCTAATCAAACTACCTCTTGTTGCCTCTGACATGCTGCCCGGATAGATGGAATGCATGATAGCCGATTTGGCTTGCATCATCCTCCCCTTCTTGGAAGGATTTCATCCTCGAAATCACAGCATCAACATCACGGCATCTATGGCTCATCAATAAGGCCTCTTCTCTATGGATTACATCTACATCAGTGATTTTTTTAGTATTTTGCCATAAATAATTTATTAAATAATGTCTTTGCTAAGTCGTGCTTTCATGGGCATATGCACCTAAAGGTTAGGTTGCTTTGGGACATCCTGTATGTTCTAGTGTCTAGAAGGTTTATTAGTGAACCTGCTCGGGAAATTACGTCTGTTGTGTGCGCCAGTGTTTGGCGGCTTGAATTGAGTCTGTGATAGACGATTGTTTGCGCCCACAATAGGACGTCTTTAGCCCATGTATGTAACAGGGCATTTTTGTGTTCCAACTAGAACTTCTGCGCTTGTATACTCAAGTATTTTAACACTTTCTTGCACTATGCGGGCAGGCATCTCCACTAGCATGTAGGTGCAATTCATTTAATTGACGAGTTCAACTTATGAATAATGCCTGGTAGCTGAGCTAGACGTGATCTAGCTCTAAGCGAGTAGTTTGCCCTACTTTTTGTAGCGAAAAGTGAGTGTATTACTTCAACTTATGTCTGACCGGGGCTACGAATATTTAGATCATAGATGAATTTGAACTGTAAAACTAGCTAAGTAAAATAGTAGTTTTATTGATAAATAGGGGCGCAAGGCATGAATTGTTGTAGGTGAAAACCCATAACATAGCTGATGAGTATGAAAATACTGTGATCAAAATTAAAAGAAACTAGAGACTCAATTAAAGTAAATACTGAAAATAATTATACTTCCAAGTTCCCTACTCCCTCCCCACCCCCAAAAATACTTCAATCAACTGAACAATTGAAACCGTAATCTTGGTTGATTGAGGTTTTTATTGGCTTTAGGGAGGTTTGCCTCTGGTTTCTTTTTGGGGTCAGATGCTCCTCGGACCACTGCCGTGTAGCATTCCTTTGCTGCCTCCTGATCTCCGTTGATCTTTTTTATTCCCCACTTTGTGGGGTACTTGAGTTTTTGATGCCAAGTAGAAGGCACTACTTTGACCTGTGAATCCAAGGTCGACCTATGATTGCATTATATGGTACCCCTTCTTTGATTACCTAAAAGGATGAAACATAATCTGCTCCCGGAATGTGTGTAGCAAGGCTGACTTCCCTGACAGATTTTTTGTATGAGTTGTTAAAGCTTGCCAGTGTATAGGAACTCGGAGTCATTTTCCCTTCAACTCCCATCGTCTACAGGGTGTCCCATTTAATGAAGTTCACGGTACTGCCTACATCGACTAGGACGCACTTGACGTCTGTGTCCTCTATTCGGAGTGTTATGACCAAGGCATCGTGGTGAGGAGTGTTGCAGCTAGTGCTATCCTCGTCACTGAATAAGATCATCTCTTCTTGGGCATGGCCCTCATCAGGCGCCGCCCCACCGTGCTTCGAGTCATCAAGCAACGTCGGTCCACTAACTATTACGTTGATAGACCTCTTAGGCTCCGGCAGGTCTGGGGGTCCATCCGGACTCCTGTTTTTGGCATAAGTCTGCTTTCCCCTATCGATACGTATGTCCTTCAAATAGCCTTTATCGGGCAGACTCATAACTTCTAGGATCAAGGCCCCGCAGCCAGTAATCTCATGTTCGTGATCCCTATGGAAGTCGTAATAAAGGTTTTTATTTCTTCTGTCGGGTTCGGCCCTCATGTTGCTTGGCCAAAGCACTTGGGTGTCCTTCAAGTGATCCCTCTAAAACTCCACGGCATTGATGTGTAGTCACAATTCTTCAAATCCATGGGGTACCTAGTTCATGCTGAAGGACCCCTTGTGAGGGGGCGCCAGAGCTTTTTTGTTGTCTTCCCATTTTTCAATCTACCTAGGGAAGTCATCCCTGTAATATCTCTTACTCCGCTTTTCTTTTTCTCCAGCTCTGGGTTCTTCAGAATATCCTTGTTTCTGCTCTTGATGGACGACGTCTTCAACAATTGGGCGAGCTTCTACAACAGGGGTGGCGGATTGTTCTGGCTCCAAGCGCAGCTTCTCAGTGTATCTGTGATGCAAAGAGTTCTATGTTGATACGGTGTGTTATGTTAGACTCAACTACAACTCCCTAGTAGTTAACGATCCTTTAGAGTTCAGACTCTTGCCAAAGGCTACCACAGCTATATTGTCGGGAACTAGAGGAAGCTCCATGTGTTCCTTCTGAAATCTTTCGAGGTAATCCTTCTGTAACTCGTCGTCGCGCTACTAAACCTCAAATATGTCCTCTATGCGCTTCTCCCGCTTATGGGCATCAGAATGCGCTTTCTTGAACAAATCTTACATCTGGGCAAATGACTCGATGGAGCCCATTGGTAGCTAAGTGTACCAAGCGAGGGCGCCCTTAGTCAAGGTCAAGCCGAACTTCTTCACCAAAGCAAATTAGATTTCTTCCTCAAAGATTTCATTGCTTTTGACGGTTGTATAGTATGCAGAAATGTACTCATTCGGATCCGTTGTCCCGTTGTACTTAAGGTTATCCGGCAGATGGAAGTGCTTTGGTATACGGATCGGTGCAGCGCTTGCTTTGTATGAATCTTTGTAAAACTTTTGCTCATCTATGGTGATAACCTGGGGTGGAGCAGCCAACATGTTACCAATCTGATCGTGGATGGCCTTCATCTCCTTTGGGATGTCTTGAATGACAGCTGTTCCTTTGAGGTCTTGATTATTGACCATTGTAGAACTTCTAGGGGCGGCATACATATTAAGCCTGCAATTAGGGCTGGATGTTGGCGAATCATTTATGAGCGCTGGCCCTAGGGATGCTGGCCTTTGAGATGATCCAGTGAACATCGTTCCTAACTTTTGGGTCATGTCCTCAATCATATTGACCGAGTTCTGCTCTACCCGTTCTGACAGGGTTTTGATTAGATTAACAAGGAAACCTCTAAACTCAAAATTACCTTCGTGTGGTTAATCGCCTTCGTCGTCGCTGGCTAGATGGACTGGCTCCTTAGCAGGATCCTTTGGTTGCACGTTGGGAGAGCTAGGATCTTGTGCAGACTCGTCTACTGCGTCGGTAAGGTTCTTTGGAATATTGTCGTTGTCATCTGACATGACTGTGCCTTTTCCTTGGTAGAATACCTACAATTGCCTAGGCCCCACAGTGGGCGCCAAACTGTTTATGCCTAAAATTGGACGTCTAGGTTAAACAATTAAATTTTTAGAGGGCCAACAAGAAATACAGTATACGATGGAAAAAGTAAGTAAATAGAGAGAAAAGTAATGAATAAGAAAGTAAGCAGTATTATTCCTTGAGAATAACCAGATTTGGTGTGAAGTGCTTGATGTACAATACAATGTAAGAAGGGGTATTTATAATAGAGATTTACTCAGTCCTAATTATGGTTAAATACAATAACTAATAAAGGTCATGAGCCAATAAACTCAAAGCGGTGATATATATGAAACCATAACTAGGAGACTGTAACCTAAGGCGGCGGGATGTATGCATAGCGTTCTACACCCGTACCGCCTGAATCGTTGTAACTCGTGGAGCAAACGTATATCCTCTGTACCCAGTGACTTGTAGAATAAGTCTACTCTATGTAGTTGATTGTCCTCATCATTGCTGGCTACGTGGACTGGCTCTTTAGCAGGGTCCTTCGATTGATCATTAGGATCACTGGGATCCTATGCAGAATTGTTTGTCGCGTTAGTGGTGTCCTTTGGGACGTTGTCTTTGTCTTCTGACATGAGTGCACCTTTTCCCTTGTAGAAACCTATAATTGCATGGGCCCCACGGTGGGCGCCAAACTGTCTAGACCTAAATTTGGTCGTTTAGGTAAAACAATTGAATTTGTTAGTGGGTCACAAGCAATACAGTAAATACGCAGGAAAAGTAAATAAATACTGAGAGAAAAGTAATAAGCAAGAAAGTAATAATTTTATTCCTTGAGAATAGTCGAATTTGATGTAAACTGCTTAATGTACAATACAATGAGAGAGGGGGTATTTATAGTTGAGATTTACCCATTTCTAATTATGGTAAAATACAAAGACTAATAAAGGTCATGGGCCTAAACTCAAGGCGGTGGTATTAACAAAACCCTAGCAAAGAGACTGCGAACTCTAAGGCGGTGAGATGTATACCGTGCGTTCTATGCCTGCGCCGCCTGAACGGCCGTGGGTCAAGAAGCGGGCTTGTATCCTCTGCGCCTGGTGATTTATAGACTAAGTCTAATCTCGCAAGCTGGACTCGTATCTCCATAATAGTAGGTGACGTATTTTTGCATACACACAAATAACTTCGACAGATACTGTTTACAACATGATCAACTAACATGCAATGGAAATTACTTGAATCAAATAAACACAATACCACAACACCTTGATAAGTCCGTACCATGTCTTTAGGGATATAATCATATAATCAATCGAATAATCATGTCATTATAAATTAAGATCGTTGTCAGCAAAGAATTGGACAAGTTTTAGATCTGATCTCATTTTTCTCAGAATAGTAAGTATATAAATTCCTCGGACCACCTTAACTTAATGTTGCCGCTTCCGCTTGGCCAGTTGCAAATACCTTTCCTAATTGTGGCCGATTCCACAAGTTGCTAATCACGTTAGTCCGAATGACAGCTGTACTTTTTTGGACCATTTTGGCCGTTTGGACAATTTCGCACTTTGGCTAAGGCTTATCGCATTTGGTCTACCATTGAATGTTCATCAGTACACCTTGAAATGCCTTCAACGTACTTTCCATAACGTCAATTCAAATTGATTGTCCAAGACGGACCAAAACCAAATAGCGTTATATTTCAATTGTCATACGTATATTATTTTGGTGCATCATATGTATTAATCAATCTACGTTATCACTAGTTTCATAATTAAATCATCACTTTTCAAGTTAGTTCAGCATTCATGAGATTACAACCTGTTATTAAATGACCTCAAGTACTAGAGGTGATCACGTTGTTTGACTTAGTAGAATTGAATATGGTCAAAATTTGAGTAGATTGAAAATATTGCTTGAGTTTCAATTTAACATGACAAAGTCTAACCTTTACCAGATTATTGAAACGGAGTAGTAATATATAAAAACAGACACAACAAAACAAACTTTGGGTGAAAATTTTTGTCTTTATTGATGAATGAACCTCTATATTTATACAAGAAAAATAACATAATTCTAACTTAGTCCCTAAGCTATCCCTAATGGGCTTAGCCCAATATACAATTAACTTTACTTTAACTATATACACATTACACAAATAGTCTATACAATTGCACTAATAATCTTTAGTATATTCCAATACCTCCCCTCCCCCCCCCCCCCCAAGTTGGAGCATGAGGATTTCTTATGCTCAACTTGTTAAGTAAATATTCGAACTGTGCCCCTCCCAACGCCTTGTGAAAATATCGGCCAGCTGTGCGGCCGTGGGCACATAGCTAGGACGTATCGTGCCTCCGATAATCTCATTCCGAATAAAGTGACAATCAACTTTGATGTGTTAAGTACGCTCGTGAAAAAGGCGATTCCGAGCAATATGCAATGCTGCTTGACTGTCACACTTCAAATTTATTGGAGGATTGTGCTCGATCCCAAGGTGCTATAATATCTCCTTCAACCACTTCAACTCACACACGGTCATTGCCATCGACCGATACTCTGCCTCCACGGAAGAGCGAAAAATAATCTGTTGCTTCTTCATCCACCATGATATCGGGGAGTCCCCTAAAGACACGTACCAACCAGTCAACGAGTGACGTGTCAACGGACAACCTGTCCAATCGGAATCACACTATACGTGCAATCGCAGATCACAGTGAGAGCTCATTACAATGCCTTGGCCCGGATACCATTTCAAGTATCGGACGACACGTAGTGTCGCATCTATATGCTCAACATGGGGACTCTGCATGAATTGTAACAACACATGCACACTGTACGACAAATCCGCACGTGTAAAACAAAAAACAATCAATCTCCCAACCAGTCTTCGAAATTGTTCGGGATCTTTAATAAACCGACCAGTCGTAAGCGCCAAGCGATATTTTTCTCCATTGGTGTACCACTAGTTTTTCCCCAACAAACCTGCTTCCGATATGATATTCAAAGCATGCTTTCTATGACACAAGAAAATGCCTTTTGGACCCCTTGTCACTTCAACCACCAAGAAATACTTCAAAGTGTATAAATTTTTTATATGAAAGCATTTAGAGAGATAAAACTTGAAAATTCGAATAGCCCTCGAATCGTTACCAGAGATAATCAAATCATCCATATATATGAGCAGTTCAATTGCACATTTCACTTCTTCATTGTAAATAATGAGTAATCCAAATATGATTGTCGGAACCCATATTTCTTGCCCCTCGTTCTTCCTGTGTCCGTGCCATACCCTTGACACGTTAATCTTGAACAACATTTTGGTAAACTTGATTCATGGATGGCAATGGATCCTGGGCCAAGAGATTGAAACGGATGGTTCCATAGAGATATTCATCCAACCCCATAAGAAACAAATGGACCGTATCTTCTTCTCTCCGCTTCTCCAGTGCAACCGTGAGATTGCATGAACAATTTCCGCACGAACACGTCAGATTCTTATCATAATTTCCAAGTTCTTCCCATAGCATAGTCAATTTCCCACAGTAAGCAGCAATGATCAATCCTCTTTGCTTATACGCGGCCAGAGCAGCCTTCAATTCCTAAATCCGAGGTCTATTTCCTACTTAAAAAGGCTCTCGGATGCTTTCAAATCCTTAGCAACCTCCATATACAATATGGTGGTCCTAAGAGTAGGCTCAATGGAGTTCCTAATCCGTGACTCCAGAAGAGAATTGATAGTCCATCATTCCTCATAATCGACCGAATCTTCACCTAGCTTCTTAGTCGACCCATCGGTGAATCCAAACTTTTTCCTCGCATGCAACGCCGTTCTAACGGACAGTGCCCATTTCTCATTGTTTTCACCGGTCAACTGGACCTTTATGATAATCAAGCCGGGATTATGATTTGAGGTGATGTCGTACGAAAAGATCGTCTTTCGTACGATGGCAACGTCACATCCCACTCCACAGCACCGTTTGTCGGAGCTGCCATCACTTTACATGAAGAGTTTCACAGTGACTTTGATACCATGTAAAAACGGACACAACAAAAAAAACTTTGGGTGAAAACTCTTGCCTTCATTGATGAATGAACCCCTATATTTATACAAGGAAAATAGCAAAACCCTAACTTAGTCCCTAAACTATCCCTAATGGGATTAGCCCAATATACAATTAACTTTACTCTAACTATATACATATTATACAGATAGTCTATACAATTGCGCTGATAATCTTTAGTATATTCCAATATAATACTTAAGTTTCAGGAACGGTCCTTAGTTTAGGAGGTGCAAATTTGTATCTAAATCTCATGTTACACCATAACATCGTTTCAGTTTTAACGTGTTACATATATACCACATGATGCATAACCTAATCTACTCAGAACAAATCTAACGGAACCCTCTAACTAATTAATGGAGGTCTTCTTCACGAGATAACCGACACATGTGATAGGCCAAGAAGAGAGCATCGAAAAGCTCAAATAGTAGTCACTATTACTAATAAACTTTTGTTCCTTTCGGACTTCCATTCCTATTTTCGGTACTCCCCTTAAGGGAAAGGTTTGGTTTGAACAAAGTTATGCAATTACATGTACTAGTTTCTGCGTGCGTTGCAGGTGAATTCTAAGTCAATATGTACAAAATTTTAAAAAGTTTGGATAATTGAAATATAATTAGAGCGACAAAATAAAATTTAAAAATGTATACATTAACACCTAGAAATGATGAAAGTCATGTGGCTTGATATTCTAACTTAGAATGATATAGACATTGTCTAAATGTATTGATTATAGTCGCATTTAAACTATATATATACCAGTAATGAAACTGAATACTTGATATATTATAATTATACAGTTCGAACAATACTTTGTTGTATTGAGTTTTAACTTCAATATAACACTGGCCATGTATACGAAGTACAGACCAACACATAATGGTAACCCAAAAATCAATTATTGTCGTTCCAACCAACTTTGTTGGTCATGAGTACTTTCTATCACTGATAAACATTTAGTTAAAATTGACAACCATGTTAAACAGTTGTAGGGAAATTAAAGAAATACAGAATTATGTAAAATAGGAAAACGTGACATCTTGCGTTGGCAATAGCTACTCCATTAAATACTATTCTGTAAGTGAAAGTAAGGACATACGGCAACAAATACTGTATATACGAATGCTTGGGAACATGGCTAAATTTACACTTCATAATACATCATAACCATTAAATTCAAAGGTCCTCCATTATGGGCAATGTAAACTAAACAAACACAGTAGAATAGCCAAAATCATATTATGACTCCATATGATTCATTCTTTTAGATTTCAAACAAAATTAAAGTTTTGAGCCATCAAAGTTAAGGGGGTCTATTAGATGCCTTTTGTTAGATATCAACAAGAAGATTAATGTTTCTATAGATTACAGTTAAAAAGGACTCGTAATTCTCATATACTACTATTTTCATAACCAAATATAATCATGCAACTACAGGCAATTAATAATAGTCTATATTATATATGGGAAACTGACCGCATACACTCTTGACCATTGATGTTATTAAGAAAACAACAAAATATTGAAAATTCTCACGATCCAAAAAAAGTTGTGTGTATTCTTCTGTCTTTGTTAACTTATATGTCAATGAAAAATAAAGCAAAAGATCAGAACAACACAGAAATTAAAAGAAACTCACAGAAGCTCCATGTAGAAGAATGCAGAGACATATTAAACCTTAATTGGAGCAAATTTGAAACGAAATCAAAAGCAAATCCTAGAATAAGAACACCGGAGAGACGTCTGAAACTTGAATTGGAATATGTAATTATGTTATGGAACAAAGCAAAAGAGGGTGAGTTTTTAAAAGAACAAAGTAAAGGTGGCAACTGTTGGAGAGCAACTGAAATGTTAGGAGTTGTTTTTTATAATTTATTTCAGCGTTTAGTTTATTATGTAGGAGGGGCAATTTAGTAATGTGATATTTAAGGTTCTTGAGGACATACTTTTATAGTAATATGATTAATAACTGCCGGACGGAGTAGTTATACATTGATTGTTATGTGAGGATTATTTTAAGAATTGTAAGAGATTAATTCTATTTAAATTTTTGATATATTATAAAGTAATATTCTATTATAATTTAAATATTTATTTATTCATCAAATAATTAAATAATATTCTTACTATTAAGATGGTTAATTTTATTATTATAGAATTTTAATATAGTATGTACTATTGCCAATACCTACTAGCTACATCTTATTCAAACTTCTATTCCCGCATAAAAATAGTATATCGATTCACTCTTAAACTGCGGTAATATGTATAAAGAGGGATAAAAACAAATATAAGGTATAACTTATGAGATGATTTATAGTCATCCAAAGACCCAAATATCTATTATTAGAGCTCAAACTTCAAAGGTCTTCATTTTTTTTAAATTTTTTGTCAAGTCAAATTATAACCTATAAATTGAACTAGAGTATTAACTATTGCGTTTGAGTAAGGGTTTTTTTTTCTTTCATTTTTTAGTGGAAAAATGATATACTAAGTTAATATCAAACAAATATCTTCACGTGGTAGGCCAATAAAAGAAGATAAGAACTGAAAATTTGGCCGCCGCTCCTTTCCAAATATGGCACCCATTTGATACTCCTGAAGACATTGTCTTTGCCATTTTAAGGTGAACCGTTGAGCCGTCACTATTACTCTTTTTTTTTTTTTTTTGGTCAACATAGATACTTCATTAAATAGTTAGAGCAAATTTACATCGTTGTAGTAGTAGCAGTAATAACAGACAGATTACCAAACATAGCTAGCTTATTACATACCATAGTAGGGACATTTTTCCTAGTTAGAACTACACCCCTTTTATCATTCCTAACCAATTTAACAATCGATTGAAACAAAGGACACTAGATTTTGGATTGAACTATTGATAGCTCCCTTTTCAGCCAGTGCATGAGCTACCTTGTTCCCATCTCTGAAGCCATAACGTACTACTTGAATCCCCAGTGTTATCAGCAAAGATCTACAATCAAAGACCAAGTCACTATTACTCCTATAGTATAAGTTAGCGTCTTTGTAATTTCTTAAATAGTAGACTTGGACTTTGGAATAACTACATGTTCAAGTGGTAATATTCCGTTGATTATGTTAAACGGATGAACTGTCTATTTGTCACTTTCAAGTTTCTAACCAATTTAAGTTGCTTTACATTATTTTAACTAAATATTAATCAAGTTTCTAAAACTAAATTATATATTTAAAAACTATACAAAAAGTATTATAAGTGATATTAATTTTTAACTCAAAATTTTATAAGATGTTTAAGAAAATATGGATAAAGAAAAAATTCGTAAACCCGTTTGTCTTGGCAAGCCAACTCATAAGAGAGTTGCGTTATGAAGAACTCAAAATATCCACAACTATTATACTCAAATAATAATATATCTTGTAAAATAAAATGAGTGGAGTAAAATTTATTCTTATCTTTGCAGTGTAGAATCAACCGTTAGTTAGGTGCCATTATTTCCTACAGAGAAGATAAAGGACTGAAACAATATTGTTCGTTTTCGTTGTATAATAATATCGCACTTTATCAATTCTTCTCGTCGACAGCTTTCTCGGAAATATCACACATAACAAAGCAAAACTCTATCAGTGCTCATCCTAACCCACATGTTCATTTTAGGTAAGAGCAGCAATATATTCAACGAATTAGTTTGGAGGATATGGAATGATATCCTCCGATTACGAAGCCTGTTTCTTTCTAATTTCTTTAGAATTCGCAGACATACTAATTTTGGAGTACACGAATATATGTGCATAGTTAATGAAATAAATCTTGAACGAGTTTGATCGGTTTAGGGAAAATATTAATTTGAATAATTATACGTATATAGATTATCACATTCATATTTTTAACCAGCTCATTCTAAAGCTTGGAATCATTTATCTAAATTGATGACATATGTCACTACTACTAAGTTCAAGTTTTATAAAAAATCATTAAATAAGATGCAGAATGAATGAGACACTTTTTAAATTAGAAATCTCAACTTCGAATAATTGAAAACAAAATATTCTTTAGAACAAGCTCTGATCTTGTTAATAGATTATCTGTACAAATATGAAAAGTAGCCGGATAAATAAATTCAAAAATACGTCAAATCAAAAGAAGTTTTGGTGTAAACACTAACAAAATAATGACAATTTGTCGTTAGTTGACAATTGATGAAGTATTAAATTTCCTTTAGCCAACTTTGGTTGGTGCAACTATTTTATACTCCCTCCGTCCTAAATTAGTTGTTATTTTAAGAAAACTAATTTGTTTCAAATTAATTGTTTATTTAACATTTCAAGACTAAATTTACTAGTCTTTTCAATTATATTTTTAACAATTAAAAAAATTCTCCAAAAAAATTAATAATCAAATATTAAATAAAAATAATATAATAAAATATTTATTATATTTAATAATTTTCTTAATAAACGTGAAAAAACCGTAAATGATAACTAAAATGGGACAGGGAGTATCTTATAAATATCCCCACTCATTTGTCCCTTCATATCCATAATTTCATATCCGTCAACTTTATCCTATATATACATCAACAATTCCACACACATCTCAAAGCAAAAAATACTAGATCATTTCCCATCATCACCACCATGTGCACGTTAGAAAAATCCGGCAACTTTTTCTATCTTACGCTTACGGGCAACGACGAGCACCGGTTAAACCCTAATCTCATCGCTAAACTCCGTTCATTACTCGCCGACGTTAAATCACAAGCCGTAAAAGGCTCCGTTTTAGTCACTAAAGCCGAAGGAAGATTCTTCTCTAACGGCTTTGATCTAAAATATGCACAAGCCGGCGGCTCAGCTCAAGCCGCCAAAGATCGGCTATTAGGCATGGTTGATTTGTTCAAGCCGGTGGTAGCTGACTTCATGTGTTTACCGATCCCGACGATCGCCGCCGTAACCGGCCACGCAGCGGCGGCGGGACTGATGTTAGCGATGTGTCATGATTACGTAACGATGAGATCGGATAAAGGAGTGGTGTACATGAGCGAGCTGGATATCGGAATGACTTTGCCGGATTATTTTACGGCGTTGATTAGGTCGAAGATAGGATCGGCGGCGGCGCGACGGAGTTTAGTGTTGAAAGCGGCGAAGGTGAAGGCGGAGGAGGCGGTGGCGATGGGAGTAGTGGATTCTGCGCATTCCACGGCGGAGGAAGCGGTGGTTGCGGCGGAGAAACTGGCGGCGGAGTTAGGAAACAAACGGTGGAATGGGAAAGCGTATGCTGAGATTAGGAAATCGTTGGTTCCTGAATTGTGTGGAGTTTTAGGTTTGAAAGATGTTTCTGTTTTGCCTTCAAGCCTGTGAGAAAGTTCCTGCGTCAACGCCGAAACTTTGTGTATTTTTTCTTTTTAAAGAATTTTCACAAATATTATGATAATAATTGCTCCTAGTTTATAAACATTGAAAATGTATCATGTCATGGTGTTTAAGAGTAATTATTGAATTCAAATGCTACTGATTTTATGTTTATACATCTACATATCTAATATTACTATGTCTATTAAGTTAGTTAAACCTATAAATACATTTTATAAACGAATGTTTTTCGGGTTAGGGGGAGGAGGTGCAAAATAGATATAAATCGGTTATACAAGTAATTTGTTTTAGTTCCATGGTAGTATATTTACTTTGAATACTCTTTCAGAGTCAAAATACTCTCTTTTAATCATCAAATGATGTAATGTGATGTACTTTGAGATACCTCTATCTTTACAAGACGTATATAAAAGGAAATAGTGTAATATAAGTTGAAACAAATAGTAATAATAATGTGTACTTTTGCAACGTTAACTGGTTGCTTCTAGATGTGAGTTATTTTGAACCTATTCACTCAGTGGTGCGAGGCGATAATGATGCGTGTAAGATGTAAATTTGAGAATTAAGAGCGCATTGATTGATGCTTCTTCTTGTCATTAGCTAAAGTCGTCAATTTTGGAATAATATAATTAACTCTATGATATTGTTGATAAGGACCAACTTATCCTTTATACTTGCTCCTATTAAAACAAAAAGGTCTTTGTTTTGGAATAAAGAAAACAAAAGTGATTTGTGCATATCTTTAAAGATTTCAATATTTGTGATTATGGTGACGTTAATTGTTAGGTATCGTTTTGGTTTATGGTCTACTAATGTATGGATCACAGTGTGGGAGATTTGTTATATGGTGAATATGCTGTACAGTATGAATTATTATGTATGTAATAAATAAAACGATTAAAAAATTTTCCTTCAAGCCTGTGAGATTCATCACTTTTTTTACGCCGTTGTATGTACCTAGCTTACGCATATCTCAATTAAAAATTTTAGTTTTATTTTAATTGATGATAATAATTGCTTTTAAGTTTGTACTTTGAAATGTATCTTGGAATGGTGTTTAAGAAAAGGTATTATTCTATCGCCTCATGATTTTATGTCTACACATAAGTAGCGTGGTACTATTTCTTTCTCCGAGTCTAATGTGTCAATTAATTTTGTTAAATTCTACGTATTCATTTCATAATAAATGTTTCCCGTGTTAGGAGAACGGGTGCAAATTATAGATAAATCGGTCAAACTGGAGCAAATGATCTTAAGTATACAGATAAGTCGGTCACACACCCACACAGAAAAAGCATCAAGTGTAAAGTGTATTTAAGTTAAATTAGTTCTAATTTTAAAAAAAAATTGTCATTCTTTTTTAAATGATTAGAAAGTAAATATCATTACATAAATTGAAGTAGGAAATTAATAATTCAGTACACTTTTGCAACGTTAATTGGTACTTTGAATTTACTCTATTAAATGTGCTTCATTGAACATCAATATTATAACTTTAGATAAACGATATGTGGATTCATGGACCTCAAAAGTTGAGTTTTTGTTTTTTAATTAATGTCTAATGGAACACATTTGATTGGAGCAAATCTAGACCATTAATTGATTGCTTTAAGATGTGAATTGTTTGGAAATGTTTCAACTTTTTGAATGATTGGGAGGCGATATTTGATGCGTGTAGATGTAAATTTGTGAATTAAGTGCGCATTGATGGATGCTTTTTCTCGTCATTAACTTAAGTCGTCAGCTTCGAATATTGTTGACAATGGACGAGCTTTATCCTTTATACCGGAGAAGATTGGGAGAAAAAGACCATCTCAAGTTTTTATTTAACAAAAAGGGATGTGTGTGGAGCGTAACGAAATACGCGCGTTTAACTTTAAAACATGGGCTAGATTAGAAACAATTAAATTTCGAGGCCTTCATTAAAAAATTTTGGGACTGAATTAACAATCCTCAAAACTTTTAATCAAAAGATGGGAAACTGATCAGTCTGATCAGTTCCATCATTTCAAACATCGAACTCCAAACCCCTTTCTTCTTCTTACACACTTCTCAAGTCTTCTTCTAAAGTCTTCTACGCAACCTTCTGAACATCATCGTCGCCGACCATTTACATTTCTCAGGTAACATCTAAATGTAAATTTTGAACTATATTGATATTTTTCAAGTGAATCGGGGTTTATTTTTTGCTATTTTGCTATTTTGAAATAGCTATGATTTTAATGCCTTTTTACTGGTTCTGGAGTGATGAAAATATTTATTTTTGTTGATTTTTTCGTCAAATAGTGCTATGTTCTTGTACAAATAGTGAAGCTTTTGCATGTTTATGTTATATTACCATGTTAAGACCATACTTGTTCGCACTGTCAAACATCGTGAGACAGTGTTCTAAACATGTGATAGGATGTTTGAAGTTACTGATGCTTTTTAGATGATTTTTGTTAAAATAAATTAGGGTTTTATAAAATAAATATGCTAAAGGTTGAAAATTTATTTTTAAAGTTTATATTGAAAAATGTTGTACAAATAGTCAAGATTTTGCATGTTTATATTTGTGCTTGCATGTTTAAAGTTCTGGAACATTTGAGACAATTCTCCGAACGTGTGAGATGATGATAGTGTTTAATGATGACTTTAATTGAATTAAATTTCCTTTTAAAATATTAGGGTTTGATAAAATATATGTATATTATGTTTCACACATCCATATTACATATTTGAACATCTTTAATTGATGAATATACTTGTGATTTGCAGCTACAATGGTGACTACGCGTGGAATTATTTCATGTTCTCCAATTAAGAGGAAGGAGACTACTCCTCCTACTAGTAAACAGCCTCCTAGGAAGATGAGAATTATATTGGAGGACGAAGATGATGCAGCCCGAACACGTGCTGATCAAGTGTTCGATCCACCGAGGCCAATGACTCGAAGCCAAGCCAAACTTCTGCACGATGTCCATATTCACTTGGACTGGCCGAAGGAAAGCAACTACCCCGAAGCTGAGTGGCCGAGCTCAAGAACCGAAGGCTACATCTTCGCATTTGAGCCCGAGGACAAAGTGACCGAACACCAGCCATTGGCGCCGAGCAGCAAGGAACCGAACACCACAATTGAGTTCGAAGTCAAGTGAGTGCCCGATGACAAATGTGTTCGAGCAAGCAACCAAGCACCGAAGTCAAGGCTGCCGAACACATACATTAATTCAGCCCTGTGTGGCTTGTTCTTATTGGTCACCTGTGACCATTTACTATTTTATCCTTAGCATAGCCTATAAATACTCTATTTCCATTTCATTGTAATTATTATTGAAGTGATATGAAAAACATAGCAAGTGCTATTGTGAGTCTCCGATGGAGCCGAACCCCAACGTGGGATTTTAAAGAACTTGTGTCAATCGGTGTTAGTCGTTTGAACATTTTATTCTTGGTCATTCAATTTGCAAGAAGCGTTGTCTTTCTTGAGGATTGTTGCGTAGTATAGGTGATTCTTGACCTTCATTCGATCGAGCTTGAGACGAGTTCCTCACTGTTCTTTCGAATCGAAGCAAGTCTTGTCCTGCTTCTATCTTTTATTTCTTGTTGTTTTCTTCCGCGATTCGTGTTTAGCTAATCCTTCGGGTTTTCTTGCACCATCTTGGTATCAGAGCAAGGTTTGAGTTTGTTCTTACAACCTCAAATCCTGTTCATTATATTCGTGCTTGTGTCTCCAGTTTCAGCTTTCTTCCTTGTTGTTGATTGTTGTTGCTGTGGTGTTTATAAAAAAAAATATAGAAAAAGAAAATTCAAAATTGTGATTGATTGTTGGTTGTTTGGACTAAACAACCATTGATTCTTGCTCTCCATTGTTTCCTAATTCCAACAAGTACCCGACGTACAACATCCGTGACTAGGGTTTCTTGGTGAAATTTTAGACTGTTTTGAGCTTAGTGGTGACTGAACTCGAACCCCAGCATGTCTTGGTTGTTGCCGATGAAGACTGGTGGTTCTTGAGTGATTTGGGTTTATTTTGTGCTTAAATTTCGAAGTTCTATGTTTGATCCATCGTCCGTACATCGGAAAATTGTTACGATTTGTAACAGTGTACGAACACGAATGAGCTGGTTCTCAGCTCGGAGAACTTGAACTGATTCCCTCCGTTGTTGTTACCGGAGTTGAAAGGAGCAACCCAAAATGTTGAAGTTCGTGGTCAGAGAACGAAGTTAAAGTTGTCCGTACGCCGGAGCAAAACTTTTACTGTTCCATTGAAGAAGAAAGGGGTAAAGTGTAAAGATCAAAACCCCAGCTGAAAGGTTGTCGGCTAGAAAAGGGAATTGGATAAGGTAAAACCCTATCCATACCAAGGAGGGACCACTCTTGTACGGACAAGAGTTGGTGTGATCGAAAAAGATTCCGAAGAGGAATCAAAGGGTAGATTCTCCTAGGATTCCACTTTTCTTGTGTTCGATAAATCTAGTTAGTGGATCTTTTGAGTAATTCTTCCCACTCGAGGTCGTACTAACTCATTTGAGCTTATAGGAACTCGTGTGTGGGGTGGCCGAAGTCCAACTTTCGTAGAAAATTCTTTGACTCCTGAAGCGCAGAGTAAATAGCATCCTTTACATTGAGTCAAATCAACTCACTCATCCCGAATGAAGCATTGTAACTTGTCAAATTCGAAGGAACTGAGAGAAGTTGATCAACCGAGGAAGCCATTGGCTACAAGTTCTTGAGTGACCAAAACCGAACCCATAAATTGAGTGGACGCGAGCGCCACCCATCAAAGGTGAGGGAGTGTGTGAGGTGATTTCTAACCTTAATATTTGTTGGTCTTTGATTCGTGCAGGTACCATGGCTGGGAATTGAGGCGAAGGCAAAGGCATTGAGAAGCCCAAAGTGTCGTTAGCCGATCTCATGGCTGCGATACAAGGCATCAGTGCCGAAGTAAGAGGAGTGAGTGCTCGAGTAGCTCAACTCGAGCAAGGGAGTGTGTCCGTGGCCTTACCTGGATCCGGCGTTGGAACTAGCAACTCCATTCCGATGAAAGCTGAGCTGTATGCTGAGCTTATTCGACAACATCAGTTGAAAAGCGAGGCAATTCGAAGAGAAGTTTTGGGCAATCCCCAAAGACAACAAAACTTGGGAAATCCCCAAGCTGAGAATCAACACTTGGGCATTCCCTGAAGTGAAAGAATACCACTTCCAATGGCCCGAAGACAAATTGAGGTCGTTGACGAAGAGGTGGATGAAGGAGAATTTACTGATGCCGAACCTGATTATGAGCAGCCATTCGCTCAACGAAGGCAAGCTCACCGAGGTCATGGAAATTTTCGAGGTCGAGGCCGAGGCGCAAATATTGAACGACATATTGAGCGTGAGGCTGATGATCATTATGATGAGTATCTCGAACAAGTTCGTGGTGTTTGAGACTCAAACTTGAGCAGTGTTAAGATCACTATTCCACCCTTTAAAGGAACTAGTGATCCAGATGAATATCTTGAATGGAAGCTTAAAATGGAGCGCATCTTCGAAACCAATGAGATGACCGAAGAGAGAAAAGCTGCCCATGCCATTGCTTCGTTTGAAGCGTATGCATCTACATGGTGGGAAGCTGACAAAAGGCATAGACGAAGGAATGCCTATCCCGAAGTCATTACTTGGGCACAACTGAAGAGAGCAATGGATGCTAAGTATTTGAGTGCCAAGTACCGGCAAACTCAATTACAAAAGCTCTATGAGTTAAAGCAAGGTTCCAAGTCACTCCAAGAGTATCATGAGGAATTCGAATTCGATTGATTCTTGATCTGGTAGAAGATGAAGAGCAAGCCACTATTCGATTCAAAAATGGCTTGGCTCGGGATGTGTCATCTCAATTGAGGCTACACGTGTACCACACGTTGGAAGATCTGTTCGAAGCTGCCACCGAAGCTGAGAAATTGGTGAAGGACGATAAGGCAAACCGGTATCGAGGAGTCACTACTTCTACTCCTTTGAACTGAGGTAAAGAATGGAAGAGTCCTAACCAAACAAGTGCCAACACTGTTCGAGATTCGAAGAAATCCTTCGAAAGAGGTGTGACTGTCAACCAATCAAGAGAAGTGGGAGGTAAAGTTCAACTAAACTCTCCTAGTGCTTCAAATATTCAGTGTCATAAATGCAAAGGTTATGGTCACATGGCAAAAGAGTGTCCAACTCGCAAAGTTATGCTTTTGCTCGAAGATGGAACCGTCCATGAACAAGCGAGTGACACCGAGGAGGAATTTATCGAGGAGATTGACCGAGCTGAAGGTGATGATGATCGTGAAGCTATCGAAGCTGATCATCCGGAAATGTTTCTTGTGGTTCGAAGGAATTTGAGTTGCATGACTCTTGAGGAAGAGGACAACCAAAGAGAAAATCTTTTCCATGCCCGATGTCGAGTGAGGGGAAAGGTGTGTTGGATGATATTGACTCAGGTAGTTATGCAAATGTAGTGAGCCAAACCTTGGTTTCACAAATGGGACTACCTACATTGAAGCATCCCCACCCTTACAAATTGCAATGGCTGAATGAGTGTGGAGAATTGAGGGTTGTCAAACAAGTGTGATCAAGTTTAGAATTGGAGAATATCAAGATGAAATGATGTTTGATGTGGTGCCGATGCAAGCTTGTCATTTGCTATTGGGACGACCATGGCAGTATGACCGGTCGGTTGTTCACAATGGAAGATCCCACACTTACACTACAAAGCTCGAAGGGAAGAGTTTCATACTCAAACCCTTGTCTCCAAAAAAAGTCACCGAGGACTATAAACGGATGAAAGAATTGAAAGAAGCGGCCAAAGCTAAGCTTCCGATGGGAGCAAAATTGGGGGCCGAAGACACAAACTCACTGCCCGAAGTAAAAGGAATCTGTGCAATCATGCAACCGGGTGAGTTTCTACGAGGCAACGACAACGATCAGATGATGATTTGCCTCGTGCACAAGGGTATCTTTCTAAACTCTAATGATGATTTTTCTAATGATAACCCTTTGTCTAGTGCTGTACAAAGTGTTTTGTAGGACTTCGGAGACATGTTTCCCGAAGAAATGCCACGTGGATTACCTCCGATGAGAGGAATCGAGCACCAAATTGACTTCGTACCGGGGTCTCAAATCGCCAACAAACCTGCATACCGGTGTAATTCCAAAGACACCAAAGAGCTCCAAAGTCAGGTTGATGAGTTGCTGAACAAGGGCCTCGTTCGAGAAAGCTTGAGTCCTTGCGTTGTTCCTGTTATACTTGTCCCAAAGAAATATGGAACATGGCGAATGTGTGTTGATTGCCGAGCAGTCAACAAAATAACAGTAAAGTATCGTCATCCTATCCCTCGATTAGATGACATGCTAGACGAGTTAAGTGGTTCTTCGTGCTTTACGAAGATAGACCTCAGATCCGGTTACCACCAAATCCGAATGAAACCCAGAGACGAATGGAAAACCGTATTCAAGACCAAGTTCGGTCTGTATGAATGGTTGGTGATGCCTTTTGGCTTATCCAATGCACCGAGCACATTCATGCGACATATGAACCATGTGCTCAGACCGTTCATAAATAAGTTTGTTGGCGTTTACTTCGATGACATACTTGTTTATAGTAAATCTGTGGATGAACATGTCGAACATCTAAGGCTAGTGCTTGACAAGCTTAGAGAAGATAAGTTATATGCTAACTTCAAGAAATGTGTCTTTTGTGTTGAACGTGTAGTCTTTCTAGGATTCGTTATCAGTGCTAATGGTGTTGAAGTCGACGAGTCAAAAGTCAAAGCCATCAAAGATTGGCCAACTCCAACCTCAGTATCAAAAGTTCGTAGCTTCCATGGCATAGCTAGCTTTTACCGAAGGTCTGTTCGTGACTTTAGCACCGTGGCAGCTCCTTTGACTGAGCTGATAAAGAAAGACCATCCATTTGTGTGGGGAGAGTCCCAAGAAAGGGCTTTCCAAGAGTTGAAAAGGCGGCTTTGCTCTGACATGTTGTTGCAACTCCCTGACTTCGGCAAAGCATTCGAAGTCGAGTGTGATGCGTCCGGAGTTCGGATTGGAGGAGTGCTGATGCAAGAATCGAAGCCGATCGCTTACTTTAGCGAAAAGCTTAAGGGTGCAACCTTGAATTACTCTACGTATGACAAGGAGTTGTATGCCCTCGTTCGAGCACTCGCCCATTGGCAGCATTATTTGTGGCCTCGAGAGTTTGTGATTAAAAGTGATCATTAGTCTTTGAAGCATCTCCGAGGTCAGGAGAAACTAAACCGAAGGCATGCCAAGTGGGTTGAATTCATTGAGAGTTTTCCCTATGTAATTCATTATAAAAAGGGAAAAGACAATGTCGTGGCCGATGCGCTATCAAGGAAATTTGCCTTAGCGACCACTCTCGCCTCTAGGCTCATGGGATTTGAAAGCATCAAATCGATACGAAGACGATCCCAAATTGAAATGCGTTCGTGACGCAATCTTGAGTGGCCGAAGGGTTGAGAAATATCAGTGGCACGATGGCTACCTCTTCAGGAATGGGAGGGTTTGTGTGCCAGTGTCATCGTGGAGAGAGCTCTTAATTCGAGAAGCTCACTCCGGAGGTCTAATGGGACACTTCGGTGTCGACAAAACTTTTGGTATCTTAACCGAGCAGTTCCATTGGCCCAAAATGCGACGAGATGTGGAAAAGCTTTGCAGCACTTGTCACGTTTGCAAGAAAGCTAAATCGAAGTCCAACCCTCATGGTTTGTATACCTCGTTGCCTGTGCCTGATCGACCTTGGGTTGATATATCCATGGACTTTGTGTTGGGGTTACCGAGGTCGGGGGGAGGACATGATAGCATCTTTGTCGTAGTCGACCGTTTTTCAAAAATGGCTCACTTTATTCCTTGCAAAAAGCATGATGATGCACAACATGTAGCTACCTTGTTTGTTTCTAATGTGTTGAAATTGCATGGTGTGCCTCGTACTATTGTAAGTGATCGAGACTCAAAATTCATGAGTCATTTTTGGAAATGTTTGTGGGGTGCCCTCGGCACCAAATTACTATTCTCGACGTCTCACCATCCTCAGACTAATGGACAGACCGAGGTAGTTAACCGAACCTTGGGATCTTTGTTTGGCAATGACTAAAGGCAAGGTCGGGAACTGGGCTGATCGTTTGTCCATGATGGAGTTTGCATACAATCGAACGGTACATCGAATGATCAGTATGACTCCGTTCGAATGTGTGTACGGTTTTAATCCTTTGATTCCACTTGATATAACCCCATTTCCTCGAGATTCTGTTCTTGATTTTGAAGGTACTCGGCGAGCCACTGCCTTGATCGAGTTGCATGCAAAGGTGAAGAAGAACCTCGAGGAAGCTTATGCAAAGGTTGCATTAAAGAAAAACAAGGGGCGTAAAAAGTTGGAATTAAAGAAGGGGGATTGGGTTTGGGTTTGGGTTCACTTCTGAAAGGAACGCTTCCCGAACCAAAGGAAAGGAAAGTTGGTGATATTTGGCTCTTTCACTTATATTTTTAGGGTATTTTCACCATGTTATGATAGTATGTCTAAGATGTTATAAGCAAAATTGTTAATATTTGGTGCTAATTGAGTTGTTTGGTGTTGTAGGAGTTGAACATGGTGAATTAAGCGGAAAAAGTGCTATTTTTGGAGTTACAAATGAAGATGTTGAAGAGTGTAAGTAATCCGTGTGCCACGCGACTGACACGGGAAGAAATAGAGTCATTGCTTAAGAATTGATTAAAAATTTCAGTGCATTTAGGCCAAATACGCGAGCACCACGCGAGCTGAATTGCCTGCAGAAATTTGGTCCGCATGGCACGCGGGTGCCACGCACAGTACAAGGCTGATGGGCGAAAAAATAAGGCTATTTTAGTACTTTTGCTCAGTTTATTACAGGGTATAAAGCTTCTTTTGCCTCCTTTATGAAAAATACACTGGAGAAGAAGCAAAAAGGAGGCTTGAGCTTTGGAGACTTCAAGAACACGAGTTTTTCTAAATTCTTCTCTACTTTTTGTAATTTATTCATTCATGAATTATTTTGATAAGACTATCATGAACATGAGTGGCTAATTCACCCATTCTAGGGTTGATTGAACCACTCCAATACTTATGTGCTATGAATATTTGTTTTGATGAATGAAACTTGTGAATGCTTCCTATCTAAGTGTTTATGTTTTGATTGTTATTGATTGGAAGGGCCGCCAATTGATTGTTCCCATTATTCGTGTGTGTCTAGGGATAGATTCATAGGTTTGGGTTAAACACTTAGCAATATTTCAATCTAAAACCAAGGTATTACTTAGATTGTCAATAAGGTGATATGTGACCATTGACCCTGATTGTGAACAATACTTGTAGTCTTATCTATCTTCATTAGTTAATTGGAAAATTAATTAGTAAAAGTTACAGTTATTACACGGAAGTGAATAGTTGTGAATTTGGAGCAAGTGTTCAATAGGAAGAACCAAGTATAATTCGTTAACTCATTATTCTAATACATAGGTAGGAGTTGGGTAGATCAATCCTAGGCTTTACATCCTTGAATCAACTTTATTCTCTATTAATTGTTGTTTACTATATTATTAATTTTTATTACTTAGTTGTTACTACACAATCAACCTTAAATCAAACACCATTAGAAGTTAGTTGATAGGTAAATTAGTTAGAAAAACAACTAGATTTCGAGTGTTCCCTGTGGGATTCGACCCCAGGACTTTAAGTACCGAGCTATATTTGCTGCGACCGCTTAGTCCCTTTTATAGGGCATAGTTGGGCGTGATCAAATTTTGGCGCCGTTGCCGGGGATCACGGTGTTATTTTAGTTGTTAAAATAACTAGTTTTATTTCTCAATTGACTTCACTTTTGTCATCTTGAGTTAACTCTTTGGAATTTGTGTGTTTCAGGTGTATGCGTAAAACAAGATCTCAGTCTGCAGAGTTGAAACCGTTTGACCCAGAGATTGAGAGGACATTCCACGCCTTAAAAAGGGCGAATACTGTTGGCAATACACTTCGAAAATCAGAAATCAAAGATATTGAGATGGCTGAAGATTTGGCACTTAATGCTTTTGCTCAGCCTGTGGCTGGAAACTTGGCTTCTGCTATTCGGCTTCCGGAATTTGAAGCTGAAAGTTTTTACATCACCCAAACTATGGTCAGTCTGTTGTCCAATGCTGGACTTTTTGCGGGTAAATTGACTGATGATCCTCAAAAGCATTTGAAAAAGTTCATGAGGGTGTGTGAAACTCAAAAACATGCTCGAGTTCCGGCTGAGGTCGTGCGATTGATGTTATTCCCGTTTTCTTTGACGGATGATGCTAGTGACTGGTTTGATTCTTTGCCAGTCAATTCTATCACTTCGTGGGATGAGTTGGTGACCAAGTTCATGAAGAAATTTTTCCCACCAAACAAAACTGCGAAGTTGGTTGATGAAATACTCATGTTCAGGCAGACCACGCTCGAGACTCTGCCAGAAGCTTGGGAGAGGTTCAAGAGCTGCTTGCGAAAGTGTCCCCATCATAGAATTCCTGATCAGATGTTGGGACAAAGAATTTACATGGGCATGAGTGATCAAATCAAGGGCAATTTAGATGCAGCTGCTGGAGGAGCCTTCTTGAGTAAAACATTTACTGAAGCAAAAGCTCTCCTCGATACCATGGCTCAAAATTCAGGCTGGTTGACTAGAGATGCATCTGCTGGTTCAGGCCCAAAGGTTTTGGCTGCTGGAATTGATAATGGGGTTGAAGAGCAAATGTCAAGGCTGCAGACTTCGTTGGATGTGGCTTTGAAGCAATTTAATGAAAACATGCTGAAACCCGTTAACCAAGTGGACACACCTGATCCTGGTAATTTTGCTGACTCTGATTTATTGGTTTATACTGAAGATGCCAATTTTCTGAATTATGGGCAGAGGCAGCAATGCAATCAGCAGGCTCCAGTTAGACAGGCACAACAACCAGCTCCATACAACACTGCCAGACAGCAGGGACAACAAGTTCCTTACCAGAGACAAGCAGCTTATAATAACCAGCAGGTAGTATTACCTACACAGCAAGCTAATGATATAGCTGATATTAAGAGTATGGTGCAGTCCATGGTGGGAGTACACAAGAAGTTGCAAGATCAAGTTACAGCCCATGACACTGCCATTAAGGGAATAGAGACACAGTTGGGACAACTAACCATTGCTCTGAACAATAGACCTCAGGGTACCTTGCCAGGAGACACAAAGGTAAATCCAAAGGACGCAAATCCTAACCAAGTGATGGCAGTTAGCTTGAGGAATAGTAGAGATTTAGACAAAGAGCAAGAATTGGCTAAGGAAGAGGTGCCCAGTGTGCCAAAAGCTAGTGGATGTTCCAGCTGAAGTTGGTGACAAGGATGAAGATGAAAAAGAGATTACACCTGAACCTGTGATTAAGCCAACTGAAAAGGTAAATGAAGAGGTAAGTGTAAAGCGTAAGACCCTACCTCCCCCTTACCCCCAAAGGCTCGTAAAACAGCAAAAAGAGAGCCAGTACAAGAAATTCATTGATATGCTTAAATAATTACATGTTAACATTCCTTTACTTGAAGCAATTAGAGATGTACCTGGTTATGCTAAAATGCTGAAAGATCTTTTGTCTAGAAAGTTTGATTTTCAGGATTTGGCTACGGTCACTCTGACTCACACTTGCAGTGCTGTAGTGACTAAGCCTGTGGCGCAAAAGCTGGCAGACCCAGGTAGTTTTACTATACCTTGCACGATTGGTAAGCACACATTTGTTAGAGCCTTACTTGATTTAGGAGCTAGTATAAATTTGATGCCTCTATCTATCTATAAAAAGCTTGGTATTGGCAGAGCTAGACCCACCTCTATGAGTCTTCAGCTAGCTGATAGGAGTGTTAAGAGACCTGCAGGGATTTTAGATGATGTTCTAGTGCAAGTAGATAAATTTGTGTTCCCTGCAGACTTTGTAATTCTTGATTGTGCAGTTGATGAGGATACCCTTACTATTTTAGGGAGGCCTTTCCTTGCTACAGGGAAGGCTATTATAGATTGTGAGGCCGGTGAGATGATGATGAGGTTAAATGACGAGGAGGTGACCTTTAGTGTTCAAAAATCTATGAGGAGACCTAGTGAATTTGCTAATTGTTCCATGGCTAATGTCTTAGAGGTAGACGAATTTGAGGATGATGAGTCTTACTATCATACTGACCCACTAGAAGCTTGTATTATGAATATGGACATCCCTGATGGCGAGGAATAGGATGAGACTATATTGGCCTTAGAAGGGCGCGGGTTTTGGCATAGAGAACCACGATTTGAGTCACTTGATTTGGCTAATAGGATAGCGCCACCCGCAAAACCATCTATAGAGGAGCCCCCTCAGTTGGAGCTCAAACCATTGCCCGAGCACCTGAAATATGTTTTCCTGGGACCTAACTCTACTTTGCCTGTTATTATCTCATCTAGTTTGTCAGGTATGCAGGTAGAAAGGTTAATGCAAGTTTTGAAAGAGTGCAAGCAGGCGATTGGATGGACTATTGCTGACATCAAGGGAATAAGCCCAGCTTTTTGCATGCACAAGATCCTGTTGGAGGAGGGTGCTAAACCTTCAATAGAGCATCAAAGAAGGCTAGTCCCAAACATGAAAGAGGTAGTCAAGAAGGAAATAATAAAGTGGCTTGATGCAGGTATTATCTTTGCAATTTCTGATAGTCAATGGGTAAGTCCAGTCCAGTGTGTGCCAAAAAAAGGTGGGATGACTGTGGTTAAAAATGAGAACAATGATCTAATCCCCACTAGAACTGTAACTGGCTGGCGAATTTGTATGGATTATAGGAAGTTGAATAAAGCTACTAGGAAAGATCACTTCCCCCTTCCCTTTATTGATCAGATGCTTGACAGATTGGCAGGGAGGTCCCATTTTTGCTTTTTAGATGGTTACTCGGGGTATAACCAAATTCACATTGCCCCTGAGGACCAAGAGAAAACTACCTTCACATGTCCCTATGGCACCTTTGCTTTTCGAAGGATGCCCTTTGGTCTGTGTAATGCGCCTGCCACCTTCCAAAGGTGTATGATGGCTATCTTTACGGACATGGTAGAGGATATTATGGAAGTATTTATGGATGACTTTTCTGTGGTAGGTAACTCTTTTGATGAATGTCTGACTAATCTTGAGAGAGTGTTGAAAAGGTGTATTGAAACTAATCTTGTGCTTAACTAGGAGAAGTGCCATTTTATGGTACAAGAGGGGATAGTCTTAGGGCACCAAGTGTCAAGTAGAGGGATTGAGGTTGATAAAGCCAAAGTAGAGGTAATTAAGGAGTTACATGAACCCACCTCGATGAGGGCGATTCGTAGCTTTTTAGGCCATGCTGGCTTCTATAGGAGGTTCATTAAGGACTTCTCTAAAATTTCTCATCCCTTGTGTAAATTGCTTGAAAAGCATCACCCCTTTGTTTTTTCTGATGAGTGCAGGTTAGCCTTCAAGGAGCTAAAGGAGAGGTTGGTGTCAGCACCGATCATTGTAGCACCTAATTGGGAGGACCCCTTTGAGTTGATGTGTGATGAAAGTGACTATGATGTGGGTGCCGTGCTTGGGCAAAGAAAAGATAAAATAATGCACCCCGTCTACTATGCCAGTCGCACACTGAATGGAGCACAATTGAATTACACCACTACTGAGAAGGAGATGCTAGCTGTAGTATTCGCCTTTGACAAGTTCCGTTCTTACCTACTTGGTTCGAAGGTGGTGGTCTATACAGACCATGGTGCAATCCGGTACTTGGTGGAGAAAAAGGACTCTAAGCCCCGTTTGATACGGTGGGTGTTGCTGCTACAAGAGTTTGATCTGGAGATCCGTGATCGTAAAGGTACTGAGAACCAGGTTGCAGACCATTTGTCTAGACTTGAAGGAGCTGAGAAGCGAGTTGAGGAAGGTGAGATTTGGGAAAACTTTCCAGATGAACAATTGTTGGCCACTACATTAGAAGAAATTCCATGGTACGCTGATATTGCAAATTATCTGGTAAGTGAAATAATTCCTCATGATTTTGACTCGGCGAAAAAGAAAAGGTTCTTGTATGAATGTAGACCTTATTTTTGGGATGAACCTTATTTGTTTAAAATATGTGTTGATAACATGATCCGGAGATGTGTCCCCGAGATAGAGCAATCTTCCATTTTGCAGGCATGTCATTCTTCACCTTATTGAGGACATTTTGGAGGGACCCGGACAGCTGCTAAGGTATTGGAAGCGGGCTTCTTTTGGCCTACTTTGTTCAAGGATGCTAACATTTGGGTCCGGGCTTGTGATGAGTGCCAGAGAACTGACAATATCTCTCATCGTTATGAGATGCCTATGAAACCAATCTTGGAGGTTGAGGTATTTGACGTGTGGGGGATAGATTTCATGGGTCCATTTGTTAGCTCCTATGGGAACAAGTACATACTTGTAGCAGTAGATTACGTCTCCAAGTGGGTCGAGGCTGTTGCTCTCCCCACTAATGATGCTAAGAGAGTTACTCAGTTCCTTAAAAGGAACATCTTCTCTAGATTTGGTACTCCTCGGGCTATCATTAGTGATGGAGGAAGTCATTTTTGCAACCAAGTGTTCAAGAGGTTACTGGAAAAATATGGTGTTCATCATAAAGTTACCACACCTTACCACCCGCAGACCAGCGGGCAAGTTGAGGTCTCAAATAGGGAGATTAAAAGTGTGCTTCAAAAGACTGTAAATACTACCAGGACTAATTGGGCAAGGAAGCTGGATGACGCCTTATGGGCTTATAGGACTGCTTACAAGACTCCTATAGGGATGACTCCCTACAAGATGGTGTTCGGGAAGGCATGTCACTTGCCTGTAGAGTTAGAGCATAGAGCTTTGTGGGCTCTTAGGAGAGTAAATTTGAATTATGACTCTGCAGCTTCTGGCAGGATCAATGAGCTGCATGAACTTGAGGAGAGACGCTTTAACGCTTATGAGAGTGCGAGACTGTACAAGGGGAGGATGAAAAACTTGCATGACAAGAGGATAATAGATAGGAGCTTTGAGCCAGGTGAACAGGTATTGCTTTATAATTCTAGACTTCGTTTGTTCCCTGGTAAGCTTAAGTCGAGGTGGTCTGGACCGTTTAAAGTTGTGCAAGTGGCACCTCATGGAGCTGTGGAAGTAGAGACCGAGGATGGTTCAAGACGATTTAAGGTAAATGGGCAAAGGTTGAAAATTTACTATGGAATGGAAGAAGAGGTCAAGGTGATCTCTGTCTGGTACTTTTACGAGTGATTAAAGCTTGTATAATGTCGTGCCACGACTTTAAATAAGGCGCTTCTCGGGAGGCAACCCATGTTTGTAATTGTAAACAAAAGAAAATAAAAAATAAAAAAATAAAAATAAAAAAATAAAAAAAATACAAAAAGAGTCGTGCCACGACATTAAATAAGGCGCTGCGTGGGAGGCAACCCACGATTTTAGTTAATATTTATTTTTTTACTAATTTTTAGTTAATTGTAGGGTATTAATGTTTGATCGAGTTTTGTAGGATTCATTGACAGATGCAAAGTTTTTTTTGGAACATGCGAAGGTGATTCAAGATGAGCAAGCTGAATAATGGCATGAAACGAGGATTCCAAATAGGACGTGTCAGAAAGAATACTGGGCAGGAGAAGGACATTGATTTCGAGCAACAACTTGCAGCCAAGCGGCGTAAGACAGTTTATCACACTGTTTGGCGTGATGATCGAGCCAAAGAAGATTACAAAGAGATTTGTGGTAAAACGTTTCTGAGTGAATCACCTATTGATACTGAGATGTGTAGGAGAAAGTTTCCAGATGTGTTGGAGGAAATTCAGAGGAGACAGTGGGATGTGTTGCTCACTTGGTTTGGCAAAGCCAACATATCTTGGGTTTGTGAGCTGCTGGCAAATTGGAGGATGGATGTTGGTACTGTGGTAAATGTTCGTAGCAAAATGGTTGACATATCTCCTGCTAAGCTGAATGAGTTCTTGGGGCTCCCACAGGTTGATGGAGCTGCACTTCAGGCTATTGAGAATGCACCAGATCTTGATGATATCCGACGTCTGCTATGTGATGATAATCCGAAGGCAAAGTGGAAGGAAAGTTCAGGGTCTCCACACAACACTTTGGCATTCAAATATTTTTCTAAGCGAGCAAGAGTGTATCTGAGATTTGTTTGCTTGCGTTTGATCCCCTGTGAGCACATGACATATATACGATTTGAGAGGGTTATTGCCACCTATGCATTGATGAAGAAAATTGATATTAATGTGGGATATTTGATGTTTCGAGAGTTGCAGCGCACTCGAGAGAATATGCAGTGGCGCTTGTTCTTTCCTAACACTTTGACCAAATATATGCGATCATTGAAGGTAGTGGTTGATGTCGGAGATGAAAAGGAAGTAGAAAATCCAAAGAGAGTCGATATCACAAATGTCAAGAGCCCGGACGAAGATAGAGTGTAGAAGTTATCTTATGAGCGACGCTTGGATAGAATTGAGTGGATGCTACTTCGCCAATGGCGTGCTACAGAGCTTGATATGAAGATGAAGGGCGTGGATCTCACTCCTCTTATTACTGAGTTGCCCTATAATGCTGATGAGCGCTTGCTAGTTAGCTTTCCACCTGAGGCTGAGCTACCTGCTGCTTCTACCATGGTTGCACCATCTCAGGTAGTTTCTACTCCTTCTTTTTCTACCCCTGTGGATGCTCCGAGCGCTGCTGCCACATCTGCTGGTGGGCCTGCTGATACTGCAGTAGCTGCTGTGACTACTGCTGATGTTGTTCCTGGTGCACGTCCTGCTGCGAGCGCCAGCTGTTCGACTACTGCTGCTTGACAGGGAGTACCACCACCCTACTTGTTAAATATGTTGTTGTTATAGTGCAGTGAGGACACTGTTTAATCTTAAGTGTGGGGTGGGAGTTTATTGTGTGGTACTTGTTTATTTTAGGATGTTTTCGTACTTTTTTGTCACTTGACAGTTTTTGATTTATTTCTTGCTTTCTAGTTTTGTTGGGTCTGTAATATCCTATATATTCATGGCCTGCAATAGAATAGTATTATAAATATTTAGTAGTTCATTAATATTAAAGTTAATTTGTAGTTTAGTTAATTCTTAGTTTTTCAATAATCTCTTTGGGTTTTCTTAGCCTTGGTTCTTTCCCATTGAGTTATTATGCTGAACCAGGCAGTCTGTAGGTTAGATAATAAATTAAAAAAAAAATACTTAGGAGCTCAGAAGAAGGAAAAATGGAGAGTAGGCAGAAAAAGAGAGAAGTGAGGGAGTCGAAAGGCAGCTTTTAGTTAGAACTACCTATATATATTTTTTAACTTCCTTTTTGAGTTCATAGTGAGGTATTGCGAGGTGAAACTGAATTGAGCTTTGAGTTCCATGTACAGTGTGTGGTGAAGTTATTTTTATATACTTCTCATTGTTTCATGTTAAGTCTAGAACTTGCCCTGCTTGTTGTTTGAGGCGAAATCCTAGGTAGTCTTGATCTTAAGAATGAAAGTAGGCCTTCTTTGGCCCGCCAGTTCCCAAATTAGCCTACCTAATGAATATATTCCGTTGAGCCCCAATTTGAGCCTATTGACCTTTTCTTGGGCAACTTGAAATACAAGCCTTATCTATTTTCTATTTACCTCTTTTGTTACCCATCTTCCCCTTAACTACTTTAGGTTGTGTGTTTGGAAAGATTGTGGGTTATTAACAAGAGTTGTTGTGTATCTGGGAGGAAAGTTGCAAAAGAATGAAGGAATGAAATACCTGATATTCTCTTCGTATAAATTCTTAAAAAAAAAAAGAAAAAAAATGAAGGATGGGGGCAATGTTCCTATGCTCGCTTAAGGGTGATAAAAGCCTCGAGTATGAATACGCCAAAGGCACCCTAGGGAGGATGATGTATCTCATTGATCTCTTAGGGCCCCAATTATCCAAGTGTTATGAAAATCATTAAAAAAAAGAAGAGAATGAGTTGATGAATAAACGAGGAGAAAGGGAAAATTAGTAGTGAGTGATGTTTAAAGTGTTGAGGGGAAGGATTAGTCACTATATACCCAAAAGTGTACCACACCTTACCCCAAGCCAACATTACAAGCTATGAAAAGCCCTACTTGACTTTTGATTGAGACTCTTACATTAGTGGATAACGACAAAATGGGCAAGCCTATGGCACTTTTCTGTGGGACATGAGAAATTTCTTTCTGAGTGTGAGAGCATTTGATATTTGATATGCCACAATGTCTCTGGAAATCATATGTTGTGTGTTTGGTGGCATCTTCTTTCTGTGAGGTACATTGGAACTTGAATGGTCTATAGGTTTCTACTTTCAATACTTGACTATGACCAAAAGAAAGGGTGTTTGAATTTTATGGGTGAGTTTTGCTAAGCTGTTGTCGCGAGTCCTTATCTATTCTTGATGTCTTGCCCGCTTTCTGCGTGTTCTTCTTCTTTGCTCGAGGACAAGAAAAAGTCTAAGTGTGGGGTTGTGATATTTGGCTATTTCACTTATATTTTTAGGGTATTTTCACCATGTTATGATAGTATGTCTAAGATGTTATAAGCAAAATTGTTAATATTTGGTGCTAATTGAGTTGTTTGGTGTTGTAGGACTTGAACATGGTGAATTAAGCGGAAAAAGTGCTATTTTTGGAGTTACAAATGAAGATGTTGAAGAGTTCAAGTAATCTGTGTGCCACGCGAGTGACACGGGAAGAAATAGAGTCTTTGCTTAAGAATTGATTAAAAATTTCAGCGCATTTAGGCCAAATACGCGAGCACCACGCGAGCTGAATTGCCTGCAGAAATTTGGTCCGCGTGGCACGCGGGTGCCACGCGCAGTACAAGGCTGATGGGCGAAAAAATAAGGCTATTTTAGTACTTTTGCTCAGTTTATTACAGGGTATAAAAGCTTCTTTTGCCTCCTTTATGAAAAATACACTGGAGAAGAAGCAAAAAGGAGGCTAGAGCTTTGGAGACTTCAAGAACACGAGTTTTTCTAAATTCTTCCCTACTTTTTGTAATTTATTCATTCATGAATTATTTTGATAAGACTATCATGAACATGAGTGGCTAATTCACCCATTCTAGGGTTGATTGAACCACTCCAATACTTATGTGCTATGAATATTTGTTTTGATGAATGAAACTTGTGAATGCTTCCTATCTAAGTGTTTATGTTTTGATTGTTATTGATTGGAAGGGCCGCCAATTGATTGTTCCCATTATTCGTGTGTGTCTAGGGATAGATTCATAGGTTTGGGTTAAACACTTAGCAATATTTCAATCTAAAACCAAGGTATTACTTAGATTTTCAATAAGGTGATATGTGACCATTGACCCTGATTGTGAACAATACTTGTAGTCTTATCTATCTTCATTAGTTAATTGGAAAATTAATTAGTGAAAGTTACAGTTATTACACGGAAGTGAATAGTTGTGAATTTGGAGCAAGTGTTCAATAGGAAGAACCAAGTATAATTCGTTAACTCATTATTCTAATACATAGGTAGGAGTTGGGTAGATCAATCCTAGGATTTACATCCTTGAATCAACTTTATTCTCTATTAATTGTTGTTCACTATATTATTAATTTTTATTACTTAGTTGTTACTACACAATCAACCTTAAATCAAACACCATTAGAAGTTAGTTGATAGGTAAATTAGTTAGAAAAACAACTAGATTTCGAGTGTTCCCTGTGGAATTCGACCTCGGGACTTTAAGTACTGAGCTATATTTGCTGCGACCGCTTAGTCCCTTTTATTGGGCATAGTTGGGCGTGATCAGTTGGCTCCTCGAGGGGATGGTCCATTTCAAGTGTTGACCAAGATCAACAACAATGCTTACGTGATCGACCTCCCTGGTGAGTATAACGTGTTAAACACCTTTAATGTTGCTGACTTAGTTCCTTGTGTTGTAGGTCAAACTTCAGAGGACGAGGAGGGCTCGATTTCGAGGACGAAATCTTCTCAAGAAGGGGAGGATGATGCAGCCCGAACACGTGCTGATCAAGTGTTCGATCCACCGAGGCCAATGACACGAAGCCAAGCCAAACTTCTGCACGATGTCCATATTCACTTACCCTGGCCGAAGGAAAGCAACTACTCCGAAGCTGAGTGGCCGAGCTCAAGAACCGAAGGCTACATCTTCGTATTTGAGCCCGAGGACAGAGTGACCGAACACCAGCCCTTGGCGCCGAGCAACAAGGAACCGAACACCACAATTGATTTCGAAGTCAAGTGAGCGCCCGAGGACAAATGTGTTCGAGCAAGCAACCAAGCACCGAAGTCAAGGCTGCCGAGCACATACGTTAATTCAGCCCTGCGTGGCTTGTTCTTATTGGTCACCTGTGACCATTTACTATTTTATCCTTAGCATAGCATATAAATACTCTATTTCCATTTCATTGTAATTATTATTGAAGTGACATGAAAAATATATCAAGTGCTATTGTGAGTCTCCGATGGAGCCGAACCCCGACGTGGGATTTTAAAGAACTTGTGTCAATCGGTGTTAGTCATTTGAACATTTTCTTCTTGGTCATTCAATTTGCAAGAAACGTTGTCTTTCTTGAGGATTGTTGCGTAGTATAGGTGATTCTTGACCTTCATTCGATCGAGATTGAGACGAGTTCCTCACTGTTCTTTCGAATCGAAGCAAGTCTTGTCTTGGTTCTATCTTTTATTTTTTGTTGTTTTCTTCCGCGATTTGTGTTTAGCTAATCCTTCGGGTTTACTTACACCAGAAGAGGAGGAGTTAGACTATGATATAAATATAGGGCCACAAGAAGCTGTCAGGGGGACCGGATGATGGTAATTTATCAGAGGAAATAGAAGCACTATTTCGTGATGATGAGTGGGATGAAGAGGGAAATAAAAAGAGAGCCTTTTAAATATAGAAGAAGAAGAGGAGGTGAGATGGTTTGTAAATAATCTTACTGGAGAATTTGCAGTAGTTGCAAATGTTCAAGAAGAAGAAGCAGATAATAGGGAGTGAGATGGTGGAGAACATGTAGGTGGAGTAGAAGAAGTTATAGAGGTTGTAGATGTTCAAGCTGGTGAAGCAGGTAGGAATGGTAGGGAAGAAGAAGAGGTTGCATTTGGATTTGAGAGAAGCGAAGGAGAACGTCGGAGGAGCTGATTCTGCAGAGCCACCAAGAGAGGTAAAGTTGTTGTCTAGAACATACATGAAGATGTTCTTCACTTTACTTTATGTTGTTCAATATTTTGTTATGTGATATGAGAACATTCGCTTACATGATCAGAACATCTTTAAAAATGTTCAAAGTATTTTTTTGTAGTTCCTTGGAACATCTCATGGGATGTTTTATGCATCTGATATTATGTTTTTGGTACCGTGGTGATTCCTTAAACTAACAAATTTCAAAACATTGTGCAACCTGAGTACGTTACCAATATCATTCCACCAATGATGCTGAAGACTTACTTGGATGATCATGAGCATTTTCAATCTAAGATAACTGTCTGTTCGTCGCTTATTAGACGAATGCATGATTTCGGGATTGTGCTGGATACTTGTGGTTTGTATGACAAGTTCAAAAAGAGTATCTTTGGCCATTTCTTGGACTTGCCGGAGGAGGCATCGTTTCCAACCAGGTTATTGCACAATCTTCTATTAAGAAGAGTTTTGTGCAATAAAGAAAAGGAAGCTTGGTTCAATTTCAATGGAGTGCATGTTCGTTTTGGCCTCCAAGAGTTTGCTTTGATGATAAAGTTGAGATGCCAAGCCTATCCCAGTGTCCAATGGGAGACTACGATGAAAGAGATGGGCAAGGAGATGTGGGAGTATATTTCAACGGCATGGGAGGATGGGATAACAAAGGCAGTTACTGGTCCCCGGTTGCTGTGTTTGATAGAATGTGAGGAAGTTCCTGAACGGTACAAGTTTGGGATTGCCATGGCTTGGTTTGTTCACTCAATCTTGTGTGCCAAGGACAAAAAAGCTGGTATTGAAGAATTAGTAGTCTACCTTGCATATCTTCTAAATAAATTTGTAAAGTATCCTTGGGGGCGGAAAAGCTTCAAGGTAACCATTAAGTACCTGACGAAGCCCATGGGTGATCGTGCAGTTAGCAAGGCTAAGGACGGGCCATATTACAATCTCTATGGGTTTCTTGGGCATTTATGGGTTGGGTATTTGAAGCAATACATGCGCTTCATCCTAGGGATTTTCCCAAGGAGAGGACCATGCCAAGGATGCACATGTGGATCACTCAAAAGAATAAAAGAGATTCCCAAAGGCTGTTTGAGAATGTTGCAAAGCCGGTAAGTACTTGACCTACAATTTTCTAAATGGTGGAACATCTGCAATAACGTGAAAATAATTGCTATTAATGGTAAGAAAATCTTTTAAGATGTTCGATCACGTCATATATGATGTTCCATTTGTTTACTGATGTTAAATGCCGAACAGTAATAAGGATGTTCTAATCATTCTCTGTGATGTGAAGGTTTATTTCTCTTCAATAATGTATTCTTAACAAATATTTATGGTATGTAGGTGGTGCACCCTTTCATTGACCCTATCGATGCAGAGTTGAAAGATGACATCTTTTAGAATATTGAGCCGTTTGTTGATGGGGTCGATGAGGTAATTGATGAGCTTCTTGTGATGTTGGAGGGGGCTAGCTCAATAATTGGTGGTGATCGAGTGACACCTTTTAGGAATTGCCCTAGGACCCCTCCAAGAGAGGTAATTGATGGTCCCAGAGAAGAACAAGTTGGTGAAGAATTTGGTAGTGGATGAGTTGGTAGATGTGGAACACAAGTTGGTGATGACATTGGTGGTAGTGCTGGTCGTTTTACTGGTGGTCTTTTTAGTGGTAGGGGATTGTTTGAAGTTAGAGAAAGCCCGAAGAGGAGAGAACCTGAGAATGTGCAGCCTAGTGTCTGCAACTGCAAGTACCATGACTGCCTTCAATCGCGACAGGGAGTGGATCAGAAGCTTGATGCGATCCAGTTCTCCCTTGCTAATTTTGTAGTGTCGTCGTCATAGAAGGAGAAGCAGCAGCAGCGACCAAAGAGGCATATATTGTTGTCCAGGAAGCTCCAGTTCTCTAAGAACCGAGGAAATGAGAAAATGACTGCAGCCAGAATACAAGGTTAGTTAATCATCCAATTAGGTGTGTTAAATATCAGTGTGACGTTCTTCTATTAAATTTAGAGTTTTTCTTAAATCTTTTTTTCTGGAAATTTAGAGAGATAACTCAAGCCAGACTCTAAGAGAGATTGCCAGTGACACTGTACGAGGCACTAGACATTCACAAGAAAGCTGCATTTGACGCTTTCATGGAGGAGAAAAAGAAAGAAAAGATCTCTTTACTTCTATTGTTTGGTTTTTATCGCAGAAAGAACATTTTTTGCGACGTTCTCAACCAGAGAGGCGTATATTCGTTGATTATACGACTGGCAGGTCCAAATGTCCCTTAGGATGTTTCGCTATGGTTTTATTCACAACTTCTAATTTGTTTTTTTCCGCAATTTATGGATGAGTACTTGGCCTTGATGCGTCTAAGACATAAGGCTTACCCCCGGTATTATGATAGCTCTGATCTTATCCTTGATCTTTCATTCTTGAACAACTTGTGCCAACGATACAATACGGCTGAAGAGGAAGCGAGGGGTTTTGATGTCAGCCTTGATAAATGGTTAGCACAATATAAGTTTGAGGATATATTCCTTAATTATACCAGAGGTAAGTTGCCATATCCGGGTGGAAGGAAGTGGGATGGTGTAAAAAGACTCTTTGTCGTGTTTAACATTGAAAGCACGTATTATGTTACATGCGTCTTCCTTTTAGAGGAGGCAAGGATCAATATGTACGACTGCAACATTGGGGTGTATGATGAAGACCGTTTTATTCAATTGAGGCCAGTAATGTACATGTTCCCATTATACATCCGGCGTTCGGGGAAATTCAACCACCTCCCTCCTGAAATCCTCAATTTGGAAATGTGGTTGTATGAGCGCATCTAAGGTCTTCCAAGGAATTTGACTGGCACTGCATGTGAAGGGTATGCCATCATGTTGCTCGAGCATTTGTTGACTAACATCTGATGGATTACCTGTGTGACAATGTGATAGAAGATTTTCTAGTTCAATTTGCTGTGGAAATATTTCTTGGCAAATTAGTCCCTTAGTATGGGTTGTAATATTTAGATAATTATGTTTTTGTCCTTGATGGGTGTAATATTTCGATGATTGCCCTTTCGTTTTGTTTTTCTTTTTTCTTTATTTGATGATATCTATGGAAAATTATGAATATTATTTTGCATTACACTGAACATCATGTTTACATTATCAGAATATATGTATGATGATCAATTTGAGTTATAAACTTCAAAAACAATAGATTCTTGGAACGACATTAGTTATTTCGGAACATTAAGTTGCACGTTCAAATTTTTTTAAAGATATTTATGATTTAACTTAATGGATATTTGATGTTCAATAACTAGTAAATAACAATAGACGTTCTGAACACTAAATTTTATACATTGATAATCAAGAACCAGGCAAAAATATTCTTGATTGTTCAAAGATTCAACGCTTTACAAAAGCATGCTAATTATATTAGCATTTGTACTATAAACAAAGACATTACTTAATAAACAGTCATATTAACATCCAACAGAAAACCAAAATAAGCATAATATGATGCAGTCCCTTCTTGTTTCAAAATTGCTATCAGGAGCATGGTCTTTATCCTCTGTATTTGTTTGTTCATCTTTTTGACGTCCTTTTTGTAGTCATGGAAGAATTCCTCAAATTTGAACTTCCAACCCCAAACTTCAGTCCGAAGTTGTTCCAAAATATCATTAGCCCGTTCTTGTTGTGGTTGATCTGGTGCTGCAGAAGTGCTTTGCCTTGATGGTCGACTTGTTCTTCCTCCTCTTGGCTTGGCTGCTCCTCTTGCCGTTCTTCCTCCTCTTGGCTTGGCTGCTCCTCTTCCCGTGGTTGCTCCTCTTGGTGTGGCTGCTCCTGTTGCCGTGGATTCTGTGGTATTGGTTGCTCATGTTCTTGCAGTGGTAGCAACTATTGAGGAGGAAGGTCGGCGAGCCATTTTGTTATATATTTATTTTTTATTGAATATTGTAGTTGTTGTATAGTTTTTTGAATGGTTTGATCGAGTATTTATAGGAGTAAAAAGAGGTAACCAACTTAAGTATATTGTAGCCACTTGTCAACACTAGCCATTATGTATTTTTTTTTTCATTTTTTGAGGTGACGCATTCATTGTTTGCTTCAGATTTGAACTATAAAATTCGAAAACAATAGACTATTGGAATAAAACTTGTTTGTAGCCGTTAAGTGTATTGTGGGGCTAGCCGTTAAGTGTATTATGATGATCAATTTGAAAAATAATAGATTATTGGAACGGCATAAGTAATTTTCAAATATTAATGCTAGAACATATGTATAGCCATGAAGATGTTTTGACTTCCCCGTCAAGGATTAGGCACCTCCTGTAATCATCACAATTAAACACGTGGACTAACCCAACCATTCAATATGAATAGGCACCTCCTCAAATCATCACATATGCAACCGAAAAGGCACTAAACCTATATAATAACCTTTGCACAACAACAACAACAACAACAACAACAACAACAACAACAACAACAACAACAACAACAACGCCTCGCAGAGGAAGGCACTCAAGAGCACCAGAACATGATAGTAGAGTGTGAAGTTTCACTGAAATCGATCATCTCTGTGAAGATATTGCATCCTTGACCTCAAATGTTGATCAGTTTGCAGTGTATATTGGAAATGTGGAGGATTAAGTGACGCAATTAAGGACTAGGTTCGAAGAATTCCGTGAGAAAATAAATCTTATCGAGCATATGCTCCGTGGTATTCAAGCGGAACTCAAGATTGACCCCCAGAACTACCCTTCACCACCACGTCCTCCAGCGGCACACATGTGAAATGAAAAAATAATGTTGTTTGAATAATCTCCTTTTAAGTCTAGTCATTTAATTTTCTTTTTGTTTTGAAGTCTTGTCCTTTAATTTTCAGTACAATTTATGCATATTTTGAATATTTATGAATATTATTTTGCATTACACTAAACATCACGTTTACATTATTAGAAGATCTGTATGATGATCAATTTAAATTATATACTACAAAAATAATAGACTTTTGGAACGCCATTAGTAAATGCTCGAAACATTAACTTAAACATTCAAATATATAAATCCTAGCTACTATGAACAACAATTGATATCAAATAAGCCTAGCTACTATGAAACAAAAAAAAAACTACCCAAGACAATAATAAATACATCTTCCAACGTTGTAATTTAGCCTCTAACTTATTAATCTTCAATAAATATGTAGTATTGCAAGCCCCTAATTTGTCCACTTCCTTCACTAAATTGGCCCTTTCTTCACAAACTTCATCCAGTAAAATTTTCAACTTATTTACAAACAATGCAGTAGGCTGGTAGGCTGGGGATACTCCTCATCACACTATTCCCAAAATCCACAATTGCAAATACCCTTGTAGAGACACTTTCAAAATTTTCGTCCAGCATTCGACAGTGTGCCAGCCGTAAACTGAATCGCAGGTAAGCAGCACCAACATCGACGTTGTTGAAATGAGCTACGAGAACCAATTGATCCTTGAGACATGGTCTGTACTTTGCTGGTTAAGTTGAGTTAAAAAGAAGAAAAAGTAGAGGGAATAGAAGACCTAATTTATATTTGAGAGATGGGTAAAAAGACCTAATTTATTGAATGGTTGGGGTTAATCCAAGTGTTTTAATTCTGATGCGTGGTGGGTCATTTAATTCTGTCCAGAGCGGGTTAATGGAATGGGTCGGATTAAGGTAATTTGTAGAGCGGGTCACTCCATGTATTTTAAACAGGTTGCTCCACGTATTTTAGCATTAGAAAACCATGTTTGGAACGTACAAGAGATCGTTCTAATATCTCTAAAAAAAATGTATCCGCTGTATTAGAGCTAATGCATCCATAACAAATGCCAAAAGACATGCTTGGAACATGTAAAATTGATTTGTTTAAGATTGTGTGTATAGATTTCTAACAAAAATGTATGTATTTATAGATAAGTTTTGAAACCGTCAGTTTTTTCAAAATTTCCTAATATTAATGCAAAAATATCTAATTTACGTTACGAACATAAGTTTGTATGTTCAGTTCATAATAGGTGCCTAATTTAATATGTATTGTTTTAATCTTGAATATGATTGTAAAAAGAAACTATAGAACGTGACTAGATTAATAAGGCTTTATATTTATAGCTAAATCATCATAATATAAATTATTCACTTAGTTAAAATAACATATAATGAAATCATCAATAAATGAGTAATCACTTTCATTAGATATAAATAAGTAAACTTTCAATAGATATAAATGAGTAGACACTCTAATAGACATAAATGAGTAAACACTATCAATAGACATATTATTGAGTAATCACTTTGAATACAAATAAATTTCTTAATATTAATGCAAAAACATCTAATTTATGTTACGAACATGAGTTTGTATGTTCATGTCATAATAGGTGCCTAATTTAATATGTATTATTTTAATTTTGAATATGATTGTAAAAAGAAACTATAGAACATGACTAGATTAATAAGGCTTTATATTTATTGTTAATTCACCATAATATAAATTATTCACTGACACGACCCGAATTCTCAGTTAGGCCGTGCGGGCACCCGACCATCTCCCCCTAAACCTGTCGGGCGAACCCTATTGACTGAATCGATATAAATTACGAAGAATTACCTTGAAATGAAAATAAACCAAATATTAACAACATAAGATAACTCTTAAGGATAGACAAATATACAAGCTGTCTGAATAATACAACTAACTATACAGAATACACAATTTTAAAGGTTTCCAGATCAGACATCTAAGAAGGCCAAAAGATATACACATCTCCTGAAGGGAGCAAAAGTAGGGAAAACTGTAATATCTGAAGTTGGTTGCCGCAATGAACAGGACGTAGACAGCTGAGAACGTACTACTCCTCAATCACGGCGCGACTGGTTGGGTCCTGGTGCAGAATCTGCCGAACGAAAAGAAAATACAAGGACAAATAGGGGGTGAGTCATGAGGACTCAATAAGTGTGAACAAACTAGCAACCTCGAAAAATAGATACGCTAGTAAGGGAAACGGAACCAGACAACAATCAACAAATAAGTAATGCATATATAAGCAGAACAGTATTCATGTACAAAAAAAATCTACACAATAGTATGAAATGAAATGGAATGGGATGAAATGAAATGAGATGCAAAGGGTCACATGTGCCCATAATCCCATCCCGGAGCGGAATACTCCTGCACTCGAGGGGAATCCAATCTGCTAACCAACTGGAGCGGAATACTCCTGCTCCTGTGGCGGAATACTCCTGCACCCGATATAATATAAACCAGAGGCGGAATACTCCTGCACTCTCCTGGGGTGGAATACTCCTGCACCCGATGAAATGTAAAGCTTAGGTGGAATACTCCTGCACTCAGTATGATATGCAATATAATGCATATGAATGCAATGTGATGCAATAATAACCCTTCACCGGCGCAGGACTCTCATCGACAGCCGGGAAGCAGATGCCAACTCCAAGCCAAAGTACAATACTCAGATTCCCAATGCAATATCAATAACAGGACATAATATATAATATAGAATGTAAATCCAAAGCTAAGGCGTAATGAGTACGCCTATCGGCAGCTACACACGTAAGGAACACGTGGTAGAAAATCCACGAAGCCAAGTGCCTCCAAAGAAATGGATATAAACACTTGCCGTATTCCAAAGCTAGCCCTACTACTCAACAACTGCCTTTTTCCCTTGGATTAACTGCCAAACGATCCCGCTCTATTCAATAAGCAGAAAAATTATATCAAATAAAGCTAAAGGCTTCATTCCTTATGTCTTAGAGCAATCCAGTTAGGAACCTGATACCCTATTCGCATACGCAATACGCAGGCCAGGCCTATGTACAGGGTTCAAAGTCCCATAACCAAACCGTAAATAAATTACATTGATATGTTGCACATAACTCACTGAGTACGAATACATAATCATTTCCATCATCGGGGTCCAATTGACCCTTTAAACTATGAATTTAAGTCATTAGGGCGATGTCTAATATCTCTATTTTTACCGTAAAAATATATTCAAACACACGTAATAAGCTAAGAGAATGAGTGAACATCATTACCTGAAGATTTGGGGTAGAAATTCCACTATTTTTCCACTCCTTTTTCCCTTTTTTCCTCCCTCTTTTCTAATTTTTCTCTTCTCTAAATTTGTTGAATGTTTCTGCGTATCTTGCTTGCTGCTATGCTAAGGGATTATAAATCCCTTAGGCACCGACTAATAATTTTACTTTTTTTTTTAATAATAAATTCGCTACAACGATTAAAATTAAAATAGAACCCTCGAGAAGTCGAAATGATCCCAAATTTTTCAAGTAAGTTATACAAAATATATGTAACATACTCACAAAGACGAATCTCAAATCGGACTCCCGAAACTCAAGATGCGAATTTAAAGGAAAAAGGTCAAATTATTTAACTTTCGGCTTTTTAGCGGAAACTAGCCGAACAATATCGAAATTCACTTTCGAAAAATCACAAAAGTCACAAATAATCATACAAACCGAACAACGCTTTCGGATTTCGAATCGGAGCTCATTCGCCAAAACCGAGCTCAAAAATCTCTTTTTAATATTTATTGACAATAAAAACTGAAACCTTCTTCCGATGCCTACCAAACGAGGTCTGATTTAGCTCAAATTTTACAGACAGGTCCTAATGGACCTTACGAATATTTTAAAATTATCGACACGTCAATCGGAGTCCTAACTTTCAAAACGACTGACCGAGGTCGTTTCATTCTCCTCCACTTAGACTCTCGTTCGTCCTCGAACGAGCAAGAGTCTAAAATAGATTTCACACCTCTAATAAGAATGCTTACACCAATTTTTCAATGACATTTACTACGAAACCAAAACCATATATAATGATAAGAACTTTTAGGCTTTAAAGATCAATTTCGAACCTGAATCGTCGAAGAGGTAAGGATACCTCTCACGCATACTGGAGTCAAGCTCCCAAGTGTCCTCCTTACGTGGACGATTATTCCATCGTACTCGAACCATCGGAATCTGCTTCGAACGAAGTTTCCGGACATCACGCGCAACTATAGCAACTGGGAACTCCTCGTAAGCCAGGTTCACATCTAGCTGAGCAGGATCTAATTCGATTACTTCGGAAGGATCTCGGATACACTTCCGGAGCATCGATACATGGAAAATTGGGTGAACTGGCATAGAAGCTGGAAAGTCGAGCCGATAAGCTACCTTACCAATACGCTTCTCGATATAGAAAGGGCCAATGAACCTGGGACTAAGCTTTCCTTTCCCACCAAACCTCTTTACACCTCGCATCGGTGACACTTTCAGAAATACCATGTCCCCGACCTCAAACTCTAACTCTCGGCTCCTCCGGTTCGAATATGAAATCTGCCTGCTCTGGGCGCTCCGTAAACGATCCTTAATAACACGAACAACATCAAGAGTCTAACGAACCATATCTGAACTCATCACCTCGACATCTCGAGACTCAAACCAGCCAATAGGAGAACGACATCGACGACCATATAAGGCCTCAAATGGAGCCTCTGAATAGAAGACTGGTAGCTATTATTATAAGAGAACTCTGCTAACGCCAAATGATCATCCCAGTAACCCCCGAAGTCAAGTGCACAAGCTCTCAACATGTCCTCCAGAATTTGAATCACCCGCTCGGACTGACCGTCAGTCTGAGGATTGAATGTTGTGTTAAGTTGCACCTGGGTCCCCAACTCCCGCTGAAAAGACTGCCAGAACTGAGAGGTAAACTGGGAACCACGATCTGAGATAATAGATACAGGAGTACGATGTAGCCGAACCACCTGCTCAATGAAAATCCGAGCCAGTCTCTGAGCTGAATCAGTAGTCTTTACAAGGATAAAATGAGATGATTTAGTCAGTCTGTCGACAATGACCCAGACTGAATCGTGGAGCCGCAGGGTCTTTGGCAGACCAACTATAAAATCCATCGTGATGTGCTCCCACTTCCACTCGGGAATGGGCAATGCCTGAGCTAACCCTGCTGGTCTCCGGTGCTCGAACTTAACCTGCTGATAGTTCAAGCAACGAGATACATAATCAAATACATCTCTCTTCATCCCCTTCCACCAGTATAGCTCTCGAAGGTCCTGGTACATTTTTGTAATGCCAGGATGAATGGAATAACGCGAGCTATGAGCTTCACCGAGCACTGACTGCCTCAAATCTCCAACATCAGGAACACAGAGTCAACCATTAAACCGAAGAATTCCATCTGAATAAAGCTCGAAGGAGGGAACTCCTCCACTTAGGACATGACCACGCAACTTCTGCAGATGAGGATCCTCGAACCGTCTTCCTTTAATCTGACTGACTAAGGAAGACTGAGCTGCAATATACGCTAAGACTCGACTGGAGTCTGGGAAAAGAAATCTCACGCCAGAGCCGCCAAGGGACTGCAATTCTCGGGACAATGGTCTCATATCAGCATAAAGAAAAGCCATGCTGCCCATGGACTTCCTGCTCAAAGCATCTGCTACCACGTTCGCCTTCCAAGGATGATAGCGGATAGTGAGATCATAATCTTTAATTAATTCAAGCCACCTCCGCAGTCGGCCGTTAAGATCTTTCTGAGAGAGAAGATACTGCAGACTCTTATGATCTGTATACACCTCACAAGGCTCGCCATAAAGATAATGCCTCCATATCTTCAAAGTAAAGACCACAGCTGCCAATTCTAAATCGTGAGTTGGATAATTCTTCTCATTCGGCTTCAACTGTCTAGAAGCATAAGCAATTACCTTCTCGTGCTGCATAAGAATACAACCAAGGCCCACACGGGATGCATCACAATAGACTACAAATCCATCGGTGCCCGAAGGAAGGGATAACACTGGAGCTGAAGTCAATAAGGCCTTAAGCTTTTGGAAGCTTGCCTCACACTCATCGGACCATCGAAACTGAACTGCCTTCTGCATCAGGCGAGTCAGAGGAGCTGCAATATTAGAGAACTTCTGCACAAACCTCCGATAATAACCTGCTAACCCAAGGAAGCTGCGAATCTCCATCGGAGTGGTAGGACGAGGCCATTTCTGCACTGCTTCAATCTTCTTCGGATCAACCTTGATACCCTCACTAGATACCACGTGACCCAAAAATGCCACAGAATCAAGCCAAAACTCACATTTCGAGAACTTGGCATACAGCTTACGATCACGGAGGGTCTGAAGAGCCACCCTCAGATGATAATCATTCTCCTCGCGGCTACGAGAGTAAATAAGAATATCATCAATGAAGACAATGACAAAGGAATCAAGGAATGGCTTAAACACCCAGTTCATGAGATCCATAAAGGCTGCAGGGGCATTAGTCAGCCCAAACGACATAACTAGGAACTCATAATGGCCGTAACGAGTCCTAAAAGCAGACTTCGAGATATCTGACTCGCGAATCTTCAGCTGATGATAACCAGATTGCAGATCGATCTTAGAAAAGAATTTGGCACCTTGCAACTGATCAAACAAATCATCAATGCGAGGCAAGGGATACTTATTCTTGATGGTGACCTTATTTAGCTGACGATAATCAATACACATCCGCATAGTCCCATCTTTCTTTTTCACGAATAGACCAGGAGCACCCCACAGAAAAATACTCGGCCTAATGAACCCCTTATCAAGCAAATCTTGCAACTGCTCCTTCAGCTCCTTCAACTCTGATGGGGCCATGCGATAAGGAGGGATAGAAATAGGTTGAGTCCCTGGCACTATATCAATACCAAACTCGATCTCTCGATCAGGAGGAAGTCCTGGCAAATCATCTGGAAACACATCAGGGAACTCCCTAACGACAGGAATAGAATCAAGAGATGGAATCTCCACAGTGGTATCTCGAACCATGGCAAGATACGCTAAACACCATTTATCTATCATCCGTTTTGCCTTTAGGAAAGAAATAACATGCCCCCTGGGTGGCAAATAAGAACCCTGCCACACCACTGGTGCTGAACAAGGAAGAGACAACTGAAGAGACTTGGCATGACAATCTAACGTGGCATGACACGACGCCAACCAAGCCATGCCAATAATGACATCAAAATCAACCATATCTAGGATTAGAAGATCTACTAGTGTCTCACGACCCCCAAAAGATATGGTACAAGCTGGATAAACTCGATTCACAATGATAATGTCTCCAATAGGAGTAGAAACACAGAATGGATCACGAAGACACATATAATCAACATGAAAACCCGAAGCAAAATAAGGAGATCATATGAATATGTAGACCCCGGATCCACCAAAGAATATGCATCTCGACCACAAATAGATAAAATACCTGTAACAACAGCTGGGGATGCCTCGGCATCCTGCCTGGCCGGCAGTGCATATAGCTGTCTCTGCGGCTGAGCTGAGCCGCTACCCTGAAGACCACCTCTAGAGGGACCACTAGGACCACGTCCACGACCTCTACCGGGTGGTGGTGCACCTCTAGCTGGCTGAGACCCTGGAGGGGCACCCTGAGGCTTCTGATGCATATGCGCTGGAAGGCGAGAGAAAGTGCGGCTACTACCCTGCTGAAGGAGATAAGGGCAATCCTTCTTATGATGCCCTGGATCCTGACAGATAAAGCAACCTGGAGCAAATCTACGCTGATCAAACTGAGATTGATCTCGCGGGCGAAACCAAAAATGACCCTGAGAAGAAGTAGGAGCGTTCTGAGAACCACGCGCTGGAAACTGAGCTGGTCTGACAGGAGGCCTACTCTGCTGCTGATAACTCCTACCTCCATACGAGGTACTAGAATGCCCTGGACCACGAGATCTCTTACTCTCCCGCTCTAACTCCTCCATCTCCAATCTATGATAGGCCTCAAACCTCCTGGCAATATCAACCGCGACATCAAATAGAGTACCAGCCTCAATCTCACGAGCCATCTGGGATCGCAAATAAGGGGAAAGCCCATCAATAAAACGTCTGACCCTCTCAGAGGGATCCTACACAAGATCTGGAGCATAGCTGGACATCTCTGAAAACAAAAGCTCGTACTCCGTGACTGACAGGTTACCCTGTCCAATCCTCTCAAACTGTCTCCTCTTCTCATTCTGCTGACTGCGAGGGAAAAACTTCTCCATGAATCGATGAGAGAACTCACTCCAGGTCAGCTTAGGTAAGCCCTGCCTAGCTGATTGGAGTGCGGTCCACCAAGCTAAAGCCGGACCCTCAAGCTGGAAGGCAGTATAACCAGCTCCAAACTGCTCAAGATATCCAAGGGCCTCTAGGATACGCTGATATTGATAAAGAAACTCATGAGGCTTAAGCTTATCTGATTTCTGACCAGAGAACTTCGGAGGACTAAGTCGGGTAAAATAATGCAGCCTTGCCGGATCATCAACTTGACCTGCTACCTGGACTGGCTGATTAGCCTGAGCAACCAGAGGTACAATACCCGCTACCTCTGGAACATAACCACCTGGAACATGAACTGCTGGGGCTACCCGTGGAGCTGGAATGGGGGCTTCCTGAACCTGAGAACTAATATCTACCGCACCCTGAGGAGCTGCCTGAAGGATAGGAGCATCTACAGCAGCCTGAGGAATAGGAGCATCCACAGCAGCCTGAGGAATATGAGCATCTACGGTAGCATGAGGAATAGAAGGTCCCTAGGGCATCTGCGTCGCTAAGAATCTCATAAAAGTGTCATGAAGTGCGGGGGGAACGAATAAGCCCTGCTCCCCCTGCCCAGCAAAAGCTAGCACTACCGGAATCTCTGCAGCAGGATCAACATGATCCACAATCCTCGTGGCCTGGGCAACTCTACCTCTGCCTCGACCACGACCTCTACCGTGGCCAACACCACCACCTCGTGGAGCAGCAGACATAGGGACGACCACTGGCTCCTCCGCCTCTCGCCGAACATTCGCGCGCGTTCTCACCATTTACTACGGAGAATAAAAATATTTAACTTCAGATAAGCAGACTCACGCACGACGAGGAATGAAAGAAAGGAAACTGCCTAAATGCCATCATAGCCTCTCGTAGATAGGTACGGACGTCTCCGCCCGATCAGCGAGACTCTATTAGACACTGCCATGATCTGGAAAGACTCTAAACCTGGCTCTGATACCAACTGACACGACCCGAATTCTCGATTAGGCCGTGCGGGCACCCGACCATCTCCCCCTAAACCTGTCGGGTGAACCCTATTGACTAAATCGATATAAATTACAAAGAATTACCTTGAAATGAAAATGAACCAAATTTTAACAACATAAGATAACTCTTAAGGATAGACAAATATACAAGCTGTCTGAATAATACAACTAACTATCCAGAATACACAATTTTAAAGGTTTCCAGATCAGACATCTAAGAAGGCCAAAAGATATACACATCTCCCGAAGGGAGCAAAAGTAGGGAAACTGTAATATCTAAAGTTGGTGGCCGCAATGAACATGACGTAGACAGCTGAGAACGTACTACTCCTCAATCACGGCGCGACTGGCTGTGTCCTGGTGCAGAATCTGCCGAACGAAAAGAAAATATAAGGACAAATAGAGGGTGAGTCATGAGGACTCAATAAGTGTGAACAAACTAGCAACCTCGAAAAATAGATACGCTAGTAAGGGAAACGGAACAAGACAACAATCAACAAATAAGTAATGCACATATAAGCGGAACAGTATTCATGTACAAAAAAAAAAAATCTACACAATAGTATGAAATGAAATAGAATGGGATGAAATGAAATAAAATGAAATGAGATGAAATGAAATGAGATGCAAAGGGTCACATGTGCCCATAATCCCATCCCGAAGCGGAATACTCCTGCACTCGAGGGGAATCCAATCTGCTAACCAACTGGAGCGGAATACTCCAGCTCCTGGGGCGGAATACTCCTGCACCCGATATAATATAAACCAAAGGCGGAATACTCCTGCACTCTCTTGGGGCGGAATACTCCTGCACTCTCTTGGGGCGGAATACTCCTGCACCCGATGAAATGTAAAGCTGAGGCGGAATACTCCTGCACTCAGTATGATATGCAATGTAATGCATATGAATGCAATGTGATGCAATAATAACCCTTCACCGGCGCAGGACTCTCATCGACAGCCGGGAAGCAGATGCCAACTCCAAGCCAAAGTACAATACTCAGATTCCCAAAGCAATATCAATAACAGGACATAATATATAATATAGAATGTAAATCCAAAGCTAAGGCGTAATGAGTACGCCTATCGGCAGCTACACACGTAAGGAACACGTGGTAGAAAATCCACGAGGCCAAGTGCCTCCAAAGAAATGGATATAAACACTTGCTGTATTCCAAAGCTAGCCCTACTACTCAACAACTGCCTTTTTCCCTTTGGATTAACTGCCAAACGATCCCGCTCTATTCAATAAGCAGAAAAATTATATCAAATAAAGCTAAAGGCTTCATTCCTTATGTCTTAGAGCAATCCAGTTAGGAACCTGATACCTTATTCGCATACGCAATACGCAGGCCAGGCCTATGTACAGGGTTCAAAGTCCCATAACCAAACCCTAAATAAATTACATAGATATGTTGCCCATAACTCACTGAGTACGAATACATAATCATTTCCATCATCGGGGTCCAATTGACCCTTTAAACTATGAATTTATGTCATTAGGGCGATGTCTAATATCTCTATTTTTACCGTAAAAATATATTCAAACACACGTAATAAGCTAAGATAATGAGTTAACATCATTACCTGAAGATTTGGGGTAGAAATTCCACTATTTTTCCACTCATTTTTTCCTTTTTTCCTCCCTCTTTTCTAATTTTTCTCTTCTCTAAATTTGTTGTATGTTCTGCGTATTTTGCTTGCTGCTATGCTAAGGGATTGTAAGGCACCGACTAATAATTTTACTTTTTTTTTTTAATAATAAATTCGCTACAACGATTAAAATTAAAATAGAACCGGAAATGATCCCAAATTTTTCAAGTAAGTTATACAAAATATATGTAACATACTCGCGAAGACGGATCTCAAATCGGACTCCCGAAACTCAAGATGCGAATTTAAAGGAAAAAGATCAAATTATTTAACTTTCGGCTTTTTAGCGGAAACTAGCCGAACAACATCGAAATTCACTTTCGAAAAATCACAAAAGTCACAAATAATCATACGAACCTAACGACGCTTTCGGATTTCGAATCGGAGCTCATTCGCTAAAACCGAGCTCAAAAATCTCTTTTTAATATTTATTGACAATAAAAAATGAAACCTTCTTCCGATGCCTACCAAACAAGGTCTGATTTAGCTCAAATTTTACAGACAGGTCCTAATGGACCTTAAAATTATTTTAAAATTATCGGCATGCCAATCGGAGTCCTAACTTTCAAAACGACTGATAGAGGTCATTTCATTCACTTAGTTAAAACAACATATAATGAAATCCTCAATAAATGAGTTATCGCTTTCATTAGATATAAATAAGTAATTACTTTCAATAGATATAGATGAGTAGTCACTCTAATAGACATAAATGCGTAAACACTTTCAATAGACATACTATTGAGTAATCACTTTGAATACGCATAAATGATGAATCACAATCAATACTTGTATGATTTAAAGTCTTAGTTGTGGTAGATACATGAACAATGTGTGTAATTTGTGAATGAAATTGTATTTTTGTTCAAATCGATTAGTAATGTGTCTAACTAGTAGATAGTCCAATCTACGCTCTAATTTGTTAGAATATACTTCTTAATGATTAAAAATGTTAATTGAAGTAGAATCAACCCTAATCCAAATAACTTAATAATTATATTTTGGTATAATTAACAACATATATTTGGTTTTACTTACACATAGCATGTCTTGGAATCTTGATAAACTTCTAAGTCATTGTTTAACCAGTTCAAATGATCCTTATATTAGTATTTCTCAACTAATCCTTAATGGGGCAGTAAGAACATCGTCGTGGTGATATTGAACATCGTAAAAACGTTCGGGAACTTGGCAAAGACGGTCCGAAACGGGCTATTGGATGTTCTTAATATGTTCGGTATTTTTGTGGTTTGAGGTTAGGGGTTTGGGGTTAGGGATTGGGGTTCAGGGTTAAGGCTAGGGTTAGGGTTGGCACACCTTTTTTAATGTTCAGACCGCCAAAAAATACTTTTTTTTAGAGGAAACGCGTTTCATTTTGAACGAACGACTTAATAGATAACTATGTCTGGCACGTATAAAAGAACGTTCTAATATCTCAAAAAGAATGTATTCGCTCTATTTTATACAAAAAGGGACGCGCGTGGAACAAATAAAAAGGTGGGGGCTTTTATGACAACCCCAAAAGTTAAGTTTTAATTAAAAAGGTGGCTGATCAGCCTTATCAATTCCATCATTTCAAACATTGAACACTCGCCCCTTTCTTCTCTTACATACTTCTGAAGTCTTCTTCTCGAGTCTACTACGCAACATTTTCGTCTACATCGTCCCCAACCATCTACATTTCTCCAGTAGCATCTAAAGGTAAATTTTGAACTATATTGATGTTTATCAAGTGAATCGAGGCTTATTTTTGTTTCTATTTTTCTATTTCGATAAAGCTAGGGTTTTTATGCCTTCTTACTGGTTCTGGACTGAAATTCTCGTGAAAATATCTGTTTTGTTGATTTTTTCGTCAAATAGTGTTGTCTTGTTATTCAAATAGTGAAGCTTTTTCATGTTTATGTTAATAACTCCTTCTGCTATGTCAAACATCTTCATACGGTGCTCTGAACATGTGTTAAGATGTTTCAAGTTGCTGATGAAGTTTAGTTGTATTTTTTTAAAAGAAATTAGGCGTTCACTAATAATATGTAATGGAAGTATGATCAAGTTAACACATAATCTGATAGTTTTCATTCATAATTAAGGAAACAAAATACATATACAAAAGTACTAGATATAATGCTTAAACAAAAGTACTAGATATAATGCTTAAACAAAAGTACTACACATCATGCTTCATAGTACGTAATAGAACAAGATATATAACTAATTGTCAGCACTGAAAGAATTTGAAGAAGTATCAAACTGCTCCGGATTCATCACTTGTTGGAGAAGGAGTGCAAAAAAGCATTCTTTCAATACGCTCCGCGCGCTGAATTAACACTTGCCTTATACTCCATATATCAGTAGACAAGAGGTCCATATTATGGTTGATTGCAGTGATGTCAGTTCGTATACCAATATCCCAGCCTATGTTCCCATAATATTCGTTATGGTCAGGTTGCACTGGGGCATAGTGGCCATTAGCAACAACTTTGTTTTGGTGGTTTTTCATTTGTGTTTTTAGTTTATGAGGAAATTTTGATAATTCAAGGAAGAGGATAATTGTGTATGGAAAAACAAGAAAATGTATGTATTTATAGATGAATTTGTCACCCATCAGAAATTTACAATTTTTTTAACATGAAAAATACCAAAAGACGTGCTTGGAACATTTAAAAGACGTTCACTATTCTCTAGATAATGTATATGAATTATAAATTAATGCCTCGTTTTGTATGCAGGTTTTGATACTTTCACACCTTTTAATTACACAAGCCAATGCTTCGTTTGAATCAGCATGATTCTTGGGAAGAAGACTCCCTCTATAAATAGGTTATACATTTCACAGGTTTTTAATCTCATAGAACTCTAACAAAAAAAACCAAAATCAACATAGCGCACAAACCACCGATAAGGAGATCGAATCAGTCCAATTGAAGAAATTCGTCGAGACCCTGGCGGACAGAGCACTACGATGGTACTCAATGTTGCCACCAAACTCCATTGGGTCCTTCGCGGAGATGGCTGAATTGTTCGTGAAAGCCCACACAGGCGCCCAGAAGACGGAAACTCGCGTGGAAGATATCTTTAACATAAGCAAAAACCCGGCGAGTCTCTCCGAATATATGTGGACCGTTTTCAGCGGGAGCGCATGTTGTTACCCAAGGTACCGGACAGATGGGCGGCCATTGCATTCACAAACAGCTTGGATGTCAAAAGCTCAGAGGCTACGTGCAGGCTATACAAATCTCTGTGTGAATTCCCAGCAGTCGATTGGTCAGATGTCTACAATCGCTACAATTTCAAGGTACGCATTGATGAAGACAAGCTGATAGAACCAATGCTCGAGGAAGGAACCAATCACGAAGCGGTGGCTCTGGCGGGAAGATAGAGTCGGAAAGGTCGGATGTACGTTATGAACCGTACCCTGACAATTCACGCAACAACTCCAAAGGACGCGGTCGTAATAACAAAGGGCTATCACGAGGAGATGATCCAGAATCAAACACTCGTGGAGCCCCAAGTCTACAAAACTTCAACGCAGAAACGAATGAACTGATTGCAGCCCTCAAAGACTTGGGCGAAAAGTCAAATGGCCAAAAGACATGAAAACCAATGCAAGTAAAATAATTCAGGACCTTTGGTGAGAATTTCATCGCGACCACGGTCACACCACCGAAGATTGCAAGGCCTTAAGGTACGAAGTCGCACATTTATTAAAACAGGGTTTCTTGAAGGAGCTTCTAACCGAAAAGGGAAAGCAAACTCATGCGAGGGCTCAACAAAACAAATCCGGCCCTCCACGAGCATCTTCCCCGAAGATGACAGTCAATGTTATCTCGAGCGGGATCGAAGTCGACTCCGTTGTCTTGACAACAAATAAGTACGCAAAGGTCTCTATCATGAAGACAAAGCATCCGCGGCCAGAGGAAGCGATAACATTTGAAGATTCGGACACATACGGCTTGCAATTTCCACATACTGATGCGCTGGTCATAACTTTGCGCGTGGTAGAGTTTGATATCAAGAGAGTGCTCATTGATGCGGGCAGTTATGCGAATATCATTCAATCACGAGTTGTCAAGGAAATGCAACTAATGGAGAAGATCGTGCCAGTATCGCGAGTTCTCTTCGGCTTTAACAACTCAAGTGAAAAGACCCTTGGTGAGATCACTCTCACAACTCTTGTCGAGGGGGTAGCAAAGGAGACGGTGTTCCAAATCGTCATCGGGGACATGTCCTACAACATTATCCTTGGAAGACCATGGATCCACGAGATGCGGGTCGTTCCCTCCACATATCATCAGGTATTGAAATTCCCATCAGAATGGGGAATACGGGAGGTACGAGGAGAGCAACGCTCTGCTCGAGACTGCTATTCGGTGGCCCTCAAGTTGCCCGAAGAAAACAAATAGCAATTACAGCAACCGGGATCTGACGCAGCAAATGAAGAAGCAAAGTACGAGGTCCCGGAATTCATCACAAAGCTCGAGTCACGAGAAAATTATACACCGACCGTGGAAGCTTTGGAACCAGAAGAACTATTCGCGGACAGGCCGGAGCGGAAGGTCTACTTGGGGACAGAACTGAATGAACGCCTACGAGGAGATATCCTTCAATTCCTCAAGGAGCGGCATGCAACATTCGCTTGGTCGCATGCAGACATGACGGGTATTTCTCCGGAAATTATCTCGCACAAGTTGAATGTTGACCCGTACCACCGTCCGGCGAAGCAGAAGAAGCGCCAACAGGGAGCTTTTCGAAATCAAATCATAAATGACGAGGTTGATCGATTGCTGAAGATTGGATCTGTACGCGAAGTTAAATATCCAGACTGGTTAGCCAACGTGGTCGTAGTGGCCAAGAAAAATGGGAAATGGCGAGTTTGCATTGACTTCACTGATTTAAACAAAGCCTGTCTGAAGGATTCATATCCTCTTCCCCGGATAGATCAGTTGATTGATGCAACTGCCGGACACGAGGTGCTCACCTTCCTTAATGCATATTTAGGGTACAATCAAATATTGATGGATCCCAACGACCAGGAGAAAACGTCATTCATAATGTGTAGAGGTACGTATTGCTATAAAGTCATGCCGTTTGGATTAAAGAATGCAGGAGCAACGTTTCATCGATTGGTCAATCGTATATTCCACAATCATATCGGGAATACCATGAAAGTGTACATCGACGACATGCTGATCAAGTCAAAACGAGCAGAAGATCATCTGGCACACTTGAAGGAAGCCTTCCGAATACTTGACCAATACAACATGAAGCTTAATCCAGAGAAGTGCACATTTGGAGTTGGCTCGGGAAAATTCCTAGGCTTCATCGTCTCTCAGCGCGGAATTGAAGTCAATCGCCCTCAAATCAAAGCAATTGAGTCAATTCTAGACGTACTCCACAACTGGAAAGACGTCATGAAATTGACTGGAAGGGTGGCAGCCCTGCGCAGGTTTATATCCCGCTTATCAGACCGGTGCAAAAGTTTCTTCGATGTTCTAAAGAAGAACAAGGAATTCAACTGGACTACTGAATGTCAACAAGCGCTAAGAGATCTGAAAAAATATCTGTCCAATCCACCACTACTCTCTACGCCTCAATACGGGGAGCAGCTGTTGATCTATTTGGCGGTTTCAGAGTCCTCGGTAAGCGCAGTTTTTGTTCGAGAAGAGAAAGGTAAGCAACTTCCCATTTATTACATTAGTAAAGCTTTAATTGATGCGGAAAATCGTTACCAACCCTTAGAAAAACTGGCTTTAGCACTCGTAACTGCTGCTCGTAAATTACGTCCCTATTTTCAAGGTCATTCAATAGCTGTAGTAACAACCTTTCCTCTACACAATGTTTTGCATAAACCTGAATTTTCGGGAAGGTTAGTTAAATGGGCTATAGAATTAAGCGAGCTCGATATTACCTACCAGCCTCGGGTAGCGATAAAATCACAAGCCCTAGCAGACTTCGTAGCAGACTTTAGCGCTAATATATATCCTGAGGCAGAAAAAGATGCAATCCTCTATGCTGGGCAGGCCCCTGGCGTGTGGACCCTATTCACTGATAGCTCCTCGAGCGTCAAAGGGTCCGGTCTCGGACTGGTTCTTGTCACCCCGTCCGGAGAAACCGTCAGGCAGGCCATCAAGTGCCCGTTTATTACTAACAATGAGGCCGAATATGAGGCCATAATTGCAGGATTGGAGTTAGCCCGAAGCTATAGAGCAAACATTATCAAACTCAAGAGTGACTCCCAACTAGTAGTCAACCAAGTGACCGGAGGTTTCATTGCACGGGAATCCAGAATGAAAGTGTACCTTGCCCGTGTAAAAGAACTTTTGGCCCAGTTCGACGAATGGGAAGCGCTCCAAATTCCACGAGAGGAAAACCATGAAGCAGACGCCCTGGCAAACTTGGGGTCAGTAGCAGAAATTGGGGCAGCCAGCTCCTCGACTGTCGTTCAACTCCTCTGCACAACCATAGATCGAGAAAAGTTCGAAGTTAATGCTATAAATGCAACTTGGGACTGGCGAAATGAAATCACAAATTATATTCTCCATGGAACTCTGCCTGATGACGCGAAAGCCACTCACAAACTCAGAATAAAAGCTGCTCGATATACAATCGTCAACGGCAATATTTAACGCAAGATGTTCGCATGGCCCCTTGCCAAGTGCCTGGGACCAAACCAGATCAACTACGTGATGCGAAAGGTCCACGGAGGTTGTTGCGGTACTCATTCTGGGGGCAAAGCGTTAGCCCGCAAGTTGATCTGCGCAGGGTATTATTGGGATAAGATGGAGAAAGATACAAATGATTTCGTCAAGAAATGTGATAAATGTCAAAGGTTTGCGCACCTTCTTCATCAACCGGCAGAACCGCTCCACTCAATCACCTCCCCGTGGCCGTTCTTGAAATGGGGGATGGACATAGTTGGTCCTCTTCCTGCTGCACCAAGAGGGGTACGTTTCTTGCTAATCGTCACTGATTACTTCACCAAATGGGTCGAAGCAGCAGCGTATGCAAAGATACGGCAAACAGAGGTAATTGACTTCCTTTGGCGGTATGTCGTATGTCACTTTGGAGCACCTAAAGAAATAGTCATGGATAATGGCCCACAATTCATCGGCCAGAAGGTGACTAGATTCCTCGACGACTTACACATCAAAAGGATTACTTCTTCTCCATACCATCCGGTTGCCAATGGACAAGCAGAGTCAACTAACAAAATAATCATGAGTCTCTCAAGAAGCGCCTTGAGCAGGCCAAAGGATGTTGGGTAGAAGAACAGCCCGGCGTACTATGGGCTTATCGCACTACAATAAAGATGAGTACAGGTGAGACACCTTACTCATTGGAATACGGCGCAGATGCTCTAATCCCAGTTGAAATTGGAGAGCCAAGTCTACGGTATGCACATGCCACCGAAGAATCAAACTCAATCAATCTCTCCGAAGCATTAGATTTCCTCGAAGAACGAAGGGAACTAGCACTTGTACGAGTAGTCGCCCAGAAGGAACGAATCGAACAATACTATAATCAGGGACTGCGCGTACGGAGTTTCCAAGTTGGAGATTTTGTACTAAGAAAAGTATCCCAAAACACGCAAGAAGCGGACTCGGGAAAATTAGGCCCCAATTGGGAAGGCCCCTACAAGGTAGTTGCATCGGTCGGCAAGGGATCTTGCCGTTTGGCATGACCAGATGGCTCAATCGTCCCAAACAATTGGAATGTGATTCACCTCAAAAGGTACCACTTCCGAATGGTAAAACGGTCAGTTATTCTATTCCTACCTTTTACTTTTATGGCATTCTTACTTTTATTATATTTCTCCTAAATGGTACTAACGGCCTAAACAAGGCCAGATCCGTTTAACTCAACTGGTAGAGCTCGAAGTTCTTCAACTTCGCTGCTGTGGGTTCGAATCCCTCAACGGACACACTCCTCGTTTGGTTATATGTGTTCTTTTATCTACGACCAGCCTTAACTCTTTTTATGTTAAATCTTCCCGTATTTCAACATAAAAACAAGGAGGGTGGTAAGAGGCCCCTGTAGGCCAGATAAGACCTTCATAAAGGCGAAAGACCTTTAAAAAGGCGAGTTTTCAAAACTTTTTATGTGACAAGCTTCCACGAAAATATGAGAAGTCGTTCACAAGGCCAGCGACTCGGCCAGAGTTAAACTACAAACTTCCTGCGTCGACTTTCAACTATCAAAATTATAAGAAAAGTTGTTCGCAATACCAACTATTCGGCCAAAACCTATTGACCATGACTCGGTCAGAATAAAACATCTGCGCAGATCATTCACAACTTATGACCTCTTCCTTGGAAAAGGCTAAGTTAAAACATTCGAACAGACTTTTGAAGACCAGAACTTAGCAAAGTTCAAACTTCTAAAAAGTTCTTAAACAAAAGGCACAAAGGCCACAATGCACCCAAACATAATTACGGGGATCAAAGATTCAAGCTACATACAGTCATTGAATTAAAAGGTCTGAGAATATATACAGTCTTGACAAAATACGAATGCCGAAACGGCTGACAGAAGTTTTGTTGAGTGATCAAGGCCAATAGAACCGGCCAAACAAGGATCAAAGAGTCCCTAAGAGACCTCTATCCACAACCAATCATCCGGCTCTCGCCGGATACACAAACCTACAACTTAACCAATTTGGGGGGGGGGGGGGCATTAATTTTAGGGACTAGGACCAGAACCCGATGCACCAGCTCTATCGGCTCTGTCATCGTCACCCGAGCTCTCATCATCATCCTCATCTTCTTCAGACTCTTCGGGAGAAAGGTTCAATACTTGCCTCACTTCGCGAATAGCGCACTTTGTTTTCAGCATCGCTTCCTCGACGTTGATTTGACCTGCGTGGACCTGCTCGAGCAATGTTCGCTTGGCCTCGAGTGCAGTAAGCTTTGCCTTGATCTCAAACTGATCACGCAAGTTGGCCAAGTCCTTGGATAACGCGTCTTGAACGCTCATCGACTGGGCAACTTGGTCTCTGGCGGCGTGCAGTTCAGCTCGGGCTTTAGCAGATTCTTCCTTAGCCCTCAGCAGGTCCATCTCTAAAGATCCACGCTCATCGAGTGCCTTGTTTAGCGAAGAGTTGCGTTCTTCAAGCAGAGCCTCCAGGTCCCGAGCAGATTGTGCGAACCCTTCTTTCTCTTCAGAAAGAATGTCCTTTTTCCTTGGCGAGCTCGTTAATCTGTTTAACTTGTTTGTTGCTAGTCTCAGCCAACCGGTTAACTTCACCCCCAAGGAAACCACACCTCTCTGCCAGAGCCTTATTCTCCTTCAGAGTCTTCAGCAGATCTTTTTTCAGTTCGAGCACTTGATCGGGGTTGTTGATTCTGGAGCGGAACATCAACTCGGCGGCCATCAGCTCGACTGAAACAACAAAAGAAATGAGGTTAGAAGTATAAATTCAAAATTACTTCCGACTCGGAAAAAATGTTAAAGGGGCACTTACCCGGGCAGAATCAGCAGCAATAGCGAAAGCCAGGTTTTCATCACTCATCTCCCTCATCGTCCATTCTTCGCGGGGACCGATGAGCGATGAAACTGCTTTGGCTAAACTGCCCGGCCTAGTCACAAAGTTGACATTGGGGGCTAGCTTCATATTGCATTCCCTCTCGCAGTAATTAGGCTCCGTAGCCTGCTCAGAGGGAAAGTTCGGGCCAAATTTGTAGCGCACGCCCAGAATGTCCCTTGCTTCAGTCAGACCGCTGATGGTAGTCGGCCGAGTGAGCCTTGTCTTTGACATGCTAGAATTATTCTCCACTCCATGATCCCTTGTGTCGCATTCATGTAGAAAGACAGGCACCTCCCCTCAGCGACCAGGTTCTCCAAGTCCTCGAAGTAAAAAACACGAGGACCCTGGCCACCCTCTTGGGGGATCTCTTCTCCCCCTTCTCCTTCTTCTTCTTTGCCAACCTTTCTTTTCCCCTTATCTGCACGAGAAGGAGCTGCCTTTACCCCGTCATCAACTCGGGGACTCCTCTCCGGAGTACGGGCAGACTCCTTCTCGACTTTCCTCTTGTCGCTTCGAAGAAAGGGGTTTCTCACGAGGTTTTCGGTAGTCTCAGTTTCAGTATCTGAAACGTCGATCACCTCCTTGTCAAAACCCTCTCCCCGTGCAGACTCGGGGACTTCAGCAGAGGTCTTGACACGCTCCTCTTCAGGCTCAGGCACACTAGCACCAAGCGGGGCCTCACCTCCAACAAACGAGGTCTGCCCAGCAGCAACGGAAGCCTTACGAGCAGCCTTCTTCCATGCTCCGCCCTCACCTTGGCTCTTCTTCTTCCTCTTCAGAGAGCTAATGCCGCTAGATAATAGCTCCTCGCCACCTTCCCTCCTGCAAATTGCCTCCGCTGCAACTCTTATGGCTACGACATCGTCCTCAGGGTCGACAGCAGGGCCTGAAGACACAGCCTGAGGGAAAGAGGCAGGGAAGAAGTCTCCTTGTGTGCCTAGACCTGTAAAAAGGCGGAATGGTTAGACACAGCAAAGCCACGAAGAGAGGAAATAGCTGCAACAGCGAAAAGTCCTCACCGTGAGTCTTTGCGGTCAGACTCTTTTGCGTAGCAAAGTACGCCCATTCCCTCTACTCAGCAGGGAACTTCTTCAGAATAGCCTCAACCCACGCTGTCAGCTCATCAACCGATATGAGCTCATCGTAGGGCAGCTTGGCAACTGTAAAAAAGACTCGAAGGAATGAATAAACAAAAAAGGGGAAATATAAAAATTCCAAAGAAGAACTCGGGGACTTACGCCTCTTATTCCAGATCTCGGAGAGAGGAGCCTTGGAGTTAAAGGACAATGCCTGGGTGCACACAAACATGTACCGGTGCAACCAACCCCGGTCATTTGTGTCCTCAGAACTGCGTATCAAACCCTTGCTCCCACGCATTCTGGCATTGACAAAACCATCCTTAAAAATTTGTATGTTGTACAAAGAAATAAAATGCTCATATTCAAAATTTTGGCCGGTTTCTTCCGCAAACTAGTCCATAAGTGTCACCATTCTATACATGATGGGGCTCAGTTGCCCCGGGCAGAGAAAATACTCTCTACAGTGCATGTCGAGCACAGTATGTAGGGGTAACGTGCAACCAACTGTGAATGGGTAGGTGGACATGGCCGTCCACCCAGCCCTATGGGAAGTAATATTCTCATTTTCAGACACCGGCAAACTGGGAACACTCGCGTCCCAGCCCGCTCTAACTCGTGGGATCATCTCCGACGTGATCCCAGACTTTAATCTGTACGCTGGCCATACGCATACATCTCCATAGTTGTTGAAGGCCTTGACACTGCAGTCTTTTTCAAGTTCACCCCAATTTTTGGGGATAATCTCTGCAGCAGTGGCCTGAGCGGCCCTAGACCTAGAGGTAGCCGTAGAAGAACTACCGGCGGCAGCATCCATGTTCACATTTTTCTTAGCCTTTGGAGACATGGTTAAAGAAGAGTCAAAAGTTAGAAAGATTGAAGAAAATTCAAAGGTTTTCAAGATTTGGAAGTTGTAGAATGAACGCAAGTAAAAGTGTTAAAATTCAGCAAACCCCTATTTATAGGAGTAAAAGGTCCGACCCATCAAGTTTCCGAATCATTGTAACACACATTCTCTCCTCTATCTACAATATCAATAAGATACTCTCCTTGTTCTTGCTCAATATTGTTCATCGTTTACATTATTGCATACTTTGTTCTCAAGTCTTCAAGTATAATCAGTATCAAAGAATCCTCACCGGGATCGAGAGATCTAATACGGTTCCTTCTATCTATTTTATTCACGCTTTAATCTTATTTATCTTTGATTATCTCGTATTATTTCCATATCATCATTTATTATCATCGCATCTCCATTGAAAATCGTGCATATACTCATAATCCAGTCATTAATGCAATTCCGTATTAAATTTGGTTAAACTCTTAATCTAAACTATTGATCGTGACTCCGCAAATACAAATTTAATTATTAATTGGTTTAAAATCGAATCTAGGTTAAACACCTTACAGAGATGTAGATCTAAACCAGTCATGGCAGTGAAATTTAATTTGAATCGTTTAATTTCTAAATTTAAAAACCTGTTATACGACTAAAAAAAAGAAAAGAAATAGTGCGGTATGCGTAAGTATCTTTTGCAACGTTAATGGGTTGCTAAGATGTGAATTGATTCAACTTATTAAGTTGTGAGGCGATAATGATGCGTGTAAGCTGTAAATTTGAGAATTAAAAGCGCGTTGATTGATGCTGCTTCTTTTCATAAACTTAAGATTTAAATTGATTCTTGTGATTGACTTATTGGTATGAAGTTATAATCATGGGGATAAGATAGGATTAAAGAGCGTTGATTGGTGCTTCTTGTCATAAAGCTAGAGTTATTGTAAAAATTTAATCAGGCAGCCTGTTTTGACCGCGTTAAATGAATACTAGCCAGCGATGCAAAACTGTTTGAAGACTAGCCACTTCCGGACAAATCACAGTATAAGTACTGGGGCTTTGAACAAGTTTTGTTCAAAGCCCCAGTACTTATACTGGGAAGCTGAAGTAAACTAATCCCAGTATAAAATACTGGGCTTTGAACAAGTTTTGTCAAGGCCCCATCATTTTGTTATGGGACTTTATATAAAGCTTCAGTCCCATAACAAAATGCTGGGGCTGTGAACAAAACTTGTTCAAAGCCCCAGCATTTTGTTATGGGGACTGAAGCTTTATATATAAAGTTCATAACAAAATACTTGGGCTTTGAACCCAGTTTTTTGTTAGGGACTAGTCTGGGGTGTTTTTCCGACGCTAATGGAGCTTAAGTGCGCGCGCGAATTTTTGGCTATTCTTCAGTGAATTTCGAAACAGTAGATAGTCCCCAATGAGCGTATCCAAAAATGGCTACTGATCAAAATTATTCAGAGTTATTGATAGTAAAAATTTCGCCCAGCAGCCACTTTTAACACTGGTATTTAGTTTGAGGCCACTATTTTCTTTGGTCTTACACTAGAGGCCACTTTTGGGCCTTTACTAAATAAATGTTGACTTAAGTTCTGATAGTTGACTGAAGTTCAGTCCATACGGCCCCTGGACTGAAGTTCCATCTCTTAAGGAATGAACTTTCAGTCCATATGGCCATGGACTGAACTTCAGTCCATGGTATGGCCATGGACTGAACTTCCGTCCATGGCCATGGACTGAAGTTCCATCTTAAGGACGGGACTGATTTCAGTCCATATGGCCGTGGATTGAAGTTTAATCTTTAAGGACTGAACTTCAATCCGGTCTCTGGACTGAAGTTCTATCTCTTTAAGCAAAAGTGGCCACAAACTAAATGTTTTGGTATTAGTGGCCTGTGCCCAAAGACCAGTGGCAAAAGTGGCCTTTCGTGCATTTAGCCCTTATTGATAGGAGTATTTGTTTGAACTTTGAAGGGCTTGGTAGTAAGTGAAATTTTTATGGGACACTTACGAAAATACCCACAAAACCTAAAATAATTACAGTCACTACCCACTACTTTCAAATATTATCCGACTTACCCACTAAATTATTTACCCACTCTACCTATCCAGACCTGTATACCATATTTTATGCAGTATACCATAAAGGTATACACATATAAGGTATAACAAAGGTATACAGTAATAAATGGCCCTCCTAACTTTTATATCATAATTTATGCAGTATACTTTAAAGGTATACACCTATAAGGCATAACAAAGGTATACAATAATAAATGGGCAGGTTGGGTAATATTTTTAATTTTATGGGTAGTATAATTTTTAATGGGTATGACTTGTAAATACTTTAAATTTTATGGGTATAGAGTGTAAAAATCCCAATTTTTATCTCGCAGTCCATTGTAAGTTAATTATTTCTTTGGCTCTTTATATATATATATCCGCCCATCAAAAAATAATTACTTTTAGGTGTCCATAACTTTTTGTATCCAAAAATTTAATACATAATAAATATATTTCTTAATATTAATATTAATATTTAATAGTATGATATTCAACTCCCTTAATTAAAGGAAAAAATCAATGGTAAAAAAAATAGATTACTATTAAATATTGTAGTTGCACGATTTTAGGCTTAATGATAGAGTCCTATCAACATAATAATATTTAAAATATATAATATATATTTAAAATATTAAATATATATTTAAAATATTAAATATATATATTTAATATATTTAATATTTTAAATATTATATATATTTTAAATATATAATATATATTTAAATATCAATAATATTTAAAATATTAAATATATTAAATATCAATAAGATTAATATATTCAATATATATTTAAAATATGAAATATCAATAATATTAAATATATTAAATATCAATAATATTAATATATTAAATATATATTTAAATTATTAAATATATATCAATAATATTTAAAATATTAAATACATATTTAAAATATATTTAAAAAGGGTAAAATGTATATGGAAAGAAAGAAACAAGAAAAGGTGTACAGAAAAAGTAATTATTTTTTGTCAACGTTCATGGGGCGTAAATTTCCCTTCTTATACGATTAACCAAATGATCCCATAGAGTTTTTCTTATTTTAGCCTCTATAATATTCTTGCGAAGAGCCGATTGAAAACAGCTTCTCTATCTTGGTGAGATAAGGTGAACAAGTATTTTATCTTTCCCAAACCTCATATGTTGAATATGCTGAATATGTTGTTATCCTCGTAGCCTCCATGATATTTTTCTAAATGCATTTAGTTTTATAACGTAAAGAAATGTCAAGGATTAGAGAGGTACAGGCCTAGAATAGTATACACATGAATTATGAGGAGGTCTGTTTTGTTCTTCTCCTCAATGTCTTCTCTCTTTTTCTTTTTTCTTTTTTTTTTTTTTTTTTGTCTCTAATATACTGGTAATGGTGTGCTATACCCTTCTACCTGTACAACACAAATCTTATTGTTACTTTTCTGAAGGAGAGACAAATATTTCTTTTAATGTATGGGGATGTCTCTAGTGCTGTTTGCTTGAGCAAGAACTTGATAAGTAAGGCCATACGGGTTCGTGTATACTTCAAAAAGTGTGATTTTGATGGAAAGTCATTTTTGGACGCGTTAAATAAAAATTATTTATGTTCCAAAATTAATTGAGGAATAGACACTGCGCGCACATACACTCTATTAATATTGGCAAACAGCCTAAATTAGGTTCAAGTTTTTATATTGGGACTTTAAACTACACATGTTCAAATCTCATTATTTTATAATGGGATAGTTCCTCTGGTACTTTATATATATAAAGTCCCAGTCTAAAATATTTTGAATGTTTAAAGTCCCAGTATAAAATATTTTGAATGTTCAAAGTCCCAATATTTTATATTGGGATTGGTGTTTAAGTGATCCCAGTATTTTATACTGAGACTTTGAACTATCTTTCAAAGTTTCAGTATAAAATACTGGAACTTGTTCGGAGGTAGCTATTTTTCAGCGAATTTATTTTTGTTGGCTACGGATCAATTAGCGCGTCAAACATGCTCCTACGCGAAATTTTTACCTTCAAAAAGCCATAAGCAGAAGCGAAGCTAGAGTATGATTAACGGGTTCATTTGAACTCAGTAACTTTAGCAAAGTGAGTAATGTATAAAGAATAGATTAGGAGTTCAATAAATCAAATGAACTGTAGTAAGATCCAATAGTTCCCAAGAGAGAACATTTTTTTGCTGGGAGAAAGGTTAATCCTTATAACTATAAAAAGTCAAGGGTCACATCAAACTTTGATATTTCCATATCAGGATATTCATTTGGGTGATGGTGCCCATTTTTTGGACTGATCTCCCATTCCTCCACAGCCATCAGTAAAGCAGTTGCTACTGGTGGCCTCATTGGATGTGAAAAGTTTCTTCATCCAAGTTAGAATCTTGTTCTGATGGAGGCATCAAGTATTCAGTGCGCTATGACTAATTACTCAACTGGGTGTTAAGGAACCCATAAAGATGGTGGATTTCAGCAGATTACCTATGAGCCCTGAAGGTTCATACTTCATTCAATTGGGGCATTGGTAACATGAAGGACAAAATACTTGGGGCGTCGCTTTGTTACTTGGATAAAGAAAATTAATCCCTAGATATATTGCGACATTATAGTTTTCCATGTTTGATTGAACTTTTTAAACTGTGTATCACAACCGCGGAATTAATTTATGCCACAAACATATTAGCATTATCTTTATATACCACACTATGTGAGATAACAATTCCGAGGATACTAATTTCCGGATAAAACTCCAAAATTATAATTGAACTTTAAACCTTCGGATCTAAACTTAGGAGCTGGTTTGGATGGAAGCTTGAAGTTAGAATGGCAACTTGAAGTTAAGCCTGACCAGTTCGCAACTCCTCGAGCTGAAGTGTCTGAAGTTGAGAACTGGGCACGAGTCTGAAGTAGGAACTCCCGTGAAATTAAAAAATTTAAAAATAGATAACACTGAAAAAGCAATTAGTCTGTAAGGATTCAGCTTCTGTATGGAATACCGGGTCATATGGAAATTGCTAGTTGCTACCCCTAACCTCTGTTAAAGTTTGAAACCCAAGGTCTCACATTTAGCTCAAATCTATAATCTGATATTATTTGGAATTTTCACAAGTGAGAATAAAGAGCTAACATTCTACTCACAGATTTTTGGGTAATCAAGCAAATACTTTAATTTGACGTGTCTAAAAAAACAAGACAGCTTAGTGGAGAAGGAAATTAAGATGACAATCACATTTTAACATTCCCCATCTAAGCTGTTTTAGAAAAACAGCGGAAAAAATATAAAAGGGAATTCAAGTACACCTTAATTCAAAACCTCCTCATAGTGACAATATGACACCCCCATAATTTCAATAACTGTTGATTTAAAGAGGAAAAAATGCAAAAATCCAGGGGGAAGGGGGTGTTTTTGGAAGAACTCTCCCCAGTGTAAAGCTGACTTAACTAGTCACTTCTAACACAAAAGCTAACAAATCACCCATGAATAATCCAATCTTGTACAAACCCTTCTTTAATGTATCCTAAGCTGTCTTGGGCTTCAGGGTCTTTTTCTTTGGTTGCCTCCGGTTGATCGAGTTCTTCATCCCCACGAAAAACAGCAATGCTCCAAGAAGTGCCACACTCTGCAAAGGCACAAATCTAATTAATAAATGCATGTTGTGTGCATTTCACTTATCAAAGAAAGTAATGTAAATTTGTCCAACCTGCAGTAACTCTTGTAGAAGAACGAAATATTGTGGTTCTCCAAAGTTATGGTGGCAAATATCGTTCAGAAGTGGAGTGGCCGTAATCAAGTAAATCATCTGCAGTATTGAGGATATATGATGGAAGGTTAACATAGTTTAGGAACAAAACCAAATAAAGGTCTCGACAATTTCTAGGAGATTGAAATTCCTAACCAGTAGAACGGCACCAGTGAAGCTGCCAAATACAAATAGCAATCCACCTAATCCTTTTAAAGCCATGAAGAATGCCACCACATGCTTAACCTGAAAAAAGTGTTTAAAAGTCATATAAGATTCTACGCTTAACACGGAAGAAACAAAATTCAACTTATCGAGTCAAATAGGAAGCATAATAAACTAAAAGCCTTACATCAATTTTTGGTACCCCAGCCCCAACCTTGGATTCAAGAAAATCCTGGAGACCAGCCACTTTGGGAGCCAATTCCTTTGCAGCGGGCCCACCATCTTCCCCAAATTCATTGAACCTGCAATAACACATTGAAAATTGAGAAAAGCATTGTTTGGGAGAAGGAAATCACCAAACATTTCATCGCATGGCAATTTAGCAGGCGGATAAAATCTCCATATTATCAAGGAATAAAAGGGAAATATTTAAGAAGCTTTCTAGATTAGGTTACCCTCTTGATCTGATGGGTTGTGTAGCAGTAAATTCAAACATTGGATTACTGCCTTTCACAGTTTGCAGTGGAACTTGAACCATAAACTATTTGTAAAGAAGCACTGCACTTTTCGGATCAATAAACTTGCAGCAATAATATTACTCAAGCAAATACAATACTTTAAAAAGAACCCGCTCCAGCTCCATAACCTTATGATTTATAGAGTGGAAAAAGGATGAAACTATAAGCTCTCCCCATGCTTCTGTGTTTTAAAGTTGAATCTAAGAATGAAATAGCTTGTGTATTACTCTAGAGAAGGAGGTCAACAAATTCAATAGATTCCTAAAGGAGTAGGAACCAACTACCAGCAAAAATAGCATAATACTAGTAAAGATAATGTTGCCGTTCTAATATTCTTTTAACAGGATGGCCATTTTTGCATTGAACAGACAGGAGATGTTTGAACGATAACAAAAACTATTCAGCTTTTGCAACAGTCTCACTCATTCCCTCAACAAACAAAGAGAGACTCATAATAGAACAGATATCTACAGAACATCAAGGCAAAAGACATATACATCCACCAACACATCTCATGTAAATCTCTTAGGCCAGCCAAGTAGTATGTTAGCTACATTGAGTTATGATAGATAAAGCCCAAAGTATCAGATCCAATTCTAAAACTGCAAAACAAATGAAACTCATTGAACTTAAATGTTTTTGTATTCAAGCAACTTTATTCATAACCTACTCTTAAAGGGACTGCATGTCATCTTTCTATACTCTTAAGGTCTGGCTTTCTCAATATGGTGACTATGTTATACCATCCTATAGACATCTTCCAAAGAACTCAAACTAAAATTTAGCTCCACTAGACCTGGGATAAACGGATCTAATGGAAGCTCAGTGGTCTACGGAAAAAAATATGAATGTCCACACAGAAACTACAGCAACATCAAGAAAAGAGCAAGCTTCTTGGTGCAGAAATAGAAAACTCAGGTAACAGCAGTTTCATTCGTCAAGCGCAAAATGCCCTGAAGGTAATCATTTTCAAATAGCAATTAGCACAAACGAGCTTACATGCATCCACCATATGAAGAACTAGAAACAATTTTCAAGAACCTATTAGCAGAAAGGGGTATACATGCACACAACATAACGAACAACACTCAACGAAATGAAATCATTATCTGACATTCTTTGGCAGTTTTTCCCTGTTTAGGCAAAGCATTAAAATTACATAATTGCCACTCAACCCAAAGTTCAATACAGTTCTATCAAGAAGATGTGGAAGAAGAAACGGAAATGGACAAGGGATTATAATGATGGCCCTCAAAGGTACGTGCCACTAAGTGTAGACAAGAAAAGTATGGTTCTATCCATGTGATTAGATTTAACTTAAGGACACTCTGGTTAGAAGCAAATTTAGCAACTTGGGCTCTAAGGGAAACTAAACCAGTAAGTTACACCTAAGCCTTGAACCATTACCACTGCTTTGCCATTACATAGGTAAAAGAGCAGACAGAAACTCCTAAAAACAGTTGAAAACCATAAGAAGAAAGAACATAATGAGAACCTGCTTTTAAGTTTTCAATACCACATATTCCACCCAGCCAGGAGAAAAGGGAATCAACATACAAAACCAATTACGTCTAACCATACATATTAATAAATTTCTTTTGGTTTCTCACCCGATGCGAGGTACCCACATTGGGGCCCCACTTATCTAGATTCGCTCCCGAAAGTCGCAATTTCGGGATAACACGCTCCCTACCAAAGACTACTTCATTTCCAAAGTTCGCACGCGAGGCTGCTTAAGGATGGAAGGTTAATTACAACCCAACCACAACCTTTGGTGGTATACAACTTAGTACTTAGGATAATATGCAAGATTCATAAAGTTCAAAGCTTTTTGCTCTTTAGGTTCACTAAACCCTTTACCTTCTTCAACCATATACAAATACTACACAAATATTTCAAAATCCAGATAGCATATTACCATATTAAACATATTTGACTATCTAAATGTGTAAATATGCTGGATCTATTAACACCAATATACTTCTGATTAACTGTAGTATCAAGATTAACAAAAATATGAAGTAAAAACATTAAAATAAAGAACAAGTCCAACATGTAAAGAATAGATCTGAAAGGAAGAAAGATTACATTTGCCAAGCAGAAAGTATGAAAACAGAAGCAAAGAGGACTCTTCCAAGAAATGAAAAGAAGCCCATTTTGCTTTGAGTGACTCTTTGGCTCTCTGAGAGGGAAGATGATGGGAGAGAAGGAAATTGAATGAGGAGGAAAGAGTGTAGGAGCTGTTTGATGCCTACTTTTTATTGACTTAAATGTTTCAATTTAATACTACTACTACTAAGGTTTATTACTAGTAAAGTTTTTGGTGATGGGGATATGAGAAGTGCTGAAGCTTTTTTTTCTTTTGTTTTTGCTTGTCAATTTATATCTTTTACAAACATCAAAATGGCATTATATGTTAGTTAAAAAAATTGTTTGCCCCAACATACAACTTTTATAAACTCGACCTAAAAAAAGTTTAAAGTTTAAAGTCAAGAATATATCAAGTCATCCAATTGGGGATGATTGGTTTTATGACACGTTACAATAGAACAATTCAGTACACAAAGTATTCCATATTCACGCAGAATGTGAAGAAATGTCACATTTTAGGGGTGTGATCTATGAGCCTACTATAATGCAAAGTATGAATGATTATTTCTACCGCTCGAAGTTGTACCTATGGGCTATAGGTCATATACAACAACTTTACCAGTTTCCGCATGACTCTCTGTGTGACCTATTTATGTCAAAATATTTCGAGGGGTCATTATTTATTTATACGAAATATGAAAATAAAATACAAAGAGATTCAGACACGGCAGACAGTCTTTCTATTCAAGAGATATTTCACTCATTGGTTCGGGTAGAGGTTTTCATCTCTTGTACAGTTGTACTTGACGAAAGAGGTCAATTGAACAAATTACTGGGATTAACAAATCCAATCATATATGGTAAAGTATTATTTTACAGAAAAGGACGTCCTTTAGTCATTAAATTAAGTAAATAAATCAATAAAAGAGCACAATTATTAAGAGAATATGTGACTGGAAAATCTGGTGAGATCTAATCTATAACTAAATGCAACTATTTAAGATCTCACCCACCAAAGAAATAATCTTTTAGATAAAAATTTAAAACAGGAGAAAAAAATTTAAGAAAAAAATTTTAAAAATAATAATAATAATAATAATAATAATCTACAATCTACAGAACGTAATATTTATCAATGGTTAAGGAAATAAAAAGCCAAAGGTTATGAAAGAGATAAATTGGCATTGATTAATTAATAAAAGAAAAAGAAATGAAGAGGAATCAGGGAGAGTGAATTCATATTAGTTTCTTCACTACAAAGAAAATGCCTAATTACTCTGATTAGTATATATGTAAGTAGGTGCTTGAGAAGACGGCAATCCTCTTCGCATTCCATAATTTTCTATTTCCAAATCCAACTTTGCAAATCTTTAATGTGTAGAGGTATCCAATGAGAACGTGCATGCCTCACATTAACGTGCCATATTCTTTTTTGTGCAGTATAATTTAAACTAATAAACCATAGCACGTGATGTGCCTTTGAACAGTTTTTCTATAACGTGTTTCTTGGTTCATTTACTTGAAAAAAATTAGAGCTCATTTGATTTAGTTGAATCAAAATGTAGATTTTAAGCACTAAATATTGAAATTAATTTTAAATATAAGCAGTTACATACTGATATAGAAATGACTAAAACTGAAATGAAATATTCATACGTTTAGTAAAATGCGCTGATAAACTTGACACATCTTTAAGATGGTCACTATCTTCTTAGTGGGGGGAAGCGCCAGTTGACATTAGTAGTAATATGACATGCCAACTTTACCAAGAATTGATTAAGAATATATTGATTATTTGATGTAATAATTAGGACAAATTGAACCTTGAGAAAGAAACCAGGATCTCCTTATCTTTGATAGAATACACGCCAATTGTTTAATTTGTTTGACCAAGTTGTCAATGAAGTTTGATTGTTTCCTCTAAGGATGATTTCATCCACATAAACCATTTGCAATAGTAGGTGTGATCATGAAACCATACCAGCTAGCAGCATTTGCATTCTCTCATTACAACCTAGTTTGCAACCTAGTGGCCTTTCTACTTAAAAGTTGATCATTTATTATTGGGAGATTTACAAAAATATACCACACTAATATTATACTCCCTCCGTCCCAATTTATGTGGCACTTTTCGCTTTTCGAGAGTCAATTTGACTAAACTTTGAAGCTAAATTGGATTAGATTAACTCAATATTTTAATATTAAAATTTATATTTTTGAAAACTACTTGAGACGTACTTTAAGTTACAACTTTTCTCATATTATTTTGGTGAAAAAATACGTCTTGAAATATTGGTCAAAGTTCATACAGTTTGAATCTCGAAAAGCGAAAAGTGCCACATAAATTGGGACGGAGAGAATATTTATTAAAAAAAACAACTGATAATTTATGACTTCACAAAAACTAGCAATAATTTTTTTATATTGCATATACAAATTTCAACAAATACCTATAATTTAGGGTCTCATCTCCTTATTCCTACCTTCTCCATCCATCACTACCCTGGGGGCTGCCGCCACCACTCACCGCCGCCGGCCGCCGCTGCCTTCACCGGAATTTTTTTAAAAAAAAATTTTTGATCTACAAGATGAAACATACAAAAATACATATATATACATTGAAAATTTTAAAAATTAATATTTTGAAACTATACATAACCAACATACACAAACATACAAAAAATATACACAAACATACAAAAATATTTAAAAAAAAAACACATACAAATAACTATCTATTTATATACAAAATATAAAGATATACATATTTATATACACAAAATACAAAAATATACATGACATATACAATTTTATACATATTCAAAATGGAAAAACAAAGGGAGGATTAGATCGCCGGAAACAATCTCGTAGTCGCCGGAAAATACAAGAGCTGCTCGCGCCGCCGCTGCCAAGAAGCAGTGTCGCCGCAGGAGCAGCAACAGCGATCGAAGAAGGGCAAAAACGACTGCAGCAGCCTCCATGTTCTCTGGTGGATGCCGGAGACAGATCTGGTCGCCGGAGATGTGGAGGAGGACAGCGATTGGGTGGGTGATTGAAGGGGAGAGAAGGAGAGGAAAAAATTAAGATTTTATGTTTGGGGGATAGTGGAAAATAAAAAAAATGGTATGTAGGGTAATTTTTGAAAACTATTGTTATGTTTTGTAAACGTAGTAAAAGTATTGGTATTTTTGGTAATTTAGCTATTAGGGTAGTCATGTGGTATAAATTTTCCTTTATTGTTCTTGAAAAAAATCTGCGCCTAATTAAGCTTTTCTCCGATTAAAGAATATTTCTAAAACCCGCAAGCTAAAACAAAAAAAAAAAAATCACTATATGTACCCCCTTATTCCTAGTTATGGTTTTTTGTCCCCACTTAAGAATGGTTTAAAATGGCCACGGGGGCAGCACTTCAAGTTATAAATTGACAAGTGCTACCTCGGAGGCAGCACTTCAAGTTATAAATTGACAAGTGATGCCTGCAATGTAGCACTTCAAGTTATCTGGGGAGAATGTTGAAAGAGATAAAAGGTCAAGTGTTACCACAAGGGCAGCACTTACTTAAAAGGGATGGCGGGATGTGGGCATCAATATAAGATTTTTGTAGGGGTATTTCCGCCCGCGGGTAGCACTTCAAGTTATAAAAGGTCAAGTATTGCCTCCGTATTAGCACTTACTTAAAGTTAGTGGAGGTCATTCTTGCTAACTATTTTAAGCGAGGTCAATTAGGCAAACTATTGCCTAAGGTGTCATAGTTGTGTAATTCACCCAAGCTAAAGTAGGACAAAGTGCACCAATTGCGATTCTTAGGGCTGGTTTTGAGAAATCCAATTTTTGTATTGTATTCAAAACTTAACCACAACTTGAAATAGGGTGAAGTGCATGATAACTGCTACTCCTACTAAACTCAAGAATATAGTATCCTGAAGTTCTAAAATGAAAAAACTGATCTAAAACTAGAGTGTCTTGAAGTTTTGAACATATTGAAATTAAGGAAATTGTGTCAAAGGTTTGAGCTAAAAAGTCCTTAATCTGAGAAAGCATAATAGAAGGCCGATCTCGGCTTACTTCTTAAATTGTGGCTAAATATTTAAATACATTACAAGATCCTGGCTAAATCATAAATAATAGAACTACTAAGAGTGCGGTCTCTGAATTAAAAGGTCCCAATGAAGTGCTTTAATAAGGAAAAAGACTTCCAGAGTTTTTTAAAGAAAAATTACACACAATATAGCTTTATAAAAAAAATTTTACAAAATATAGAGATATTTTAATAACTTACCAAAAATAGCAACATTCTTAGTATATGCTACAAAATATAGCAGAATGTAAAAAAATATATAGTAAAAATAAATAAAAGAGTTGTTGTAGGCGGAAAATTATGCTTAAGATCTTTTTAATCTTTTTTTATCTTTTAAGGATTACTAGTCTCATATTTCTCTCTCCCTCAAAACCCTCATTTGCAGTAAAATAGAAGGTTTTGTCATATCTTTGCCTCTGATTGTGGTGGTAAAATAGCATATTGTTTAACCGTAATTTCGTTTTGTTAGGTTAATTTACAATTAAATTTATAAAGCGGAGTCACGGTCAATAATCGAGATTAAACGCTCTTAATGGAGAAATATAAATGACAGTAATAAATGCGATAGAATAAAGATGCAACCAATGCAGTATAATAAATGAATAGCCGAACGAAAAAGGAACCGTGCTCAGGCCGTTTAGACTTGATTAAATTCCCTTCCTCGTACTCTCATGATATTCAGTCAATGGAACAATAAAAGAGATCTTTCGATTATCAGTAGTAGTAAATATTCGCAGGAGATAAAGAATTGAATGCTAGTAAATAGTTTGAATACAAGTGTAGGTTCAGAGAAGCATTAGATTCAATGCTTGTGACTTAGATTACAATATATAGGTAGCTATGTGTCCGTTCACAAGCAGTTGTAACTCCTTAGTCGAGCAGTTGCGTTGTTTGTGGACAAGATTCCCATTTCGAACTGCCTTGATTGATGAGCCGCGACTTTTCTGGCCGTGGCGACTGTTCATCTGTCCGTTGTAACTGTTTATCTTCGATCTTATCCATTGCCTTTATGTCCATTCACAGCCATGTGTCGTCTATATGTCGTCCTACGTGGATGCTTAGTCACCAACTTTGGTGACGGCGGATTTAACCCAATACAGATAGTCCCCGCACTACTTGAGCAGAGAATCTGGTCGAGGAGTGGAAAGCGAGTTTTGGGCGGGAAAGAACTTTTTGGAATTTATCCCAAGTAACATATTTGGATCCTCGTATTCGTGTTTGGATGCTGCCCGTTGAATTCTTCATAGGCTCTTGATTGAATGACGTTTAATCAGTATGAGCATTAAATGCTCCGCTAAAGACAAAACGTGCAAGTTGTCAACTCCATTCCACTTTTTACTGAGGAGGTGACTGTTGAGCGTTCCGAGATTGCAGGCGTGATGATTGTACTGCGCCTACTCACGTCTTGCACGTCCCAAGACGAGAAACCGTCACTCCGATTTTTATTTCATTATTTTCTTCAACGGCTGGATCGATTCATTTTTTGTGCGGATGTCCGCCACGTGTGGGTTTTGCGAACCCTATAAATACGATTCCCACCAGCTGAAAATCTCTTTATTTCATTCCAAATTTCATACCAATCTTCAGAGCTCCAAACAACTTTCCAGCAAAAAATTTGAAACGCGACAAATTCCCTTAATCTTTTAATCCAAATGTCTCCTAAAGCCAAGAGGAGTTTGAATATGGATGCTGCAGCTAGTACTTCTTCGGCAGCGGCTGGTCAACCTACGAGTTCTCCAACCTCAGTTGCCGATGTGATCCCAAAAATTTGGGGAAATCTTGAAAATGACTGTTCAATCAGCTCGTTCAGTCATTACGGCAATGTAAGGTCGTGGCCTTCAAGCCGCTTTAAGAGTTCAATCACTCCTGACCTTTTGCCTAAGGTTAGGACAGATTGCGGATGGGATGATGATGTTATGGTTTCTTGCCCCATCCCAACGGAAAATATCACTTCACCGAGGCCTGGATGGACGGCCATATCTACATATCCATTCACGATAGGTCATACGTTCCCGTTGCACCCTGTTATGGAGGATATTTGTAAGTATTACCTCATCTGCCCGGGGCAGCTGTGCCCAAGCGTTTATAGGATTATTTCCCTGCTGCAGTGGTTCGCCGACGAGACTGAGCAGGATTTTGAATTTAAGCATTTTATTGCTTTGTATAGCCTTCAGGTTGCTAGAGATGGGTATATTAACGCCCGTATGAGGGGAAGAAAAGCTCTAGTGAGCAAATCTGAAGATTCAGGGGATAGGGGCTGGATGCACCGGTACATTTATGTGCAGTCTAGACTCCTCACACGCGGCGACAAAACTAGTCTCCGCGAGGCGTGGAACAAAACTTGTAAGTCCCCGAGTCTTTATATTGAATATTCTCTGGATTATGTATCTGCATTTTCTAATTTCCACTCTTTGTTGGTTAGCCGACAAGATCCCCTATGATGGTCTGATTACCGAGGAGGAATTGTCTGCTTGGGTTGAACCAATTCTAATAGAGTTCACTCACGAGCAGAGGCAATGGTCTCACTATGCTTCCTTGAAGCATTTGTCTAACCCCAGCACCCATGGTAAGCTAACTACTTCGAATTCCTGCTAATTTATGCTGAACTCGTTACGGTGTTAATATGCTTCTATTCTCAGGTCTAGGTACTGGTGGCAATTACTTTCCTGCTCCTTCTCCTGTGGAGGAAATTGTTGACCCTGTGGCTGAGATCAACGAGGAGGCAGCTGCCATTCTCCAAACTGCCGCAGCGGTTAAAGCCAGGGAAGATGGCGAGGAGGTCCTTGCGAGCTTGAAGAGAAAGCAAACCGACTCCGAAAAGAGTAAACCCAAAAAGAAGAAAAGGACAGCTCGTAAGACCCCTCAGTCTTCTGAGAAAACAGTTGAGGCCACTGTCGCTGCCGCTGAGACCCCCAAGGCTGGGCAGGAGAGTGTCAAAAGCTCGGCGGCTGCCCCTGAATCTACTGAGCCAGTGGTGGTTGTCCTTTCAGATTCAGAGGCTCCCGACGTGAGCCTGACTCAGAGGAGGAGGGCATATCTTCGGAGTGATAAGAGGAGGATCGTAGAGACTTCCTCTTATGCTTTTGAGGAGAGTCCCCGAGTTGGTGATGGGGAAGAAGAAAAAGCTGAGGAAATGAGGGAGGAAAGAATGCACGAAGGTTTTGCATTCTTTCCTGAGGCCTCGAAGCCGAACGAGCCTGAACGAGTTGGAAGCCAACAAAGTGAGCCTGAGCAGGCCAGCCACAGGCGCCCAGGCAAGGAGCTGATGAGAGAGGAGGATGAGGAGAAGGGTGAGGAGAAGGATGAGGAGGTTGGTGATCAGAGGAAGGCTGGGGGGGAGGCTGAACCCCAGGTCTTCTATTATAAGGACATGATGAACTTGGCTGCCGACGGGGTGGCGCCAGTTTATTTGCAAGAGTGCGACACCCTGGGCCTCGACGAGACAGGTGACGTCGAGGTCTCTCGCACTAGGCTTACCAGGCGAGTATCTTTAGGAGGTACGATTGGGGCGTACTCCGTTAAAGGTATTCGCCACAAATTTGGCCCCAACTATCCTTCGGAGCAAGCGAGAGAGCCCAGGCCGTGTATGAGGGAGTGTGACTTCATCATCCCCCCAGACACGGATTTTCTGACGAAGCCTGGCCACTTAGTCAAGGTGACGTCCAACCTGATCGGCCCTCGCGAAGAGTGGAATATGCGCAGCATGAATGATGAGCAGTTGGCTTATGCAATTGCTGAGGACACTGCTCGGGTAATGTTTCCTTCTTTACTTTCTTTATTTTTATCAAAAACCTTAGTTCTAATTACCTGTGTATTTTTTACTTGTTGCCAGGCGAGTATGATGGCTACCGAGCTCATGCTCCGCTCCAGGCTGAACAACCAGGATCAAGTTCTGGGCCTTAAGAAAGATCTTCTGAAGGCTCTTCGGGACAACCAAGCCTTAGAAGAGGAAAAACAGGTTCTGATCGGGGAGAAGCGGGTCCTGGAGGGGAGACGTGGCTTCTTTGAGGATAAGATAGATAGGTTGGAGAAATCCAACGCTGAAGCTAACGACAAGATAAGCACACTCCTCGAGGAGAGGGACCGTCTTCTAGATGAGAAGAACAGGTTTGCATTGTCTTTTGAAGACCTGAAAGCGAAGATGGACGAGCAAGGTCGTCAGATTTCCCAACTTGCCCACGAGCTCAATATGAAGGAAGTTACTCTGGAGAGTATCCGCGACGCTTCCGACCTGATGTTGAGGAACATGAACAAGGCTGAAGCTGAATCTCAAGCTGCTCGAGGAGAACTACAAGAGGCCAGAAATCGGGCTGCGGAATCTGCAAAGGTTCAGGAGCTACTGACGAAGGAGTTGGCAAATTTGCGGGATCGTTATACGATTGACTCCAAACTAGAAGCTCTTGAGGCCAAAAAGAAATTGCTTATCCAAATGCAGTGCGGCCAGATCAACGTCGACTTGGTCCTTGATCAAACCATAGCAGCCATCATCAGTGTCAAGCAAGTCCTGGGCATGGAAGTGGGAGCTGATGACGATGATGTCGAAGGGGACGATGAAGGCAGCGAGGACAATGAAGATGAAGAAGATGAAGACTTGGGTGGGGATCCGACTGATGGAGCTAGTGCATCAGGTCGGGACCCTGGTCAACATGACGATTGATGCCTTGTCTAGTCCTTTTTGTAAATTTGTTGGATGTTGTTAACTTCGAATATTTGTTAACTTTATGAATGAATGTATGTTTTTGGCTGTTTTCCTCTTTTGTCTGACTGGTTGAGGCTTGACGGCCATTTTTAGTCTTTCGAGTCTCACTTATATGAATGCTGTTGTTGCTTACTGCTTAGTGAGGTTTTCAGAGGTCAAGATTATGTTTCAAATCTTAGTGTCTGAGTTCCCTTTTTGGTGTTAATCTGCGCAGATGCTTTGGAATAAAATCTGATCGTAACCGGGTTAAGCTACCCTTAGTTAAGATGACTGAAGTCAGGCTCTCTGGGTTGAACGAGACCAGGTCGTTTAGGCTGACTGAAACTTGACCGTGTAAGACGGTTTTGCGATAAACTTTGCTTATCATATTTGACAGTTGAAAGTTTCCGCAGAAAAAATTTGGTTTGGTTAAGGCTGCCCTGTTATTTCTATTAAAAAGGACAAGTAACCCAATGACCAGAACGTAGGATTGTTTGGTCGTAAATCAGAACACAAGATTGTCAGGTCGTAAAGTTGTGGGACTTGAGCGGATACTGGCCGCAAAATGTAGAAAATGTAGAAAATAATATAGCATAAGTAAAATAGTTCTATTGAACTTACTTGATTTTGCTTAGCCGCGCTTTTAGCGAATGACCTTGCTCTGCTCGAAGATCACCTACGTTAGCCGGGACTTTGGCCTACTGGGGCCCTCGCCACCCCCCTGTTTTTATGTTGAAATTTCGTAATTTCAGACATGAAAAGACAATGGGTGAAGCGCTGAATCTGAGAACACATATAACCAAAAGAGGAGTGTGTCCGTTGCGGGATTTGAACCCATAGCCGCGAAGCACGAGGACTTCGAGCTCTACCAGTTGAGCTAAACGGATCTGGCCTTTTGAAGACCGTTAGTACCATTTAGACAAAGATAAGAAAACAGAGCAACTTAAAAGAGAACGAAGGCATGTAAGTAACATAAAATGGATAGAAACACTAACCCTTGTACCACTTAGAAGTAGTACCTCTTCAAGTGAGTCACGTTCCAACTGCTGGGTAGAAGCGATCCATCTGGTCGTGCCAAACGGTATGAACCCTTACCAGCTTATGCAACCACCTTGTAGGGACCCTCCCAGTTTGGACCAAGTTTGCCGACGTTCGCCTCTTGCGTACTCTGGGAGACCCTACGCAATACAAAGTCCCCGACTTCGAAGTTACGTAGCCTCAGTCCCCGATTATAATATTGCTCTACCCTTTCTTTCTGAGCCACTACTCGTATCAGTGCTAATTCTCTGCGTTCTTCTAGAAAATCCAATTCCTCGGAGAGGTTGACTGAATTAGATTCTACGGTTGCATGGGCGTAGCGTAGGCTTGGCTCGCCAATTTCGACTGGGATCAGTGCATCAGAACCATATACTAAAGAGTAGGGCGTCTCCCCGGTGCTCATTTTCGTGGTTGTTCTATATGCCCAAAGAACCCTGGGGAGTTCTTCCACCCAACACCCTTTGGCCTGCTCGAGACGCTTCTTGAGTGAATCCACTATTATCTTGTTGGTCGATTCCGCCTGCCCGTTTGCTACTGGGTGATACGGGGAGGAAGTAATCCTTTTAATATGCAGATCTTCAAGGAACTTTGTGACCTTCTGACCAACGAATTGGGGACCGTTATCCATGACAATCTCTTTGGGTGCTCCGAATCGACAAATGACATAACGCCACAGGAAATCAACTACTTCCGTCTGACGTATCTTTGAATACGCTGCAGCTTCAACCCACTTTGTAAAATAATCAGTAATCATTAACAAGAAACGCACCCCTCTGGGTGCAGTGGGTAGTGGCCCAACGATGTCCATTCCCCACTTCATAAACGGCCACGGGGAGATGATTGAATGCAAGGGCTCCGCCGGTTGGTGGAGGAGATGCGCAAACCTTTGGCACTTATCGCATTTTTTGACAAACTCGTTAGTATCTTTCTCCATTTTGTCCCAATAATAGCCTGCTCGTATAAGTTTTCGCGCAAGCGCCTTTCCTCCCAAGTGATTTCCACAGCATCCCTCATGAACTTCCCTCATCACATACTCTGTCTGGCTGGGGCCTAGACATTTGGCGAGTGGACCTGCAAAAGTCTTTCGATAGAGGGTGCCATCTATAATTGTATATCTGGCAGCCTTTATCCTCAACTTTCGAGCATCCTTAACGTCTGATGGCAGGGTTCCATGCAGTATGTAATTGATTATCTCATTCCTCCAATCCCAAGTTAGATTGGTCGTGTTGACCTCCATTGCGTCTTTATCGATTGTTGTGCACAGGAGATGAGCTACGGCCGCTGAACCTGCTGCTCCAATTTCTGCGACTGAACCCAAATTGGCCAAGGCATCGGCTTCATGATTCTCCTCTCGCGGGATCTGTGTGGCTTCCCAATTGTTGAATTGTGCCAGCAAACCAGTAACTCGGGCAAGATACCTCTGCATACGAGACTCCCTTGCGACGAAACCTCCAGTTATCTGGTTGACGACCAGGGCGGAATCACTCTTAAGATGAATCCTGTCTGCTCCATAATCTCGAGCCAGTTTCAATCCTGCAATTACGGCCTCATATTCGGCCTCATTATTGGTAATAAAGGGACATTTTATGGCCTGTCTAATGGTTTCACCCGAGGGAGTGGTGAGGACTAAGCCTAGCCCTGACCCTTTCACGCTCGAGGACCCATAGGTGTGCAAGGTCCAAGTCCCCGACTCGGATCCGGCGAAAAGAACCGCCTCACGCTGAGCATCAGGGTACATGGTGGCGCTAAAATCTGCGATAAAATCTGCTAGAGCTTGAGACTTTATGGCTACCCGGGGTTGATAAGATATATCAAATTCACTTAATTCTACTGCCCATTTTACTAGCCTGCCCGAGAATTCAGGTTTGTGCAAGATACTACGTAAGGGGAAGGTAGTAACTACAGCTATTGAGTGACTTTGAAAGTAAGGTCTTAATTTACGGGCAGCGATTACTAATGCTAGTGCTAGTTTCTCCAAAGGTTGATAGCGGGTTTCAGCATCTAATAAAGATTTACTAATGTAATAAATTGGTAGTTGCTTACCTTTGTCTTCTCGAACCAAAACTGCACTTACCGCTGACTCAGATACGGCCAGGTAGAGTAATAGTTGTTCACCTGGTTGTGGCGTTGAAAGTAAAGGCGGGCTTGACAAGTACCGCTTCAAATCCTTAAGTGCCTGCTGACATTCAGGGGTCCATTCGAACTCCTTGTTCTGTTTCAGCACGTCGAAGAAGCTTTTGCATCGATCAGACGAGCGGGAGATGAATCTCCTCAGCGCCGCTACTCTCCCGGTTAGCCGCATTACATCTTTTCTGTTATGAAGTACGTCGGGGATGGCTTCTATCGCTTTTATCTGGGCGGGGTTCACCTCGATCCCTCGCTGGGAGATGATGAAACCAAGGAATTTCCCTGAACCCACTCCAAATGCGCATTTCTCCGGGTTGAGCTTCATGTTGTATTGGTCAAGGATTCGAAAGGCTTCCTCCAAATGAGCCAAGTGATCCTCTGCCCGTTTGGATTTGATCAGCATGTCGTCGATGTAAACCTCCATGGTTTTGCCAATGTGGTCGTGAAACATCCGGTTGACTAACCGTTGGTAAGTTGCACCTGCATTTTTGAGTCCAAAAGGCATTACTTTGTAGCAATACGTACCTCGGCAAGTAATGAAGGACGTTTTCTCCTGGTCGTCGGGATTCATCAGGATTTGGTTGTAGCCTGAATATGCATCAAGGAATGTAAGCACCTCGTGCCCGGCCGTCGCGTCGATTAGTTGGTCAATCTGAGGTAGTGGATAAGAATCTTTCGGGCAGGCTTTGTTCAGATCAGTGAAGTCAATGCAGATCCTCCACTTGCCGTTTTCTTCGCCACTACGACCACGTTGGCCAACCAATCTAGATATTTGACTTCTCGGACAGAGCCAATCTTGAGCAAGCGGTCAACTTCGTCGTTTATGATCTGGTTCCTGAATGCTCCTTGTTGGCGTTTCTTTTGCTTCACTGGGCGGTAGTATGGATCCACATTCAACTTATGAGAGATAATCTTCGGGGAGATTCCCGTCATGTCTTCATGTGACCACGCAAAGGTGGTGTGCCGCTCCTTGAGGAAGTGCAAGATACCTTTGCGCAAGTCCTTGTTTAGTTCTGCTCCTAAATATACCTTCCTTTCGGGCATGTCGCCGAAAAGTTCTTCTGGTTCCAAAGCTTCAATAGTTGGCGCGTACTCTTCTCGTGCATCCAATTTTGATATGAATTCCGGGATTTGGTAGTTTGATGCTTCATTGCTTGATTCTGATCTCGGGTTCTTTAATTGCTATTTTGTTTCCTCGGGGAGCTTGACTGCGACTGAGTAGCAATCTCTAGCGCAACGCTGCTCTCCCCGAACTTCTCGTATTCCCCACTCTGAAGGGAATTTCATCACTTGATGATAGGTTGACGGGACTGCCTGCATGTCGTGTATCCATGGCCTCCCAAGGATTATGTTGTAGGCCATGTCCCCATCAATGACATGAAACGTTGTGCGTCTCATGACGCCTTCGACCAGGGTCGTCAGTGTAATTTCTCCCAACATTTTCTCGCTGGAATTGTTAAATCCTGAGAGAACGCGAGAAATTGGTACAATCCCATCGTATAGCTTCAACTGCTGCACGACCCGAGATAATATGATGTTTGCTGAACTGCCTGGATCAACGAGCACTCTCTTGACGTCGAACTCTTCCACTCGCAGCGTTATCACTAAAGCGTCCATGTGAGGAAATTGCAAGCCATCTGCATCTGCTTCTTCAAAAGTCATCGTATCCTCAAGTCGCGGTCGTTTGGTCTTCGTAATAGAGACTTTGGCATACTTCTTTGCTGTGTATGTGACTGTATCAACCTCAATTCCACCAGAGATGACGTTGACCGTCATTTTTGGAGAAGATACTCGGGGAGGTCCTGATTTGTTTTGCTGGGCCTTCGCGTGAGTCTGCTTCCCTTTTTCTGTCAAGTACTCCTTGAGATAGCCCTGTTTCAACAAATTAGCAACTTCATACCTTAGAGCCTTGCAGTCATCCGTTGTGTGGCCGTGATCGCGATGGAATTCGCACCATAAATTCTTGTTGCGTTTGCTGGGGTCACCCTTCATATCCTTGGGCCATTTGACCTTTTCGCTCATCTCCTCGAGCACTGCTACAAGTTCGACTGCTTCGATGTTGAAGACGGGCAGGGTTGGGATTCCGCTAGAAGTTGAGGCAGAATCATTGCTCCTTGCCAGGCCTTTGTTGTTGCGACCGCGTCCGTTTGAGTTGTTGCGTGACTGGCTGGGGTATGGCTCGTGCCGTGCATCTTGCCTATCCGTCTCGATCTTTCCCCCAGCGCCATTGGTGCGAGTTTCGCTCCGTCCTCGGGTACCTGTGCCAATTAATTTATCTTCGTCTATACGTACCTTGGAATTATAACGGTTGTAGACATCCGACCAGCTCGCCGCAGGGTATTCTCGCAAGGATTCGTACAGTCGCCTGGTCGCCTCAGAACTCTTGACGTCCAGGCTGTTGGTGAATGCAATAGCCGCCCATCGATCTGGAACCTTGGGTAGCAACATACGCTCACGCTGAAAGCGATCCACATATGATGTTCGGCATTTTATGCCTACTTTTCCTTAATATTTCCGCACATTTGAGCTTGTTTTGCACTTGTTTGGTGGCTTGTGAATATGATTTTACGCTGATGTTGTGTTGTTCGTGTGTAGGTCGTTACGCGATACATTTGGAGCGTTTCGGAGCTTGATTTAGCATGAATTGAGTGGATGTTGATTGAAGATTGGATCGAGCACACAAAGGCACGACACGAGCCGAGTTTTGGAGCGGAAAAGAGCAACTTTTGGCTGGCGCTTTAGAGCCCGCGCCGCGCAGCCTACCGCGCGCAGTGGTCTGGCGCTTTTGGCATGCGACGCAGGGCTAAGGCACGAGGGCTGGTGGCGTGGTCTGGTTGGTGTCACGCTTTTCGGGGCGCGGGGCGCCCGTTGTAGCGCCCCTTGTGCGCGATTTTACTCCCTATTCCTTCTAGTTTTGGGTTTAACTTATTACCAAGGGTTTGGAAACAATATAAATAGTTTATTACTTAGTTTTTGTAAGAGGTTCTTGACGTTGGAGCAATATTGAGAGCGACACACTTCATTGAACAAGGGTTATTCCCAATTCTTTCATCTATTACATCAATTATTTCATTATTACACCAAATCTTTGCCTTGTGATTATGAATATGTGTGGCTAATTTCCTAACGTTCTGGGGTTAGAGTTTACATGAAAGTTGATTGTTGAAGATTGATTTCCATTGATTGAATCCCATAACGGGTTACTTATTCTTCCTTGATTTAACTTGTATAATTGTTAGAGCTCGATAGTTATACATCATCTATGGTTTTTGGGTTGAACTCGAAAGAGAGAATCTAATTACGTAATAAGGAAGAATAGAACTAGTTTGTGAACCCGGGCATCGGGGAATCAATTCGCGGGTAGGATAGACATATACTTGCTTGCCTAGTTTAACTAATTACAGGATCGTTAATGCGTGCATGTGATTTAACCCGTAGACATACAGGGATTAGAGTAGCTTGCATAGATTGTGAAGAACTGAAAGGTTTTCATAATTACAATTAACCTGTCAGTTAGTAACCCGGGATTTAAGAAGTGAAATCAATTGAATACATCAACTGGATTGTTCGTAACTCTGACCCTGGATCGCTCCCTTGATATTGTTAACAACCAAAGTTTTGCCCCATTGCTTGATTTCATTCCAGCACTTTAATTATTGCATTTTAGTATAAAAACTCTTACAACCATTGGAAAAAGACCCCTGGATAGTTTGTTCAGGAATTGTTTATTAAGCACTAGTCTGAATAGTCCTCGTGGGAACGATACTCGATTTATCACTTTATTACTTGTCGACCACGTATACTTGCGTGTGCGTTTGGGAGCAACAAGTTTTTGGCGCCGTTGCCGGGGACTAATTACGGACTAATTACTTTTGAACAATTACTTAATTGCTATTCAGGTTTAATTTTTTTTGTTGAGTTTCTTGTGCTATTTCAGGCAATAGGTTTTGAATGCAAAGGAACAAAAAGGACGAATCGTTCGCACCTTTTGATCCCGAGCCTGAAAGAACCTTGAGGAAGACAAGGAAAGAAGCGAGAGATCGAGAAGCATTAGCAATCGTACTCGCATCTCTTCCTGTTGAAATGGCTGAAGAACAAACAGTAGCAGTGCGAGATGTGGCTCTTCCTAGTCTGAAAGGAGTAGAGTCGAGTATTGTGAAGCCTGCTATTACTGTAAACTTTGAGATCAAGCCCGACATGATTCAGTTGCTACATGTGACGGGGCAATATAGTGGACTCCTGCATGAAGATCCGCAGCAACACTTGCAGAACTTTCTGGAGATCAGTGATACTTATACACCGACAGGTGTGCCTACTGATTATGTGCGAATGACTTTGTTCCCATTTTCATTGATTGGGACAGCAAGGAAGTGGTTAAAGGCTGAAAAGCCTGGGTCTATCACTACTTGGGAGGATTTAGCTAAGAAATTCTTGGCTAAGTTTTATCCGTCGGCTAAGACGGCCAGGTTGAGGAGTGCAATTTTGTCCTTCAGGCAGTTTGAAGGCGAATCATTATATGCAGCCTGGGAGAGATTTAAAGCGTTATTGAGAGATTGTCCTCACCACAATCAAACTAATGAGGTTATTGCACACACTTTTGTTGAGGGATTGAACCAACAGACTAAGATTGTGGTTGATGCTGCTGCTGGAGGCCAAGTGCTGGCCTTAAATTTTGAACAGATCTATGACTTACTTGATAAGTTTTCACAGAGCAATCCTGATTGGCAGGGTGATGGCAGAGCTAATATATTTAGTGAGGGGGCTAGCAGAGCGGCTACACAGAAAGCTGCTGGGGTACTTCAACTAGATGGAATCACAGAGTTGCGAGCAAAGATGGATGCGCTTTCCAATCAAATCAGCAAGCTGGCTCTCCAAGCAAAGCCACAACCAGCTCCAGTGCAGCAAGTTCAGGCCTTTTGTGAGGTATGTGGTGAGGATCATAGCACTGAGGTTTGTCTCTCTAACCCAGAATCAGTGTATTATGTGGGTAATCAGAACAGATCACAGGGCCAAAACCGAAATCAGTATGGTAATAACTATAACACGGGTTGGCGTAATCACCCAAATTTTTCTTGGAGAGATACCCGTGAGCAGTTTCAGGGCAATGAGAGAGCCCAATTTACTCAAAACAATGCACCACAGCAGGGATCACAGTCTCAGGCTCAACCACAGCAGTCTAATACTATGGAGGATATGCTCAAGAAAATTCTTGCAGGGCAGCAAAAGCTCATTGATGAGTCAGCGTCTCAGGCACAAACAATAAAAGATTTGAGCAATGCACAGAAAGATCTTGAAAGACAATTGGGGCAGCTTGCTGGAGCACAAAATAATAGACCTCGGGGTGCTTTACCGAGTGATACAGAGAAGAATCCTAGAGAATTTGTGCAAGCAGTGACTTTGAGGAATGGAAGAGCACTGGAGGAAGTTCCCCCAAAGCCAAAGAAGCCTGTTGGTGAGTTAGAGCCAAATGTTGATAGGGAGGTGGAAAAAGAAGCAGAAAAGGTAATCGAAAAGCAGCCCGAGTCTGCTATTGTGAGACCACCACCACCTTTCCCGCAGAGACTTCAGAAGCAGAAAGTTGATGCAGCATGCAAGAAATTTTTGGAGATATTGAGTCAAATTCAGGTAAATATTCCTTTGGTGGAGCTTTTGCGGGATGTTCCCAAATATGCTAAATACATCAAGGATATTGTTGCTAACAAGAGAAGATTGACTGAGTTTGAGACAGTTGCACTTACTGAGGAGTGCAGTTCCAGAGTTAGAAGCAAGCTTCCGCAGAAATTGAAGGACCCGGGCAGTTTTACCATCCCTTTGAAAATTGGGGAACATGAGGTTGGTCGTGCTTTATGTGATTTGGGTGCTAGTGTGAATTTGATGCCTTCTTCAGTTTTTAGGAAGCTAGGCCTGGGTGAGCCACGACCCACTACTGTGACCCTGCAGCTTGCTGATAGATCTTTGACATGCCCTGAGGGGATTATTGAGGATGTGCTTGTACAAGTGGGTCAGTTCATATTACCCATTGATTTTATTATTCTTGATTATGAAGCTGATCCTGAGGTTCCTCTCATCTTGGGAAGAGGATTTTTGGCTACTGCTGATGCTGTTATTAGAGTCAGAGCTGGCAAGATGATCATGAAGGTAAATGGGGAAGAAGCTGTGTTTAATGTGTTCAGAGCTACCCAGCTTCCTTCTCATTATGAAGAGTTGTCCATGGTAAAGGTAATAGATGATGAGTTGACTGCTGATGAGAGGTCATTCTTGGCTTCTAATGTTGATTCTTTGGAAAGGGCACTCTTATGTGATGATGATGATATCCTGAAGGATGAAGATACTGAAGAATTTGTGGAGGTTCTTAATATGCAGAGTAGATTCATCCCAGGGTGGAAGAAATTTGAGGAGCTTGATAGACCGTTGACCTTAGCTCCTGCTAAACCGTCTATTGAGAAAGCTCCTAATCTTGAGCTCAAACCTTTACCCGCACATTTACGTTATGCTTATTTGGGTGAAGGTAATACTTTGCCCGTGATCCTTTCTTCTTTGTTGTCTGATGTGCAGGTTGAGAAGGTGTTGCGGGTATTGCGAGAGCGCAAGAGAGCTATTGGCTGGACTATTGCTGATATTAGAGGGATTAGTCCTTCCTTCTGCATGCATAAAATTCTCTTGGAAGAAGATCATAAGCCATCCATAGAGCAGCAGAGGAGGCTAAATCCAATCATGAAGGAGGTGGTGAAGAAAGAAGTCATCAAGTGGCTGGATGCTGGTATTATTTTTCCTATCTCTGACAGCAAGTGGGTGAGTCCGGTGCAATGTGTTCCTAAGAAAGGGGGCATGACAGTGGTGAAGAATGAAAACAATGAGTTGATTCCTACAAGAACTGTTACAGGGTGGCGAATTTGCATTGATTATAGGAAGCTGAACAAGGCCACCAGGAAAGATCACTTCCCACTCCCTTTTATTGATCAGATGTTGGATAGACTAGCAGGCCATGAGTATTATTGTTTCTTGGATGGTTATTCGGGCTACAATCAAATTGTGATAGCTCCTGAAGACCAAGAGAAGACCACTTTTACTTGTCCATATGGCACCTATGCATTTAGGAGGATGCCATTTGGGTTGTGTAATGCCCCGGGGACTTTTCAGCGATGCATGATGGCTATTTTCACTGACATGGTGGAAAAATTTGTGGAGGTGTTTATGGATGATTTCTCAGTGGTTGGTGACTCTTTTGATGAATGCTTGAAGAATCTTGATGCTGTGCTGAGCCGTTGTGAAGAAACAAATCTGGTGCTGAATTGGGAAAAATGTCACTTTATGGTTCAAGAAGGCATAGTACTTGGGCACAAGGTGTCACAGCAAGGGATTGAGGTTGACAAGGCAAAGATAGAGGCTATTGAGAAATTACCACCACCTATCTCTGTTAAGGGGGTGCGTAGTTTCTTGGGACATGCAGGGTTCTATAGACGGTTCATAAAGGACTTCTCCAAAATTTCCACTCCCTTGTGCAAATTGTTGGAGAAGGATGTGAAATTTGTGTTTGATGATGCTTGTATTAAGGCGTTTGAAGAGTTGAAGAAAAGGTTGGTGACCGCACCAATCATCATTGCTCCTGACTGGTCTTTGCCATTTGAATTGATGTGTGATGCGAGTGATAATGCTATTGGGGCTGTTCTAGGCCAAAGAATAGGAAGAATTTTTCACTCCATCTATTATGCAAGCAAGACACTTGATGCAACCCAGTCCAATTATACTACCACTGAGAAGGAGTTGCTAGCCGTGGTTTATGCTTTTGATAAATTCAGATCTTATTTGGTTGGCACTCGTGTTGTTGTCTACACTGATCATGCCGCAATCCGGTATTTGTTTGAAAAGAAGGACTCCAAGCCGAGACTTATTCGTTGGGTTCTCCTATTGCAAGAGTTTGAAGTTGAAATTCGAGATCGCAAGGGGACTGAGAATCAAGTAGCTGATCATTTGTCAAGGCTGGAGAATAGAGATCATGTAGATGAGGGGCCCGAGATTAAAGAAGTATTTCCTGATGAGCAACTTTTTGCTCTAGAAGAAGCTGAAACACCATGGTATGCTGACATGGTAAATTTTCTTGTGAGTGCTGTGTATCCCCCTGGGGCAACTGCTGAGCAGAAGCGTAAACTCCTTCATGAGAGCAGATTTTATGTGTGGGATGAGCCCTATTTGTACAAGATAGGTGCTGATCAACTAGCTAGGAGATGTGTTCCAAGGGAAGAAGTAGAGCCGATTCTACAGAGCTGCCATTCCTCTCCTTATGGTGGCCACCTTGGTGGAGATCGAACAGCTGCAAAGGTACTGCAATCTGGTTTCTTTTGGCCTACTTTATTTAAAGATGCTCATGCATTAGTGAAGCAATGTGATCGTTGCCAAAGAACGGGTACCATTACTAGGTGTCACGAGATGCCCTTGAACAATATTTTGGAGATTGAGCTGTTTGATTGTTGGGGTATTGATTTTATGGGTCCATTCCCACCTTCTATGGGCAATAAATATATCCTTGTAGCAGTTGATTATGTATCTAAATGGGTGGAGGCCATTGCACTTCCTACAAATGATGCGAGTGTGGTGGTGAAGTTCGTAAAGAAGAATATTTTCACTCGTTTTGGGACACCGCGGGCTATCATTAGTGATGAAGGTACGCATTTCTGTAACCGGTTGTTCAATAAATTATTGGCTAAGTATGGGGTTCGCCACAAGGTGGCTACTGCTTATCATCCCCAAACTAGTGGCCAAGTGGAAGTGTCTAACAGAGAGATCAAGCAAATCCTTGAGAAGACTGTGAATGCCTCGAGGAAGGATTGGGCTATGAAGTTAGATGATGCTCTCTGGGCCTATCGAACTGCATTCAAAACGCCTATTGGAACCTCTCCATATAGGCTTGTTTATGGGAAGGCTTGTCACTTGCCGGTTGAATTAGAGCATAAGGCGTATTGGGCTATTCAAAAGCTCAACTTGATATGGCCTTAGCGGGTGAGAAGAGGATGCTCCAGTTGCATGAACTTGAAGAGTTCCGTTTCCATGCGTATGAAAATGCGAAATTGTATAAGGAGCGGACAAAGAAGTGGCATGATAAGCACATTGAGCATCGCTCTTTTGAGCCCGGGCAGCGTGTATTGTTGTTCAACTCGAGGTTGAAATTGTTTCCGGGCAAGTTAAAGTCAAGATGGTCGGGGCCTTTTGAAGTTGTTCGGGTTACCGCACATGGAGCGGTTGCATTGAGAGCCCCGGGGTCTGAAAGCACATTTTTGGTTAATGGTCAACGGGTGAAGCACTATTGGGGAGGTACGGTGAATCACCGCACTTCAATCACTTTGAGGGACCCTTGATTTATACCCGTCGTGCCACGACGTTAAATAAGGCGCTTCTCGGGAGGCAACCCGAGTTTGTACTTGTAATAGTTTAGTTTTCTTTTGTTTTTATAGTGTCACGTTTTTGTTGTTTTTGTGTGTCGTTTTTGCAGGAATCGGGTGAGCTAAATACGGTGAAATGAATGCATTGAGGGGGATGGGACATCTCGAGACATGTCCCACGCTTGGTTTGTACTTGGAATCGAAAATTCGGTGCGAAAAAACGTTCGTGGGCGCGTTCGGGAGTGCCCCGCGCCTCCCAAAGCGCGAGAAATAGTGAAACAAAGAAGCTAGGCGCGGTTGGGAGCGCCCCGCGCCTCCCACCGCGCCATGCTTGGCAGTAGCTTCAAGTTGTTGCACGCGATGGGCTTGCGCCGCGGAGGCCAACGCGGAGGGCAAAAGTTTTTGGTTTGAAAAATGGGTCAACGGGTTTGACCCGAAATTCTTTAATCCCCATGCCCTATACCCCGATTCCTAACACTAATTCTCCCCTATTTTCACTACAAACACTCTCTACACACACACTAATTCACTAGCAACAATAGAAATCATCCCAAATCTTGTGCAATCACTTCTAACACCATCAAGTAAGTCCATTACTACTCTTCCTTCTCACTTACATGTAAGTTGTTTTCATTATTGCTCATGGGTGATTCTCTTAGCTAGTTACAAGTTTTTTCATAAAAACTCAATCTTGATATGCTTAATTGTCTATGATGCTTAGTATAGAACTTGTGACTTGAAAAAAAAAGAGATCTCCCAACAATTTGGGAGGGTTGGCACATTACAAAATCAATTGAAATTGCTAGTTCAAAGTTGTGCACACTAGGTGTTTGTGAAAAAGCCTCAAAGATGAAATATCAATGACATTGTGAATTCTTGAGTAGCAATGCATTCCTTAGGCTTACAATGAACATTAGGTGTTGCATGGACACTAGATTTGATCAAAAGGCGCCCACACTAGCTTGATTTTAAAAATTCAAAACGTGGCATATTTTGCCAAGGCTAGTTTTGTTCAAGTGTGGGGTGCTCGTGCCATTGAAACAAGTGATTGACACATTGAGTGTGTGATAAGTGTGGGGTAGCACCCTTGAGCTTGAATTGTATAATTGGTCCATAGCTATACATCTAACATTGATCTTGTGTTTGTGTAGGTACCATGGTTGCTACCCCGCATAAAGCTAGTTCCTCATCCACTGCGGGCCCGAGGAGAGAACCTCAAGCCGAGTCTTCCTCCTCAAAGCAAAAGGGTAAGGCACCGGCCAAGCCCAAGGCAAAAGCAAAGGCTAAGGCCAAGATTCCAAAGGACGCGGTGCCGATACCACGTCCCGGAGGCAAGACTCGGTATGGCCTCCCTTTCGTGAAGAAGGGAGATTGCCAAACATGGTATAAAAATGTGAGGCTTGCGGGGTACATCCCCGAGCAAGCCATAGATAAATGGCCGGTGCTACAAAAGTTCAGAGATGTGGCCGAGAAGATCATTGCCCTCAAGTGGGACTCAGTGTTTGAGAGTCCGGGGCCTGCCAACTTGGACATGGTCCAAGAACTTTATGCCAACTGGGAGCCCGATGAGGCGTGGAGAGATGATGACATGGTGACGGTTAGGGGAGTGAAGGTGAAGTTAGATCCCACGGCATTGAATGCCTTCTTGGGGGTAGCGGACCCCGATCATGAGGAGTTGAGGAATTACATCAAGAAACCGGATTACACGGCCTTGCGGGAGACTTTGTGTGGTGAGGGGTCCACACATAAGTGGGGGCGAGGAGCAGCTGGGCGACATAAGTTTATGCACTTCTCCCATTTTATCAAGCCGGCGCGTGTATGGATGCGGTTTATAAATGCACGGATTCTTCCATGTTCCCATTATTCCGAGGTCACAAAGACTCGGGCGTGCATAGTGTATTTTTTCATGACCGGGAGGCCGGTGAACATTGGGGACTACATGTTGAAAATGATGAAACAAGAGAGGAATGAAAAATCATGTAGTCGGTTGTATTTTGGGAACCTCTTGACCCGATATTTAGAGAAGGCGGGCGTCCCCGCAGATGAGGTCGGGGATCGCATTGTCCTTGATTTTGGGAGGCCTTTTGACATTGCCTCGGTCAAGGGGGTTATCACCACAGCACCGGTGAAGCTGACGGCGGATGATTTGCGAGAGACTAGTGCCAACTTGGCCGCGCGTCAGTATTTGATGATAGAGGCTATGGCCCGTCAGTCGGGCATTGATATGACTATTATTGACCGCCAGGTCCCGCTGACGGAGACCTCGAAGGTCCTGTTGGGCGAGGTTGAGGCTGGAACGGTGGACCCGCGGGAGGATGAGAACACTGATTTCGATATTGTGGCCGATGATCCAGATAGTGAGTATGGGACTGATCATGAGGCGGAGGCCTAGGTCCACTCTCCCGTGCACCATCCAGCTTTCAGGGCAGTTTTCTTGTACTCGTACTTTTGCACTTACTTCTTTGTCGCACTGGGACATTGCTTAGTTTAAGTGTGGGGTGGGGTACTGCCCTTTATCTAGTTTTTATTTTGAGGTTTAGGATGCATGTACCTTAGGACTTTTTATTTTGTCACTTGACTTTATTTTTATTTTGTTTCTTGCTTTACTATATGAAAAATGAAAAAAAAAATTAGAAAACCAATGAAAAATTCCAAAAAGATTTTCCTTTTAGTTTTTATTAGTGGTACATGTCATCCGCCCCGTGGTTTTTCTTATGACCGCGGTTCTTTTCCACGGGGTGACCTTTGAACCGGGTAGTTTTTTCATTTTTAGGATTAGAATAGTTAGTTTTAGATGACCCTAGGCTAAGGAAAAAGGTAGAATGCTAGGTGCCTTTGATTTGTTTGATACCGGTGGACTTGGACTTGATTGCATGTGCTATTGGTGGTGTCCTTGGTTTTAATTTGATGCATGCTTAGAAAAAAAGGAAAAATTGGAACAACCCCCTTGAGATGCTTGAGTCCGCTTGCTTGACTTGATTGCTAACTTTGTGCATGAGTGCTTAAATTTCCACAAGTTTCATTCTAAAAGCTTGGTTGAGAGTTGTTGATTGAGCCTTTTTGTGTGGATTGCGTGCAATGTGTGTTGTGAGGCATGTTCTTATTTGCTCCATGTTGCATATTAATGTCTAGAACTTGCCCCGTGTGTGTGCAAAGCGAAATCCTAGGTTAGCTCTAGTCGGGAGATGATACAAGGCTTTCTTTTACTTGCCTACCCTTACATATATATACCTTGAAAAAATTGTTGTTGTGATTTGAATTGACCCTTTTTGATTGGCACCCACACCCCGAGCCTACCCATTTGTTCTTAATTGACTCTTTTGGCCTTTACTCCTTAAGCACTTTATTGATATTGTGTTGTTATGTGGGAGTTGTGGTTGGATTTTGGGAGGTTTTTGAGTGGAACTAATGAAGGAGAATACTTATGAAAATTGTGAAGTAGTGGAAAACATTGGCAAGGATGGAAGTTAATGAAATTGAAAAAAAATGAAATGAAAAGAAAAAAATAGCAAAAGTGAAAAATTGTGGAAAAGAAAGAAAAAAAAAAGAGAGAAAGATATCCCGTCCTTGCTAGTGTGTGATTGAAAAGGAAATATGCTACTTGTTGAGAAGGTGTATGTGTGATACTTGTGATTGGGTGGTTTGTTGAGACTTGTGTTTGAATTAAATGTGATGTATTAAAGTGCTTAGGGAGGTAGTCACTATTACCATATGTATCCTACCCGCCCTTTAGCCTACATTACGACCTTTCTAAAGTCCTTGTTAATCCCGATTGGAGTGAGCCTACATTAGTGGAGTCCTACACTACGGGCAAGCCTATGGTACGTTGTGTGTGACATGTGAGCCTTTCATGAGAGTGAGAGAATTCATTTGTTATTGCCCCGTTCTATTCATGATATTTGTCTTTGTGTGTGATCTATGGGGGGCACTCTCTTTCATATTGGTGAGGGCACGTGGTTTGCATGAATTCGGTGAAGTTGATGACTTTTGATTGAGTAGATAGGTGTAATTTTGTGGGAGCATGGTTGCATTGAGTTGAGTTTGTGCATTTGAGCTATTTTGGGGTGGTTGTTCTCATTATTTTTGAGTTTGGTAAATTGTTGGCATGTTGTGGATCCATGGTAGTCATGTGCGCATTGGTTCAATGGTCGGTATCAACCATAGTCATAGGCAGACCTGTTTTACCTAGGTTGGGGAGTTAGTTTTGACTTGCTCGAGGGCGAGCAAAGGTTCAAGTGTGGGGTGGTGATGTTCGGCATTTTATGCCTACTTTTCCTTAATATTTCCGCACATTTGAGCTTGTTTTGCACTTGTTTGGTGGCTTGTGAATATGATTTTACGCTGATGTTGTGTTGTTCGTGTGTAGGTCGTTACGCGATACATTTGGAGCGTTTCGGAGCTTGATTTAGCATGAATTGAGTGGATGTTGATTGAAGATTGGATCGAGCACACAAAGGCACGACACGAGCCGAGTTTTGGAGCGAAAAAGAGCAACTTTTGGCTGGCGCTTTAGAGCCCGCGCCGCGCAGCCTACCGCGCGCAGTGGCCTGGCGCTTTTGGCATGCGACGCAGGGCTAAGGCACGAGGGCTGGTGGCGTGGTCTGGTTGGTGTCACGCTTTTCGGGGCGCGGGGCGCCCGTTGTAGCGCCCCTTGTGCACGATTTTACTCCCTATTCCTTCTAGTTTTGGGTTTAACTTATTACCAAGGGTTTGGAAACAATATAAATAGTTTATTACTTAGTTTTTGTAAGAGGTTCTTGACTTTGGAGCAATATTGAGAGCGACACACTTCATTGAACAAGGGTTATTCCCAATTCTTTCATCTATTACATCAATTATTTCATTATTACACCAAATCTTTGCCTTGTGATTATGAATATGTGTGGCTAATTTCCTAACGTTCTGGGGTTAGAGTTTACATGAAAGTTGATTGTTGAAGATTGATTTCCATTGATTGAATCCCATAACGGGTTACTTATTCTTCCTTGATTTAACTTGTATAATTGTTAGAGCTCGATAGTTATACATCATCTATGGTTTTTGGGTTGAACTCGAAAGAGAGAATCTAATTACGTAATAAGGAAGAATAGAACTAGTTTGTGACCCCGGGCATCGGGGAATCAATTCGCGGGTAGGATAGACATATACTTGCTTGCCTAGTTTAACTAATTACAGGATCGTTAATGCGTGCATGTGATTTAACCCGTAGACATACAGGGATTAGAGTAGCTTGCATAGATTGTGAAGAACTGAAAGGTTTTCATAATTACAATTAACCTGTCAGTTAGTAACCCGGGATTTAAGAAGTGAAATCAGTTGAATACATCAACTGGATTGTTCGTAACTCTGACCCTGGATCGCTCCCTTGATATTGTTAACAACCAAAGTTTTGCCCCATTGCTTGATTTCATTCCAGCACTTTAATTATTGTATTTTAGTATAAAAACTCTTACAACCATTGGAAAAAGACCCCTGGATAGTTTGTTCAGGAATTGTTTATTAAGCACTAGTCTGAATAGTCCTCGTGGGAACGATACTCGATTTATCACTTTATTACTTGTCGACCACGTATACTTGCGTGTGCGTTTGGGAGCAACAAGTTTTTGTTCCGGAGAGACTCCCCAGGCAGTTGCTTGATTTCAAAGATATCCTCAACTCTTGTTTCTGTTTTCTGAGCGCCTGTGTGTGCTTTGACGAATAACTCCGCCATCTCGGCAAAAGACCCTATTGAATTTGGTGGCAGCATTGAATACCACCGTAGAGCGTCGTCCGCTAAGGTTTCCACGAACTTCTTCAATTGCACTGATTCGATCTCCTCGTCGGTGAGATCGCTTGCCTTTATGAAATTGCTAAACATCATCAAGTGATCATTGGGGTCAGTTGTTCCCCGGTATCTTGGTATGTTTGGCATTTTGAATGTTTTGGGGATGGCCTTTGGTGCTGCTTCTTTCTTCCAGGGCCTTTGAGTATACCGTTGAACGTCGACTTTCTTCAAAGTGGGTGGTGCGCCGGGGATCTGGTTAATCCTCTAATGAAGAGAGCGCTGCAGGGCCTCCTGACTTTCTTTGAACTGCTTGGTGAGGGCCTCCATGACTTCGCTCATCTCTGTTGGCACCGCTGATCCTGCATTCTGATTTTCAGCTCGCCTCGAGGCATGAGATGGTGAAGCATCCCTTGGACGTCCCATGGGTGGATTTCCCGTGTTTGGCAGGTTCTGTCCTCGCAGGCTGTCGATAGCTTCCCGTATTTGCCTGTTGATCTCAGCCTGTTGCCGTATGAATTCAAGGATAGCGTCTTGAGAGTTCCTCGAATTCCCAGGGCCATTGGGTCTTCTAGATCCTCCAGCCCCCTGGTCGACATTTCCTTGGCCAGGATGGCGGCTATTTCTGCTACCTTGCTGACTGTGCTCGTTCTCCTGCTCCGCTGGGAGCACATTCTCGTCCTCTGCAATGGGGATCACGTCGTCGTCTGCAAGGGGAACATCTTGCTGCTCGTCCCCGGCCAAATTCTGGTTTACCTGCTCCGCAGCGTTGAGGTCTTGCTGCCCTTCAATGGGAGCGTTGTTGTGCGAGTTGTTATCTGCCATTTTAACAAAAAGAAAACGGGGAGAACCAGCGAGCGAAGAGAAAATGAATAAAGAGTAAAATACGACGAGCGATTAACCTACGGAAGTTATTGACCGGCTCCCTCTGTGGTCGCCAAATTGTTTAACCGTAATTTCGTTTTGTTAGGTTAATTTACAATTAAATTTATAAAGCGGAGTCACGGTCAATAATCGAGATTAAACGCTCTTAATGGAGAAATATAAATGACAGTAATAAATGCGATAGAATAAAGATGCAACCAATGCAGTATAATAAATGAATAGCCGAACGAAAAAGGAACCGTGCTCAGGCCGTTTAGACTTGATTAAATTCCCTTCCTCGTACTCTTATGATATTCAGTCAATGGAACAATAAAAGAGATCTTTCGATTATCAGTAGTAGTAAATATTCGCAGGAGATAAAGAATTGAATGCTAGTAAATATTTTGAATACAAGTGTAGGTTCAGAGAGCATTAGATTCAATGCTTGTGACTTAGATTACAATATATAGGTAGCTATGTGTCCGTTCACAAGCAGTTGTAACTCCTTAGTCGAGCAGTTGCGTTGTTTGTGGACAAGATTCCCATTTCGAACTGCCTTGATTGATGAGCCGCGACTTTTCTGGCCGTGGCGACTGTTCATCTGTCCGTTGTAACTGTTTATCTTCGATCTTATCCATTGCCTTTATGTCCATTCACAGCCATGTGTCGTCTATATGTCGTCCTACGTGGATGCTTAGTCACCAACTTTGGTGACGACGGATTTAACCCAATACACATATTATAACTCCTATATTTTAGACCCCTTTTTGGTTCAGAATCTTTTTCCATTTTCGTCTAAACACTTTCTCTCTCCCATCCAAACGTTAATACAGCGTGCTTAAGGTAATAATTGCATACTAGAAACCCCGAAAAAATTTACCCACAACGGGTGTATATACCTAATCATAGCAATTAGCTATGGTGAAGTGACATAATGAAGAGATAATGTCTATTAATTAACAATGGTTGAGTGATAATAGTGTATCTATAAACAAATGACGTGCATTTATTAGTTGGGTGTCTACACCCAGTGTGGGTAAGTATTTATCCTAGAAACCCATACACATCAATTCATAAATCAACATCACAAATACAACTCATAGGTAATGATATACAATAGAAATACAATACGGATACACAGTAAAACAACAACCATACAACTGATATACAAATGCCATACCATTACTATACAACAGACATACAACTATTATACATATATGAAAAAACACCAAACTACCAAAAGCAACATAACACCATTATAATCACCATAAAAATAGAAAAGAAAAAAAAAGAAGAAGAAGAAGAAGAAGAAGAAGAAGAAGAAGAAGAAGAAGAAGAAGAAGAAGAAAAAAAAAAAAAAAAAAAAAAAAAGAAGAAGAAGAAGAACTACACATATATACACAAGCAAAACACAAGAGATACAAACGCAATACAATTGATAAATATACCATATAAATCATATACAGGTCACATACATCTTCCATACAGGTCACATACAATTGCCACACAACTGGCATATAAGCTGAAAAATTATAGAAGCGGCAAAAAAAAAATTATCTCTAACTTCGACCCATTTTAATATGATATGGGAGTTCCATTAGCGACTTCTACATCCATGAACAACGAGGGGGACGGATCAGCTACTGTCGGAGAAGAAATACGAAGTGATTGCCTCATCAGATAAGGACGTAATGACTGCTGCCGGATCTCATCAAATCCTACAAATAATATACAACTTCTAATAATGATTTTTATTTTGATTTAATTCAATTTTGTGTTTGTAGAATATCCAATCAATTTTTTTTATGTAATGGGGAAGCAATGTATAACATTATTTATCGAAGAGAGAGAGAGAGAGAAAAAAAAAGTAGAAGTTTTTACCATACTAGATAATATTTATGAGATGTAATTGAATTCCTAAAAAAAATAGGTAATGCATATTCTTTCAATGTATTGTATATCTTCTTATTATATGATTTTTATTAAAAAAAAAAAAAAGGTGAAAATAAATATTGCTATATTTGTAAATGATAAAATATTGTTATTTTTTTGTAAAGTAAATTCTAACTTTGCATTGTTATGTAATTTAACGTTTTTTTTTTAATAGGTAAAAGGTCCATACTTATCATTAGTGTTAATTGAGTTAATATTTATATTCAAAATAATCCCCAAGTTTTTTTGTCTGTCTTTGGCCCCAAATATATTTGGCCATATTTCTCTAAAAAAGGAAAAAAAATTCCTAGCTAAAGAAGCTTTAGCTCTCCCCTATTTCTTTTACTTTGTCTTTTCTCCTTCTTCTTATGTTTTTTTCTTCAATCTCAGCTCGTCTAGATGAATATAACCTCGTATCTATTTCTTATCCTTTGTCTAGATTATTGAACATTGAAGCTTTTAACTGGGTTTGACAATTAGAACTCAATTTTTTCAATTATTTTTAAGTGAGTGTTGTTTAAAATGATTGGGAATAGTATTCGAGAGTTAAATATAAAACTAGTAAAATTGACCTCCCTCGCGCTGTTATAAAAGACTCAATGAAATATTGCACAGTGATATTGTCAAAAGCTAAATATTAAAATTAACGAAAAATTATTTTTTGTAAATCATGTTAAATGTTGATCAAAATAACGTAGTACTTTAATTTGTAGAATTAATATATTTTAAACAAATTTGTTCCAAATATTTGAATTCTTGAAGAGGTTGCTCTGAGTGTTATATCAAATTTAACTTTCATCGAGTAGATATGGCATTCTAAATATCTTGTAGTTCCCGATTTTTCGGACCGTCAGGGCACCCACCCGACTACTCGTGGGCGAACCCGATTTCCAAAATAGAACAACGAAAATATTTAAGACAAAATCAAAGATTCTGAAAATAAATAGTCGAAGAGGAGATACCTTAAATAAGGAAATTTATAAATGAAATGACAATAACTGACACAGCCCAATATCCCTCACAGACAGTCATGGAGCTAGTAGATCCTTTTATACAACACAACTGAAAAAAAGATAGAAAACTACTCAAGACCCGGATAACTGGTGCGACATGTGCATCAGTTCACCTCCAGCGTTAACTCGACAGCTCAGACCAGATATAGGTGGTTATGTACTCTGCCAAGCCTAAACTCTGCAAAATAAAGACAATATGAGAAAGGGTCAGTCACGAAGACTGAATAAGGTCCGAAGAATCCCTCAGCCTTACCCAGTATCAAAGATCACTAAGTGTCTCAAGCAACAAGTCCTGAGGGCTTTGCAACCCTCGTCCACACATATACATGTCCCAACGCATATACTTGCTAATCTATAAGCACTAAATGTAATGATCTCAAGTAATCCGCCTCACAGGCCGGTCGACCCTCAGACACGTCTCATAAGTGCTGTAGCATCTAGGTCGCCGCCTATACAACTGCTCGTTGCACGAGCGTCCGCAAATCAACATATTAGTATTCAGAACAAGAATGATAGAAAGTGAGCAACCACATAATAATGCTCCATCAGTACTAGACATCATAATGTCTGATATGTAACTATTTTTATATTGCTTTAACTTTACATTAACATAGAAAATAGAGAAATTTGAAGGAGAAAGTGTCGAACCTTCTTTCCAATGTTACTTTCTTCGTAATTTATTTTCTTATTTCCTTCCGTTTTAGCTCTCTTCCCGTTATATATTACTCATTGCCTCGATAAATGATATTTGGAAGTCGAATGTATGTTGGACATGCAATTTCTATGAGCCAATATCAAAATGCGAAAAAATATTCAGAACTATATTTTCCAAGAAATCATAAAACAAAGACATTCAATATAAACCGAACAAAGAAGTCGTTGATGGCTCTAAATGTTTCAAACATCAGTTAAACAAATGTAAGAACTGAAATTTATTGAATACATCACAATTTTATCAGGACAACTTTTGAAGGTACAATCAAAAACGAAAATACACCTCTTATATTTTAATGAAAAAGAATGATATGGTATCCTTATTATATAACATATACATTAACTCATAATTCTCAAAATATATAATCAAATATTATGGGTAATAAATTATTCAAGGTAAAAACTTTTACAGTGTAAAAAAGGCGCCTACTACCTTATTTTTAGCACATGCATGCACTCTAAAGATTATCAATGCCACTACTTTTGGCCATCGTCGTGGCCGTGGAAAAAATTTAACCAGTCTAATTGTCTTTTAAGTTGCATATCCACTTGCATCATCCAAATAAATCTCCCTCATCCTTCTTGTCAGGGTTGATAATTTGAAATCATTGCAATATATTATACATTAGTTCTCTGGCTATGAAGAAATGCAAAAAGGAAAAAGAAAAAAGATGTAAAGAGGATGAGAATGAAGCAAAATACAAAGCAAAGACAGATCACAGGATAACGAAGACAAAAAAAAAAAAAAAAAATCACATACCCAGTAAATACACCCATGATGGATTCACCAAAATTCTTTTTCAATATCTCGTCACTCCAAAATGCGTAAAATATAAGTACTCATCAATTAGTCAATCATTTTAGAAGAGAATACACTAAATTAGCAATGATTCAATTGTTAACATATTTAACAGAGGAGCTAGAGCTGAACGCACTAAAATAGGAGCTATAGCTGAACGCACTTAAAAAAAATATAGTGTAGAATTAAGACAAAAATCACAAGAAATGAAGGGTGTGTCATGGAAAACATTTTTCATGGAAAATATTTTCTTGGAAAACCATGTTTGGTTGGTGAGTGGAAAATATTTTCTAGTGTTTGGTTAGAAGTAGAAAATATTTTCTAGAAAATAATTACCATATGTTTCTCCTACCCAACCTCATACCACCCCTGCCCCCAAAAACTAATTAATGATACATGAAATATGTACTTCTATGGATAGTAAATATATAACTATGACTCGTCCAATATTTGTTTCAAGGCTCGGTTAATTCAAATTATTTTTCTAGTACTTGTACTAAAACTAATAAATACTACACAGTAAGTGCATAACATCGAGTGAGAAACCAAAAGTTAGCCAACTTGCTAAACATTATAGTATAATAAAAGGAATTGTTCATTTCAAAAAAAAAAAAAGTTAAACTTTTGTAACTACACATGACAAACTACTTAGACAAGCAACAAGCTGTATCTAGCTATTCTGCAAATCTATTGTGTATCATAGTGTTCTTGCTTGAATTTATCCAACCACAACTTGCAGAGAGCCTGACTTTTTACCATGAACGCCTTAGTTAACGGGTCTCTTTCCACCAAAAAATTAACAGCTTCAGATAAGAAAGCTTCCTCATAACCTTCAGTTGACATAACTTCTTCGTGCAACTTCTTCACATCTAATCGAGTATCAGCTATTCTACTGATTGCAGTTGCTACTTCTACGAGCTTTGATTATACATCAACAAACAAGTCTTGCATATCAGAACGACTTCGTTTGCGACTTGTCTTGACTTGAGGAGTTTCACTAACTACGTCTTCCACCTCCTTTTTCTTTGATGGTCCTTGAATGTCATCGTTGTTACCTTTCTCCGAACAAGAATCCAAGCTAATATCGTCAAAAGACTTGGCACAATCACCCCTAGCTCGATCATTACCACAAACAAGAGATATTTCTTCAAACATATCAATCTTCTTGTTGATGAATTTCCCGTGAGCGGGATGGGCCTATATATGACAATTAGAAACAAGCATAGGAACCTGAAAAGGCAGCCCTTTTGGCTAGTTGCTGAAAAATTTGAGAGCTGTTTGAAAAAGAAACTAATCATTAACTATATTAGTCGTCCGATAAAACAAACAGCAGAGATTGATAGATAATGGAACAGTAAAACTTATTAAGTAACCGATCAAAACACACAGAGAGAGGTCTATCTAACTGATCAGCAAAACCAATTGACTAACAGATCAACGCTCGCGCACACAAACAACATATGTAGTCTAAAAACATAAGGTCCCACTGATGTGCACAACAAAGAACAGATTCAAGCTAAGAATCATGCTATATAAAGTAAGCAATTGCCAGCATGAAATAATACTACCAGTTTTTGGTACCAAATTATCCACTGCCAGTTAGACTTAAGAAAGTACTCCTTTATTCCCAGGTGGAATTAGTCAATTGATAACATCATTACCAATGCTCGCTTTATTCCATAAAATCAACTACAGTATGACCAATATTCATCTTGTACAATCTTATTTTCAACAAAGATTGATATAAAAAAAAGGAAAAGGAAAATTCCCCCCTCCCCCCTCCCCCCGAGATTAGCTAGCGTACCAGACAACATTAGAAAGCTGCTTAAGAAAGAAAAATAACAGAACAACTGACATATCAAAGAAACACTGGACTTGGAGAGGCTGAAAGAATTTAAGATGACTGGATTAAAATTTAGAAACTATGATTACTTTTAAGAATGGTTTATTACTTCCAGTTTATTCATGAATTAGTAAAGTTAAACACACAAGATAATTAACTCACAGATCCTACATGAGACAGGCCAACGTTATGAAGGACTGAACTGAAAAATCCAACAGAAAGCAACACTTCAATCCCACCAACACAAGTTCCATAAAGAAGGAAGACCATAAAGTTTAAAGACTGCAATATACAACCAAGAAGGAACATTTTACCTGAATATGGGCAGCATAGACGTCAGGACTGGCAGTAATCATCTTGTAATTATCGTTCCATCCAAGACCACTTTTGTTTAGTAGAGTTTGCACCGTATTCCATGTGCTTTTTATTGTTTTAAGATGGTTTTCCACGTGCTTAGGTGAACACTCCACTCCAAATCGTTGATTAATGCCCTCCGCAACACGATTAAATGAGATCGCTTTGAATTGAGTAGTTGCTTTATTCCCTTGCTTTACTTCATCGGCTCTCTCCATCATCAAATATTCCATTGGTTTTGTCCACCTAAATTGCTTCTCTCCCTTTTTCCCCATTTATTTACTGTCACATGAACAATTTTTCAAATATTAAGTACACCAATTCAATTCAGCAAACATAACAAGGCTTATCATATTACAAAAGCACTACTGTCTAATAACCAAGATGGTATGGTACATAAATTAGGTGAATAATTTCTACGATTTCGAGTAGAAAAATATGATGGAAAAGAGCTTACGGATCACAGGGATGTGCTTTAAATTGAGGTCCAGCTTGATGAAATTGAAAATCTTGGCGCCGTTGGAAATAAGAAGGGAGGCTTCAGCAAGTATGATATCTATACAAGGCCCCTGAGAGTTCAGTGCATCTAACACATCTACTGCTGAAGACACTGGTGTAACAGTGCAGCAAGAAGCAAACATACTAGTAGGTGAAAAAGACTCCATTTTTGAGAAACTACACTTCTTGATAGTCGTTGTTATGCTATTTCCCTACTCTTAAAAGAAATCTTTTAATCAATTCAATCTTCAGTGAATCAAACTCACAAGGACAAATTAACAATAAAACCATATCAAAGACGCCAACAAGCCAAAAAAACTATAGTGGTCAGTACACTTGAACTTGAACAAATCAAAACAAATAAATGGGAACTTGAAATTTAGATGCATGTCAAACATTGTCATCTGCTTTGTCTTATACAGTTTGCATGCCCACTGCATGCTAATTACACCACTGCATGCTTTGTCTTTATTGGAAAATTGTATTGTTCAATAAGAAAATTTAGAAACATTTTCATAAACGAGAGACTACAATTACAAAACACAATTTCGATATGTCTAATGACATATTTTAACTGATATACATATCATCCTATGCATAAACTGAACTTTAGACAAGCAAGCTGAAGCGATTACCATTTTCAGTCAATATCATACTATTTAACTGGAAATTAATATACCTGGTAAAGAGTAAACTGAAAACCTACAATTTTTAACCTAGTGTTTTTTAAGAAGCAACAATATCAACCGTTCAGAAAAAAGAAACAACAAACAGAGCTTAAAGCGATGAAGCAGAGCTTAAAGCGATGAATCAGAGCTTACAATCGTGAGGTTAAACAACAAACAGAGCTTAAAATCGTGAGCTTAAACAACAAACAGAGCTTAAAAAAATAATGAAAAGTTCAAAATCGTGAGGTCGAAAAATACCTTTGTATGTGATATGTGAAATACCAAAAGTTAAGCTAGTGGAGAGTGGCAGAGATCAGCGGAGAACAGTGGAAAGCGGCGGAGAGCGGCGGAGAGTGCAGGGAGAGGCAGAGAACTTTGCTAGAGAAACCCTAGTAGAGAGAGGGGGGGAGAGAAAGTAGAGAGATAGGGGAAAGAAAGAAATGATCTGATTTGGGGGAGAGAAAGTAGAGAGAGGGGGGAAAGAAAGAAATGATCTGATTTGGGGGAGAGAAAGTTGGAGCGCGTGTTTTTTGGTTTTTTGAAAATTATTTTCCCAACTTTTTTTTAGGAAAAACATTTTCCTTTATTTCGAGGAAAATGAATACTTTGACAAAATATTTTTCTAATTATATATATCAACCAAACAAAGGAAAATGGAAAAACCAAACACACTCGAAAATAAAGAGATCTTGGCCTACCCAAGCCTCACAAATTGGCTCTACTTCCATCCCCTCGGCATATTAATAACAGAAAGTAGTGTCACTGATAATCTTTTGTTAATAAGAGACCACACCAAACCGGTTAATAAGGAAATGATGATATAGGTGCCATACAACTTTATTTGCTCTAATTTGTTTGTTGAATAATTCAATGAAAAGCAAAAAACTGAAAATGGGATTAGAATGGTTGAACATTATTAGAGGGAAACCAAATATTTATGAGACTTTAAGAGGAAACAGTTGTCAATTTATCAACGAAAATATGGAAATACTATATATGCTGAATTACTTCTGTATTGGGTAAAAATCGACCCACGGCGATTTGCCCCGGTCACGCAAGTCTCAACGACCGAACACGTCGCGACTAAACAATCGCCGAGGCGGCTAAGCGAATCGCCGAAGCCTTGGAACCGAAGATGCGTTACCGAAGGCGAGCCATGAGCTGAGCTTCGGTAACCATCACCTCGGTCAAGCAACAGGGCCAAGTCACCGAGGTCGTAAACTCTCACCTCGGTGGATCCCCTCGGTTCATCCGGCTTTGCAGCCCACTACTTCACCCCCACTAACTCAGCTACTACACCTCAAGGTCGTGGGACAACATGGCGATAGGTAGTGGAGATCATGGGCAGAGGCTTACATCTATAAATATCAGTTCATTTCATGTAATAGGAATCCAGAAATTTATACCGAAACTCTGCCCAAATTTGTACTGAACATCCATATATTGAAATCAAGTTATTTTACGTATTTTTCATCTGTTTCGTGCATTATTTACCGCTTTGATACAAAAATTTGCTTATATTCGAATCCAAATTCAATTTGTGTACCTAAAAACGATTTAGGCTCATACAACTACATCAGTGAATTGTTCTTCAAATATGAGCAAAAAATGCATAAAACAAAAAGAAAACTATTTTGTTCATTTACATTTTTTATAGAATAGTGGCAATAGAGGCATGTTACATCACCTTGGCTATGACCACAATTAATAAAGCATAGTCTGGATGAGCCAAAAGCAAAAATTGAAGCTTCCGAATTGTGTTGGCTCACGTAGTCATCCCTGAGAGTATCTACATCTAAGATTCAAGTATAAATAATATCACTTAAAAGTTATTATTAATAGTTTTTTTTAGATAAAAAAGATATCGGATATTTAAACTAATGTAAACAAACAACGAGGGAAAAATGACCAAAAAAGTAAAAACACACGAAACACAATAAGAAAAATATGTGATGATTTCTACCTTGTTGCTCTCTGCCTGCAGTACTAATGTGTCTTCATTTGATTCTTTATACATCCAGCTAATTCGCTGGTATTAGCTTTTTTACGAACTGTAAAAGAAAAATAAAATTACTTAAAAAGCAACCATGTAAAACTAAAATGATAATACACAACAAAAAGCCTTATTATTACCTATATGTAAAGTCCAGCCTACTGCAATAGAACAAACGAAGAAAAAAGCCTCAACAATTGATAATATATAGAAAGAGAAACCAAGAAAATATATTTTTATTTCATCTTACTCATAGTGCATAGGTTAGTGTTCTGAATACATAAAACTCGTAAACAATGATTACGAAGAATAATCTACATTTCGTTCATTTACCTCAACAATATCTATAAGCATCACCATTAGAAAACTTCCTTACTATTTCGTTTTATCTCACAACCAGTATCTCTTTTACATTATACATGCATGGGACGAACACCTTGAAACAAAATAGGGGATATGGAGATGCACATCTAATCATAACCAAAATTGACTGAATAAAGACTCTCTTCAGATATTCGTAAATACTATTATATTGGTGCTATAAAAACGATAAAAGAAACAAGGAAAGAACCTGTAGGGATTTCAGGGAAAGAAAAATGCATGGTGATAATTAAGAGTAGCTGAATGTATAAGAGGTCAATTTACTGTTTCATTATTCATGGAGAAGAATATGAATAGTCCAACCGTTTCTTTGTCAATTATATTTAAGACTTTTAAGTTATTTATAAATTAAAATATTAAATAATAATGACTGGAGTAAAAATAGCTACATTTATTTGTACGATAAAATAAATAGAAAAGGGAAAAAGGTTGAAAGATCAGAAAAAAGATAGTAAAGACACTTCTTGGCCTAGAAAAAAGCTTAAAACATAGAATTGTTTTTTTCTTTACATTTTGAAGTGAATGGTCGTCATAGAGGCATGCCACATCACTTACCTATAGATCCCAATTAGTATTTATATATATTTGAGATAATTTGGAGTTGATTTGGAGAAAATTTGGACTGATTTTCATCAAACCCATAGTTGAAAATTGTTACCAAATTCAAACATCCAGATTGATGTATAAACGTTTCTCACAATGTTTGAATCAATTTGATATATGCTTAAATATCTCTCAAGATGTTTGAAAGCTTTGATCTCATGATATTTTAAACACCTCAATGAATGTATAAACATGTCACATGATGTTTCAAGTATCCTTATGAAATGACCTTAGGTAGTCGTTTCGGGAGGTAAGACTCTGATTGACTTATCGACATCTTTAAAATCTTTGTAAGGTCCATCAGGACTTGTCTGTAAAATTTGAGCTAAATCGGACCTCGTTTGGTAGGTATCGGAGAAGGTTTCAGTTTTGTTGTCGGTTAATCTTAAAAAGAGGTTTTTGAGCTAGATTTTGGTGAATGAGATCCGATTCAAAATTTAAAAGCGTTGTTAGATTCGTCTGGTTATTTTTGACCTGGGTGACGAAGTGAGTTCTGAGGTCGTTCGGATAATTTCCGCTAAAATACCGAAAATTAATAATTTGATTTCTTTCCGTTTAATTCATATCTCGAGTTTCAGGAATCTAATTCACGATCCGTCTTAGCGAGCACGTCACATAAAATTTCTATAACTTACTTGAGAAATTTGGGATCATTTCGAATTTTGTAGGATTCGGTTTTAATTTTAGTCGAAGCAGCAAGTTTTCAAAAAAAAAGAAATAAAAAAGAAAAACATTAAAAATATAGAGGCGCTGTTGGAACAAGTAAAACGAAAGAGAAAATGAAAGAACGAAACGAGAGAACCAGAGAACAAAAAAATATCAGAAAAAGAGAGAAGGAAAGGAACAGGAGAAGGAAAAAAAATAGAATTTTCACCCCGAAATATTAAGAGCGAGATCGTTTGGAAATGAATCCAAAAATAAAGCAGTTGTTGAGTAGCAGTGTTGACATTGGAACAAGGTAGGTGATTATATCCATTTCTTTGGTGCCGTTTGGCCTTGTGGATATTCTACCACGTGTTTCTTACGTGTATAGCTGTCGATTGGCGTACTTATTACGCGTTAGTTTTGGATGTACAATGTAATATTATATGTTATGCCTTGTTGTTGGTATTCCGTTGAGCATAGAAGCATTGTACTCTGGTTGTGAGCTTGACATAAACTTCCCGGTAGTCGATGAGAGTCTCGCACCGGTGAATCGTCATTATTGCATATACTTCCGGTAGTCGATGAGAGTCCTGCGCTGGTAAAGGTTCAATATTGCACAATATTGAGGGTAAGAGGATTCCACCCTAGGAGTAGGAGGATTCCGCTCCTTGCATCATATTGAGGGTAGGAGGATTCCGCTCTAGGAACAGGAGGATTCCACTCATGCATCATATTGAGGGTAAGAGGTTCCGCCCTGGAGTAGGAGGATTCTGCTCCATTTATTTGGCACATGTGACCCCATTGCATTATACTGCATTCATTCCATTTCATTACACCGGTCGTTGTGCATTGTGTGACTATAATGCGATGTTTTGTGTATGTATCATGTATTTCTGATTGTTGATATATTCGGGATGCCTATATGTTCTGTCTATCTTATGTCTCTTGTTGTTTATGAGTTTATGGTACCATACGTATTTCTACCTATTATTATCTAGCTCTGCCTTTTTTTTTATTGAAATAAGGTGAATTTGATTTATCTAATTTTCTTCTCCCTGGCTAGCATATCTGCTTCTTAGAGGTGGCTAGCCAGCCCTCACTTATTGAGTCCTTTCGACTCACTCTTTTGTCGTTCCTTGTCTATTTATTTCGTTTCATCAGGTTCGCTCCAAGATTGAGTTCGCTACGTAATTGAAGAGAAAGACGATTTTAACTTTCAGGGTGAGCCAGCTTTTGTTCAAAATGGCCTCCAGTTTTATGTCTATTATCTCAGTTATATTTTGCTCCCTTCAGGAGATGTTTATACTTCATTTGTATTCCTAGATGTCTGTCTGGATAGCCCTAAACCTAGTACATTGAGTAGTCAGCCGTAACTTCTTTTGTACAGCTTATGTATAGCTATGTTCGTGTCTCTTTAGGTCTTATCTTAAAGTTGATTTTATGTTTATTTTTGTGAATTCAATTCAAAAGGGTTCACCCGACGGGTCTAGGGGAGGATTTCAGGCGCCCGCACGGCCTAGCCGAAATTTGGGTCGTTTCAGTTGGTATTAGAGACCGGTTTAGAGTCTATCCAGACTAAGACAGTGTTTAGTAAAGTCTCGGTGATAGGTACGTAGACGTCCATACTTGTCTACTAGAAGCCATGATGGCATTTAGGAAGTTTATGTTCCTTCTTTTCTAATTGTGCGTCGGTCTGGAATGCAAAAATATTTTCGTTAATTCCATCGTAGTAATGGTGAACCCTCGTGCGAAAAATTAGGATAGGCTAGGAGTTCAGGATGAAGCTGTCTACCCTGGGGCTAGCGTTGCCCAATGCCCCGAGAGTTGTGGATCGTGCTGATGATCCAGTTACGGAGGCCCTAGTTGTGCCAGCGGTGGGCAAGGGGAGCAAGGCCTTGTAGTTCCCTCGGCTCTCTACGATGCTTTTTTTTTTTTAAGAATCTTGGCAGCACAGATATCGCAACAACATCCTATTTCCTAGGCAGCTCATCAAGTCGCCGCAAATATAGATGTTCGGACTCAGGGAGCTCCTATTCCACTTCTTGATGTTGCCCTAGTAAGTTATGTTCCAGAGGCAACATGTGTTATGCCTCAAGGTGTTCCGGTTGGTCGGCTATCCCGGTTAACAGTTCGGTCCGAGTGGTCGAAGAGGTTGCTTTATTTCACCTGGTTGAACCCGCCAATATTTTCAGGTCATGCATCAGATTGTCCATGTGAATTTTAAAATAATGGCAGCGTATCTTTCAGGTTCTTGATTATCTCGAGCAATATGGTGTTGATTATATTTCTTTCCAGTTCCAGGGTTCAGTATTATATTAGTGGACCTCTCTTTTATCATCTAGGCAGTGCTTGCCTAAGCTGACTCGGTGCGAGTTTTCTCGTAGATCTTTGAAAAGTTCCTTTCGCGCATCGAGCGAGATGAAAATTGTCGCCAGTTTGAGTGGATTGGACAGGATAGCTTGTCAGTTTCAGAATATGAGATTGAATTCTCTAGGATGGCTGGATATGCACTAGAACTAGTCCATGAACCTCCCGAGAAAGTTCGAAGATTTATTGATGACCTTTCTTCTTCCTTGAGGTCCTAGATGGCTCGATATATTGAGGTTGGGACTTCATTTAATGTTGTTGTTGATATTTCTCGGAGGTATGAGGCATACCATAAGTTAGAGCAAGAAGAGTCGAAGCGGGAGGGCAAGAGATCCCATGGCTCTAGTGGGCACTATGGTACCTCTTCTGGAGAGATAAGGGTTCTGATTATCATGGGAGGTCACCTGCTATGTTATCTCAGCTTGTGGTGCGTGATTCTCAGAGTGCGCCAATAGTCTGTCAAGATCAGACTCAGTCTTCTCTTTATAGCTATCAACAATCAGTCCAGCTTCTATCTTCACTTAAAAGGTGTTATCATTGTCGTGAGCCTGTCATCTTTGGAGGAGTTTTCCCTTACTTCGGCAAGTAGGTAGTCGTCCTTTGTCTCACCAGCAGACCGCCATCAGACACCTGCCTAGTCGTAGGGGATTTCATTTAGGGCTCAGTCATCCAGAGATATGCCACCATCCGGCAGGGGCTGAGAGCGTGGTGGTTGTGGTTATTCTGGAAGTAATTATCAGGGTAGCAGCTCACCGCAGCCACAGAGGCAGTTCTATGAACTGCCATGGCAGGATGGTGGGGGATCCTATGTAGTAGACCCAAGTATTTCTTCTTCCCTTATATGTGAGTAAGATTTGATTCTTTCAGTCGATTTGGAAATGGTTTGTCTTATCTTGCTTCTATAGTTTTCTTGGATATCATTTCTATTAATACTCGATTGCGGTAAAGTGGTGAGCGTTTGGTATGATTTATTCCTGGCATTTGTGAGATCCTACTAGTTTATCTAGTTTAAATGTGAGAGATTTGGGAGTGACTGTTGGTATTGTCTTCTTGGCATATTGTTGTGCCACCTTCTGTTATTATGTCAAGTTAGTCTACCTCTATCCTTGGAATTCAGTGTTGGTAGGATGATGGGATCCTAATTTACCACCATCAGAAAGTGTTATCGTTTCTTCCGGTGCAAAGTGACTAGCAAGTAATATTCGATCTATATGTGTCTTACTTTGGTTCAAGATGCTTACAGAATCATGCTATTCTATGAGCTTGTCTCAGTTTTAAAAGGGTCTTCTGTTAAATTGTCGAAGTTTCCTTCTTATAGGAAGGTTAAATTAGCATATATGTTGTTCCATAAAGCTCATTTTATGTCTATTTCTTCAATTATGATTCTTCGGTTAGCCTGACTCGGAAGTAGTCTAGCTCTAGTAGCCAAATAAATAAGAAGAAGAGCTTCCTGAAGCTCTAATTATTTCTATCCTCAATCCATTGTCATCTCTTCTTCTTCCGGCACTAGTGAGCTTGGGTGGTTAGTAGCCACTTATAATGTTCCCTGTGTTGAGCCAGAGTGCGTGTCAAGGTAGCCGGGTAAGTACATTGTTGTGTTTTAAGGCTACTAAGCGTAGTGAGAGGCGTCATTTGACCTCTGAGTCGATCCATCAGGCGGTGGTGCTTACGGCAAAGGTATGGAGTTGTGAACTCGAGAGTTGCAGTCGTTTGGCAACTCGAGAGGGTAATTTGGTAGCTCAGGTCTGAGCCGCATTATGTTTTTAGCTAAGTCTTCCTTAGTCCAGCAGGTTGTGCGAGGATGACTATTCCTATTCTAATTAACTGTATGAGTTTATGCCCTAAGTGGAGGAGTCTTCCTCCAATACCGAATGCTAATATTAAATCTCTAAAGCGTTGCTGAAGCGTAAGCTAATTCTTAGTTTCATCGACCTGTTCTATACGCAAAGTATATCGGTGAGGTGATTCGTCGACAGAATCATGTTATTCCATCCAGAGTTCTGTGTCTATAGTTTCATCAGCTTGTTCAATATCGCAAAGTATGTCGACAAGGTAATTCGTCGGTAGAATCATGTTAATCCATCCAGAGTTCCATGTATCCTTGTTCCAAAAATGTATAACTCTCCTCTCGAGGAAAGGTCAACTTAGTCAGAATAAGGTGGGCAACGGTGTTATGATATTATCCAAATATGTTTTATTCTAAGAGTTCGATGTGTGTGTTATAATTCTGATTCTATAATCATGAGACAATGTCTGTGGAATAGTTTATGAAGGTCGTGCAAGTTCTCTTGTTATTTGTGTGAATTTTTCTTTAGACTTAAGCTCGTTCGAGGAAGAACGAGAGTCTAAGTGGAGGAGAAGGGAACGACCTTAGGTAGTCGTTTCAGGAGGTAATACTTCAATTGGTGTGTCGACAGTTTTAAAAGCTTTATATGGTCCATTAGGACTTGTCTGTAAAATTTGAGGTAAATCGGACCTCATTTGGTAGGTATCAGAAGAACGTTTCAGTTTTTGTTGTCGGTAAATCTTAAAAGGAGGTTTTTGAGCTTGATTTTGGCGAATGAGCGCTGATTCGAAATTCGAAAGCGTCGTTAGGTTCGTATGGTTATTTTTGACCTGTATGAACTTTCGGAAGTGAATTCCGAGGTCGTTTGGATAGTTTCTGCTAAAATGCCGAAAATTAATAATTTGATTTCTTTCTGTTTAATTCATATCTCTAGTTTTGGGAATCGGATTCGAGATCCATCTTAGGGAGTATGTCACATAAATTTTGTATAACTTACTTGAGAAATTTGGGATCATTCCGAGTTTTGTAGGGTTCTGTTTTAATTTTAGTCGAAGCTACAAGTTTCCAGGAAAAAAAACGTTAAAAAGATAGAGGCGGTGTTGGCTAAGGTATTTTATCTCTTAGCTTTAAATTGAAGAAAAAAAAAAAGCAAATCGAAAGAGAAATAGAAAGAACGAAACGAGAGAACGAAAAAATATCAGAAAAAGAGAGTAAGGAAAGGAAAAGGAGAAGGAAAATAATAGAATTTTCATCCCGAAACATTCAGAGCGAGATCGTTTGGCAATTAATCTAAAAGATAAAGTGGTTGTTGAGTAGCAGTGCTGACATTGGAACAAGGTAAATGATTATATCCATTTCTTTGGTGGCGTTTGGCCTTGTGGATATTCTACCACGTGTTTCTTACGTGTATAGCTGCCGATAGGCGTACTTATTACGCCTTAGTTTTGGATGTACACTGTATATTATATGTTATTCCTTATTGTTGGTATTTCATTGAGCATAGAAGCATTGTACTCTGTTTGTGAGCTTGACATATACTTCCTGGTAGTCGATGAGAGTCCCGCACCGGTGAAGGGTCATTATTGCATATACTTCCCGGTAGTCGATGAGAGTCCCGCGCTGGTGAAGGGTCACTATTGCATATACTTCCCGGTAGTCGATGAGAGTCCCGCACCAGTGAAGGGTCATCATTGCATATACTTTCCGATAGTTAATGAGAGTCCTGCACTGGTGAAGCGCCATTATTGCATCATATTGAGGGTAAGAGGATTCCACCCTAGGAGCAAGATGATTCCACTCATGCATCATATTGAGGGTAGGAGGATCCGCCCTTGGAGCAGGAGGATTCCGTCCTTGGAGGAGGAGGATTCCGCTCCTTGCATCATATTGAGGGTAGGAGAATTTCGTCCCAGGATAGGAGGATTCCGCTCCATGTATTTGGAACATGTGATCCCATTGCATCATACTTTATTCATTCCATTTCATTACACCGGTTGTTGTGCATTTTGTAACTATAGCGCGATATTTTGTGTATGTGTCATGTATTTTTTATTGTTGATATGTTCGGGATACCTATATGTTCTGTCTATCTTATGTCCATGGTAATTTATAAGTTCATGGTACCATACGTATTTCTAGTTATTATCTGGATCTGCCTTTTTTTAGTTGAAATAAGGTGAATTTTATTTATCTGATTTTCTTCTCCCTGGCTAGCATATCTGCTTCTTTGAGGTGGCTAGCCAGCCCTCACTTACTGAGTCCTTTCAACTCACCATTTTATTGTTCCTTGTCTATTTATTTCGTTTCGGCAGGTTCGCTCTAGAATTGAGTTCGCCACGTGGTTGAAGAGGAAGACGATTTCAGTTTTCAGGGTGAGCCAACTTTTGTTCAGAATGACTACCAGTTTTATGTCTATTATCTCAGTTGTATTTTGCTCCATTCAGGAGTTTTTTATACTTTATTTGTATTCTTAGATGTCTGTCTGGATAGCCCTAAACCTAGTACATTGGGTAGTCAGCTGTAACTTCTTTTGTACAGTTTATGTATAGCTATGTTCGTGTCTGTTTAGGTCTTTTTTCTCCTCTTAAAGTTGATTTTATATTTATTTTTGTGAACTCAATCTAAAAGGGCTTGCCCGACGGGTCTAGGGGAGGATGTCGGGTGCCCGTACGGCCTGGCCGAAATTTGGGTCGTGTCACCTCAAGATGTTGAAACATTTCGCTTGATGTTTCAAATATCATGTTGAATTCTACATATTCATTGGGATGTTTCAAATAGCATGTGCGATGTTTCAACATCTCAATAAGTATTGTATATTATATAGTTTCTTAAGCATTAACTTATTGATCTAATAATACTCGAACATCAATTTGAGTAATTATACTAATAGTTAAATATTTGAATTAATGATAATTGTACAACTATCTAGTGATTATGCTAGTAGTTAAATGATAATTGAGTACCTACCGAGTGATTCTGCAAATAATTAAACAGTATACTATTGAATTTAATGATAATTTAGCATCTATCAAGCAATTCGATCATTAGCTCATTATTAACTTATTGACTTTATGACAATTAATTGTCTATCAATAGACTGTATGAATAGTTAATTATTAACTTAATGAATTATTAATAATAAGTATCTATCGCATGACTTTATGCATAGTTAAGCAAAATGTAGTGCATTAATGATAATTGAACAACTACTGAGTGATCATACAAGTAGTTAACATTAACTTATCAATTTAATGATGATTGAGCATCTATAGAACGATTCTACAAATAATTAAACATTAACTTAGTGAATTAATGATTATTTAACAACTATCGAGTGATTATACAAGTAGTGAAACGTTAACATATCAATTTAACGATAATTGAGTACCTATAGAGTGGCCCTACAAATAATTAAATATTATATTATTGAATTTGATGTATTAAGCATATATCAAGAAGTTCTACTATTAGTTCACGATTAACTTATTGATTTAATGACAATTAATTCTCTATCAATCGACTCCATGAATAGTTAACTATTAATTTACTGCTTATTTATATTGAGCAACTATCACGTGACTCTATGCATAGTTAAGTATAATGTAGTGAATTAATAATAATTGTTCAACTACCGAGTGATTATACAAGTAGTTAACATATTAACTTAATGGAGATTGAGCATCTAGCGCGCAATTCTACGAATACTTAATGGTTGCTTATTGAATTAATAACAGTTGAATATCCATCGACCAATTCTACAAATAGTTAACCATTAACTTTTTTATTTTAATTATAACCGAGCATTTATCACGCGATTCCAATAGTTAAACGTTAACTTATTTATTTAGTGATAATTGAACATCTATAGAGTGTTATCACTCCAAATGTGTAATTATTCATGTTATCACTTAGTGTTATCATTCCAAACGCCTTCAATTATCAATAAATACACAAGTTATATATCTACTTAATCATTGGTGTTATTACTCTCTATATATAACTAATCGTGTAATCACTCACAATATGATCAAACACTAATGAGATGTTCAAACATTACCATGGATATTGCAATAATAGAATGTGAAAACTAAATTTATATATTTTTAAACAACTCAAGTAGATTTTCAAACAAAACTTCTAATGCTTACAATATCCCTTCTGATGTTTGAACATCGTGCTGATGTTTACACATTTATGTGGACTGATTAAACACCTTGTAAGATTCAAACATTTATAAGGATGTTTAAACGTATCCCATATTGTTCACAACTTCTCACATTGAACATCGATCTGATTTTTACACATCTAAGATGTTTCAAATTTTATGTGGGATGATTAAACATATTGTAGATATACAAACACTCATACATATGTTTATACCGTATTCCCTAACATTTCCAACTTTTTGTAAGATGTTTTAACATCGTGGCGATGTTTACACATCTAGAAGATGTTTCAAATTTCATGTGGGGTGATTAAACACATCGTAAGATATTCAAATATTGATAAGTTTGTTTAAACGTATCCCTAATGTTTCTAACTTCTCGTTGATGCTTGACATCGTGCTGATGTTTACACATCACTGATCACATTTACATAATATTAAAAAATAAAAAACTAATTGTTCATCCCACCACAGGCGGAAGGAAGAGCTCTTAAAGAAGGTATAAAGGCGGCTCTCTCATCACGATAAAAGAACTTGATCTTATTGAGTGTCTCCATAATGAATCCTATTTACCTCTAAAAAATTCCTAGAGATGTTTAAGTTTCAAACATTGATAAGTATGTTTAAACGTATCCCTAATATTTCCAACTTCTCGTTGATGTTTGACATCGTGCTGATGTTTACACATCACTGATCTCATTTACATAATATTATAAAATAAAAAAAATTAATTGTCCATCCCATCATAGGTGGAAGGAAGAGCTCTTAAAGAAGGTGTAAGGGCGGCTCTCCCATCACGATAAAAGAACTTGATCTTATTGAGTGTCTCCATAATGAATCCTATTTACCTCTCAAAAATTCCTAGAGATGTTTATGTTTCAAATGTTTCAAACATGATGTTGAATTTTTATACATCTATTGAAATATTTCTCGATCTTATCGAGTATCTCCATAATGACCTTTATTTACCTATTAAATATCCCGAGAGATATTTATGTTTCAAATATTTCAAACATGCATATGATTAAATATCTCCCAGGCATCTATGATTTGACGCAAAACATCTTTTTGTATTTTCTTTCAATACGAGACAACTTTGTTGCTTCAAATAATCTTCCATAACATGTTTGAAACATTATGTGAGATGTTTACAGATACATTGGAATGTTTCAAATATCATTAGATTAAAGCTCTCAAACATCCTAAGAAGTAATTAAGCATATATCAAAATGTTTCAAACATTATGAGAAATGTTAAACATCAATCAGGATGTTTGAATCTAGTAACAATCTTCAGCTTTGGGTTTGATGTAAAATCAGTCAAATCCTATCCAAATCAACTTCAAATGATCTGATATCTTGTTTTCAACTTTTAAATACTAATCTCAATGATTTTAAACAACACCAATTTCAAAATGACAAAATTTGGTTTGAATTTTCAAACCCAATTCAAAATTAAAGTTGGTTTCACAAATTTGCGATTCAAATTCGAAAATAAAATAATATGAAGAAGAGTAACACGATGAAGAATAAGAAGAACAAAATAATGAGGAAGAAGATAAGAGGATGAGGATGTGGAAAAAGATTATGGGGAAGGGGAAGGGGAAGATAATGAGTAAGAATGAAAGAGAAAACTGATGTAGTTTTTAAAAGTTTTTGATGTTTTAAGTGTTGCCCATTAATTTTAAAATTACCAATCAACCCCTTATTTATCCTTAATCCCACTTATAAAATAAAAGAAAAGAAAAACGAAAATGAAGGACCTTTTCTTTATTGAGGACTTGAGATGTCCTTTTTGTGCCATTTTCTCAGTAAGAGTAGCTACCTCTATCTGGTGTCAAGCCACGCTAAAGTTGGTGATAATTTACAATCTGTGGTTAGTAAAAATGAAAAGAAAAAAAAAAGACCACTAATCTTTTACTAATTACTCCCTCCGCATTATTTTATTGTCGAGTTTGCTTTTTACATACCGCTTAAGAAAATATTAACGAGGGGGTCTTTTTAACTATTTTACCTAATATATTATTCTCTCTTTAAATATTAATTCTAGTTTTTTCATTAAAAAACATTAATACTATAGGTAAAGTGGGAAAAAATAATTAATTTTATCTTGATATTTTAAAATGATAATATTTTGAGAGAAACAATTATAATAATCTGAACAAATAAAATGAAACGGATGGAGTATATAATCCGAGCTTTGAGTCGCATATTCCTCAATTCCCCGAGAAGAACAAACTATATGGAGAGCAGCAATGGTAATGGTGAAATTCGTCGTTCTTTCATCTAAAGATATCGACCTATGTCATAAGGTATGTAAAATAATTAATTTTTATTCAGGCCCAATCAAATCAGTTCCGTTCAATTGCGAAGTTATATCGGATTGGTCCGAATTGAACAATTGCGGAACATAAATTTATTATTGAAATCCAACCCCAATGTAGGCAGCTGGCTTCGTGACAACGATGTTCTCAAGAAATTTATATAAATGATACAAAAGTCCTATAACATATATTTTAAAAATTATAGCCATCAATTTTTTCCGCAAAAAGACGTTGAATTCAGGAAGCTTCTAAATTGTTTCATAGGTTCTTCGAATATGATGTATGATTAGATCTCTTTTATTTTCATAACACATTTTCAGCTTTAGTTTTTTTTCTTTAAAAGGATATTACTTATTTAAAATAAATTAATGTTTAACTTCCCATTTTCCTTTTGAAAACACAGTAGATTTGTCACATAAATACTCGAAGCATGCTCAAATCGGAAAGTTTAAAGGATTTTTTTTTAATATTTAGACTTTGTGTCAAATCAAAATCACGGCATAATAATAAAATAAAACCAAGGAACGTATCATTTGACAAGTCAGAAATTCAGAAGTCTACATCACATGTATATTCTATAAAGTTGGATATAGAATATAATACAAGTCGGTTAGTAGAATGGATTTGTAAGAAAAAGATCACACGTCTTTCTAAAAAATTCATAGGGTAGCCTATTTGGATAGAGCCATTTACGCCACAATTATTTTATAAAAGCATTTTCAAACTTAATCGCTTAAGTTCAAATAATGGTGTCTGAAGTCGAGGCCAGTTTCAGATAACGAATTGAAGCTAACTCAATTTGGACCTCAGACCAAGTGACTGAAATTGACTTAGATAACGGCTAACATCAACATCAATTATTAAAGTTAATGAAGTAGCTGCAACTTAAACAATTTTGAAAAAATACTTGTTGAGTAACGATGGCAAAGCTGCTATCCTGCACTTGCCCTCATTTATGTCAAGTTTACAGTCTTCTCCATGCGATAAGTTCAAAGAATAAAAAATTTCTTCGCTGCTGATCTTTGAATTTGATTCTAATTTGTCTTCCTTAATTCTTTCTCAATCCAAAGTCGTCAGCCTACGTCCATTTGTACAAATTATCTACATAAAAAAAAAAACTACTAAACAGTCAACAAATTCACCTAAAATTAACTACTATGACATAAAATAAGATAAATCATGGTAGACCAGTTTCGGTCGTAGAGATTTGAAACTTTCGATAATGGTCCCATCCTTTGCCTTTATCACTTTTACAATAAAACTCTTACACTAGTTGAAATATTTTCCTTCTCTACTGTAACATTTTGATTTCTCTAGCAGAAAGAATAAAATGGTTGTCACGGGTGAAAATAGTTATGACAGGACAAGTGAATTACTAGCTTTTGACAGTACAAAAGCTGGTGTAAAAGGACTAGTTGATGAAGGAGTTACAAAGGTTCCAAGAATTTTCTATGCACCAGAAGATGCATATACTAAAGCATCTAATGATCTTGAGAAAAACCAATTCAGTATTCCAGTTATAGACTTAGATGGCATCAATAAAGATCCAATTCAACGCAAGGAGATCATTGAAAAAATCTGTGATGCATCTGAGTTATGGGGTTTCTTTCAAGTGGTCAATCATGGAATTCCTCAAGGTATTCTCGAAGAAATGTTGAATGGTGCTAGGAGATTTTATGAGCAAGATAACGAGATCAAGAAACGATGGTATACACGAGACAGCTCAAAAAGAGTTGTGTATAATAGTAATTTTGATCTGTTTAGAGTTGCATCAGCTAATTGGAGGGATACCACTTATTGTAGTATGGCTCCAAATCCTCCTACTGCAAATGAATTGCCTGAGGCTTGCAGGTAATTTTTATCTGATATAATTAGATGCTATAGAATTTTCAGCTGTTTTTTTTTTTTTTGGTATTATAATTTTATTAATCACTAATTATAAACGTTTTACGCCATAGCAGGCTCATACTTTGCCATGCTTTCTTAATATTCGACACCCTAAATTTAAACCATACACAAATTAAGCCTAGTTAATACTGTCTGCTTTCTTTGCAACACTCTCCACATCTCTGTCAGTTTTCTCAAAGATTCTCAGATTTCTATCCAGAGTGCATGGATCATTTCTACATAGATCATTTTGAATACTTGAGCCCTTGTTGATTTCCCTTTTGCATTCTTAACTGGTCACTGCACATGCTGCTCCCAGTTTTGCACTCGATAGCTCTGCCACTGCAACCATGCACCTATTCTGCTCCATAATGCTTTGCATAGTTACATTCTATAAACAAGTGATCTCTTGTTTCATCATGGCTCTTACACAGGCTGCAGAGGAGTATATAGGAGATTTTTAACTTAGCTTTTAATTTATCAAGTAAAGTTTTATAAACTGTTACATTATTTTTTATGCAGGGACATTCTGATTGAGTACTCAGAGCAAGTAAAGAAGTTAGGCCGTTCTTTATTTGAATTACTCTCTGAGGCACTTGGCCTTAACCCGAGCTATCTGAATGACATTAACTGTTCAGAGGGGCTTGCCGTTTTGTACCATTATTATCCAGCATGCCCTGAGCCAGAACTAACTCTTGGAGCTAGCAAGCATTCGGACGGTGACTTTATGACAGTACTGCTACAAGATCATATAGGAGGCCTTCAGGTTCTTCATAAGAATTACTGGATTGATGTTACACCGGTGTCTGGAGCTCTACTAATAAATGTTGGTGATCTTTTACAGGTAAATCCTATATATGTATATATGAATTGACATATATGTAGCTTTAATTGTGCTAACTTTATTTTGTTGGAAAAAATTTCAGCTCATATCAAATGACAAGTTCAAGAGCATTGAACACAGAGTACTGGCAAGTCGTGTTGGTCCAAGAGTATCCGTGGCTTGTTTCTTTACCACCGGTCACTTGTTATCATCGAGAGTTCATGGACCAATTAAGGAGTTATTATCAGAGGATAACCCTGCGAAGTATAGGGAAACTACAGTGAGGGATTATACAGTTCATTATGATGCAACAGGATTAGGAGGGAAACCCGCCTTATTAGATTTTAGGATCTGAACTGGCAGGAAACATTTCTTAGCCTATAACTGTTAGATCCTACAATAAGTTATCAGCGTGTAACATTTCTGTTGGTACTAAGCCATATGACTGTGATTTGTATGTATAACCAGTTGTATTGGCCTAAATCGAGATAGGACAACAAATCAAATTTATTTTGGAGTTGATTAATAATTCGCTTGTATCAAAATTATAGTTGAACTAAGACTGAATTTAAATGAGGCAAATGCTTAATGAAATAAACGAGGCGAGAAATAAACGAGCTGATAAAATGAGACAAAGCCTTAAAAGAAAGAATATAAGTCAAGTGTTGTATTTCTGAATGCCTTTCTTGGTTACAAAGGAGTCCTATTTATAGTTGACAAAAAGAATGATGTTATCGTGGTTAGCTCATGATCTTCTTCTTAAATGCCTGAGCAACGGGCCACATTTACGAAGATCAGGTCTCGTACTGACAAGGTGTTATGCTTGCTCGGGGACGTTGTGTCGTGGTGATCATCCCGAGCTCTACACCTTGGGCTCGATTTTGCTTCTTCCCCGAGATGGTCTTTTGAGGCAAAGGGTTATTCCCTCTCCCCTCGCGGGCTCGCCTCTTAATATCGGCTTGGGCCAAGCCTTGCACCCTTGTTCAAGGCCTCGGTGGTTTTCTACCTAATACAGATAAGCCCCCCCCCCCCCCACTCCTCGAGCAGTTGTCAGATCTGTCGAGGTGTGGAATGAGTTTAGGCGGGAGATCGACGTGGTTGTTCATGCACCATGAAATTCGAAAGTGGCGGTTGTCACTCCATATTCCCATCAATCACGCGTGGCAATCACTGATTAGGCGCGATTTCTTGCTTTGCCTACCCCATATAATTGTAATCATGGCGCCTTAACCTATATATAGTCGTGCCTTTTCTTCTTCTTCTTCTTCACGTATTTTCTTGCCTTTAACAGTGAAACTTTTTGAATTTTTCTTCTCTTGCCGTCAAAGAACTCATTTTTAAGAAATGTCTAAGCCAAATTCACCAATTTTTTAATCCCCTTTTCGTCGACACCATGATCATTGGTGGCGAGTTGGTGAACATTTGCGAACTATTGAGCGTTATTGTTCCTCCTGATTTTAACATGGATGACTTACCTCAATCAGGTGGTTTGGGCCAAGAACAATATCTAGCCACGGATGAAAATGTTGAGACAGTTGTAGTTGATGACGAAGATGTTACAATGAAGGATATTGGTAATGGCGAGCCTCTTTCAGATGATCTTGAGCTTGAACCTCACCATGTTATCCCTTCCAAAATTGACCTCTCGAAGGACTTTGTCATGCAGTTTCAGACCGAGTTGGATATCAGGAGAAAGAGAAATATCCCTGTTAAAAATACGCCAAGTTTTATTACTCAGGCAAACAAAAGTTTGGTTCGGTCAGATAAGGTTGGTATTCCTGCCCCTGATAGCCGAATATGCAATAGAGTCGAGGGGCGTTCCTTTGTTTTTACTTACCCCTTCACAATAGAGTTTTCTTTTCCTATCCCCGAGGTGTTGGACTCTTTTCGCCGCACCTATTAATTATGCATAGCCCAAATTGGCCCCGAGATGTGGAGGCATATTCAATGCCTTGAATTTTTGAGTAAGTTAGCCGGGGTCACCTTTACCCTTGATCATATTTTGTACCTCTTCTACCCTTCCCTTCACAAGGATGGAATCGTCCAAATTAACAAGTGAGGCTCATACTCGCTGATTACAAAGTATGAGGATACTGAGGATTGTGGATGGAATGAGCGCTTCGTTCTTCTGCCCACTGAGCTTTTTTCTTCGAGGCCTATTTTTCCCGACTAATGGAATCGAGCATGTAAGTAAAGTATTCTTCTCGATCATTTTTTATTTTTACTTCGATACTTTTTTGCTAAATTCTCATTCTTCGGCTTGCTTTAGCCGAGGCGATCTCGATTGTCCACCCGAAGGATTTGACCTAATGGGTCCAAGCTATTATCGATGCCAAACCTAGATCGAAAAGGTCATGGATGGTTTTGGCTGCCTTGGACAAGAATCGATAGGCATGCAAACAACATGGTAGGTTGTCCTCAACCAAATCAATGTCCTTCATATTTTCCTCTAGTCGTCTTTTCTTGGCGAATCATCATCTTTCTTTGTTGTAGGTCTCCCAAAGAGAGCGATCACCGCGCCGAAGGAAAAGAAATGAAAAAAGGACAAGAAGGAAGAAGTTCCCGAGGCGGGGGATGCTTTAAGTGCCCTTCAAGGTTTGATTGGAAACCTCTCGAAGGGAAAAGAAAAAGAAGGAAAGGAAAATGGAGAGAAAGGAACAGTCCCCGAGGGGTCGGCTGACCTTGGGGCTAAGACAGGTTGAGTGTTCGTCCCTTTGGTTTTCGTTTTTCCTTTTGCTTCATTTTTTCTTCTAATTATGCTTTTCCCTTTCCTTTTAGTTTTTAAACAGAAGAAATCATCTTCGGAGAGGACCCCAGAAATGAAACGGGCCAGAATGGAGCCTGTCCCTTTCTCCAAACTCACTCCTGCCGAGGAGATGAAAAAGGACTAAGAAAAGCTTTCCTCGCGAGCCAGAGCCGGTTCAGGTTGCTGATTAAAGGTAAAGGGGTAGCTCGGCCTTTAGCTGCAGTGGAAATAGACGGCGTTCAACTACCTCGAGTGGGAGACAAGACTCATCGAGCTGCTTCCGAGCCTGCTCTTGACTCAGCTTCTTGGAACACATTTTTGCTATATCAAAATCCCCTCCGATCTTTGCCTCTTAAATGGCGATATCCAGGCCATCAGTCTTCGTGACTTCTGGGTCTGTACGAACGTGACCACCTCAGGAAGGCTCATATTGTTGATTTGATGTCTAATGATGCTCAGCATGCCATTCACATATTTTTTTTCTCTCTAAACTTTTCCTTTCATTTTTTCTTTTGTTTCCTTTTTGATTTTTTGAGCTTTCCTTTGCAGTGTTACATCAATTCCATCAGGGCTGCCGAGATTTAGTATCTTTGAGATGAAAATCTCAGGCAAAAGAAGGTTGGATGGAGCAGGCAGCCTTGAGTCTCACATGAGGGGTCTCGAAAAAGAGTTGTTGAGCACAAGGCTTGAGCTTGACCAAGCCAAGAAAGCTGCTGAATCTGACCTCGAGATGCTCAAGGCCTTCGAGGCTAAGTCTGCCGCTGAGGAGAAGATGGCTCATTTGAAAGAGCTCTGCTATGCCGAGCTGAAGAGAGTAAGAGTCGAGGCCCAGTTAGTTATTAATGAGCGCGCTAAGAAGTTCCATGCTAATTTGAGACAGAAGTTGCTCAAAATGAATGAGTTGGTCGGAGAGAAAGATCAGCTGGCTGGGGAGAAAGAGTGGCTCGAAAACGAGGATAAGGGTCTGCAGAGCAAAGTTGATTCTTTCTCCTCAAGGCGTGGAATGAGGAGGACCCATGCCAAGGTTGACAAGAACTAGGCTGTTATTCAAACGGGGCAAAAAACTCTGAGGGAGTGTCGTAGCAGGGCTAACCTTGATGCAGAGATTGCTAAGGCTGAGCATGATGCTACCACAACTCAAAAGTTAATGGAGAGTCTTCCTTCGAGCAGCGGGAGCTCAAATGACGAGGAAGATGACTTCGAGGCAGAAGCTTAGAGTAGCATTTTTATTTCTTTTTTGTTGTCATTTTCCGTTATGGCCTTTGAGCCACTTGTTTTGTAATTACTTTGGTCTTGGAGCCGCTTTATGAATGGAGCTTCTCTTTTTGAGAATATTGAGTTTGCTTGCAAGGCTTTTCATATTTTTTCTTTGTTTGAGCTAGTTTAGGACGACGCCTCGCCCGGCTTAAATAATAATTGGCTATGCATATCAGATGACAAAAAAAGATGTTGAATCAAAATTTATTTCATTTATAAGATGCATTTGCGAGCTTTTATTACAAAAGATGCCTGGTCATAACAGGACTTAGGCAGGAAAACTTAGATGATCAAAATATGAACTAATGAACGAGTCTCCAAGGGTAGCCCTCCGTGAGATGATCGCTCATTCCCCAAGGGTCTTGTCTGATGAAGTCCCTGGTTGTTGAGTCTTCGCTTATTTGAAAAGACTTCTATTATAAATGGTCGATCAATTTGATTAGTCCCTGATTCGTCCTTTCTTCCCCCCAGTGATCAAGTTCATGGTGCAGGGCTTGATGACTAGGTTTTGTTTTCTTTAGAAAAACAGACGAAGGGTCTTGGCGAATTGATTATTTCACTTGATTGGCCCGATTGGGGCAACTGTACTCTTCATTGTGATTGAATAACACTCTCGCGCTATTCGTTGCTCTCCTCGAATGGCTCTTATTACCCATAGAGTTGGAAACTTAATTACCTGGTGCAGGGTCGATGGTACGGCTTCCATTTCATGGATCCAAGGCCTTCTAAGAATGACATTATAGACCATGTCATCGGCCATCATTTGAAAGGTTTTTTTCTTATCTACTCCTTTTGCAGTTGTTCTGAGGGTTATTTCCCCCAAAGTCTTCTCGGTGGAATTGTTGAACCCTTTCAATATGGTTGCCTTTGGGACGACGAGGTCCTTTAACCACATTTTCTTGATGGCTCCATAGTTGATGATATTCACCGAGCTGCCAGGATCAATTAGGGCTCGTTTGACATCGTGGTCGTTGATCTTGAGCGTGATCACTAGTGCGTCGTGTGGGGAAACATCATCCCATCACAATCCTCCTTGCTGAACACCATCTACTTACCTGATCCACCAGCTCTTACTCTCTTCTCCGCTGTACTTGATGATTTTGCAAACTTCTTCGCAGCAGCAAAGTTTATCCCATTTACCTCGGACCCCAGTATTGACATTCACTACTTTTTTTGGTGATTGTGTTTGGGGTGGTTGCTCCTCTCTCCTATTTTTTGAGTAATTGTGTTTCCCTTTTTCAGTCAGGTACTTAGCCAACACTCCATTTTTCAAGAGATAGGCCACCTCGAGGCCCAATGCTTTACAGTCCTCGGTTGCGTGCCCATAATCCATATGAATTTCGCAGTGTTAGGTTTGGTCCCTCTTGCTCGGGGGGCGTTCTCATGTCTTTAGGCAACCTCACACCTTTGATCGCATTCACCTCTGAAGTCGATATGCTGAAATTGTACTCAAAGATCTGAGGCAAGTCTTTCTCTTTGGATACCAAAGATGGACTCGAGGACTTTTGATTGGAGGACGAGCCAGACTTTCCTCCAAGCCGTTGGCTCACGTGCTGATGTCCCTCGAGGCGCTGGCTTACGTGTTGCTTTGAGCTCCATTGTACGGCTTGTAACGATTTTTTGAGTTCCCACGTGGCGCGTCGGCGCGTCGAGAGGACTCAGATCGACCTCGATAGGAATTGTTTTGGCATGTCCTTCTCCACTCTACTTCCTCGAGCCTGATCTTTGCCGTGGATTGATCATGCAGTTCGTCCCAGGTTCGGGCTTGCCATTATTTAAGCTCTTTCTTTAATTCGTTCGCAGCTTCAGAATTACTCACATTAAGATTCTTTTCAAAAGCCATGACCGCCAAACTATCGTCCATTTTCGGCAGATCCATTCTTTCAGCCTGAAAGCACTCGAGGAAGTCCTTGATTGGCGTCGAAGATGTCCTCCCTTCTCTTAAGGATCTTCTGGGCTCTAGTGTGAGCCTTGATGAACATGTCCGCCAATTCCTCGAAGTTGGAAATGGACTCGGAGCAGAGAAGCATATACCAAAACAGCGCCCCCTTTTCCAAGGTGCCAGCGAATTTTTTCAGGAACATGGACTCCCTCTCGATTGGAGTCAAATCATTGCTTTTGACCATGGCCATATATTCAGTTATATGGTCGACTGGGTCAGTTGTCCTATCGTACTTCATTAAAATATGTAATTTGAAATGTTTTAGGATAGGTGTTGGAGTAGCCTCGGGTTTGAAAGGTAGCTAACGATATTTTTCAATATCCAGCACGCGTTGAGGTTTCCGAACCCCTGACATATTTTCGATCCATTTTTCCATGCTGGTCTCGAAATCTTTCTTCTATTTCTCAAAGTCGGACGCGTCCCTTGTTAGAGATACTGCGGGAGCTGTAGTCCCCGAGCCCCCAGATGTGACTCCATTTGAAAATTCTCCCGCGATAGTTCCCATGGGAACAACATTAAGAGTACCTCCGTTCCTAGCGAGGGCTTGTAAGGAGCTTCAAAATTGTTCACAAAATTGAGCTTGTGTCGCCGCTTGAGCGGCTGGTTGCTCTCGCTTCTGCTGTAATGAGTTCATCATAAATTGCTGGAATGGATCACTAGAGCTCGAGGAAGTTGGATCGGCTGAAATTACTCCTACATGAGGAGTTAGACCGATTTGGGGAATTAATTCATTTGTTGATGTTAACCCTGCCAATGGAGTGGAGTTAATTGGTGGAAAGGGGCTAACGGGTGGTGTTAGGCCAATCAGAGGAGTTGGGCCAGTTGGAGGGGTCGGAGCCCTTCTACTGTTTTGGGTGATTTTCGTTGTTTGATCAGATGTTTGGATGGAAACATTATCATCAACAATGTCACCCATTTTTTAGTGAGAAACGAGGCTACAGACTTTGGAACAAGCGTTATTACCAAATCCGCACAGACGACGCCAATTTGTGTTGGTCTAAATCGAGATAGGACAACAAATCAAATTTGGTTTGGGGTTGATTGATAATTTGCTTGTATCAAAGTTATAGTCGAACTAAGAATGAATTTAAACGAGACAAATTCTTAATGAAATAAACGAGGCGAGAAATAAACGAGCTGATAAAACGAGTCAAAGCTTTAAAAGAAAGAACATAAGTCAAGTATTGTATTTCTGAATGTCTTTCTTGGTTACAAATGAGTCCTATTTATAGTTGACAAAGAGAATGACGTTATAGCCATAATAAATATGCTTTTATGGCCATTACTGTGCATTTGATCGTGGCCAGTTCATGATCTTCTTCTTAAATGCCTGGAGAACGGTCGATAGTTACGAAGATCAGATCTCATTTCGACGAGAAGTTATGCTTGCTCGGGGACGTTGTGTCACGGCGATCGTCCCTAGCTCTACACCTTGGGCTCGGTTTTGCTTCTTCCCCGAGGTGGTCTTTCGAGGCAAAGAATTATGCCATCTCCCCTCGCGAGCTCGCCTCTTAAGATCGGCTTGGACCAAGTCTTGCACCCTTGCTCAAGGCCTCAGTGGTGTTTTACCTAATACACTGGCCTAGTTATACATAGTTTATTTGAAGTTGATATCTTTACCAGGATTTACTCAGTTACTTTGATGGTATCATAAACTTTGTGGCCTAGTTATACATGAGAGCTTTTACTAGAAGTTGATTATTCTACTAGGATTCACTTAATCCAAAAAAATGCTTCGTATCGACGTATCGTATATGCAAGTGTGCAACAGAGATTGTTTTTTAATGCTCATGTCCTGATCTGAGTTGGCTTAATTTCTCTTGGACGAATATGTTAAACATTTGTTCTTTTTGTCCAATTCTCAAACATGTGGCTGCTAGTTTCAATTGGATTTCCGTTCTTTTCATACTCTCTATTCACATCGGAAATTACTTATAGTATTCATACTTCTCTTTCTTAGTCAGCTACATTGCATGCAACAGAATTGGAGCAGCTTGCTTTACGAACCCCTCTAACTGCTAAATCCATTAAAAAAAAAGGTCCCAGCCCACAACAAATTCAGGTTGCTTTCCAACCAAAGTATGAATAAACTAGTGAATTGATTAGAATAATGTTCGTGAATTATAACTAGACTAAGTAGGAAAAAATGGAGCACCCATATATGGTAATCAAGCAAAATAAAAATGAGCAACAAGGATATCAACATTTTAAGGAGAAAAATCCTTCTAAATAAAAAAACCACGGCCATATAGGAGAAAAGTAAATCGGAAAATGTTGATGCGTAGCCCTTTTTGGACGCGTTCCATGAGTTTTATCCACCGTTTCAAAATTAATTAAGAAATAGCCAAAAATTCGCGCGTACACTTACGCTCCATTAGCGTTGGAAAACACCCTGGCCGAGCTGAATTGCAAAAATATGACACGGGAAGCAATGGTTTGCCCAAATGCCCTCAATAACAGTGGTTTAGCAAAACTGCCCTCCATTAGTTTAATGAAATTTATTTTGGACGAAAATACCCCTAATAACTAATAAAAAGACCCACAATATCCCCCTCTTCGTTTTCTCCATTCAAACAATCTCTAAACCCTAAAAATCTACAACTTTTATAGATTCCTCTATTGAAACGAAGATTCAAGGTTAGATTCCTTCAAATTCCTACTCGCTTACATTTATTTGGATAACCTTGTAGAAAATCTATGAAAATGGGTATCTTACACAGACTTCTTGGCAAAGGGAACCTTGCACAGACTTCTTGGCAATTACGAAAACTTTCAGCCCTGTTACAATGGGCAACTTATCTCTGCAAGTCTTGGCTATGCAAAGAGTTTAAACTCTGGTGCAATGACACCTTACACAGACTTCCCTGGCAATTGCCAAGACTTCAAAGCTTTATCGTAGTGGCCACCTTGCAAAAGAAAGTCTCTGCAAATCTTGGCTATTACCAATGGTTTAAGCTCTGGTGCAATGGGCACCTTATAAAGACTTTTTGGCAATTGCCAAGACTTCAAGCCCTGTTGTAGTGACCAATTTGCAGATAAAGTCTCTGCAAGTCTTTGCTATTGCCAAGAGTTCAAGCTCTGGTGCAATTGTCAAGACTTCTTGGCAATTTCCAAGACTTCAAGCCCTGTTGCAGTGGTTAATTTGCAGAGAAAGTCTCTTCAAGTCTTGGCTATTGCCAAGAGTTCAAGCTCTGGTGCAATGGGCACCTTGCATAGACTTCTTGGCAATTGCTAAGACTTCAAGCCTTGTTGCATTGGTTAATTTGCGAGAAAGTCTCCGCAAGTCTTGGTTATTGCTAAGAGTTCAAGCTCTGGTGCGCCTTAACTAGGATATCAAAGTGGAATCCAACACAAGAAAAATAAAAACAAGATAGAATGAAAGTTACGAACATCGTCATTAAGGGTCAACTTATCACTGGACAAATCAAGAAACCAACTTCTTATATCAATGATAACACCACCCAAGTGATGTTACCAAATTCTCTGCAACTTTTGGCAATAGACAACACTTTAAGGTCGGGTAAGGAGGCAACTTATAGGGGAAGTCTTTGAAAGTATTGGTACTTGCCAATACTTTACGATCTGGTGCAATAGGCAATCTGCAGACAAAGTCTCTGCAAGTATTAGCAATAGCCAAGACTTTAAGATCTAAGCAATAGGCAACTTGCAGAGAAAGACTCTTCAAGTCTTGGCTTTGCCAAGACTTTAATCTCTGTGCAATAGAGGCTACTTACAGAGAAAGCCTTTGTATTAATGGCAATACCAAGACTTTAAGCTTTGTGCAATGAACAAAACTAAAATCTAATTGCTATTGTCAATAAGAACTTTAAAATCATCTTAATCAAGCATAAGAAGTAAAAAATATCACAGGGACGTCAAATTTAATTCAACGATCATCAAGCAAAATGAAAAAAACTTACAGATAAGTGTATAGATAATAATTACCAAAAAGAAATACTAAAAAAAATATATACAAAATAAAGGATTAGATAAAATAAAATTATATTATAACACAAACTAAAGAAAAATAATAAAATAAATAAAACTTTTACAGATTTTCTAAATCTCTCTAGGACACAAAGAAGAAAGAAGGAAATGAAGGAGGAAGGAGAGAAGGAAAAGAAGGAGGAAAGAGAGAAGGAGACTGTTCCATGTGAATTGGGTTTAGGTAGGGGCAAAATAGTCTTTTCGCATAGTGAGGGATGATGTGGAGGGCATTTACTTAAAATATTTGAAAGTAGTGGCAAATTGGTAAGACTAGTGCTTATGGAGGGCACTGCGTGAATTTTTTTGAGACTAGTCTCGGTATTTTATACTGGGACTTTGAACTAACATGTTCAAAGGTCCTATTATTTTGTTATGAGACTTTATATGTTCAAAGTCCCAATTATTTTATACTGGGCTGAAGCTTTATATATAAAGTCTCATAACAAAATAATGGGACTTTGAACTATCATGTTCAAAAGTCCCATTATTTTATACTAGGCTGAAAGTTTATATATAAAGTCCCATAATAAAATAATGGGACTTTGAACTATCATATTCAAAGGTCCAATTATTTTATACTGGGGTTAGTTTACTGAGGCTTTATATAAAGTCTCATAATTAAATACTGGAACTTTGAACATGTTATGTTCAAAATTCCCGTATTTTATACTGGGACTTGTCCGAAAATGGCTATTTCTCAGCAAATTTATTTTTGACGGCTACGGATCAATTAACGCGCGCCAAACAGGTCCTACACGAAATTTTTACAAGTAAATCACTACTGTAAGAAATTTTGCACGTGAGTCTTGATAAAAATTTCTCTCTTTTGATTAGCACAACTAACTATACAGTCTATACTCATACTCTATTTTGTTTTTCACAAACTATTTTCTCTAAAACTATTTGTTATTGCTACTTGCCTTTATGCTCTTCATAATATATATGCTTGTCACAAGTCAAATAAATCTAAAAGATATGTTGTTAGAAAGGAAAGCGGAATATTTCTCCACCACACCTTTTTATGTCTCTCCAGTCTCCGCAATGACTATTGCTGGCTAAGTTCCACTCTTTGCATTATAAGTGGGGCTATATAGAGACATTCTGTACTTTGAGATATCAAAGCAACAACTGTTCAGCAAATATATTTTTTCCCAAATCCACACCCAAAAAAAGAGAGAGAGATGGCGTTCCCACAAAAGTATGATAAAATGAGTGAATTAAAAGCCTTTGATGAAACTAAGGAAGGTGTCAAAGGACTTGTTGATGCTGGAGTTATTAAAGTGCCTCAAATATTCATTCACCCACCAGAAAACATACACAATTCCTTTAGTGAAGCAAAGTTCAATTTTCCAGTAATAGACTTTGAAGGTATAGATAATAACGACCCAATCAAGCATAAAGAGATTGTCGACAAAGTACGAGATGCATCAGCGACTTGGGGTTTTTTCCAAGTTGTTAATCATGGTATTCCATTAACTGTCCTTGAAGAAATGTTGCAAGGAACACGACGATTTTTTGAGCAAGATATTGAAGTTAAGAAGCAATATTACACTCGAGATGATACAAGAAAAGTGATACACAACAGTAATTTTGATTTGTATAGCTCTCCAGCAGCTAATTGGAGAGACACACTCTTTTGCTTAATGGCTCCTACTCCTCCACCGCCAGAGGATATACCAATAGCATGCAGGTACACTCCGCGTTTAAATTATAGAGTTTAGTTTTTATATATCCATATACAATCAACTACCTAAGTCACTTAGTGGTAAAAGTAGGATTTTTGTTAAGAATGTTTAAGGGTGTTCAAAATTAAATATATATCGTAATCAAAAAGTATGTAATTCTTAATCTATATACAAAAGGGCATTCAGCTAACCATCATTCGCCGACTCTAACTTCGCTCGTGTGTGCCTGTACGCTACCATTGCGGCTATTTTATGCTTAAGGTGAACAATTCTATCATCTTAAATTATTGAATACCTTCCTGCAGGGAAATTCTAATGGAGTTCTCCAAGCATGTCATGAAATTAGGCAGCACCTTGTTTGAACTATTATCTGAGGGTCTTGGTCTCAGTCCATGTCATCTCAAATATATGGATTGTGCGACGGGGCTTTCAACTTTGTGCCATTACTACTCTGCATGTCCTCAGCCAGAACTCACCTTAGGCACCACCAAGCATTCTGACAATGATTTTATGACAGTGCTTCTTCAAGATCAATTAAGAGGCCTCCAAGTATTTCACCAGAATCAGTGGGTTGATGTTCCTCCTACACCTGGTGCGCTAGTGGTGAACATCGGAGATCTTTTACAAGTTAGTCTTTTATTTTCCTTTCTCACTCAATCTGTTTCATTTTTATGTACTCTCTCAGTGTTAATTTTGTGCGACATAGTTTGACTTAACACACCGAGAATTAAAGAAAGAAATGGAGAAAAACTTGTGATCTTTAACATGTCGTAACATTTGTGTAGTTTAAGACTTTATTGTGGGACTGTTGTCTTAAACGTACCATAATATTTGTACGACTAAAAAACTTCTCCCTATAACTAAAACGGGAAGTTTAAAATTAAATATTTTTTAGATATAATAATGTATCATGGGGAATGGACCAGTAAGGAGTAATGCAGCATAAAATTAAGCATGGAGTACCACTTTTTTTTCTTTTTAATCTTTTATATGTAGAACAATTTAATTTAAACTTATCGTTTACTTTTATTGACATATTTTTTAATTAGGTATAAAATGCCACGACATATTTAAATTCACAAGTTTTTAATATCTTAGTTACTTACTGAAACTTTATGTCCAATCAAATAGTGTCCCATAAAATTAAACGGATGAGTAAATAAGCATGCTTAGGGTTTGTTGAGGAATGTTTAAATTTTGGCTTATTTTTTGTTCTTTTCAGCTCATATCAAATGATAAATACTTAAGTGTTGAGCACAGAGTATTAGCAAATAAAGTAGGTCCAAGAACATCAGTAGCTTGCTTCTTTTCAACTGGTCGAATTCAAATATCTCCTAAGCTTTATGGACCAATTGAGGAACTGTTGTCCGAAGACAATCCTCCAAAGTGTCGTGCAACCACAGTGAAGGACTATGCTGACTACTTTCTCGAGAAAGGGCTTGATGGATCTTCTGCATTGTTGCATTACAAGATCCATACCTAGTAATATTGCAATGTTATAGATCAATTGGAGTAATTATCACAAGAAGTGAACGTGTGATCATTACTAGCTAGAATAATAGTAGTACTATAATTTGAAGGTATGTGGAGTGTACAAACTGCATAGTTTTGCTCTTTGTTTGATCTTTTTCTTGGATGATCTATCTAGTATGTTATCATGTGTACGAACATTTCAATGCTTAAGATACTAGCAGCTAAGCATATAGGTATTTGTCTATGTATGAACATTCTCTATTTACATCCACTAAGCATATATGTGTTTGTCTATGTACGTATGAACATTCTCTATTTACAGCCCTTCCATTTTTTGGTGAAGAAAAAATATCATTAATCACCACCAAACAACATTACACTTTAAGTTTCCCTATTTTCTGGTCTACTTCTAGCAATCCTATTTCAATATATCTTTATAGTGGCCTTCTATATATATAATTCTTCTATCCATATTTCTATCTCTATTATAATATCTTCTTGACAAAACTTCCATCACCCGATATTCATACTCATGCTTAATATGCTTGCATATTGCTTGGGGTACTGGAACTTTGTCATGCCAAAATGCTTCATTTCTTGCTTGCCATATGAGGTAAGTTAGTGCTGCCAATGTTGCCAGTATAAACCCTCCTCCTGGTCTTCCATTGTCTACATCTTACTGATCTTCACCATAGTCCTTGGAGATTTATGTTGTTCAATCTCATCTGCAACCATTGCATTATATCTTGCAGGAATTTCCTTGAATAATAACAATTGAAATACATGTGCTCTATAGATTCATCTTCTTGTCCACATAACAGATATAAAGTATCCTGACTCACACCAAGTATTTTTAATCTGTCTCGAGTCAATAGTCTCCCTCTCATAGGAAGCCAACATATGAAGTTGTGCGTTGGCAGGTTTGCTTGCTCCAGACCTATCTACTGCCTTGCCATGATTCCCTACTTCCTTGTACCCGTTTATAGCGAGTCATCCATTCCGCAAATATCCTTCAGCAAATTTATTCCTTAATGAGCAGATCTTTCTCTAGTACCAGCTACAGTCAGTTAGAGGTGAGTATAGCCACCACTCTCTTCCTTTCAAGTATATATGGTTTACCCATTTCACCACAATGTATCAGTTTTTTTAGGGTAAGTTAGTGCACGTCTTTTGCCACTGCTGCGTCATTCTAGCGTATACAATCAGTGACCTCAGACACCTTTCATTCTTGGCCTACACATTATATCCCATGTGTCACCAAAGGAACTCTTGTTGTCTCTACCCTTCCATAGCATATAAAGTTCCTACATATTGTTGTTAGCCTGTGGAGAATCTTTTTGGGTAACACAAATATTGATGTCCACTAGGTATGTACATGCATTCGTACCGAGCTTACTAATTGCACCCTGCCTCAATAGGATAGGTTCCTTGATCCTAGGTTATAATCCTGATTGTGAGCTTGTCCACTATTATTTCACATTCAACAGCTGACAACTTCCTGGATGATATTGAAACTCCTAGATCACTAAAAGAGAATCACACCTTTTTGATATCTTATCAGTTCACATAGGTCCTCCAAGTTTTGAGCTTTCATGTTGGCACTGAAAATGTTAGACTTGCCTGCTCTCTTAGTTAATCTTGAGGCATCTGAGAAGCCTGCAGTCCTCTTTGCATTAACATCAATGACGGGAAGTCTCCTTGGCAGAACATCAAGAAATCATCAGCAAAACACATATGGTTTAGCTTTAGTCCTTTATTTTAGTGTGAAATCCAAATCCTTCATATGTTAAGTCACATATTCCATTATCCTGGAGAAGAACTCCAGGCATATAGAAGGTTATTAGTATATCCCAACATCAACGACATCCAAGATTCTAGGGATTGCTATAAATGAAGGTTTCGAAGTGGTTCTAATACTTATGGGAGATTATTAGAAGTGTTTATCGGGCGGTTCAGTTGTATATTGGCACCTATCGTTTTGACTTATCAATTTTCAATGTTTAAATGTGTTTATTGGATTAATAGTTATCAGTTAATTTATTGGTTTTAAATGTGCCATATAGAAGTTGCTAAATGTAGTGTATTATACAGAATTACATGTGTGAACTATATAATTGAGACTATTGACATTACAAATTTAGGTTCAGTTTTAAATAGCTTGAAGTTATCACAAGCAAGAAGACAACATGGGTCCAATTCTGCATGAGACAATTGTGAATATTTGAGTTTGATGGTACTATGCTTTTGCGACTTCTTTCCAGAGGATTTTAAGCATTAAGTTCTTAGTTAAATCTATAAGTATTGATTCTTTTGGATGCTTAGCTATTTTAGTTCAACTTAAAAGGCAAGGGAATTTGGCATTTTAAAGAATTGTTAATTGAGTTTGTTTTCTATCAAATTGACATTTTAGATTTCAGATCCTCTATTACTCCCTCTGTCCATTTTATAAGATCTTTTTTTTCTATTTTTACTTGTTATTTTTAGTAAATTAAGAGTTATTTAATGATATTTTTTCAATTTTACCCATATCATTAAATAACTATTTCTCAAACCATAGTTAAATTAAAATTTTTAAAGCATAATTAATAAGGATAAATTAGTAAAATCATCAAATTGTTTATGATTTTTTTGTGGGTATGAAAAGCTAAAAAATGACAAGTAAAAATAGGTGGAGAGAGCAATAGATTTCCAAAAACCAAATCTAGAAGGATTTGAAAACAGATCTTGAGAATTTGTTAAACGAGCTTCTCTTTTATTCAAAAGTAACAATTTAATGAAATCTTTTTAAAAACAAAAGAAAAGAAGGAAAACATTAGTAGAATTAATTCTCAGAAAATATTTCTCAAAAATGTAATCTAAAATCACAATTGGTATCACATATTTAACAACAAAATTTTGCGGACAATATCAAAATAAAATCCTTCTCTTCATTTTGGAAGATACTGACATGCTAGGTACCTTCCGGCTACCGTCATAAAGATGGTTTATCCAAATTTGATGCACCTTCTAAATTATCTATTAGTTTCTTGTATTATAAGTACTTAATAATTAAGTGATGAGCTGAAATAATAATATGTATCATTTGTGAATTATAAATGTTGTTTCAAATTTGTAAGTTTGATTTGAAATAACTATTGTTGAAAAACTTAGAAGGTATCTATCTTTATAGTATGTCAAAATCCCATATGGCAATTTCTTTAGATAAACCAGAGATACAGCTATTAATAGGTGATTAATTAGTCTTATAAAGTATGAATGTTGAGAATACTTTCCATTATAATGAACCATCTAGTTTGAAATTGGGGGAGGGAAAGAAACTCAAGAACAATTTTTGGAAACTAAAGCGAATACTTGAAAAGACTGTCATAAAGTCTACTTTACCTATTGTTTGTTTTGAGCTTAGGCTCGCACATATTTGTTGTTTGGGCTATATCATATCAATCTCTAAAATGTGCGTATCATGTGAACTTGTGTTATGGCTTAAAAAGTCATTCACTTTACTCTTCCATTTCGATGTGGGATTCGCCTAAACTCTCTCATATGCACTCATTGTTCACAAGCTTGTCAGTCCTACTTAACCTGTCCTCATTAGGCCACCTTCACCAGTGGCATTACAATCGCCCACCTAAAGAACTGCGCGTCCTCGAGGTCTGCCCACCATCAGAATGAGTGAGTACAAGCTCTGATAACCCATTTGTCACATCCCAAATCCATGGTATGTATTGTCTGCTTTCGGCCTAGGCCTGCACAAATTTAACATTCGGGCTTCGCTACTTCAAGCTCTAAACACGCGGATACAATGTAAACTTGTGAGGTGCCTTATAAACTCCTTCACTTTCCTCTCTCATTCCAATGTGAGATTCACCTAAGGTTTCATGACCACCCTATCTTCATAAACCTACAAATTTATAAACGTGCTAGTTTTCCTTGACTCGCTTTCAGTAGCCCATCCTCCATTAGAGACGTCACATAAACAAACAACATATACAATTCAAAATGAGACTTAGAACCCGTTTGGTGACTTTTAAGCATATGTAATTATAAGTCCATTAATGAGTGTTTGGTAACTCAAAAATATGAGCTTATAAGCTCTTATGTGCTTAAAATAAGCCAAAAGTGAGAGGTTAAAAAATCCAAACTTAACAAAAGTGATTGATAAGCAGTTTATGGCTTATAAGTTATTTATGATAAGCTCACCGAACCAGGCTCTTATATAAATGGTTTTTAACACATCTATACAAATCTACACCCATATATTATACAAAAATAACAATATTTTACAAATTACAGTACATAGCTATATTTTCCCAACACATTTTTATATTTTATTTTTAATAATTACACTTACACCCACTCTCCTACAAACCCTAAAATACTTTCTCCACTTCCCCCAACCAAACCAGTCGTCACCCTCATTGCTTCTCTTAGATTCAAACATGCAACTCCACCACCACCACCACCACCACCACTGCCGGAAGAAGCAGCAGTGGCAGTAGCTTCAGAAGAACAAAAAATAAGGCGTTCTTTGAGTTTAGAAGGGGTAAGAGGAGGTGGAATTGAAATTTCACTGTCTTCAGGTAAAGGGCAGAGGAATACAGGAGGTGGGGGTGGGTGTGGGGGTGTTCTTAGGCTTACATAAGGGAGGAACGGCTCTTTTTCCATCTAGGTTTCGCCGGACAAGAAAGTAATTGGGGGGTTTCACGTGACACAGTTTCCGAGTCTTCTTCTTGGGCTATGCAATTGCAAGCAGATAATATGAGAGAGGAGAAAGATTTGCATAATTATTTATTTTGGGAAAAAAATAATTGAATTGATTTGATTTGATTCAGCCGTCAGTTTTTGTAGCCATGTTTTTTTACTTTTTCCGTTACTTGTTACTTTCGTCCAGCTTTAGAGCACACGTGGGTTTCACGGCATTTCTCAACTGCCATTGGTGTCACTGCCATCGATTTCCTCCAATCCGTTTTATTTAAAATGATGTCGTATTAGTTCAATTTCATTATGGTTTGACTGATTTATTCTTTAAAGAAGCAAAAAAAAAAAAAAAAAGAACAGTGTGTTTTATATATGGGGAGGTTGCTAGGCGTGGGGTTAACGGTAGGGTGTGGGTTAGCGGTGTGTATCGTAGCAGCAGTAATGGTGGGGTCATTAATGAGTTGATAGATACAGTGTTGAAACAACTTGAAACGGTGCAGAAATAGTTAGATACAGTGCTGAAACAACCTGAAACGCTGCAGAAACAGTTAGAGACGGTGCAAAACAACCTGAAACAGTGAAGAAATAATTAGATACAGTGCTGAAACAACCTGAAATGGTGTAAAAACATTTAGATACAGTACCGAACACAACCTGAAACGGTGCATAAACAGTAAGATACGATTTGATACAAAGCAAAAATAGTGCATATACAGCGTTGAAACAGTCTAAAACAGCTAGTGAAAAGTCCGAAGCAAAATGTAAAAAATAATATGAAACAATGCAAAAAAGGAGAAATAGTTTAGAAACAGTGAGAAACAATGCACAAACTGGATGAAACAAATGCTAAAACAGTCTAGAAACAGCTAGATACAGTCTACAAATAGTTAGATACGGTGCAAAACCAGCTGAAACGATGCTGAAACAATCTGAAACATTGCTGAAACAACGTAGATACAGTGAGATACAGTTTGATACGGAGTAAAAATAGTGCAGATACAGTGATGAAACAGTCTGAAACAACTAGTGAAAAAGTCCGAAATAAAATGTAAAAAATAATGTGAAACAACGCAAAAAAGGTAAAATAGTTTAGAAATAGTGAGAAACAACGCACAAACGGGATGAAACAAATGCTAAAACAGCCTAGAAATAGTTAATTACGGTGCAGAACAATGCAGATACAGTGAGATACGACAATGATACAACGAGATACGAGGTGGTTGGTAGTTGAGAAACATCGAGATACAGTGGGATACAACGAGATACAGTGAGAATGAGATGAGGAAAAGTGAAATTGGGGGAAATGGGAGGACTAAAAGTGAAATTGGGGAAAATGGTGGTAGGAAAATTGAAATAGGGGAAATGGGAGAAGCAGAAGTGATATTGGAAGAAATAGGAGGAAGAATGTAAGCTAGTGTTTGGACATAGATTTGGTTGAAACTGGGGAATTTGAGTTTTTGGAGTTGAGTTGAAAAATAATTTTTGGAACTTGAAGTTGTGTTTGGACATAGAATTTACTTGAAAAAATAGTTGAAGTTTTGTGAGTAGTTTTTCAAATTTCCCAAAAACTGTCCAAAAACAGCCTTTAAGCACTTTTTGAGTTTTTGAAACTTTTTGGGAGAAGTTTTGATGAAATAACATAAACAAACAGTATTTCTCCCAAAAACTCCTAAAAAATGTCCCCAAAAACTATAAACAAACGGGGGCTAAGAGTTTACTATGTTATGGAAAAATATTGCTATGTTTTTTAATTAACTTTTTCTTTCCTCTATAATGGGTAATTTATTAAAATATTATTATATTTTGTAAATAACTTCTAAAACTTATATTTTTATGTAAAAATTCTTAAATAAATTAACTTTACTCAAAACAAAGTTAGATTAATGGAGCTAGTATGTTGGGAGCAATGTTTTAAAAGGCGGGGCGCAAGACGAGGCGTTTTACTTAAAATGAGGCGATGTGTAAGCCCCGAGACGTGGGGCGTAAGTCCCATGGATCTTATTTTTTAATTAATTTTAAATTAATAAAATAGCATAATGAGCCAAAAAAATATCAAAAGTACAAAAAAAATTAAAAATAAGTAAAAAGACTATAGAAACAAAAGATCTAACCTTTTTAACAATTGTAAGAAATTGAATAATGTTACAGTTTTTATGAGATACAAATAAACCATAAGACCTTAACTTTCAAACAATTAAAAATAAAAATTTGTTACTATAAAAAGTGAATAAACAATAAATATTTATTACTATTATAATTTAAAATATTAATTATTCATTGATAAATATAAAATTGCTTCTAAATTGCAAAATAATTGAAGTCTAACAATTTTGAGTGACAAAATAAAACATGAAGACCAATAACAAGTGATGATGTTATAAACACCGGCTATGCTTTTTTAGATAAATATACAGATGATATTTATCCTTATGATATTCTCAATTATAATACATATTATTATGTCTCGTTAATTGAGCTATACTCAATTTTTGAATTTCTATAGATGAATATAACTTCATTTTTAAAGAAAATTGTTGATGAACAATCTTAATTAGGGAATTGGATAGATCATTTGCATAGGTTCTATAAGGCGAGTTCCGAGCATTGGGCGTTGGGCATGCTCTGAGCGTATCGTCAGGCGCTTGAGGCGTAAGCCTCATAGATGTAAGCCCCGCTTGAGAGTCTCAAGGCGTTTTGCTAGTGCCTCGTTCTGAGGCGAGTCCCAGAAGTTCCTTTTAAAACAGAGGTTGGGAGCACCCATAGGATAAAATTATGGACGTTGCCCTACTCTATTAACAAGCGCGGGTCGCTCTCTTTACTCATAGATAGACACGAATTGTTTCCATTTCATTTGCGCACACAAAAAAACATTTTCAAAAACTAATCCCACCCCTTCAAAAAACTCTCTATTTTTCCACTTACACTTTATTCTCTACTACTTGTTTTATCAATTGTTGAGTTTATATTCTTGTTATATGCAAAGTTTAGTAAAAACAAGAAAGAAATAAATGGATAGTTTAGCAGTTGATGATATAATCAATCGGTTACTTGAAGTTCGTGGAAGACCTGGTAAACAAGTCCAACTTTCTGAATCAGAAATTAGACAACTTTGTTTAAAGTCTAAAGAAATTTTCTTGCACCAGCCTAATCTTCTTGACCTTGAAGCACCCATCAAGATCTGTGGTACTTTTTTCAATTCTATTTGGGTTTTTGTAGAATTAGAGTTTCTTGAAGTTGGTTTTAATTTATGCTGCTATTTTATTATTTTTTTGTCTATTTTTTCGTTGTTGAGACTTGAAATGACTTTGATTGGTTATTGAGTTGTAGTGGATAAGTCTTGCTTTGGTCTTTGTTAGGGTTGCTCAGGGCTTTGGTCTATTGGTAATAGCCAACTTGTGATGTCGGTTAGGTCCGCGTCACAGGTCTGAACCCTGTTGTAGACAAAAAACGTGGTATGTTTAGTGGGGAAGGGTTGAGGGGCGGGTTTATTTTCTACTGAGTCTTGAACTGTGGGCCACTGGCCCTAGGGGATTTCTCGCTTATCAAGAATAAGAAAAAGATTCTTCGTAATGGAAGGGGGCGGAAGTCATTTTTCTTCAGAAATGTTCCAGCTCATACAATGTATTTCTTGCTTCAACTAACACATAAACATTATGTTTAAGCCGTCGTGAAAAAAATACTGTCTAGACATTATTATTGTATTCTATCCTCCACAGTGTATATCATGCATTGCTTACTTTATGTGCAACTAAACACTGGAAATTGATCCATTAGGTAACTTTCAAGGTAAAGCATTTTCCGTGAAGAACATTTCTGTTCATGTCAAATGCTCTCAGATCATATGAGTTTGGTGATATTTGTTTATTGTTAGTTTGAAGGTTATTAGCTGCTTAATGCCTTAGTCTTGATTTGCATTCATCTTGATTGTATGTTGCCAGTAGTTTGAGTTACTGCCAAGAGTATGTTAAGGAAGGAATCAGATTGCTTAGGGATAAATCGTATTGCTGAAGACATATTAGGATTTGATAGTTGAGCTCAAATCTAACACTTAGGGTGATTAGACGAGGATGAAACAGTGAATAGTACCTGTTACTCTTAAGTTGTTTATTTTTATTTATATTCTATAATCATAATTGGACAATGTTGTATGTTGCTAGTAAAAATCACTTGGTATATCCTTATAATAGTGAAATTAGCCTTTGGTTGATGATCAGTGGTGGACCCAAGATTTTCACCAAGTGGGTTCAAAAAAATAATAGGAGTATATATATGTTGTTGCAGAGATTCGAAACTTGGACCTTTTGCTAAATCTGAACCCGCTTGGCCACCAAGCCATGAGCACTGTGTTGTTGACGTGGGTTCAAATTTAATATTTATATGCATTTTTTCCGAAGGCAGACCAAATATACCCATGTACAAAGTATAATTTTTTGAGGAAGTGGGTTCAATTGACCCCACTTGCTCCTGCGTGGGTCTGCCCCTGCTGATGATCCTGTTCATGGTTCTCTTCCCACCTTTAGTGATCATTCCTCTAAGAGTATCTTGAGTAGTCCTTGCTCCTATTTATCTGCCAAGGCATGTCATTACTGTTTTGTGACTTTGTCTGGTTCAAGGGACGAGACGTGCCCCTACAAGGGAATCCGAATTACTTGCCTTGTGTGAGAAATGTGTCCCTTCTACTTTCTATTTCCCTCTTTTGCTTCCTAATTGAACTAGGAATATAACTCCTACCTCTCTTTTTTTTTTCTTTCTGACTCTCCTCGTATACACCTAATTTCTCTCCTCAAATTGATTATTCAGAGTAGGATGACATACATCTTTTGGCAGTCATTCATTTTATTCTCTTATCTGGTCAAAGTGAACGTTACAGAGTAGTTACGAGTTCCTCTCCCATAGGGCATCTTATTGATATCTAAAATTTGATTTGACTTAGGTAGCTTTATAGAAATTAAATGTTAGATTTGCTATCGTTGAATTTGCATTAACTACCTCCAAGAGCTCTTTCTTTTATTCCTTCTCACTACCCCGGGACACCTGCAATCCCCCCCCCCCCCCCCCCCCCAAAACCAAAAAGATAGAGAGATCTGTGCAGAAATGTAGTATAGGGTATGAATAATATTCAGTGAATTGCAAGGGCCTGTCCTCCATAATTTGATTCAACACCTTTGATTGGTGAACATATTGAGTATTTTTTTCCCTGATAAACTAAGGTATGGCGAACATTTTTGCAAGGCGCAAGTACGATGTAAAGTCTATTGTGGAAGTAGAAAGTAGTGTAATGGATTCTTAGTTGTCACAAAAAGTTGTGTAGTGGATTTTGCAATGATTATAAATATGGAGATGATAAATGAAGTCCATGAAGGCAGTCCTGGAGCATAAAAGCACCATACTATTCAGTTACAAAATAGTATGAATATGAGAGCTTTTGAAGTAGAGAGTAGTTTTGTTAAGTTACAAAATAGTCTGTTCTTTCTAGTTTCTTTTTGGTGTACCCATGAGGTTCCATTGTGTATAGATGATTGGGTATCTTTCGTAGAAAACCATATTTTGGTGTAGGTTCTCTACCTTTAGTATACTTCTTGTATGCGGGGTTTTTTTCCCCTTCTTTATTTATAAAATTATTACTTGATCAAAAAAAAAAAAAAAAAACACCATACTATTCATTACAAGTTAATCTTTTGCTAGCTCCTTCGTAATGCAAAGGGCATCAGCTTATAGGAACTAACATGAGAAGAGAGTCATAGAGAGAGCAATTAATGTGGGGCACACTGAAATGGATGAAGTTATGTAGCCAGTTCGTCGCTTCCTAGTTGTTCTGTGCTTCAATCTGTTATGGTATCCGATGCAAAATTTTTCCCATTGGCCCATGATTCCAGTTAGTTCATATTTCTGGGTCACCTAGAAGGTAAGAGAAATCAGTAACATCTGAAATAAATATCAGAAGGAAAGCTGATGTAACTAGTTATACTAGTTACTGCTCTTTCAGGTACTAAATCTCCCCGAAGCTCTCTTTCAGGAAAATGGTGGTTGCTGATAGTTCGCAATACATCATCTGTTCACGCTTTCTGTTAGTTAAGTAAACTCGTTGGGTTTGGGTAGGTAATGTTGTATGCTCTAATCCCAGAAGTTAATAACTTCATTTGAGGTTCCAAAATTAACTTTGCTAATAACTGATGAGTAATTTTCAAGATCAATATTATAATATTGCCAAATAGAATGATGAAACTTAAAATTTGTGTTGCATGGTCAGTATTTTCTGAAAGACTGAAAGTAGGTTTAGACTTGAACCAGCTATACAGGACCAACACTGCATTGGGGGACACCTGTTTTAAAGCCACTTCAACTCTTCAAGTGGTTTATAAAACTGAAAAGCTAAAAATCTGCTAAACCAGATTTGTCCATTTCTCTCATCATCATCTTCACCTGAAATCCATGAACCCGTCCTACACAAGTTGCATTCCCATCAAGAGCAAGCTGACAACATAAACAATTTTTTCAAAAGCTAATACATCCACATTGTGTCCAGAATCTAATGAATTTTGGCTGTAACCAATAATGCTGAAGCATATGTGTCATATCATCAATTTTAGAGTGTTGTGACGCGGATAAGAGCGTGAATATTAGCAAAACATACAGGCCCATTAAGTTTAACTGGTAATAGGATCCATTTTAAAATTTAAATGTGTATCCTATATGTTCCTTTTCTTCATCAAAATTGGATCTGTATCAAATGCATGTAGATATGTAAGATTCAACTGAAGAGGTCTAGCTTTGATGTTCTTTAGATAATTGGACCTGCTGAGAATAATTTACCAATATTTGTCAATTAGTTTCTAATAGCACCAAGATACCGGTAATAACGCCAATCAGTGAGATGAATCATTGAGAGCATTGTTATATCCCCTGACTAAAAGAACTTTTCTCAAACAGCTAAGTGTGCTGTCGTTGACCACCGTTTCATTCCCCTTATGCATTTTTGATAAATATCATTGTTTGTAGATCTCTAACTTGCTGTCACTCGCTACTTCTCATCTGCCATATTTAATTGACCAATATTATTCACATCCCCCTCCCCACCCCTACCCCCTCCCCACAAAAAGAAAAGGAATAAAGTATCTTTAGGCAAGCACATGTTTTTGGCTAATTTTTCCTTTGTAATACTTGGTCAGGGGATATCCATGGTCAGTATTCAGATCTACTGAGGCTGTTTGAATATGGCGGATTACCTCCAAAATCCAATTACCTATTCTTGGGTGATTATGTAGATCGTGGGAAGCAAAGTCTGGAAACAATATGCCTCCTTCTTGCATTTAAAATAAAGCATCCTGAAAACTTTTTCCTTTTGAGGGGAAACCATGAATGTGCTTCTGTGAATCGTATATATGGATTCTACGATGAGTGCAAACGAAGGTTCAATGTTCGACTGTGGAAAATATTCACAGATTGTTTTAACTGCATGCCTGTGGCAGCTTTGATTGATGAAAAGATATTGTGCATGCATGGTGGACTCTCTCCTGATCTTCATAATTTGGATCAGATAAGGAACCTTCAAAGACCAACTGATGTTCCAGAAACTGGGTTGCTCTGTGATCTTCTCTGGTCAGATCCTAGTAAAGATGTTAAAGGGTGGGGAATGAATGACAGGGGAGTTTCTTACACCTTTGGCGCTGATAAGGTGACAGAGTTTCTTCAGAAGCTAGATCTTGATCTTGTTTGTCGTGCCCACCAGGTTTGAACTGGACATTGCTTATCATGTTTTGGAATTTTGTTTCCTCAATCTTACCGCCTATGTTCCTAACTGCAGGTTGTGGAAGATGGATATGAATTTTTTGCGGATCGACAAATTGTGACGATATTCTCAGCCCCCAATTATTGTGGAGAATTTGACAATGCTGGTGCTATGATGAGTGTGGATGAGACTCTGATGTGTTCTTTTCAGATATTAAAGCCAGCAGAGAAGAAGCCAAAGTTTGGATTCGGGAGCACTACAACAGCTAAAAATGCTACTCCTATGAAATCGAAGGTAAACCGATCTGCAAGAGGCAATTTTTACTTGTCGATCCTAGTGGTATGCGTGCTTTCTTAAACAGTTATTTAGACAACCTACCATCTTCTGCAAGCGCAGAGGTCAAAGGGACAGTTTCTTTAGGAAAGAAACAAAAATATTGGTTAATATCTCATATGATAGTTTTACCGTTCCGTAGTCTATCTTTAGGAAGAGTTATAACTAGCAGTTAAATCCTCATTAGACAAAACTTTCCAATATCCATTTGATCTAGTTTCAGTAATTATTTTAGTTTCGTCAATATGTGCGATACAAAAGTGAACTTTTAGCCTTCGATCTTTTGACAATCTCATACAAGAACCATTTAAAATTAAATGTTGTTCTGTTATGTTCACCAAAATCAAATTATGATCAAGCATTCAAGAGAATGCCGGCTATTGGATTCAGGATTTAATATCGAACCGACGAATTCAAGGCTTTAGCCTCTTTTTTCGATCAAGAGAATGTCAGTTTCAGATCCCATTTGAATGAGCTTCATTGATCTAAGTCTTTTGCAGTAGGATATTCCCCTAGATTTTCATCCTCTTCCTCAATTAGTGTAGTTGAGTGGAATCAGTTACTTTAGCTCTGCTAGAGTCAAAGCTGCATCCGATCTACGGTCCCTCGGAGCGAGGGGTTAGGCAGGTAGTATGGGCCCTCTGACTTCCAGCTATGTGCTGTGCGGCTCCCGCGAAGCGAATGAAGAGCTTCCCTAGCATATACCCCTAGTTATTGTCCCTTGAACTTCATACTGCAAGAACTCCCCTTTATTATCTCCTGGATCTTTTGTCTTTCCCTGTTTCCTTGGTGGGTGGCAAATGAATAAATTTCATTCCTTCTAGCATTTGGTCAATGTCTAGGCCTAAAAAATAAGTTTGCTTGGTGCTTATGGAATGTAATCATTAAAGAGAGTCTTTTCTTCATGGCTTATCTCATGATCTCAGATATGTAATTGACGAGGCAATTATATACCCATTGCGTTCATTTTCTTGTGAAGTTGCCTGTAGAATGAATGTATCATAGTTGAGTTAGTCTGATGGTTATCACTCTCTTTTAGATGAATCAACTACTTTGGCTTTCTATTCGTATGCATCGAGTCACTCAATAATGCTGATGTTACTGCCTCTTAGTGCCACTTTAACGTTGACATCTAAATTTCATTGCAGTCATTTCTTGCTAAAATTGGATGAGATGTACCAAACCCAGTATCAATTCCAACTACCTCTCTTAGCTCCAGTATATGCAGACAGATGGAGGCTCGGGTTTGGAAGCGTTGCAGAAGAGAACAGATCTTCCCAAGATCTGCATCGTGAAATCTGTAATAATTTTGATTTGTCATGTGTAATATAAACCAATCCGGTGAGGCGAGCTCGATGATTCAACAGCAAAAAGATTTCTAACCCTTCTAACTCTTTTATTCAGGCAACTATTTTGGTGCAGTCTGATACAGGGAACACATGTTGCCCTTTGTGTTAAAAGTCCCGGATTTCTGTTTCGTGTGATGTGAATCATATGTTCCTCGTTTAGTGGTTCAAGTCCACTGTGGAGTGTAGCTCTTGCCTCCGTTAGATTCAATAATTCTCAAACTGAAAAGAGTTACAAATGCAACCATGATTTTAACTATCAATAAACCCTAAAGTAAACATCCATCTTTTATAATTTAGGATAAATTGATGAAGTGCATGTTGAATCAGAGCAATAAAATAGTTCCAGTTCCTAAAGTGTGCAGTCTTTGAGAAAAATTGCTAGACGCTAAAGCATTAATTTGATGAAATGGGTTGACCAGATAACAGGTTTTCTTATTTCTACTGTTTACATAGTTGCGAAACACTGATATCAAATGACAGTTTTGTACAATCTAACATACTAGCTTTGATTTGTAAAATAAAACTTTTATTCATAATAAGCTATAACTCTATTTAAAATAATGCAATACTATTGTTTTTCAGAAAATTTCCAAAGCTTTTTAAAATTATGTAAGGTTAGAGAATGCATTTGATTTAAAAAGTGAATTTGATTTTTTGTTTTTTTTTTATTGAAAAGCAATTCCATTCTACTCAACTTTCGATGTACTTTTCGCTCCTCTAGCTGCTACCATTTGGTTGGCCTTTGATTACTGATATAACATTCCCTGCAGAAAATTCAAAAACCCAATGCGATGCATATTCTTACTAGTCAATCACTAAAACTCTTGATTTGTTTCCTCCAGAATATGATAAAGGGATTTTTATATTATGTACCTGTGAAATTCAAAATATTTATAAATTCTAACCATTAAAAGTTACACTATCTATAAAATTATACAACAATCTAATATGAATCAAACAAACTCTAGACAAAAGGTTGAGTTCAAAACTTACCGTAAGATCACATTTATCAACGAGTAACACCCTCTTTAATGATGGATTACTTGTACGATATTTACCTTCACATACCAATATTTTTATTCACCAAAGAGTATGACTCCTAATTTGACTGTAATATCGAAAAACCTCTCGCAATATAATAATAGTTGTAGCGAATGATAAAGTGTGTGAGAACAATATGAGGTAACGGCTATACTGTAGAGATAAACTTATTACAATGGCTAGTATCTTTGTAGTGCTAAAAATTATGAAAGTATCTTTGTAGTGAACAAGTGGACAAGTAGTGGGGTTAGTTTTATCAAGACTCAAACAAAAAGGTATGATCACCAGTGTAATCATAATTCCCCACTAATATGAAAAGTAATTAGTATACTAATATTAAGATGTTCATGACTCCAACAGTTTATGATAGTATTAAATATCTTTATATATCTCTTTCCAAAACTAAACAAAACAGACAGAGGAGAGGCTCAATGAATGGTTTTAATTTCTTGGTATATATATCAATGGATAAGCGAATTCAAATGGTAATAAAGCCTTTGGTGCAAGCTAAATCGGAGAAGAAGCTTAGCAACCGAATAATAGTGGACAACAAGAAACTAAGATAGAAGCAAGACAAATCTTAATTTCGTTTGAATGATTCCGAGGAACTAGTCTCGGACCAAAAGGAAAAGACTCACTAATATTAGGCAACAATCCTCAAAAAGACATTCATGCTTCTTGCAAATTGAATGATCAAGAAGATGTTGTTCAAACGGGTAAACCGATTGACCCAAGTTCTTATAAATTGTCACGTTGGAGTTCTGCTCTCTTCGGAGTCTCAATAGCAACAACTATAACAAATAGTATTCAACAACAACTCCCCCAAATAAACTAAGCTAAGGTGTTTATATAGATAGCCCTAAGAGTACTTAAGTAAATACAGTCACAAGCGATCAATATGACAAGGCGACGTAGGACCGAAGTGATTCATGTGCTCGGCTCTCTTGATTTTGGTGCGCAGTTGCTCAGCTCGGCACATATAGCCTTCGTATCTTGTGCTCGGCCACTCAGCATCCTAATAAGCGCTTTCTCCTGACCACGCCAGCTGAATGTGCACATCGTGCAAGAGCTTGGCTTGACTTCATCTAATCAGCACGGATTCGGGCTGCATCAGACTTGGTATGGTAAAAAAACAAAAGATCTGGGATGTGAGAAATTCCAACGGAAAGAGGAAAACATTTTGTGCATTCGTCTGATGTTTTTCAAAAATTGAGTTTTTCTTTACATCTGATTTTTTAAGCTGCTTGTGTCGGAAAGGAAAAGAAACATGTAATTACTACTCCCTCTGTTCCAAAATGATTGTCACAGTTCGGATTTCGAGAGTCAAACGAGTTCATTTTGACCGTGAATTTAAACATATAATCTTTAAGTTTTTTGTAACGATGTTTATATATTTAGAAACTACATAAAAAGTACTATAAGTCACAATAATTAATAATTCAAAATATTTAAAAGACATATAAAAATATTACGGTCAAAGCTAAACTCGTTTGACTCTCGAAATCCGAACTGTGACAATCATTTTGGAACGGAGGGAGTATTTAATTAAGGGATTAAGACAATATGTTGTCTTTGCTACATCGATTTTGTCAATATATGCTTTTTGTGTGTGATTGTCCTTGCTTTTGTACCTCACTTTGTCCTTCGACCTAATTTTCTTCTTTTAAATGAAAAAATCAGCCAAACATTTGGTAGACCCTTTGCTTATTCCAAAAGGCACTCAGATGTACCTCCTTCATCACCAAAGAATGTGACGGGGATGAATAAGAATGAGATCTTCCACTCTAGATAGAGTTCTAAGGTTCGAACTATGAAAATAAAAAAACTCTCAATAGGGAATGTTAAGTTCTTTAATAGACACTAAATATACCATGTCAATTTTAATTAATCGAAACCAGTAAATGCTGAATACCTGGTAGTCATATTATCAAATGACAATAAAATTTCTGTGGATAGCACTTGTTACACTTCTTGAAATGGTCCATTCCTTTTTTTTTTTTTTGGAAGAGATTTTTTGCTCTATAGTGTCTAGGGACCATTCAAATATTAGTAGATTAACTTATCAGTTGTTTCTGGTGTCAGAGATATTGGCTGCATATCACATAGTGTTGCCAATTTCCTATATGTTATGAGGCAGCAAGTAGTCCTTCCCCTTCAATTTATTCTCTTCATTAGTTGATACTACAAAATTCGACTACTTCAATATTGAAATATTATTAGTAGTAATTTTGAGCTGAATTTCATATGCAATTGTCCATATAGAGAAGGTGATAAGTGCTCTTTCAACTTTACTCACAAAGCACAAAAGGAAGCAAGGAAAAGAGAAGGAGCTTTCACTTTCAGCATTGCTTCTTTTGAGTTCTTGCTCTTGTCGCATAGGCCGACAGGAAAAATACATGAATATTATTTTGTATTTTTGATGATACTCTCCTTATCAGATTTTTCTCTAGTGCTTATCCTGTTTTACTAATTGTAGGGTTAAATTTGTCACCCAACAATTTTATAATTTTGTTTGGTATATGAGTATTTTTCTAGTTTTACAAGATGATCTTTCACTTGTAAACTTTAAAATTGTATTTGTATTGTTTTGTCCCTCTAACTTTTCAACCAAATACCATCAAACAACAGAATCACCACAGAGTGTGGTGAGATGAAAAGAATAATTTGATTATAATTCAAGAAATTTCGAGTTCGAACTTTAAAAATGAAGAAACTCTAATTATGGAGTATTTTTTCCTTCAGTGTCTTAAGCAACACAAACTTGATTTGCTTGTACCAATGAATTTCACATTCTAGTTGGATTTAGCAGTTGATTTAGGTCGACATCCAATATAGTCTTATCATGGAACTAGATCCAGACACATCTCAATTTTTTATTTATCCGATGTTGGGTCTACTTATTATGGTAAAAATTTCGTGTAAGGGCCTGTTTGGCGCGCGCTAATTGATTTATAGCCGTTAAAAATAAATTAACTGAGAAATTGTCATTTCCGGACAAATCCCAATATAAATACTGGGGCTTTGAACAAGTTTTGTTCAAAGCTCCAGTATTTATACTGGGAAGCTTCAGTAAACTAACCCCAATTTAAAATACTGGGGCTTTGAACAAGTTTTGTTCACAGCCCCAAAATTTTGTTATGGGACTGAAGCTGGGAAGCTTCAGTAAACTAACCCCAATTTAAAATACTGGGGCTTTGAACAAGTTTTGTTCACAGCCCCAGCATTTTGTTATGGGACTGAAAGCTTCAGTCCCATAACAAAATTCTGGGGCTGTGAACAAAACTTGTTTAAAGTCCCAGCATTTTGTTATGTGACTGAAGCTTTATATATAAAGTCTCATAACAAAATAATGGGATTTATCCCTTTGATGGGACCTTAGTTATGGGATAAATCCCATTATTTTGTTATGGGATAAATTCACATAACAAAATAATGGGACCTTTGAACATATTAGTTCAAGGTCCCATTATTTTGTTATGGGACTTTGTATAAAGCTTCAACTTGTTCAAAGCCCCAGTATTTTATTATGGAACTGGTCGGGGGTGTTTTTCCAATGCTAATGGAGCTTAAGTATGCGCGCGAATTTTTGGCTGTTCTTCAATGAATTTTGAAACGGTGGATAGTCCCCAATAAGCGCGTCCAAAAATAGCTAGTGATCAAAATTTCCCCTTGTTATGTCGCCACGCTCCGATTTGTCACTCTTCAACATGTTTGGTGTATTTGACATCCCATATAGATAGGATGTGATTCACTAGCCTCTTTATACACACTTAGACAAGCCTCACTTTTTGAACTAGTTTTTGAAGTTGAGGTGGCATCAGTCCATTTTCTTATCAAGTGGAATCCTTTATATTTTTTTTGAGCTTGGACGTTTTAGTGCTATCAAATAAAACTAATTATGGTATTATGTGAAAGTACAAGTGGAGGGAGGTGTGAATTGTTCGTTTTAAAGTTATTAGTCGACTTAAGTGGATTCACAATTGACTAACTTTGGGAGTAATATAAATTGCAAAAAGTAAAGTGCAGAATATGCAAGTTGACACTATAATTTTTATACTGGTTCAGAACCAATATGGTTCCTCATTCAGTTCCCTTGGGTCACAAAGGGAAGTCTCTCTTCAAGCTCTAATACACTTTATGGTTTATTAACCACAAACATATTCAATAGTTGATTTTTACCGACTCGCTCACAAACAACGAAACTGCCTAATTTAACGCTAATCAGGCCAAACTTCGTGACACACAAGTAAAAGCTTCGAGAGATTGTAGACTGTAAGCAGTAGTTTAAACTTTTTCTTCAATTTGGTCTTCAATATGTAAGTCTTCAGTTGAGAGATATTCTTCCAGTCAGTTATCATAATTGAGATTATTGATTGATAATTTCCATGAAGTTAGCTATCTATGAGTGAGGTCATTTGAGGCAGACTTTCTTTTTCAATAGTCCTTGAAAAGATTTGCTTCTTGATATGTTTTCACACTCATAGTTAGAGATATTTAAGGAGATTGAGCTACGATTTCTTTAAATACTGAAGGAGGGAGGGAGGGAGGGAGGGAGGGAGAGAGAGAGACTGCGCTATTAGGGCGCGTTCCCACTATCGGAATTGATATCCTTCATAAATGTACTGACTTGTCCAAAACTTTCCTTAGTTGGCTAATATCTTTCGCACAAAGCTGTTTCTTCTAGACGGAATTTTCACCTCAGCAAATCAACAATAGCTGGCTTGGTTTCACATTATTCCTTCTGGATGAATCTTTCACATCATCATTGTAATCCGTCATATTGTCATCTGTTAGTAGGGGTGTCCACCGGAAATCGAAAAAATCAAATCAAATAAAAAACCGACTCAAACAAAAAGAAAAAAACCGATATATTTTAGGTTTGATTTAGTTTTGGGTTTTTTCTAAAACCGACAAAATTTAGTTTGATTATGGTTCTAAGCAAAAAATAACCGAAATAACCGAACCAAACTAATTAGATAAATACTTACTTAAAAAATATAATTACACATACTATTATGTGTATTTTTATGTAAATTTTTATGAATTTACCCCATATGTTTTTTTTTGTTTTTTTTTTTTTTTTTTTGAATGCATCTTGAATTCTAGTCTAGTTCCTCACCTTTATAGTTTTTGCATTTTATATTCTAGTTTGCATTAGAGTCTTTATTTTGATAAGTCAAAGTGTCTATTGTATGTTACAAATAATTTGTCTTGTAGTCCTTCATTGTTGGTCAATATCATCAAGATATCTTGGTAAATGATATCTCTTCAATTTATCAAATACGAAAGAACTGTTGTAAGAAGTTTGATTAAGTTAATTGAAATGGTTAAATGCTTATACAATCATACGATTTTTGGATGAAGCTATATATGTAACTTGATCACATATAAAGTTTATTCTTTTCTAGAGAGTGCTTGACTTGGGTGTGTCATGGTGGAGTATAGTCGCTCGAATATGTGTTTGAGTATTAGAAGTGCATATCACAAATTTAGAAAGAAAAAAGGATAAAAAATTGAACAAATTGAAATAACCGACATAAATACCGAACAAGTGAAAAATCGACTTAATTGGTTTGGTTGGGGTTTAAGTATTTAAAAAACCAAACTAATTGGTTTAGTTATCTTTTAGACTCAAACCAATTCAAACCGACCCATAAACACCCCCTATTCGTCAGTAACTTAACCTCAACAATAGTTTATTTGTGTCATTATCAAAATTTGGTTCAACATTGTGTAGTATTATAGTTGGTAGTTAATAATAAAAATAATTATAATCAACTACTGTTTGTTGTCACTTTTAGGCTTGTGGGAAACCAAATCACATTTCACTACCGTTGAAGAGAAAAGCAACTTTGTGCCAATAGAATCCAAACTTCCTCGAGAAATTTACTAACCATTGAGAGTAATCAAAGGCTAACAGGACTCTGATTTTGGCTTTATAACTTCTCAAAGGGCTCAATCCGTGCGCCACAGATGATAGTTCGTCACACTTCAAATGGACCACATGCAGCCCTATGAGCTCACTTCAAAAAATTGCAGTGACCAATGACTATGCTTTTCACATATTTCCGTCATTTTATTTTATGTGGCTATATTTAGAATGTTAAAATTAAATCACGTTTTGTTTTATGTGGTGATATCTAAATTGCTAAAATCAAATCACGAGGTGGCATTTGTATACAAAATGTTTTTAATCTTTTTGTAAATAGATTTTCAGCCAAGCACGATTAGACAAAAGTTTTTCAGCTTTTGCAATAAAACAGTGAAACGCTAATGGACTAGTGATTTGGTTGTTGCAAAAATTGAAAAATCATCTCTAGTGGCATTTGGTTTCTTTTGCAAAACCTAAAAAATCGGGAAAAAAATCACCTAACTACTCCTATTTCTTACCAAAATTTAAATGTGGATTCGGATATAGATATTTGAAAACTTTTGAATAAATCGAAATATTTAAAATTGTAGTGCGTACTATAAATATAAGTACTTAAAAGTTCAAAATATTCAAAAGAAAGATTATGCTTAAAATAATACTCCATTGGTTTTTTTTTTTTTTAAAAAAGATAGGAGTAAGCACAACGAAGTTGGACGTCATCAGTCTTTTGGATTTACTTCTAGTCCCTGCGTCAGGACTTTTGCACCGTATTTCACGTCCAACACGATTGTACGGAATTTCAAATTTGGCAGTTACGTGATTATCACCAACTCTCAGGGCTTTTCCTACTCACATAATTTGTTGCTTTCAGCTAAGCTAACGGCCGGTAACGACCGTTAACCTATTATCTTTATATTTTTATTTTTGGCTAATTATGGGAAACTAATAAATTCTCTTCTCGAGAAAAAAAGGCCGAATTAGAATTTACTAGCAAACAAGATCAGTGAATTTAAAAGCAAACTATCATCGCCTTGATTCTCTGGACTTTAAAGCTATTAACTCAAAATTTTTGTCTGTGATCGATGGGATTTTCTTCAATCTTCATAAAGGCGATTCTTGCCCATTTCACGCGAAATTATATGTGTACTAAGCTAATTGGGTCAATGCATAAGTTAGTACTCATACACAATGTTTTCACAGATGAGGCGTGAGGCAATATGTTTTACTTAATACGGAACGAGGCGAAAGCCTCCGAAGCGCTGGGTGAAAGTCGCATGAATCTTTATTTTTTTAATAATTTATAAATTAATATAATTAAAATAAATAATTAGAAAAGGCAGAAAACATCAAAAAGGATTAAATTATAGATAAATTATAGAAAAAATATATATACAGAACTTCTTCATCTTAGCCAGTTTGCCAAAGAAATGTCAATCATAATTATATCAATTTCAAATTGGAAACAAAATGGATACTTGTTGAGGTGATAAATGAGTTAGTTAGTTATTTATCTGATTGAGTTAATTTAACTGTATGTGAGTTAGTTAACTTTATTATAGTTAGAGTAATCAATTAATTCTATAAATAAGCTAGTTAGGTAGTTAGTTGAGCTAAGATTCAATATTGTAATTTCTCTCTCTTACTTGAAACGGAAGTAACTTTCTTCCCCACTTCCTCTCTCTAGTTTCCTCCATTGCTGAGCTGATTAACATGGTATCAAAGCACGAGGTTTGAGAAACTTCTAGAAGATTCTAGCTCAGTTCAAGAGGTCATCTTCTCACACAATCAGAGATTCAAAGTCCTGTAAGTTCTGTAGCATTCTACAAATATAATTCCTTCAAAAATCCTAGGGTTTGGTGAAGTTGCTGAATCTAGGGTTAGGAATATGCAAATTTAAAGTGAATTTTTGCTATAAAATCTTAATATTTCATCAATGGCGGATAATACTGTTGAACAAGCTCAAACTCAGAGAAATGCACAAATTGACCACAATCAACCCTGTACATTCATCCATCTGATACACAAAGTTCGGTTATTGTTTCAGTTCAATTGTTAGGTACTGAAAATTATTCCTTATGGAGTAAGTCTACGAAAATTGTACTGCGTGGGAAGAACAAATTAGGTTTTGTACTTGGCACTTGTAAGAGAGAACTGTATGATCCAGTCTTCATGAACTGTGGGATAAGTGTAATGCTATTGTTTTAGCCTGGATAATGAATACTGTGTCTAAAAGCCTAATAAGCACTGTGATGTATGCGTCTGATGCATCTAAGGTTTGGAAGGATCTTAGGGAAAAATTTGACAAAATCAATGCCTCTAGGACATATTATTTGCACAAGGAAATTGCAACTTTGACTCAAGGCATATCATCTGTGTCTGTATATTTTACTAAGATGGAGAATTTGTGGGATGAAATTGAGGCATTAGTCCCTCTTCCTACCTGTGCTTGTCCTGAATCTAAGCAACACACTGAGCATTTCCAGCAACAGAAGCTGTGGCAATTTTTAATGAGACTTAATGACTCCAATGAAAATACTAAGAGTCAGATACTAATGACTAGTCCCCTGCCAACAGTGAATCAAGCTTATGCTATGGTGATCAATGTAGGAAGTCAAAGAATGTTGGGAAGGATCACATCTGGTGGAATAAAAGTAAATGAATCAGCTGCCCTAATGAGTAACAGGATGAATTACAATAACTCTAGACCTAGAACCCCTAACTATGATAGAAATCAGCGGTCTGGCAGAGGAAATAACAATTCAGGAAGAACACCAATGTACTGTGATTATTCTCATTTGACAAATCATAACAGGGATGGCTGCTACAAGTTGAATGGGTATCCAAGTGGAGACAACAGGAACAAGAACAAGAAGAAAGGGGGAGGAGGTTCTAGGAACTATTCTGGTGGGGGCAGCAGTAACTATTCTGGTGGAAATAGTTATTCTGGTGGCAACAACACTTATACTGGTGGTAATAATAACCTCATGAACTATCATCCCCCTAACTATGCTAACAATGCAGCGCCTCATTATCCTGCTTATAATTATTATCAGCCTGCAAGTGCCTACAACTATCAACCTTCTGAAGGTTCATCTCATGCATCTAATGGTGTGAACCCCAGCTCGTGTGCTACTCATCCTCCTGTCTCAGTCTTCACACCAGAACAGTACAACCAGATCATGCACATACTCAAAGGCAAGGAAGTTGAATCAACAAATGTTGCAATTGCTGGAGCAGCAGGTACTGTCATTGCTCTAATGTCTAATCTAGTTAATGTAACTGGATAATAGACACTGGGGCATCAAATCATATGGTTCACAATGTAGAGTTTCTTGCTAAGTATGAGAAGTTAGCTCAACAGGACAAAAGTAAAGTTAATCTGCCTACTACTGGTTAAGCTAATATCACACATATTGGAGAGTCAACTATCTTGAATGAAAAAACTATCCAAATTGTTCTGCATATTCCTGAATTCAAATATAATTTGCTATCAGTCTCACAACTTATTAAGGATCTAGATTGTGTGGTAGCTTTCTATCCTGATTTCTGTGTGTTTCAGGAGCTCTCAAGTGGGAAGGTATTGGGGATTGGTAAAGGGGAGCATGGACTCTATCTTCTTCAGGCAGCTACAGGAGATAATCTCAGATCAAATAATGTCAGTCTACAAGCTTCTTAGAAATTTGGTACAACCACTCAAATACTTAGTAGAGACACTATTTCTCTTTGGTACAAAAGATTAGGTCATGCACCTTTACAGGTCATGAAACATGTACATAGTTTGAATAAAGTGAAACTAGGAGAGCATCATTGTACTGTGTGTCCAAACAGGCAAAGTTACCTTTCAGTCATAGCACCTCAGAATCAAAGGCTTGTTTTGATCTTGTTCATGCAGATATCTGAGGGCCCCATAGGGTATCTATCTGTGATGGTAAGAGATTCTTTCTGGCATTAGTGGATATTTTTCTAGATACACCTGGATTTTTCTTATGAACAGTAAAGATGAGTCAGTAGTAGTGATCAGAAACTTCTTATTGCTTGTGCAAAATCAGTTCAAAGCCAATCTTAAGTGTCTCAGAACTGACAATGGAACTAAATTCTTTAACTGGCAGATGGATGGTCTATTAAAACAGCATGGTATACTGCATCAAAGTTCCTGTGTATATACACCCCAACAAAATGGGATAGTGGAGAGAAACATAGGCATATTCTTGACATGGCCAGAGCTTTGAGATTTCAGGCCTGTGTGCCTCTAAAATTCTGGGGCTATTGTGTAACTACAGCCGTGTATCTTCTAAATAGATTACCTTTAGCTCTATTGCATGGCAGATCACCTTTTGAAAGGCTTTTCCATAGAGCTCCAAGTCTTACACACCTCAGAGTCTTTGAGAGTCTTGGTTATGCTACAGTGATCAAGAAACAAGATAAGTTTGCACCTAGAGCAGTGCCAATTGTATTTCTGGGATACTCTTCTTCACAGAAAAAGATACATTCTGTATGACATTGCTTCTAAGCAGTTCTTGGTGAGCAGGGATGTAGTATTCAAGGAAACAATCTTCCCTTTTAAAGTGCTGATGTCCTCTCATTCTCCTATCTTTCCTGTCATAGATATTCCTCATGGTTCTGAGGCAGCAGCACCAACATTTTCTACCCCATCTACCATACAGCCTACCTCTACTCCTAGTTCCTTTTCACCTGATCCTTTACCCACAGATCTTACCCAAGATCCTGACATACCTATGCCCTTACCTGAGGTGCTACCTGAGTCCTCTTCACCTCCTATAGCAATCAGCAAACCATCCAGAACCATTATGACTCATGGCTGGCTGAATGACTGTAGTTCAGCTCAAGCCTAAGTCAGTTAACTGTGCTTATCCCATCTCTGACTACTTATCCTATGACCACATTACTCCCACTTACAGAGCCTCTCTTATTGCCTACTCTGCTATTGCAGAATCTAGATCCTTTGTTGAAGCAAGTACATATCCTAAATGGATTGAAGCTATGAATTCTGAGATTCAGGCATTAGAAGAAAACAATACTTGGTCCATTGTGGATTTACCAGCAGGCAAAGTCCCTATTGGCTGCAAATGGGTGTTTAAAGTAAAGTACAAGTCTATGGGTGAGGTGGAAAGATACAAAGCCAGGCTAGTTGCCCAAGACTACAGTCAACAAGAAGGTATAAACTACAAATAGACATTTTTTCCTGTGGCAAAAATGGTTATTGTTAGGTCTGTTGTTGCTCTAGCAGCCTCTTCTGGCTGGTATATCTACCAAATGGATGTGCATAATGTATTTCTCCAAGGAGATTTAGTGGAGGAGGTCTATATGTCTATTCCTGATGGCTTTGTAAGCCAGGGGAGTACAGTAGCAGGGAAAGTAAAGGTAGCAAGGCGTGTAGACTACATAAGTCCCTATATGGACTAAAACAAGCTCCTAGATAGTGGAACTTGAAGTTAACAGAAGCTTTGGTTAATATGGCGTTCAATCAGTCTCACTATGATTATTCCCTCTTACCAAAAGGAGAAGTGGTTGCCTAGTTATCCTGATGTATGTAGATGATTTGCTTGTGATAGGTTACAACCTTCAAGCCATTGAAGCTGTGAGAAAGGAGCTGCTCAGTAGGTTCAAAATGAAAGATCTTGGAGAGCTAAAATACTTTCTAGGGATTGAGTTCTCTAGGTCAAAAACAGGCATTCTAATGACAGAAAGAAAGTATGCCTTAGAGCTAGTGTCAGAATCAGGCTTAGCAGGCAGCAAGCCTTCTGGAACCCCCTTGGAGTTCAGCTGCAAGCTTACTTTAGTGGATTATGACAAGTTTGTGAAGAATGAGGCATTGCATCAGGATAAACTACTGATAGACAAAGGGGGTTATCAAAGACTGGTAGGTAGACTTTTGTACTTAAATATGACAAGACCAGACATTGCATTTGTAGTGCAAGTCCTGAGTCAGTTCATGCATGCTCCTAAACAGTCTCACTTGGAAGCTGCTTTGAGAGTTGTAAGATACATTGAAAGTGCACCTGGGTTAGGATTGTTCATGCCTGCAGATTCATCACCTGTGCTAGTGACTTATTGTGACTCTGACTAGGGTACTTGTCTGGAAACCAGAAGATTTGTGATTGCTTATGTGGTCAAGTTAGGTGACGCCTTGATCTCTTGGAAGTCAAAGAAATAGGATACTGTGTCAAGGAGCTCTGCTGAAGCAGAATTCAGGAGCATGGGATCTGCTATAGCTGAAGTTGTTTGGCTGATTGGCTTATTCAGGGAGTTGGGAATTGAACTGCACTTGCCTGTGCACCTATTTTGTGACAGTAAGGCAGCAATTCAGATTGCAGCCAACCCAATCTTTCATGAGAGGACCAAACATATTGACATTGACTGTCATTTTGTAAGAGAAAAGATCATGGCAGATTTGATCAGAATTAGACATGTTGGCACAAAGGAACAATTAGCAGACATACTTACCAAGAGTTTGTGCAAACCTCAGCATGACTATCTCAGGTCCAAGCTGGGAATGAAGGATGTGTTTCATCCCTCAGCTTGAGGGGGGAGTGTTGAGGTGATAGATGAGTTAGTTAGTCATCTGATTGAGTTAATTTAACTGTATGTGAGTTAGTTAACTATAGTATAGTTAGAGTAGTCAACTAATTCTATAAATAGACTAATTAGGTAGTTAGTTGAGCTAAGACTCAATATTGTAATTTCTCTCTCTTACTTGAAATGGAAGTAACTCTCTTCCCCACTTCCTCTCTCTAGTTTCCTCCATTGCTGAGCTGATTAACAATACTATAAGCTTTAAGCAATCAACCAAATTATTTTCATTTTTTTTGACCATAATAAAAGATTTAAAAGTATCGAACCAACTCAAGAATAGATTCATGGAAAATATGTCAAGTATCAATTGTAGAGGAAAATAGAATCCTCCTTTTTGGAACATTATAGCAGTCAAAGTGTAAAATAGATAATAATATAAAAATTAGATAATAATATAAAATGTTGACACTAAATTTGAATAGCCAGGCTCCGAAAGGTAGTAAATAAAATTTTTTATAATTAATTTTGTGTATTTACTAGGTTAACTTTTGAAAATAAGAGATTTTGTTTAGCATTTTTAGGTTTAATTCATAAGGTTTTTTGGGCTTATGCCCCAACACAAGAGGCTTATGCCTTTCGGTATTTTTTCCGGCCGAATTATCCTGGACGCTTTTGGTACGCCCAGCCCGAGGCTTCCTTTTAAAAAATAGGAGTCCTGTTATATGCTTTGTGACCATCATTTTTTAATCTTTATAACTTTAATTATAATTTTAAGCTATCAAATTATTTAAGCCCAGATAAATGAAGATAAGTTGTTAGAACAAATTGCATGCCTAAATAACAGCAAATCAATGATATACTATAATCTTCCGTTACAAGATCATAATCTTCTTTCAAGGTAACTCCGTCATCTAATCCAAATGGCACTATCTCATTAGCCAACCTCTTCCACCGAATATTCTCCAATAAAATTCCCACTCTCACAGTCACTTTATAAAACCAAAGACCTGTGAACCCAAAAACATTAGTCCAAAAACGAGAAAAATAAAAATTAAAAAAACGGAATGAGCGAATTTTTAAAGAGAAATTATAATGTATGCGAGGAATTAGGAAGGGGAAAATTCGGCGTAGTTTACAAGTGTTACTCGCCGGTAACCGGTGAATTATTCGCCGTAAAATCAATCGACAAGCGATTGATCGCTGATGATTCTATTGATCAACAATGCCTATACAACGAAGCTAAAATCATGCAGTTGGTGTCACCAAACCCGTACGTTGTTCGTGTTTTCGATGTTTGCGAGGATGATAATTATCTCGATATGGTTCTTGAGTTTTGTAACTCTGGAGATTTGTTCCAACGACTTAGTAGTCAACCTGTTTTTTCAGAGCCTGAAGCTGCTTATGTTATGGTACGATCAAAACCATACCAACAAGTCATAAATAGTCGGAATCAAGAATGATCTACCAAGAAGCAAGTTGTTGAAAATTGGAGGAGAAAGTAAAGTAGAAATTTTAATCAGCTACTCCCTTTGTTTCAATTTATGTGACATTTTTCTTCAATTATTTTTTATTGTAATTTATTGTGAAACTTAGCTAGATTTGGACAGAAATTTGGTTGAAACTTAGGAATTTAAGTTTTTGAGGTTGAGTTGAAAAAGAAAATTTGAAACTTGAAGTTGTATTTGGACATAAATTTTACTTGAAAAAAAGTTCAAGTTTGTGAGTGGGAAAAACTATTTTTCCCAAAAATTTCCAAAAATTGAGGATTTTAGAATTTGACAAATTTTATAAACAAACAGGTTTTTCCCAAAAAATCCCAAAAAGTGACCCCAAAAACTATAAACAAACGGGTCCTTAGTCACATTTTTTGCCTTCATTAGAAACTGTTTAAGTTTTAGCCCACATCGTTAGGATTTCTACAGTTTAATGATTTTCCTTGAAAAGATCTGGCGAATCACCAGGAATTTTTTTTGTGTTGTGGCAATGAGGCTAATACGTAGTTTCTATGTTATTTTTTAATATGAAATTAAATTATGTCTGAATTTACGGTCAAAATTAAGAAGTTTGAGTTTGCAAAACAGAAATATGTCACATAAATTGGAAAAATGGAGTGTTTTATTTTAGTTTTTCCTCATGACTGATAATTTTTTTGGTTTATTGGGCATAATGTATGTATAGGTACCGCTAATGAAGGCAATAGCACATTGCCACAGGCTCGGCGTAGCACATCGTGATATAAAGCCGGACAACATTTTATTCAACAACTTAAACGAACTAAAATTAGCTGATTTCGGCTCGGCTGAGATTTTCCGTGAGGGCGAGCTGATGAGGGGCGTGGTAGGGACGCCATATTACGTGGCGCCGGAAGTTTTAGCCGGGAGAAATTACAATGAAAAAGTTGATATTTGGAGTGCTGGTGTTATTTTATATATAATGCTTGCTGGAATTCCGCCATTTTATGGTGACTCTGCTGCGGATATTTTTGAAGCTGTTCTTAGAGCAAATCTTAGGTTTCCTACGAGGATTTTTCATTCGGTTTCACCGGCGGCAAAGGATTTGCTGAGGAGAATGTTGTGTAAAGATGTTTCTAGAAGATTCTCTGCAGAACAAGTTCTGAGTGAGTAGCATTATTGCTTAATTTGATTTTATTTTTAGTATTTTCAAATTATTTCATTCCCCTGTTATTGTTCTTTTTTTTTAATGATTAGTTTGAATGTTGATATATCTTATCCACTTCCTTACTCTTATGGATTGACTGTCAGTTTGGTTTTTGACCAATTCCTAAAGTAACATAAATCTCAATTTTCTTTAATGTGATACACTAGGACAGGAGTACTATTTAAAAGTAAAAGAATATTCGTTGCTTTTCTATTTTTGAACTCCTCATCGGATGTTTAGTACCCGCTTTGAGAGTTGATTAATATGAATTGGAAAGTCTCATCCTGGAGTAGCACCTCTAATTGAGGTGACTCCATTCCTAAGATTTGAACCAGAAACATTTGGTTAACAAGGAACAAGTATATGGAGTAGTTAGCACCCCTACCTACCACCATAACTTCTTTCAAGTGTCTTTTTTTTTTAAAAAAAAAAAATTTCAAATGTTAATTAATTTGACTTATACTACTTCGAATATAATTTTTACATATATAAATGGTATTATTAGGCTTAGAGTCATTTGTGTATTTATTGTTTTGCTTGGTTTTTGGATGTACATTGATTGTTACTACTCTTGGTAGTGACTGGTTACTAAATTGTGTTAATGTGGTGATGATAAACAGGGCACCCATGGATGACTAGCAATGGAGAAACTAGAGCAGTTGCACTATTTTAACTATGAGAGATTTTCGTCTACGGATACGTAATTATCAGCAGAAGCGTATTAGAGAAAATCTCTTCTTCTAGATAGAGTTAGTAAATATAATACTGTAAAGGCACCACCACTCTAGTAAGTACTTAACTACCTACCTACCTATGTTCTTACCTACCTACCTAGTTGTCTTTGAGGGCTACCAGCTGCCTGAAATTGATGTCAGTTAATTTTAGAGTCTGAAGTAATGGCAGCCGCATTAATCCACCAGTGGTTTTCGCTGTATTTGGATGCAATATTCCATTATGTAATGTTCCCTTCCTGCACTGTGTTTTTTTGTTTCTGAATGGGAAGGAGATGCCATGAACTCTGTTTTCGTTTTTATTTTTCCTCTTACGGGATATTTAGCTAAATTATCCACTTTCTGATCTTCCTTTTTGTTAGATTTGGAAAGAAATATATTATCCTGGCAATGCACCACCAGTAGTGCGGTTCTTGAGAATATGTCGCCTTGAGCACTGATGTTTACGATTGAAGATAAATTTAGAATTATGTGCTGTAGAAAGAGCCATTAGAGAAGGTAATCATTGATGTAAGAATTAAGCTTTACCATATGTGTTGGTAGGAGATAGTAAATAAATAACCATAAGTTGTCAATATGATCTTATACAAAAAAGATATTATCTGTGACATCTATCCACTGTCCAACAGGTTTTCTTTATAGTTTGGCCATAGTGTGTATAAACAAACATCCGAACAATTTTGTGAATAAACAAGTCTATTAATATACTCCCTCAGTCCCAAATTAGTTGTGTCTTCAGTTTTTTCACGCCTATTAAGAAAATCATTAAATAAAGTATATTTTTCTATGTTAATCCTATTTAATGCTTGTCTATTAAATTTTGTTGAGAATTCTTTTATTTATTAAGGGTGTAGTTGGAAAAGACTAGCAATTTTAGTTTTGAAATCCTAAAGTGTCAACTAATTTAGGACAAATGATTATTGCTAAAACGTCAACTAATTTGGGACGGAGGAAATATTTATTATCAAAACCATTTCCTTCATGCATCTTATCCAAACTTGGTCGCTAGTTGGTGCTAAGCAAACATCACGCAGTGAGGTACTTTTCTTTTTCGCTTAAAGATTCTAGCTTCAGCAAAGTGGCGACGAACGGCTGAATCCCTGATTACACTCTTTTATGACATAGACTCTTGTCCCCTTCGAATTTTCTGTAACTCTCTTGTTTTTTATACATTATGAAATTTTACTTTATTGTTGGCCCTTTTAATTATCTTATATAGAAAATAGAACACAAACAAGCTTAAGAAAACAGTTATTACATTTCAAAATATAAAAGACTATTTGATTATGAATGACAGATATTCCGTACCAATTTTGAGTATACCTACTTGCTTTTTTTCCTCTCCAAAAGATTTTGAAAAGCTCAAACTCTAGAAACTTAATTAAAGGTGAATAGATCTATTTCACCATATGGTATGTTCAATTTCATTAATCCAATGGCTATCATACTTTTCCTTCTCCAATTAACCTTTTGTTTGGAACATTGTTATCCATTGTATTGTATTGTTATTATAATTACAATAGTTATTTTGGTTGTTACTTTAATTTCGTTGTATTGTATTGTTAAATTCTATTATTATGTAACAATGAAAAGACACACTTTTTTATTACAACCGATTTGGTGGAGTTGGGTTGTTACGTTTTTTCACTTTACCATCATGTCCTTAGTTATAACTTTATAATTTTATTCTAATCTCTACCGTATCATACTATTCTAAAAATGCCAATCAATTTTACCCTTTAGATATTGTTAGAACTTTCAATTATTATTTACAAAAAATAAATAATTCAATAAAGAAAAAAATATATAATCAGATTAAAAATTAGCTGTTTAGGAAGTTTTTAACTCAATCTAATTTAATTTGGGTTCTTTACATAAATAGCAACCCATATGAAAATATTTACTATTTTTTAGCCCTTACTTTTGGTAGTCACAACATTACACTAAAATAATAGAAAAAAATCCTAGTGTTAATAATCATATAATACTATTTTTCTTAAATAAAAAATATATATTAATGCAAAAATATATATATATATATATATATATATATATATATATCACCTAAAAAGAAGAATTTGCATAATACTATTTTTTATTTTTTATTTTTTATTTTAGTCGGCATATTTAATATTTGCATAAACAAAATACATATCACCTAAAAATAATAATAAAAAATACTAAAGTAAATATTGAATATACACCATATTCAAATAGTGATATATTGTATTAAAATAGTAAATATTAATATTTATTTATTAGAAATTTAATATATATTACATATCGTATGTTTAATATTTAATCACTTAATATTTTAAAATATGTATGTAATATTTATGAAATTATTATTTTATATATTACTATTTATTAAATACACAATATATGTATGATCTTTAATATTTATTTTATATCTATTAATATTTATTAGATACACCATATATGAAATTTTTATATTTTTATTTAAAAGATTACACGATATATTTATGATATTAATATTTTATATATTTTATTAGATATTTAAAAAATATTATTATTTTATATATTAATATTTATTAGATACACGATATATGTATGATATTTATATTTTATAAGATATTTATAAAAATATTAATATTTTATATATTAATATTTATTAGATATTAATATAATTTTAATATTATTTATTTGATATACGATATATGTATGATATCTATATTTTTTTTATTACATATTGTGTATTTAATATTTAATCACTTAATATTTTAATGTATTGTGTATGTAATATTTATTTAGTTACTAGATGTATCAAAAATTTAGATATTATTTAATATTTCAAATTGTAGTTAATCCTTAAATACATTGGATAAATATTTTTTTGTATGAAATACAATTAATAATATATAAATAAATATTCTTAAGTAATCCTAAAATACTTGCATATCGAATATTTTAATATTTTAACATATTATTGTCTATGTACTGTTTATTGTACATAAACAAATAGTAAAAATCCTACACAAATAGTACATAAATAATATCATGTATTTAATATTTATAATATCTAATATCATATATATATCGTGTATTTGAATAATTATTCTCTTAATTTTTTAAAATATTATATATGTATTGTTTATATATTACTAATATTTGTTTTATATATACACACACGGGGAGAATTTAAATCGTTAAAAAGTTGATTTTGCGCTAAATATGGTATATAGGCGATTATAGGCTTCAAAATACAATTAACAAATTCATTATGATCTCTACATAAATACACAATTATTTTTAAAATATATTAACACAATAATATGAATAAGATTATAAATATTAGAAAAATAAGTAAAATATGCTCTATGTGTGTGTATGTAATATACTGAATCATTATTATATTATAACTATGAAAATAAATTCTTGAAATATTCATTTTGTACATTTAAAATATAAACATAAATAAATATACAATGGGAAAAGAAATATAAAAAAAGTTGAATTTGATAGTTATAGAAATATTATATGTTCTTACGCATACTACTTAATGGAAAGAAAATATTTTATTAACTAGCAGTAGGAAAGAAACAATAAAGAGATTTTTTTAAAAAATAGACTCCTATAATAACTCATGTTTTTAATTCTTAAAATAACATTAACAAATATGAGATCAACATTAACTAAACCCTTAAATTAAGGGATAATTTTTTTATTAATTTATAAAATAGGTGAATAATTTAGAAATTACCTAATGGCTAGAGAAAGAAAGGGAGTGAAAAGTGGGACTGGGAACAGTAAATAAGTATTACTCAGGTGCTTGTTGAGTAATTTATCCATTTAATTTATAAGGGTCCACGCGCAAAGTGCGAGCCCAAAAACTAGTTTTCTTAAATACACCCAAGTAGCAACTTTGACCTCGTCTACCTTCTTCTCCAGTTTCGGTACGTTCCATGGCTTTTCTTTCTTTACGTTTTTTTTATTCTTTCTTTTCTTGCATCCTTTTAAAATTCTTTCTCAAAAGAGCTCATATTTATTACTTAAAACATATTATCTTATGTATTTTATGTTGGATAATATGATTGCTTGTATGTCATTATGAAATGTTATTTTTTATTTAAATTATTAATGGTGTGAACTTTCGTTATGTTTAATATTATTAACTTATTTTTTTAATTATTTTCACCATGATTTAGAGGAATTTCATAGCTAATATATTTACAAGGTATAGTTGGTGATAAATTAATAAATATAAATTATCTTAAATTATTTTAAAGAAAATTTGTTACTTAATCTAATATTTAGAACAACTAAGGATATATTAGTAAACTTATCAGTTACAGTACGATACAATACAATCAAAACAAACAATAACAATGTTATTAAACAATGGAAAATAATATAATCAATTCAGACGTCATATTTTTAATACAATACGAAACGATACGATACAATAGAAAACTATACATTATGAGACAATAGGTAACAATGATCCAAACAAAGTTTAAAGGAGAGAATTCAGAACCCTTCTCCAAAATCAAGTTTTCCGTTTAATTTGTTTGTCACAAGTGAAGTGTCGTTTAAGTCAGATTCTATTTAAAATGTGTTATTGGGGTTGGACTTTTATGCATGGGTCAAGTCAAATTAATCGGGGCAAAATGCACGAATAGTCATTTTTGTCAGTAGTCTTTTATTTGAGGCCATATTTTTTTTATTTTGCATAAGAGGTCACTTTTTGGAACTTCAATCCTTGTGGGTTGAACTTCACATAAATTCAGCCCACAAGGGTTGAAGTTCAACTTCAGTCCACCATAAGGGTTGAAGTTCAACTAGCCCATAAGGGTTGAAGTTTACGCATCTATGTCTAAAAGTTCAGCCCTTACGGATTGAAGTTGAACTTCATAAAGGGTTGAACTTCAGCCCATAAAAATTGAAGTTCTAAAAAGTGGCCTCTCATATAAAACCAACAAAAAAAGTGACTTCAACCAAATATCAGTGACAAAAATGGCCTGTGGGCTAAATATTTACAAATATAATGAGTCTACTGTTAAGGATAATTTTGATGACTAGTCAGTTTCTGCACCACTTAAAGATAATCAGCCAATAATTACAAACTCTTAAAAAAGTAGCCAAACTTTTAAAATACATATTTTTTTAAGACTAGCCACAAAACTAAAGTGTTAGATTTTAAACTAAGCCCCAGCAAAATTCAGCAAATTTTGATGTGGTTTCGTTCAAAGTTCCAATAAATTTTACTAGAGTTTCATATTTGAAGAGCATGTATTTTGTACTGGGACTTTTGAACAAAAATTTTCAAAGTCCAAGTAATTTATAATGGGAATTCATATTAAGCAATTTCCAAATATTTTGTACTGCAACTTTTTGAATTAAAATGTTCAAAGTCTTAGTACATTATACTGGAATTTTATATTTAGCAAGTCCCGGTACAAAATACTAGAATTTTAAAAATTTTAGTTTAAAATTTCTGTAAAAAGTACGTTTTTTTAAATCAGGTTAGTTTTCTAAAAATTTTGAAATGCTGGCTAGTTTTTATTTAGCGCGGCACAAACAGGCTACGAGGTCAAATTTTTACTACAAAGGGGGACTGCAGAAATAGCCTACTTTGGGCACGCCACTTAGGTTTTAGCAAATCTTTTAAAACTATTTAATTTTTAGGCACTGACGTGAATTTCAATCCTTTATTTCTTGACTTCATACCTTTAGGTTCAACTTCAAATCAGAAGGTTTGAAGTTGAGCATAGTAACTCCAACTTCAAACCTTCACAGGTTTGAAGCTGGACATCGGTAACGTACAATATCAAATCTGGCATAGCCACTTCAAACCTGGCATAAAAACTTCAAACCTGTAGTAACTTCCAACTCCAATTCTAGGCATAACAACTTTAAACATGAAGGTTTGAAGTTAGCATATGCAGCTTTTAACTTCAAACCTTCATTTTTGGGTCATAACAAGAACTTATTTAATGGGAGAGTATAGGCAAACATATAAAATAGGTTGTTTTTGTTACTTAAAAAAAAAAAAAAAAGCTTTACTGGCTGGACAAAATTTTTACACTTTTAAACGAAAAGAAATCAAGAAATAACTTTATGTATGAGCCACCGGTATCATATTACACCACCTTGTTGAACTAATACGAATGAAAAGGATTTTGGGAAATGATCCAAGTAGGAAAACAAGACATTTACAGAAATAGGACATTTCATGCACCCTCTCACAGTTCTATTTAACTCTTATCCCAAGTCACCAGAAGTTGCCGAAACTCCTGGCAAGTTATCAGGAGCTCAGCACAAAAGTACCTGGTAGGCAGGCAATTCGCTAGGAGTTCTCGAAGCTTCGAGCCCCTTGGGATTAAATTTAAATAGTTTTATTATAGAGGCTGAAAGTGTTAAGAGTGACGCATCAAAAGGCCAGCGAAAACCATTTAATTGATCTTGGATCTGCAAATCTTAGGTCTGTATGTTGGGTGAAAACATGTTTCAAACTCTCCGTTTTCCTAAGCTAGAGTTAGTCTCTTTTGTCTCCTTAAGATGCAGTAATCTAACAAGTGCATGACATGTTTTTCACATGTTTTATATGCAATATTTTCTTCACTTTCTTAATTCACGATAGCAAAATGTTTGGTTGATGCGTTATATTGAGTCGGAATAAGCTTTTACATGTATGTTCAATTAGTGAGTTAAAGCATTAGTCCAAAATACCAAATAGTATAAGTGCTGCACTTGTTGCACACAATTATGTTGAGTCATATGAAAGGATAAACCCAAGCAGGATTCATATAGTGGGTATGAATTATTGAAAGGATAAATAAACAAAAACACTATTACTTTGTTCTAAAGTGTGAACAGTGCAATTTAAATAATATCTCTGTCCCTTAATAAGTGCTTTTTGTTTTTCCTGTTATTTGTGACAAGATAAGTTTTAATTAAAATTTTTAAAGTAAAATTAATGATCTTTTTTCAATTTTACCCTTGCAGTTAAAAGAGAAATAGATTACTAGTTGTAGTCAGTTTGGTTATCAAGAGTAGCAATAAGGAAAATTAAGTAAGTAAACGTATTTGATATTCTTTTTAATGGATGCGAAAAGAGATAATTGGATACTTAGAGTGGGACGGAGGGAGTAATTTGTAAAATTTCTATGTAGCCTGTAGCCATCTTTAAACCCGAAAAAAGAGGAGAAAGTTACAAAATAAATTTTAGGAAAATTTACACCACATGACTACCCTAATAGCTATATTACAAAAAATAACAGTACTTTTACCATATTTACAATACATAACAAAACATAATAATACTTTCTCATTTCTCATTTCCCCCATCCCAAACATAAAACCCTAACTCTTCTCTCTCTCTCTCTCTCTCCCCCCCCCTCCTCCACCCACCATCTGGCCCCCTACCTCGCTGGATACCCATTGTTTGTCGCCGTCCTTAGCCTCCGCTGTTGCTGTGGTGCTGCTGCCACCGCAGTGCAGCCGCGGGAAGCCCTAATTTTTGTATTTTTCGATGTGTTTTTCTGGTAGGGTTTCAGATCTGGTTCTTTTTTTAAAATTTTTTTCTTTTTTCCTTTTTTGTATGTATATATCTATATTTTTTTGTATAAAATACGTATTATTTAGTATTTTTTTGTATATAAATATACATCTCCACTCTTTGTATGTGTATTATTGGTGTATATATGTATATGTAGTTGTATGTTTATGTATGTGTATGTATGGAGTGATAAAATAATTTGTATGTTTTTTATGTATATATTTGAATGTTTGTGTTTTTTTTTTTTATGTTGCGTATGTTGACTCTATGTAAATTCAAAGCAGTTTTTTTATATGAAGTTTCATATGTATATATGTGTAATTTTTGTATGTTTCGCTTTGTAGATCTAAAAAATACAAAAAAAAAAGAAAAAGAAATCCGGTGATCTGCCGCCTCTGGCCGGTGGTTGACCGGTGGCGACCGGCCACCAGCCACACGGCGCCGCTACTGTGGCTGAAATAGTGGTGAGGTAGATGGAAAACCCTAATTTGTATGGTGTAAATGTATTTTGTATAAACAATGTAAAAAAAGTAATATTTTTTTTTTTTTTTTTAAAATGGTATAGTGTTGTTATATTTTGTAAATATGGCATTAGGTTTGTATATTTTTATAATTCTCCTGTAATTACCTGTAACACCCCAGCTAAGGGTTAAGTGTCCCACATCGGCATAACACAGGAGAGATGCTGGGTATATAAGTTAACTGGCCTTAGACCCTAGTGACGCGTTTTAAAGCCGTGCGGGCCTAGGTCCAAAACGGACAGTATCACTAGCGGGCTTGGGTTGTTACAGATGGTATCAGAGCCACTCCGTGTCAGCCTTGTCGATGTGGGTCAAAGTTCAGGGCTGAGTCTAGGCGAATCCCGGTACGCGGGGCAAACCTTCGTGGTGAGTCTAGGCGAATCCCGGTACGCGAGACAAACCTCAGCGAGGATGCTGAGTCCATAAGAGGGGGTGTATGTAACACCCCCACATCGGCATAACACAAGAGAGATGCTGGGTATATAAGTTAACTGGCCTTAGACCCTAGTGACGCGTTTTAAAGCCGTGCGGGCCTAGGCCCAAAGCGGACAGTATCACTAGCGGGCTTGGGCTGTTACAGATGGTATCAGAGCCACTCCGTGTCAGCCTTGTCGATGTGGGCCAGAGTTCAGGGCTGAGTCTAGGCAAATCCCGGTACGCGGGGCAAACCTCCGTGGTGAGTCTAGGCGAATTCCGGTACGCATGACAAACCTCAGCGAGGACGCTGAGTCTATAAGAGGGGGTGTATGTAACACCCCAGCTAAGGGTTAAGTGTTCCACATCTGCATAAAGTGATCCTGAGTATATAAGTTAACTGGCCTTAGACCCTAGTGACGCGTTTTAAAGCCGTGCGGGCCTAGGCCTAAAGCGGACAGTATCACTAGTGGGCTTGGGCTGTTACAGATGGTATCAGAGCCACTCCGTGTCAGCTTTGTCGATGTGGGTCAAAGTTCAGGGCTGAGTCTAGGCGAATCCCGGTACGCGGGGCAAACCTCCGTGGTGAGTCTAGGCGAATCCCGGTACGCGGGGCAAACCTCAGCGAGGATGCTGAGTCCATAAGAGGGGGTGTATGTAATACCCCAGCTAAGGGTTAAGTGTCCCACATCGGCATAACACAGGAGAGATGCTGGGTATATAAGTTAACTGGCCTTAGACCCTAGTGACGCGTTTTAAAGCCGTGCGGGCCTAGGCCCAAAGCGGACAGTATCACTAGCAGGCTTGGGCTGTTACAGTGACGTTCCCGCTCCCCAATCGTCTGGTTGGGAGGATAATAAAACTCGGTCTAAGTCAACCCTGCTCTTAGTGGTAACTCTAGGATCATGCATCATGACATATCATTAGCCGACTTGTTCTCAAGTTCAATAGGCCAACTTGTTCAAACAATCTGAACAGGTTTTTGACCCCCAAAGTGCGTAGAACATAATTTATTTACGTTTACTTAAAGGATTAAACATGCAAATATGGACCGTTAACTAGAATTGTTCTGTATTCAGTACCATTAGAAGGCGCATCAAAAGCCCAAATTGAATCAAAAGCCGCTAAGTGGTTGGAATAATTCTTCATTCAATTCCATTCAAAGGCATAAAAAGTAACCTAAGAGGCATCAAAAGCCCAAATTGAATCAGAAATTGCTGTTTATTCCTAAATAGTTGGAATGATACATGTGGCGCAGAGCGCTTTTCAAATAGTCGTGCATAAAACAGTCCTTTGCATTATAGGATGCATTCCATATTTGTTATGTGTGCATTTTTCTGTCGCTCTAGGTCTCTTTATACCTAAGTCAATCCCTTCCCAAATTCAATCTCCTATCAAAGCACCTCACCTCCCTACTCTATGCCCAAATCCTGATATTGGAAACCTTTCACATATCCTGATGATTCCTTACACTTTACCAACTCAAAAACCTATTATCCAAAGAAAGTTGTCTCAAGTCGAATACCCAGGCAAAAGATATGGTTAAGCAAAGTGAACTTGTCGGATATTTGTTAAAATAAGAAAAGTTTATTACAACAAGAACTATGCACATGGAGCGGAAAATTGGTAGGAGATATGTTGGTCAAACTCAAAGGCGCACCTAACTTATCAATACCTTTGACACCAATGTTCGAGGATTATTTTTTCGCTCCAGTCCACATTATTGAAGGCGATCCAAAGAACTTTAGACTTGCATCCATTCATGGTCAAAAGGCATTCAAAAGGGTATCATGAGGCAATAAGGAAGTGAGAAACGAGGGGAACCCGATTGATGTTACAAAGGTTCATGCACAACAACCGAAATTAACAGGCTGATTCAACTTGGAAAGGAATGCAAAGATGCAGTGACAAAAGCTCCCATTACATGACAGAAAATGAAAATCCCATGGGTATTTAAAAGCATATCTTGACCGACTAAACTAAGTCAAGACAATAAACTCAGGAGGAAGTTATTTGAGATACTTAGAAGGCCAAGCACTGATTTGATACAAAGACACAGACAAATAGATTTCTTGGAGCAATTTTGGTCGAAAGCTTTACTGGAGTAAATTCTCATGACAACAACCACATTGAACAGGAAAGTACAATATGACCAACCTCTAAAATGGGTCTTGACTGAAACAGCAAGGATATGCACGATAAGTAAGCAACCTGCATCAGGTTCGGTCTCTCCACAACAAAATCTTACCCAACAAGAAAAAAACACAAAGATTGGATTGCAGCAGAGTATGAAAGACAAGGAGTATCTATTTCAAAGACACACGACCATCATGACACACCAATTTGTAAGGAAAGATGACAAATGCGCTCAAAGTCTTTATATCTGACAAAAGCCAACCTCCCTTTCTGTCGCACAACACAACCTGTTCCTTACACAACATCTTTACCACTTTTCATTGACATTCAACTTCTCATCTCCTGCTTAAACAAGCATCAGTAATTCGACCAAAATCCTTGTCTCGACTGCTACATAAAGCACTCGAGCAATCTTTGAGAGCCTCTATACAATTCAAGTGCTAATCTATCACCCGCAGTCTAGGCATCCTCTTAAGCTTATGTGTCATTCTTGCTTTAAACTTGCTAATGTGCTAACTCTGTTTCATGTATGTTGTCATTTTATTACAGTTGCTTTATGCTTGAACACCGAAATTGGTCAAGAATATGCACTCGAAAAAGCCGAGCTGAAAATATTTTCTCCTGGAACAAAGTCTTTTGAACCACCAGCATGTGAAACCGAGGGAATTTCGAAAATCCCAATTTCACTTCCGTACAACTTGCAGTATGGATAAACAAAATCAGCTGGCATTTTACCCACACATGAGTCGCAAGAAAGAAATCCAGTCACTATACAGCCGAAACTGCCAAAATTCACAACCTCACACCGCACCTGACTTACACAATATATAACCTCATCTCTGTCAAGATTTTCAACAACAATCTTATCAGGCGTAACACAATCAAGGAAAGACAAAAAGACAAAACCTCACACCTTCAATTCTTTAGCTCAATCAAAAGATATTGCACCAATGAACATACTACTCCCTAGATACCTATTCCAAAACTCAATCCAACATGGATCTACACTCATTACCCAAACATTCAATACCATGACACCGCAAAACATCCAGCACTGAAAGATAAATTTCAGAGTCTGATTGACCAAAGCAAGACAATAGTACAACAACAACTAACAAATGGAAACCGCAACTCCTAAACTACAAATACATTTTCTATACACACACCAATCCATCAAAGTTAGCTCCATGATTTTTTGAAAAGAAAAGCACGAAACATGAAGACACCCCAGCACAACCCAAAACAAATACCATTTTGAGACAACTTCTAAATCCGACAAAACCCAAACACCAAACCTCAGGTTGAGAATGCAAATATCCACATATTCAAAATCCCCGAGATAATCAATTGTCACATTATAAGGCCGAATGCATATTCAAGCCAATACTTTAGTGTTTAGTGAAATACAACAACTCATTTCAACTAACGAATCTTTATTTGAGAGCAGATCTTTCAGCAAAAACACAAGTTTCGCAGGCACTACCATAATAAGCAATAAACTGGGGCAGAATTTTTGAGGACCCCCTCAAAAATTCCAAAAGATGCAAGCCAACACCGGGGCAAAATTTTGAGGCTGAACCTCAAAATTCACCAAAGACGCAATAAAATGACAACCAGCATGACAGTACCCCAGGCTATACTATACGCACGGTAACATCATTCTATATTTTTAGCGCTTCACTTTACTTTTGTTTGTAGGGTACACAGCACGACACGGTAGGCAAACATCTCACGATGAGAGGCAGTAGCAATAGGTTCTCATTATGAGGAGGCAATAGCAGTGCTGACGAGCACATAGGTTCTCATTACGAAGAGGCAGTAGATCTCACGACGAGAGGCAGTGGCTGTAGGTTCTCTTTATGAGGAGGCAGTATCAGTATTGACGAGCACATAGGTTCTCATTACGAGGAGGAGAGGCATATATTTTCTAGCATTGAACGCACTCGAAAACAGACAAAACAACTATTCAGCTCAACATGCAAGTTTACTTTATCTTTATTTTTTTTAATTTTTTTAGCAAAATACCACTAAGCTTATAGCTTAGCGGCTAATTTTATTAATAATAAATAAAAAATAAATAAATAAGGTCTTTACAATCATGAATGAAATACGACATAGCTAGTACTAAGTAATGCCTAAGTAGTAGTAGGATAGTACCATACCGAAGCATTGCATTCGCTTCATTGGGTTGAGCATCGTACAATGCTAATACCACCAATTGAAGCAAATTTAATACTTTGATAAAGTGCTTTATAAAAACTACACTACTTAGGAATAATGTATATGAAATACTAGTGAAATATCTAGCTAATGATCTACAAACATGTAGTTTTACACTAATGATGGAAGTAATAATGAAGCTATAACATCCCAACTCGCCAAGACCAATAACTTGTGCCAAATAATGAATCCTAGCCCAAACAACCCTTGATTCCTTGCATGGAAGGGTGTTTGGACTGAAATTTTCACGCAAAAACTTCTCCCAGTCGAAACACTGATTGGCGCGGCGCCCCAGTCGCTGTTTCAACTGAAAATTTGTCAAAAAATGCATACAGCCATCGGCGCCTTTGTAACTTGTCAATGACCAATTATAATTAAAATTATACAGCTGAAACACCCATTGAAGTGCCGCATAGGCGAGTGTTTCTGCTGAAACTTTGTTGAATTCCAAGCTGCGTGAAATTTCTGATTTTTCAAGGCGAAACACCCATTGATGCGAAACGTAGCACGCTGTTTCACCTGGAACATGTACCAAAAATAAAGAAAAACGTGGTTGCTCTTGTTCATCTTCCATCTAACGCATCCTAAGTACAAATAAAGGCTTGAAAACTTCATCCAAACTTGGAATATTCCCATTCCAATGCTTCCCAATGTTCATTCTATTTACACATATAAGCATGAAAGAATTTCAAGACAATCAATTTAATCTTGAAAGTACCTACAAAAGAGAAAATAAAGTTAGTAGTAAAAGCCTCCATGCTCTCCTCCACATGGATTCGAGCATGAAAGAAAATTCCACATCTCTTATTTCTAAACATTCCTCCTCGGTCTAGTGCAAATATATGGCTCATTACACTTTTTCCTCATCCACCAACCTCCTTCCCATGCTATCCAACTCATGAAACGAATTAACTATGACATCTCCTTGATCAATAGCCAAGTTCGCCAAGTAATCCGCCAATTTATTCCCTTCTCTAAACACATGCATCACCACCACCTCTCTGCCCTCCATCAAACTCCAAATCTCTTCCATTAATTGCACAATTTGCCGCGACACCTCCCAAATCTTTGTCAACAATAACTTATGAATAAGAAGTAGAAGCCACATACCTCAAGGCCACAAGAATTGTCGTTGCCTCCGCTTGAGTATTTGTGGTCATCCAATCCTCCATCTCCTTAGCAAAAGAATAAACAATATCCCTTGCCGTCTCGAACACAAAAAGCCCAAGAATTAACACTTGGATTACCTCTAGATGCTCCATCTATATTACATTTGATCCACCCCACTTGAGGCGGGCTCCAAGCAACCTTTGTCATCACAAGCTTAGGCGTATGATTCCTTAACACCGGCAACAAGTCTTCCCACCTACCAGGCGCATACTGAAAGTTCCTCTTGCAAACTCTCAGCAACATGATAATATGTTGAGTGATAAGATACACCAAACTATGAACTGAGGTCGACCCACCATGCCTAAAATTATTCCTCCATTTCCACAACTCCCACAAGATAAAAATGGGAATAGCATGGTAAATCAACCTCTGGACCGGGCTACCAGGAGCATCCCACCACAAATTTAAAACTTGTGTCAAGTGCAACCCATCGAAATTAAGACCTGCAGGTCTCCAAAATATTTCCAGACATAACGTGCTACAGGTGCATTCAGAAACACATGTGAAACAGTCTCCACATCAGAGTTCCCACAACAATGACACCTAGAGGAGAATTTGAATTCCACACCTCTTCAACATATCATGTAAGGGCAATTTAAATTTCCACAAGCTCCATAAGAAAAATGACATTTTAAATAGAATACCCTTAATCCACATGTGCTTGTAAAGATCACTTGGCTTCTTCCTTTGCCTTACCAAATGGTAAGCTGACCAGACTAAAAATGTACCCCGAGACTCCAACATCCAAAAAGGGTTGTCCATCTACTCAGTACAAGTAGGCGGTTTGACGTTCTGAATCACGTGCCCAGCAATATCTTCAAGCAGTAGCTCTCTGAGGCGCTGTTCTAGCCATACTCCACCCTCAGCAACTTCTTAGACAGACACAACAGTCTCATCACATAAAAACTCACGAGCAACTGCATGATACAACGATCCAAGTCTAGACCAGTTATCAAGCCAGAAGTAAGAATTGCACTTTTTCAGTTGCCAATATATCTCGTGATCCATCTCAGGCCTGCTCTGTAACTTCTTCAATGTATAAGTCCCCTTCTTCCATGGCACCACCACGGAATGATGCTTTTTCAAGTATTTGTTACTCATATAATCCCTCCATAAAGACAACTTGGTATAAAAATTCCACCACAGCTTTGTGAATAATGCCTTGGAGATATCATACAAGCTTCTAAAGCCAACTCCATATTTATTCATAGGATGACACAAAGTCTTCCAAGAAGCCTACTGCCTGTTGACCTGGCCCAATAAATTGCTCCAGAAAAACTTGGTAAACATCATGTGAAGCTGAGCTACCACCCCAGCAAGGAGGTCACAGACCGATAACAAGTGAATAGGAATACTTTGAAGCACTGAGGAAATCAGAGTCAGCCGTCCACCTATGGAAAACAGTTTACCAGTCTAGGAGTCAAGCTTTTTCTGCACCTTCTCCATCAATTCATTGTAGTGACAATTTTCCTCCTACCATAATAGATAGGCACGCCAAGATACTTAAAAGGAAATTCCCCCCTTGGCATCTCAGTAATATCAAACACCGTGTCAGCTATCAACTGCGTAACGTGAATATGCATATACATTACTATTCTCTTTATTGATTTTCTGCCCACTGGACAGTTCGTAACTAGCAAGCGTCTCCATCACCAGTTTTAATGATCCCTCCTCAGCAGATGAAAAAATAATCATATCATCCGCATACGCCAGATGATTAAGATAAGGACTCCACTTTGACATCTCATTCGACATAAAATTAGCATTTCTATGCAGCGCATTCACAGCTCTAGAAAGGCATTCAGCAGCAAGCAAAAACAAGGTAGGTGATAGAGGATAACCTTGCTTCACCCTCCTGGAAGACTGAAAGAACCCATAGGGTTGGCCATTTACAAGCACAGAGTACCAGTTATTACACAGGGTCCTGTAGACCATGTCGATAAACACTTCACAAAATCCCATCCTCCCTAGGGCCTTTGTCAGAAACATCCATGATACTGTATCATACACCTTAGCCATGTCTAGTTTGATTACCACATTAGCTGGCTTCCCCCGTCAGCAATATCACGCACAATTTCTTGCACCAGCAAAATATTCTCAAAAATACTCCTCCCCTTCACAAAACCAGACTGCTGCGGTGAAATTATCCCATACATTAAAATAGAAAGCATGTCATGAATTACCCTAGAAAACACCTTATTGCTGAAGTTGCTCAGACTAATTGGTCTCATGTCTGAAAAGGTAGACACATCTTTCCTTTTAGGTAATAGAGCCAAGTTAGTAGCAGTGGTGTAACGAGGCAGAAAGTGACCTCGAAAGAATGCTTTTACTATTTTAACCACATCAGCACCAATAATATCCCACCAAGAATGATAAAAAGCACCCGTATAAGCATTAGGGCCCCTTGTAGAGTTAACATTCAGGCCAAAAACTGCCTTCTTCACCTCCTATTCATCTGGCTCAGCAACAACAACATCATTCTGGTCCTGTGTAACAAGACTAGGCAGGTGATCAAGTATAGGATAAATCATTTGGCACTGGATCAGTAGAAAACTAAGCCTGAAAAAATCTGATTGCCTCGTAGGCTATGTCCGTATCGTTCTCAAGCCAAGACCCAGTAGCATCCTGAATTCTTCTAAACTGCAACATCTTCCTTTTTCCATTTACATGAGCATGAAAAAATTTTGTGTTTCTATCCCCGTCTTTGAACCACTGCATACAAGCTTTCTGCTTCCAAAACATCTCCTCCATAGCATAAAAACGAATCAGCTCTGCATCACCCTCTGAAGTCTCTCTCCATTGTACACTGTGGGATGCTCATCGAACTCCTGTTCATAAATCCGGACCACTTCCTCTAGTGTAGCAATCTGGCTGAAAATATCTCCATACGTCTCCCTGCTCCAAACAGACAATATTTTTCTAAATTTTTTCAGCTTGCAGTGGAAGCTACAAAAAGGATCCGCACTAAAGTTTTCAGCCCAGTTCTCTCTAACAACAGTCTGGAAAGACTCATGCTGCACCCAAAAGTTCAAAAATCTAAATGACTTCTTTACTGCAGACCTATCCCTATTAGTAGTAATCAGCAATGGTGAATGGTCTGATCCCTGCCTAATCAAATGCTCCACTTTAAATTGAGGAAATAGTTGTTGAAAAGCCTGATTCACAAGACACCTATCAAGCCTTTCGAATATGAACTCATCATCCGATCTACCAAGTATACATGCTGCCCTTAAAGCCTATGTCAATCAGCTGACAAGTGTTGATGCAGTGCACAAAATCTTTTATCTTCATGTAATGAACAGGTAGGCCTCTAGTGTAGCAATGACATTAAAATCGCCCCCATCATCCACAGGGATGTCATGTCACTAGCCTGAGCATACAACAAGTCCCACAGTTCCACCTGAATGGAGTGATCACTACTAGTATAAACCAACGACGCTACAAATTCCAGCAAACTATCTAAATGTGTCAGCTTCAAAGACAACATTTGTGATGAATCATACACAACCTCCACTTGATATTCATCCTCTACAAACACCTATATTTTACCATTGAAGTTATTCCAACAAGAACCCATACCTAACCACCGGCGATACTTGTCAATATGTCTGTATTGCTGAAACGGCTCCGTTAATGCAATAAATAAAAAGTGCTTCTGACTATCATTGTGACCACTCTATCAAAGGCCTGCTTGGTATTAACAGACCTTATATTCTATATGAGTGTGCTATTCATTGAAAATCATAGATTTTGGAAACCGTCCTCGTTGTTGATACCCCTCTGGCCGGCGGAGGAACATTTTTTTCTCTTTTCCCCCAAACCTGCTTGGTCTTTTTCTTCTGTGCCACCACCTGTCTAGGCGATATATCACCCTTTTCAGCTGCATTAACATAATTATGTGTTGTAGACTCAATATCAAGCTCTTCATCATCACCAATTTCCACCTGTTTTTCAAACGTTTTGTCAAAAACATGCACTAAATCTGGTATGGGCTCAAAATTCTTTGCAACCAGCTGTGCATTCTTCATTTTAGCACTATCATAGACTGCTTTCAGCTCCTCAAGCTCCTTATGAGTGGCTGGCCTACCCCTTGATAACACGGGCCTGGCATTAACCGCATCAATCTGCTTGTCAGCACCACCCTGTGGCTTTTCAGCACCACCCTGTGACATTTCTGCACTTGCATTTTTCTGACTTGAACCACCTTGATCTATGTCTTCCTTATCTTCCTTGCCACTATTATCCCTTGACATATCATCCTCCAGCCCCAAGTATTCATCAGAAGGATCTTCTTCAAAATTTTGTGGATCAGCAACATCATTTCCACTCTCATCCCCATAAACCACCAATTCATCATCATCCTATTCCGAATCATCTACCTCCAACAGGCCATCCTTCACATCACCATCATCCTTTATTGTAACCTTGGCCAGCAAAGAGTATGAATGGAACTCCTATTGGGAAGTGTTTAAAGGCACAGAGACAGCAGAAATAGAGGCTGCATCAGTAACAAGAGCTCCATGTGGAACTGTTTCACCAACTGTTCTGTTGCTAAGGCTGGGGTTTAGCAAGTTGTTTCCCATCATTCTCTCATTTTTTATTATACCATGTCTGTTTTACCCAGTCCACAGTCGATTTAGGCATATAAACAATACCTTTCTCGGCTTATTTTTGAGTTGCTGCGCCATTCTTGGTTGCACTTTTCTTCACGCCATTCTTTGCTGCAACATGTCCTTTCTGAACATTAGCAGGTGGAACATCATATTTTGATACAACTAGTGCCTTGTCACCCAAGTCACCAACTTCCTGAGTTTCATTCTCTTGCAAAGCTGAAAATTTATTATTCCCAGTCTGCATCAAAGCTAACCTGTCATCGGGTTTCGCAACACTTTTTGTAGCCTGAACATTCTCATTCCCATTTCGTGTTTTCTTACTCTATGGATCATTCCACTCATCCTTCTTTCTCACATTGCCTACAACCTTCCCACTAGTTAGGATACGAACTATAGGAGCTGGAAGAGCAGGATTAACCTTTGGAACGTTTGCATGTGCATCCTGGGCACCATTATCACTTTGCTTTTCCCAGAGCTCTGGGTGAATCACCTTGCATTTTCTTTCATAGTGACCCTACAACTTACAATTTTTGCAATACAATGGAAGATACTCATACATGATAGCTACCCATGTAGAGATTAAAGCTCTAGTGTCATCATCATCCTTATTAATCAAAACACGAGTAGGGTGCTTTGCCAACAAATTTAATTCAACTTTGACCCTGGCACAACTTGGTCTAGTCTTATTCAGAGTTGCAGTATCAACTTTCAATGAGGTTCCCACTACTGAAACAATGGAAAAAATAAACTCTGTAGCAAAAAAGTTTGGAGGCAAATTTGGAAAACTAATCCATGCAAGAGCCATTGAAGTCTCATCCTCAGGCTTTCGATGTTTTGTCCACTTCAATGATCTCATAGGAAAAGATTTACCTCTAAACTTAATCCAATAGGCCGTGGTTGATAAGAAATTAACATAAACTTCCAATAGCATCAGTCTAATCAACACGTATTTACTGTCCGAGTAACCAATATTGCAATCACCTTTGATCCCACATTGGCTCGGGATGATTTTACGTAAAGTTTCCAAGTCAGGCCTACCAAAAAAAATTTTCCAAGCACTGCTAGTTGTAACTGCTCCTTTGTAAGAGATTTCTTAACTTCTGACGTCTTCCATGTAAGAGTAGTTGTTCCTTGAGAATAAACAACAGTACGAAACAAACGTTGGTCAATATCAACTTTTTGAACCTGTGGTTTTAACATATGAGCATAAGGGATTGATGGGTTGGGTGGAATTGTACTGGAGTTCGCATGGGGAGTGGGGACGGGTTGAGCAACCCCCGGGGGAGGGGGGGTGCGCAACTGGTGGCGCAGCCATGGCTGCTGTTTGCAAGAGGGTAGCGCTAATCACAAAGAGGAGAGAGAAGCGGCCTTTTTTTTTTTTTTTTTTTTTTTTTTATCTTTATCTTTATATCTATTTGCATTTATCTTGATTTTGCTGCAGGTCATTCCCCGATTTCTCAACAAACCCCGCGTCATTTCCTACGCCCTCACACTTGCTCCCAAAAAAAAAAAAATTTCTACCGCACACGAAATTGCCCAACCACAAAACCTAAAATACATACAAGGCACTATCCCAAAACCCAATTCAAGAAGCCTAACCCTATCAACAATGCCTTTGCCACACCCGCAAACTGTCTATTTTTTCGAGTTCCAAAAAGCGCTCAAATCTCAATTTCCATACTCGCATAAATAATTTTCCTAATCTTTCATTCCTGATTGGATGTCAGTCTCACTAAAATGCCTAGTTCAAACTTTATATCATCCATCTCATTTCATTTCACCTCTCATAATTTTGAATTTTTTTGAATTTAAATTATTCATATATATGCAAATCTCCCTATTTAAGCATTTGTTTTAAATTTTCCTTTGAACCTAGACATGTGTTCGTCTAGGTACACTCATCTTTTAGCTTTCGTGCCATGCATTTTTTTAATTAAATTTCACTCCTTAATCTACTCTCATACAATCAACATATACACCCAATGTATCTACCCTCACACTCATATTTCCCTCAAAATCCAAATAATTTTCAGAATCCTCTCAAATCCTCCAACATAACAGCAAAAATCAAATCCCCATCTCCCTAATGTGCATAAGACTCCCATAATCTCTCCCACAAATCGTTCAATTACAATCAAAATCCCTTCAATTATGCCTAAGTTCACCAACGGTTCTTTCCTTGGTTTTGGTTTAAATATGCATCACAAACACACACCAACAGGAACCAGTGGAAGCTAGATACATACACTCTTCATCCTTCTTCCTCACACACACCCAAAAAAAGAACAGATACATTATACATACACGCACACTAGCCAAATCTCTCTTCTCCCTCTGAAATACAATACATGACCCAAACACATTCACCGTGCCACCATCTCCACTAGAAAAATACATCACCACACATACCACTATACACCATCTCCACCACCATTACAGATGGTGGGAGAATACCAGCGAAACATATCAGGAGAGTGGGGGGAAAACCAGTAGCAGTGACGCCATGGTTCACTAGTGGCAGCGCCTGATTTTTGGTTTGAAAGTCAAACCATAGGCGGTTGCTCCTTCCCTATCCCGCATTTTTACTGTTGGTCGTCTTCCTCGTCGTCTCGAACGGCGAATGCTGGTCCTGATTCATATCATCTGTTTCATCTCACTAGAAGCGGTGTACCCATTTCTATGTTTCTGCTTTTGCTATACGTTTTGGTCACATTCGCACTTGATCTGTTGTTTGATTTTGCAGAATGTCGTAGTTTGAACAATTGTAAACCATTGTTGCTCACCAGAAAACGCCGTGTCTCAACGTACCTGTTCCTGTCGTTATCTTGCCGAAGTGGTCATAGCCACCGGCGTACTTTTTATCCTCTGTCCCTGGTTTTGTTTATTTGGAAGACCAGATTTTGTATGGTCTGTTCTGCGCCATTAAAGCTGTTCACAATGCCCTTCGGTTGATTTTACAGTATTTGACTGGGTCCCGCAGTTTGTTGTGAATCTCAATTATTATTCAATTTTTTTTTTGCTAAATTGTTATGTTTAACGTTGTTAATGAAGTTATTGTTGACTATTTTCCTGAGATTGTTGCAGCTGAAATCATTTGATATTGATTTGGTACTTACTAGTTAAAATATGGTCTATGAAAATATATACTTATTTGAGGCCTATACACTAATTTGAACGGATGCACACCGATCGGCCAATGACGTTTGGAGGCCAAAATAGTCTCATCCCGTATACATACAATGTCCGTTACGTGTCCCTGCAAAAACAAAATAGGCGATGACAATATTTTTAGTTTGCAAAGTAAACGATAGTAGAGTGGTGGGGACTGACAGTACTTAGCATGACAATCGGTCGGTGAAGCCGTATCGACATCCCTAACCTCTACTTGATGCAATACACTGATCCAAGCTTAAACTTTTACAAAATTCAGCTTTTATTATTATTATTATTATTATTATTATTATTATTATTACTTTATTTTATTAATTATAATACTAATTAATATTTCGTATTTTTGCGAGGTAAAATTGGATGAAAGACTACATTCTGAAAAATATTTCAAGTTCAACTTATTAATACATTATTTGCATATTTTGCCTTATGATTTATTAATTTATTTGGCATACTAACTAATTTGATTTATTTTTGCAAGGTCTATTTTGTTAAAGTACTCTGAGGAAGAAATCAATTAGTAGTGAAGAAATTTTTATTTAATTTTAATTACTATGTCTAACTTGTATATTATAGTAGAAATTGTCTTGTTAGATTTATTTTTGAATCCCAAATATTTAGTCCGGCCGGTAACCATATTTGGTGGAACCTGAGAGGTGCCTAACACCTTCCTTTCGGATTAACCTGAATCCTTATTTAGAACTTCTTATACGTAACCTAAGTGTTGGAGTTAACACTAAAATTGGTTAGAAATAAAGTAGGTGCCCTAATACGCCTAGTTAAAAAATATATTAGGTGGAGACTCCAAAATCTTACCCGTGAGTTCTAATAAGTCAAATCCTATTTGGAACCTTAACAGGTTCGGAAAAAAATGGGTGTCGACACTATGAATAAGTTTGGTTAATATCATTACCTGTTCTTGTTGTCATTGTCTATGAAAAACTTTAGCTAGAAGACAATCTGCTACAATGGTTAAACTTATGCATTTGGATGAACATTAGTTGAATTGGATTAATAAAAAACTGAAACGAATATAAAAGTGAAATTGAAATTAACTTAATTGTAGATAAACACAATACTAAATAGTAGCATTAACTAACATAGTCATTTGTTCAATTGTTGATTCAACAAACCAAAACAACTAAGCAAATCATGTGCAAATCAGAATAGCATCCAGAATAAGATTTGGAGATTAAGTACCAATTATCTAGAAAAAAAAAAAACTTAAAGAGTACTTCCAGAACAAGAACTCGACAGTAATATCAATGCTTGGCCAAAAAACATGAAGAGTACTACCAAACTAAGAACATGACAAACAAATTTGAAACTAAGTTGCTTTAGAGGGAGACAACCCCTTGGATCTTGTCTGCATACCAACAGCCTTTGATCTTGTTGCAACTTGATGAGTAGCACTTTGCATTTGAAGTTGTCTCTGACTGATTGCTTTCCTTTCTTTCCACTTCAACCCCTTGCTGGATTTATATCCAATATTACCAGTGACTTCACTTGATTTCTTGATTGGTTGTGAAGTTTGGATCGCCCTACTAGTTGGCATTCCTTGCTGAAAACAAATCAAACATAAAACACAAATTAAATGACAACTCTATCTGTAAAATTAGGTGAATATAAGTAGTAATGTGATATAATTCTTACATTGATACTTGTAAAACAACTTTCAGAGACAAAAACCCCATGACCTACAACCCTTGGTCTTTTAAAAGCACCTCAACCTCCTCTAACAGCACCATCTATGCCTCCTCTAGTAGCAGCAACACTCTGAAATCAAGTGCTTTCACTCTTAGCTCTAGTAGTAGCACCTCTACCACCTGCACCTCTGCCTTCTCTAACAGCACCACCTCTGCCTCTTCTTGTAGCAGCAACACTTTGAGATCCAATAGCAGCAATCCCACCTCTACTAGTTCTCTTTTTAGTTCTAACTGATGACTGTTGTGAGGCATTACACTAACCTAAAAAAAATACTTTAAGTTAGAAAACAATTATACATTAAAGAGGATGTTCAATACACAAATAAAGCAAGTAAATTTACCTCATTTGCACCAGCAGGTTTGCTTGGACAACTCGTTTTATTATGAGTGTTTGAGTGGTGTATTGAGCAACTCATAGCGATTCCCTTTTTTGATAACTTCCTACTCTTTTTTATTTCACCAATTTCTTGTCTTCTACACCTTCTTCATCTACCAGACATTCTACTAAAAGGAGGGGGTTCAACCTTTGCATTGCTAGACTCTGGCCACATTACCATGTTTTGAACTGGTTGGATAAAGGTGGAATAAGACCTCAGATAAGTCTCCTTCTTGTACCAGCTTGAAATAGCCTCTGAAGCATCAATTTTCATGTGATGCACTGCTGCAATAGCATGTGGACATGGGATACCCTTCAACTCCCATGCCTTACAGCTACAAGTTAGTTCCCTAAGGTCTACAATATGCTGATATCTACCATCATCCACCTCAAATCCAACATCTCTATTCCACTACAGCTGATAGGTCATAGACTTCTTAACATTTTTGTTAAACATCAACATAGCCATATGAGATATCCCATCATCCCAGGTTTCAGCAAATGTCCTAACCTTAGTAGCCCTATTCATAACCTTAACTCTAATTTCTTCTAACATTGTTATGATTGTCTTATGTCTAGGGCCTAATATCCAGGAATTAAAGCTTTCCGACATGTTATTGTCTGGACTATCACATTGAGAATGTTTTGAAGTAGGTCTTACACCATCTCTTCTTGTTTTAGTTGATCAGATCTTCCACAATCCCCTCCCAAGTACACTACACTCATCTAGCTTGAACCTAAAATCTGCCTCAAAATTTGACCTAACACAGTTCCAAAACCTCTTCCTCCTCTCAATCCCCCTCCATCTTTGAGCCCAATTTGACAGAATGTGCCTAGCACATATCTTGTGCTCACAACCATGCAACACGTCTTCAACTGCAACTACTAAACCCTGCATGATTACCACTTTCCACTTCAGTAATATCAATTATAAAACAAGGAAAAAAAATATAAGAACATAAACAAATCAGAAAAAAGTCATACCTTTTGCATGTCACTTATTACATTGACTTCAGTACCATCACCCAAATGCAGGTCATGCTGCAAAATCCTGACGAACCAGGTCCAAGTCTGTTTGGTTTCAGTCCCAACTACAGCCCAAGCCAAGGGAAACATTTGATTGTTGGCATCCTTGGCTAGTGCCACAAGCAGTTGCCCTTTAAAAAGCAACCATCTAGACCTATGCATTTGCTACTACCATCAATGAATCCCTTCTTCATAGCAGCAATGCAGATATAAAAGCCTACAAACTTCTTTTTTCCTTCTTCCCATCAGTAACCTTAACTACACATTTGCTGCTAGGATTAGTTTGTAGCAACATATCTCTGTAGTCATAAATTCTACTAAATTTCTTGATGTGATCTCCCATGATTTCCTTTAGCACAATTTTTCTTATTTTTAGACACACAACCATATCTACATACACTCCAAGCTTATTTTTTTTACCAAATCCTGTATTTCCCGCCCTTTAATCATATATTGGGATATGATTTTGTCTTTATAATGCTTGGCTAGAAACCTTGAGTTGCTCAGGAAGTTCCTATTATTTCTATGACACTTGTGCTTTTAAGAGTATGTCTTGATAGTGAAGTTTGAACTCCTTCCTTCATTGCTTGCATATAATAACCATGGATGGCCAGTTCTATACCTTACTCTAACCCTATGTTTTTCATTAATGTACTTGTCTAACTGCGCCCCTTTCTTCACAACATACTTAGTCACTGCCTCTCTAAACTGATATACATTCTCAAACACCATTCCAAGCTGCCAAGTCGCTAACTGACATGTAGGGTCATACACAACTCTACATGATTACTATATACAAAATCGGTAATATCAATTATAAAACAAGGAAAAAAAATATAAGAACATAAATAGAGTTCAGAAAAAGGTCAGACCTATTTGATTTTCTCCTTGCCCTCATACCAGTACTATCCCCTTCTTCCTTATCATCAAAAACTTCCGCAAGTTCTTCATTAGTGATAAAGCTGTCTACATTTGATGAGTCATAATAAGGCTCATCATCATCCCCCACTAGTTTTTCCTTCATATTTTTCTTCCCATTCTCCTCATCTTCAAACCCTTCATCAATTCCTACTTCACCTAGAAACCCATCAGGCTGCTCTTTCCTATCTTGCCTCATATTTCTCTTCTTTTAAGTTTTCACATCTTCTCTAACAACCCTCAATTCTTCATGAACATCACTGTCATAGTCAACTGAGTTTTCTGAGTCAGAACCAGAACTAAAATCAGAATCCAAGTCTGATTCTGACTCAGCAGCAATATCTAACACAACAGCATGTCCTTCATTAAGTTTAGTTTGATTGTTTCCTTTATTAGGTTCAGTTTGGTTGTTTTCTTCAACCTTTTTAGCATCTTCAAGACCTAGATCTACACTAGTTTGGGAACAAAGGTGGGACCAGCTGGCTGGTTGCTGGGTTCTGCACTCACATGACTTAGTTGAGTACCCCCACCTGCCCTCCCCCTATTAGGAAATACATCCTCAAAAGTAGTGTCACTACAGACATAAATGTCTATAATGTCCCTAGAATTTAAAACACTCTTAAGTCCAAAAGATCTCTATCTTTAGTTAATTCTGTTAAGTTACCACATTATGCAGCCATTATGTAAGTTTTACCCATCTCTTTAACTCCAAATTTCCTAGCATAATCAGCAAGTTCAGGTATAGACAGATGGTCAAAGTCTATATTAAACACATGTTCTGTTCTCCCTCCAATATACACAGGCCGAACTTCACTCACCAACATACCCCCTATTTTCCATCTCAAATTCAGATACTTAGTAGCCATTCACAGCCTAAAAATCAGCACATAAATGCAGACAAGAACAGTGAGAATATGAAAGAGACAACAGCAAAATTACAACACAACACATTTTTAAATCAACAACCTACATCTATTTCGAGATAAATAATAGACAAATAGGGAAGAAGACAATATTTGGCTAATATGCCCCAATTTTTAGGCAGAATTATAGAATATACCCTTGATCTTTACACATAAATGAATAGATATAGAATATACCCTTTGTCTTTACACGTAGATGCATAGATACATAATATTTTTCCTAAAATGCCTCAATTTATAATAGACAATGCGGTTTTCCTAAAAAGCCCCAATTTTTATCACTTATTACCACAAACTCTAATCACGTGCATACATAAATTGTTGTCTTAGGGCTATCAATTTTGAGGCAAAATAACATTATAAACCTAAATCGATTATAGAAAATCTTCAAAAAAAACCCTAATCAAGACAACAACACAAAATTTATACTAGGATTTCAATTCTTATTTCACAATAAGATAATATAGTGGAAAACACAAAAACTTGAAACAAAGAAAAAGACATATCAGATGACTTACCCGTTTCGTTTCTTTAGTGAAGCTTTTGATGGAAGTCGGATGCCCAATCGCTCAAAATCTCTAGCCCAATCGACAAGTTAGTAGATATTTTTACTTATAAGACTCAATTTGAGAGAGAATTATGGAAACCCTAGTTTTTTTTTAAAGAGGCGATGAAGAGACTCTAATGTCTCTTCCAATACCTAGTACAATGAATTTGAGAGGAAAATAGGGTTTCTGAGAAATATACACACCCCGTAACTTTTAATTTTTTATAAATAGCCCTTAATTACCCTTCAGTAAATATTCCTCCATGAATCTACGTGGCTGTTTACGTTGATATTATATACATACATGGACAACAAGTGTTTACACTTAAGGGTGCCTAGTTCAATCGGGGTAAACAAAATAGAAAAAAATAATTACAGAGGGTATTTAGAACTACACATAGTTTAAGTGTTCACTTGATGAACCGCGCCAAGTTTATGGGGGGGGGGGGTGTTTAAGATATTCTGCATGTATATATACTTTGTATAACATTGTATAGCTTTGTATAACTATGTATTTTTTTATATTTCTATGTATCTACACGCATATTTCTTTGTATATCTTTACATTGTATAACTATGTATTCTTTTATATTTTTTATATATCTACAAGTATATATCTTTGTATCTATATTTATGTTTTTCAGATTTTTGTACCTATATGTATCGGAAGGGAAACATTGGAGCAACTGGTAAAGTTGTCTTCGTGTGTCACCTATAGGTCATGAGTTCAAAAATTAGAAACAACCATTGATGCTTGCATTAGGTTAGGCTGCGTACACCACACCCCTTGGGGTGGGGCACTTTTCCGGGCATTGTGTGAATACGGGATGCTTTGTGCACCGGGCTGACCTTTGTACCTATATGTATCTCCTTCATTTTTTAAGTCAGAATTTTTTTTAAAAAAAAATTAGGTGGTTGTCGGCGGTGGCCGACAGGCGGCAGCGGCGGAGGGGCAATAGTGGCGGCTAGGATTTGTGGGAAGAATAAGATAGAAATAACCTTAATGTAGTAAGATACATAATATTCTATTAAATATAAAAAGAAAAGTATAGCTATATTATGTTAGCAAAATAGTATTGATATTTTATGTAACATAAGTATCTAATAATATCTATTTGCAAAAAAATCCCAAAAAAAAGGTGTTATGTACTTAAGCTATGCAATGGATAGATGAACAACAACTGTTTCCTTTTAGGACTACTACTTTTAAAAAAATATAGAAGTAGAATTTAATTTGATAAAGTCATTAGCAATGATTAATGAGGAATAATCTATTTTTTGGCAAATAAAGTCTAATCTTAGTGGAATGACTTGGACTATACCTGTCAATCGAACCGGGCTAGCCCGGGACCGGACGGTACGAGAAAGAAGCAGGCTAGAGGCCGAGCTGGGTTTTAAAAAAAAGACCGGTTAACCTAGACCGATAAAAGACCGGTCTTTGGCCCACCAATTGACCGAACCGGACCGAACCGATTTGGTTGCATAGTTAAAGATTTATACATTCAAGTTATTGGGATCATTTATGAATATTGAGTTACTGAACAATTGGTTAGCATCTATCTCAGCTAACATTAGCTTCTGTCTCACCTAATATTATATCAATGTTAACTTGATACATATGGAAAAGAGCTCAACCACTTGTATTTATGTCTACAAGAGCATTTTCTGGCTTGATTATCTACCTTTTGATGCATCAACTCAAAGCATGAGCAAAGGTACATCATATAATCGTTGTAGTTCCAACGTTTCACTTTGCATAAATTCGTAGCAACTTTTGGCCATTCCCAATGTTTTTTAATTTACATTTTAGCTCCTATAAATATCCCCTCCCTTCTTCATTTATTTCACATAATTGTTGTCTTCCGCTCTCTTAAATTCCCTCTACTGCTCTCTAAGTTCTCTCTACCTGCTCTCTTTAACTTTCAATTGCTAACTTCCTGTTTTGATTGCAAACTTTTAGTTAGTTTATTTTGGAGAATTGAAATTTGGTGATTTGCATGAGCAATCCGAAAATTGTGCAAGCTTCAAATTCAAGACTTCAAGTGTTCAAATACTAGTCACATTTTGGTAAACTCGTTTCAACTCGTACGCTCTATTTAGTGTTTAAATTGTCTGTTATTTATTTTTTATCTATTTTAATTTGCATAATCTATAATGTCTTCTATTAGCAAAATGTTTTGTCCTGGGAGTAGTAAGGGTAAGACAAAAACAGGTAGTTTTAGTCGGACAAAACCCCCAGTTAATTATACGCAATTTTCACAAACAATTGATGATGATGATGATTAATTAGATATAGATAATCAAGCTTTATTACAAGAAAATTATGGTCTAGACTCAGAGCCTGAATTAAATAATATTGGTGATGATAACAATAGTCCTAATGTTGCTCACACTCAGCCTTCACAGTCTCAGGGTCCGGCTCCTGCTACAGCTCCTACTACAAAGACCCGAAGAAGAACAAGTAAGGTGTGGAAATTTTTTGATGAGGTTGATGGTACTAATAGGTTTAAATGTAAATTTTGTACTGATACATATAAATATGAACGCGGTGGTTACAAGGGCGGGACTAGTCAAATGGGTAGACGCATGATAAATAAGCACCCCGCAAATTGGTATGAGAGTGAACAAATGCCGAGTAATATTAATGATGCGAACCAACAACAACTTAATCCAACTATGGGAGGATTAATGCATTATAATAAAAAGAAAGACCGTGAGGAAATAGCAAAAATGATTACGGTGGGTTGTTTGCCTTTTTCATATGCTTCTTCTGGTGAATTTGTTGCATATATCAATAGGATTTATAATCCTTTATTTAGAGGAGTCCCTAGAACTACATGCAGATCTGACATTTTTTCACTTTATGCAAAATATCAAACATATTTGCGCTATTTATTCGCAAACCTCCCCTGTAGAGTTTCGCTTACTTCTAATATTGGTCGTGCTGTTAGTCATAATGATTACTTAACAATAACATGTCATTGGATAGATGATAATTTTACTATGCAAAAACGTATTTTAGCTTTTAAATATGATGAAGAGTGTAGCCACATTGGTGACTTTATATCTACTGCTATCTATAATGTGGCAAGATTTTATCAATTAGGTAATAAAGTTTTATGTATGGCATTTGATAATGCTTCTAATAATACTTCTGCTGTATCGACCCTAAAAGTACAATTAGCTCCACCGCTTAAGAAAATTTTTCATATTAGATGTGCATGTCATATATACAATTTGGTTGTTAAAGATGGTCTTGATTTTTTTAACAGTGTTCTAGTTAAAATAAGATATGTGTATCAGATAAAAGCTGACTGGACTTGAAAAGGAGACACGTGTCTTCCACGTGACAGGGCAGACATTTCAACGGACAGACATCCAACGGACAAACATTCATCACGAGCAGACCTAAAGGAGTTATGAAACACTTCAACAGTCAACACGATCTAAATGAGCAGTTATTAACATGATCATCTACGATCAATGTATTAATGGTCATTAAGGCAATCATTACAACCCAGCGGTTATGACTCTAACAGATACGTGACCAACAGTTACTTATCCAAACGGATCCACGCCCAGCGGTTACAGAACCCCAACGGGTGCCTACCAGGCTTATAAATAGCATTCGCCTTAATCGATTGTACAACAACTTTACTTACTGTCTATACTATCAATAATAATACTCTCTCACTCTTGCTCAAATACTCTCTTTGTTCATATTTTGATTACTATTTTAGTTCTTCGATCGTCTGAAGTGCGATTGGTATCGAAGAATTCTCTCCGAAGACGAGCGATACGATACGGTTACTTCTCCCTGTTTCCGTTTATGCTTTGTTTTTATTAGTTGATACTTGCATCTCGTTTTCGTATTATCATCATCTTAGCTCAACGTATAAACTCTTAATCTCAACTATTGATCGTGACTCCGCAAATACAAATTTAATTATTAATTAGCCTAAAATCGGGTCTAGATTAAACAATTTGGCGACCACAGTGGGAGCCGGTCAATAGCCTTCGTAGGTTGATAGTTTATCTTTGATATCATACCTATTTTCGTCTATCTTTTTGCTCTATATCTAACATGGCAGAAAGCAACTCTCAACGAACTATCGTAGGCGGAGAGCAGGTAAATACTCCCTCACCCAGTCCTAATTACTCTCCTGATTATTCTCCCGATTACTCGTCCGATGGGCAGCAATAATCTTCCCAAGGACCGGTCAGGCAGCGATACAGGCGTATGCGCTCTTAGAGCACTACCCCACCCAGGAGACGACGCCATAGGAGTCTCTCCCCTGGCCGAGGGAACCTCCAAGAAACACTCTTTTCTTTCATGCAGGAACAGGCAGAAGTAAACCGAGGAATAAACGAGGCACTCACCTCTCTCCGAAGGAGTAACCCTTCAACTGCAGGGGTTGACGCTGCGGCACTTGGTCGTGACGCACCATCTTCACATACCTCGAGGCAAGGTGGAGAATGGAACAACGGTGGTACCGCAGACCCTATGACCCAAGTCAATCAGAATCAGAACGGAGGGTCTATGGCGCCTACGGATATGAGCCTTGTTGTGGAAGCTCTCACAAAGCAATTCAAAGAAAGCCAGGAAGCACTTTAGAAGTCTCTCCACGAGAGAATTGATCAGATACCAGGCGCTCCACCCACACTGAAGAAAGTCGATGTCCAGCGTTATTCACAGCGACCCTGGAAGAAGGAGGCAGCCCCAAAAGCGATACCTAAGACGTTCAAAATGCCAAACATCCCTAGGTATCGCGGAACATCTGATCCCAACGACCATCTTATGATTTTCAGCAACTTTATCAAAGCTAGCGATCTCACCGACGAGGAGATCAAATCTGTTCAATTGATGAAGTTCGTAGAAACTCTAGCAGATGGAGCTCTGCGATGGTATTCAATGTTGCCACCCAACTCTATTGGATCTTTCGCAGAAATGGCCGAATTGTTCGTGAAGGCACACACAGGTGCTCAGAAGACGGAGACCCGCGTTGAGGACATCTTTGAAATCAAGCAAAGACCCGACGAGTCTCTCCGCAAGTACGTGGATCGCTTCCAGAGAGAACGTATGTTACTCCCTAAAGTTCCAGACAGATGGGCAGCGATCGCATTTACCAACAGCCTGGATATCAGGAGCTCAGAGGCTACGCATAGACTTTACGAGTCTCTCCACGAGTTCCCAGCAGCTAGTTGGTCAGACGTCTACAACCGTTACAATTCTAAGGTACGTATCGATGAAGATAAATTGATTGGAACAGGTACTCGAGGAAGAGCTCAGGCACGCAGCGGTGGATCTGGCGGAAAGGCAGAGACTGAAAGAACAGACGTACGTTATGAACCATACCCTGATCAGTCACGCAGCTATTCCAAAGGACGCAATCGCAACAACAAAGGGTTGTCCAGGAGAGATGATTCAGAATCAGGCCTTCGCGGAGCCCCAAGCCTGCCGAGTTTCAACGTGGAGACGTCTGAAGTAGTGGCAACACTCAAAGACATGGGAGAGAAGGTCAAATGGCCAAAAGACATGAAGACCGACCCAAGCAAGCGAAACCAGGACCTGTGGTGCGATTTCCATCGTGACCATGGCCATACGACCGAAGACTGCAAAGCCCTCAGGTATGAAATTGCTCATTTGTTGAAACAGGGATTCTTGAAGGAGTTCCTGACCGAGAAGGGAAAGTAGACTCATGCGAAGGCACAACAGAACAAACCTGGCCCTCCACGATCATCCTCTCCGAGGAGGACAGCTAATGTTATTTCAGGTGGGATCGAGGTGGACTCCGTTACTTTCACAGCAAAGAAGTACGCAAAGGTCTCCATCACAAACAACAAGCGCCCACGATCAGAAGAAGTAATCACATTTGAGGACTCCGATGCAAATGGCTCGCAATTCCCACATACTAATGCGTTAGTCATAACGTTACGCGTGGCGAAGTTCGACGTCAAGAGAGTACTCATTGATGCGGGCAGCTCCGCGAACATTATCCAATCGCGGGTTGTCAGAGAGATGCAACTGTCAGACAAGATCGTGCCCATATCTCGAGTCCTATCCGGTTTTAATAACTCAAGCGAGAAGACTCTCGGGGAGATTACCCTGACGACTCTTGCCGAAGGGGTAGCAAAAGAAACATCTTTCCATGTTGTCGATGCAGATCTAGCCTACAACATCATTTTGGGTAGACCTTGGATCCACGACATGCAAGCTATTCCTTCTACTTATCATCAAGTATTGAAGTTCCCATCTGAATGGGGAGTACGTGAGGTTCGAGGAGAGCAACGTTCTGCCCGGGACAGTTACTTTGTGGCTCTCAAACTGCCCGAAGAGAACAAATAGCAATTACGGTGACCGGGGCCAGACATACCACCTGAAGAGGCTAAGTACGAGGTCCCGGAATTCATTACGAAGATGGATGAAAGAGAAAACCACATGCCAACCGTAGAAGCTTTGGAACCCGAAGAACTGTTCGCCGGCAAGCCAGAGCGGAAGGTGTATCTAGGGACCGAGCTGAACGAGCGCCTACGAGGAGATATTCTCCAGTTCCTCAAGGAGCGGCATACAACATTCGCCTGGTCTCATGCAGATATGACAGGTATTTCTCCTGACATCATCACTCACAGGTTGAATGTTGATCCGTATCACCGCCCGGTGAAACAAAAGACGCGCCAGCAAGGAGCCGTTCGGAACCAGGTCATCAATAACGAGGTCGACCGGCTGCTGAAAATCGGTTCAGTACGTAAAGTCAAGTATCCAGACTAGCTAGCCAACGTGGTTGTCGTACCTAAAAAGAACGGCAAATGGCGAATCTGTATAGACTTCACAGATCTAAACAAAGCCTGCCCGAAGGATTCATATCCTCTTCCCAGGATAGATCAACTGATCGATGCAACGGCTGGACATGAGGTGCTAACTTTCCTCGACGCGTACTCCGGATATAACCAGATATTGATTGATCCTGAAGACCAGGAGAAAACGGCGTTCATAACCTGTCGAGGTACGTATTGTTACAAAGTTATGCCATTTGGATTGAAAAATGCAGGTGCAACCTATCAGCGTCTAGTCAATCGAATGTTCCATGACCATATCAGAAAGACTATGGAAGTATACATCGATGACATGCTGATCAAATCCAAACGAGCTGAAGACCATCGGGCACATCTGAAAGAAGCTTTCCGAATCTTGGATCAGTATAACATGAATCTGAATCCAGAGAAATGCGCTTTCGGAGTCGAATCGGGGAAGTTTCTGGGATTCATTGTTTCTCAGCGTGGCATTGAAGTTAATCCCGCTCAGATTAAAGCCATTGAATCAATCCCAGATGTACTTCACAACAGGAAAGATGTCATGAAACTGACGGGAAGAGTGGCAGCTCTACGCAGATTCATTTCTCGATCATCTGACCGTTGCAAGAGTTTCTTCGATGTCTTAAAACAGAAAAAGGAGTTCGAATGGACTCCTGAATGCTAGCAAGCACTGAAGGATCTGAAGAAGTATTTATCCAATCCACCACTGCTCTCCACGCCTCAGGAAGGTGAGCAGCTGCTAATTTATTTGGCAGTCTCAGAATTATCGGTAAGCGCTGTACTAGTTCGGAAAGAAAAAGGTAAACACTTCCTAACTATTACATTAACAAAGCTCTAATTGATGCAGAAACACGTTATCAACCTTTAGAAAAATTGGCACTTGCACTAGTAACTGCTGCTCGTAAGTTACGCCCTTATTTTCAAAGTCATTCGATAGCTGTGGTTACAACCTTTCCTTTGCGAAATGTTCTGCACAAACCTGAATTCTCAGGAAGGCTGGTAAAATGGGCTATAGAATTATCTGAATTTGATATCACCTATCAGCCTAGAGTCGCAATAAAGTCACAAGTTCTAGCAGACTTCATGGCAGACTTCAACACTAACATATACCCTGAAGCAGAAAGGGAATCTATTCTTTATGCAGGGCAGGCTCCTGGCACATGGACCCTTCACACAGACGGCTCCTCAAGCGTCAAAGGGTCCGGCCTTGGACTGGTTCTTGTTGCTCATCCGGCGAAACGGTAAGGTAGGCTATCAAGTGCCCATTTATTACTAACAATGAGGCCGAATATGAGGCCGTTATTGCAGGATTAGAACTAGTCCAAAGTTATGGAGCAACCATCGTTAAGCTAAAAAGCGACTCTCAGCTTGTGGTCAATCAAATCAATAGAGGTTTCATTGTACGAGAATCCAGGATGCAAGTGTACCTCGCCCGAGTGAAAGAGCTCCTAGCACAGTTTGGCGAATGGGAGGCAGTCCAGATTCCACGAAAAGAGAACCATGAAGCTGATGCTCTTGCAAACATGGGATCAGTGGCAGAGATAGGGGCAGCCAGCTCTTCAGCTGTTGTTCAACTTCTCTACACGACCATGGATAGAGAAAAGTTCGAAATCAACACCATCAACGCTACTTGGGACTGGCAGAATGAGATAACAAATTATCTTATCCATGGAACTCTACCTGAAGATACAAAAGCTGCACGCAAACTCCGAGTAAAAGCTGCCCGATATACAATTCTCAACGGCGAGCTTTACGGAGGATGTTCGCAGGGCCTCTCGCAAAATGCCTTGGACCTAATCAGATCAATTACGTGATGAGAGAAGTCCACGAAGGCTGTTGCGGAAATCATTCCGGGGGTAAGGCACTAACCCGGAAGCTAATTCGCGCAGGTTACTATTGGGACAAAATGGAGAAAGATACGAACGAATTTGTTAAAAAATGTGACAAATGCCAGAGGTTCGCTCATCTTCTCCATCAGCCAGCAGAACCACTACATTCAATAATCTCTCCGTGGCCCTTCATGAAATAGGGGATGGACATCGTTGGTCCTCTTCCCACGGCACCAAGGGGGATGCACTTCTTATTGATCATCACCGACTACTTCACAATGTGGGTCGAAGCGGCAGCATATTCAAGGATACGACAAATGGAAGTCGTCGACTTCCTCTGGCGTTTTGTAGTATGTCGCTTTGGAGCACCTAAGGAAATAGTCATGGACAACAGCCCGCAATTCATCGGCCAGAAAGTGACTAGGTTCCTCGACGATCTGCACATCAAGAGGATCACTTCCTCTCCATATCATCCTGTTGCTAATGGACAGGCAGAGTCTACCAACAAGAGCACCGTTGAATCCCTTAAAAAGTGCCTTGAGCAGGCAAAGGGATGTTGGGTAGAGGAGTTACCAGGAGTACTATGGGCTTATCACACAACTATAAAAATGAGTACTAGAGAAACTCCTTACTCATTAGTATATGGTGCAGATGCTCTAATCCCAGTCGAAATCAGAGAGCCCAGCTTATGATACGCACATGCCACTGAGGAATCAAACTCAGTCAACCTATCCGAAGAGCTGGACCTCCTCGAAGAACGCAGAGAACTAGCTCTTGTATGAGTAGTCGCTCAAAAAGAACGAATCGAGCAATACTACAATCGGGGACTACGTGTACGAAGCTTCCAAGTCGGGGACTTTGTACTCTGAAAAGTCTCCCGGAGCACACAAGAAACAAATTCAGGGAAGCTTGGTCCTAACTGGGAAGGCCCCTACAAAGTAATTGCTTCGGTCGGCAAAGGATCTTATCGTTTGGCACGACCAGACGCTTCCACAGTCCCAAACAGTTGGAATGTGGTTCACCTCAAAAGGTATCACTTTTAAGTGGTAAAACGGTTAGTTATCTTACACTTACCTTTTATCTTTACAAAAAGTTCTTACTTTTATTATATATTCTCTCGAAATGGTACTAACGACCTAAACAAGGTCAGATCCGTTTAGCTCAACTGGTAGAGCTCGAAGTTCTTCAACTTCGCGGCTGTGGGTTCGAATCCCACAATGGACACACTCATCGTTTGGTTATATGTGTTCTATATGCAACTCACCAAAAACTCTTTTCATGTTATCACTTTACGTGCTCCAACATAAAAAACAAGGGGGGGGGGGGGGAGGGGTGGTGAGAGGCCCCTGTAGGCCAGATAAGACCTTCATAAAGGCAACAGACCTTACCAAAAGGCGAATTTTTAAAGTTTTTCAAAAAACTTTTACGTGACAAGACTTCCACGGAAAATAAGAGGAGTCATTAACGAGACAAAAACTTTTACGTGATAAGACTTCTACGACAAATAAGAGGAGTCATTCACAAAACAAAAACCTTTATGTGACAAGGCTTCCACGAAAATAAGAGAAGTCGTTCACAAGGCCAACGACTCGGCCAGAGCCAATCTACAAAGCCATGCAACAACTTTCAACCATCAAAACGATAAACAAAGTTATACGCACAGAGCAATGATTCGGCCAAAACTCTAAACGACCACGATTCGGTCAGACTACCTACAGCTTACGACCTCTTCCTAACGAAAGGCTAAGTTAAAAACATTCAGGCAAACTCTTGGAGATACGAACTTAATAAGTTCAAACTTCAGAAAGTTCCCAATCACAAGGCATGAAATCCACAACCCATGCAAACAAAAGATCAAGAAGTTCAAACTAAATATAGTCACTGAACAGATCTAAGTAGCATATATACATTATACTGTAAATTGATAAAATGCCGAAAACGGCTGACAGAAATTTGCAGAGTGTTCAAAGGCCAAACGAAACCGGCCATACAAATGACCAGAAAGTCTTTGCTAGACTTCTGTCCACCAACAAACAAGTCCAGCTCTCGCCAGACAATATAAAAAAAAAGTACATCAATCACAAATTGAGAAAAGGGCATTAGCATTTAGGGCTACGAACAGAACTCGACGCACCAGCTCGTCCTGCCGTCGTCCCCTGAATCCTCACCGTCACTTTCATCTTCATCATCATCGTCACCTTCAGACTCCTCAGGAGAGAGACCCAATGCTTGTTTTATTCTTCGAACAGCGTTCTTTGTTGTCTGCAGCATCTCCTCGACATTAACTTGTCTAGCCTGAATCTGCACGAGCAATGTATGCTTGGCCTGAAGAGCAGCAAGCTTGGTTTTGATTTCAGACTGATCACGCAGGTTTGCCAAGTCCTTGGTTAATGCGGTCTGAGCACTCATTAATTGAGCGACCTGATCCTTGGCAACCTGGAGATCAGCCCTGGCTTTAACAGACCCTTCATTAGCTCTCTGCAGATCCATCTCAAGGGATGCACGATCTTCGATAGCACCGTTCAAAGAATTTCGACAGTCTTCAAGCAGTCTCTCTAAACCCTGGGCAGAGCGTGCGAACCCTTCTCTCTCTTCGAGAAGAAGGTCCTTCTCCCTGGTGAGTGCGTTGATTTGCTCAACACGTTCGTTGTTGACATCAGTCAACCGGTTAACCTCACCACCAAGGAGACCACACTGCTCTGTCAGAGTCTTGTTCTCCTTCAGAACTTCCAGCAACTCTATCTTTATTTCAACCACTTGATCGACGTTGTTAAGCCTGGAGCAAAACATGAGCTCGGCAGCCAGCATACTCGACTGAAAAAGCAAAGTAAGTTAGAGTTAGAAGTCCGAGGCTAAAGTTATTCCCAAAACAAAGCGAAAAATACTTACCCGGACAGAGTCAGAAGCAATCTGGAAGGCTAACTCCTCATCGCTCAGCTCCCTCAGCACCTATTCTTCACGGGGACCGATGAGCGAGGAAACCGCCTTAGCCAAGCTGCGTGGCCTAGTTACGAATTTAACATCAGGGGCAAGTTTCAAAGTGTGCTTCCTCTCGCAGAACTTGGGTTCCCAAGCCTGCTCAGAGGGATAATTTAGCCCAAACTTATAACGCACCCCCCTGATATCATTCAACTCTGTCCGGCCACCAATGACTGACCGCCAAACGAATCTTGACGAGGAAAGGTTAGAGTCACCTTCCACTCCAGGATTTATTGTCTCACATTCACGAAGACCAACGGGAGTCGCCCCCACAGTAGCCACTCATCCAGGTCCTCGAAACGAAAAACACGAGTACCCTAGCTACCCTCTTGGGAAGCTTATTCTCTTACTTCTTCTTTCACCTCTTCTTCTTCTTCTTCTTCACCTACTTTTCTCTTCCCCTTGTCTACACGAGAAGGACCTACCTCCGCCCCGTCATCAACTCGGGGACTCCTTTGCAGAGTACGGACAGCCTCCTCATCGGCCCTACTTCTGTCACTACGAAGATGAGGCCTTCGCCTAAGAGGAACATCAACTTCGGCCTCAGTGTCCGAAAGATCGATAACCTCCTTGGCTACATCCTCTCCCCGTTCAGACTCGGGGACTCCAGCAGCAGCATCAGCATTCTCTTCTACGGGCTCCGGTATACTGGCCCTAGAAGAAGGATCACCACCAGCCGACGAGGTTTGCCCGGCAGCCACGGAAGTCTTACGAGCAGACTTCTTCCGTGCTCCGCCCTCGCCTTGGCTCCTCTTCTTCCTTTTCAGGGAACCCAGTCCACCGGACAGGAGTTCTTCGCCCCCTCCCTGCTGCGCAGAGCACCCACTGAAGTTAGTATAGCCTCAGCTTCAGCTTATGGATCAGCAACAGGCTCGGGAGGCCCATCTTGGTGAGGAGCAGGAAAGAAATCTCCCGAAGTGCCCAAACCTATAAAAAGGTAAAACGGTCAAACATGAAGAATTTTCAAAGAAGAAGAACGATCATGAAAGTAGAGATATTCTCACCATGATTTTGTACAATCAAACTCTTCTGAGCGGCAAAATATGCCCACTCTCTCTTCTCAGGAGTAAACTCCTTCAAAATTGGCTCAACCCACGTGGTCAAATCTTCAACAGAAATGAGTCCGTTGTAGGGTTGCTTGGCCGCTACAAAAATTGAACGGAGTTAGAAGACGAGAAGAAGAAAGAGCACAAAGAACTTCAAAAAAAAAAAAAAAAAAAAAAAAAATACTCGGGGACTTACGCTTTTTATTCCAGACTTTTGGATGATAAGCCTTGTCGTCAAAAGTTAAGGCCGAAGAGAGCACAAACAGATACCGGTGCACCCAGCCTCGGTCACCAATATCCTCATAACTGCGCACTAAGCCTTTATTTCCGCGAATTCTGGCATTTACATAGCCGTCCTTAAAAATTTATATACTGTACAAAGAAATAAAATGCTCATAGCCAAAAGATTGATCAGTTCCTGCCGCGAACCAATCCAAAAGAGTAACTATTCTATATATACTGGGGCTCAGTTGCCCCGGACAGAGAAGGTACTCCCTGCAGAGCCTCTCCAACACATGATTCAGGGGTAATCTACATCCCACTGTGAAAGGGTAGGTGCACATAGCTGTCCACCCAGCCCTATGGGAAGTAATATTCTCCTCCTCTGATAAGAATCAAATGCGGAAAAAGTAAAATATAGGAACGAGACGTAACTCGATCACTAATCTCAAGTAGCAACGGAGAACCCGTTTCGTTACACCCTGAGAGAAGGCCAAGAACACCTACGCTAGACAACTACCCTCGAGACGACAAAGGACTCGCAAGTAGAATGGTCGGGGCGGGTTCGTTGTCCAACTAGAATTCACTAGAAGCACACAAATCCCAAACTTAGGTTGGTTTTCATAATTACAATGTTAATTCATCATTCAAAATAAGCTAAGGAATAAACTAAGCTATCTACTTATTTATAGAGGTTTCTAGGCATTAAGTAAAAGGTCCATAGTGCCCACAAGCTAGGCTTTAATCTAAAAGACCATGCAAGGTCAAAATAGTCACTTCTCACTTAAAATCCCGTGCTTCAGCAAATCGGGCGGAGCTCCCATTTCTTGGGCGGAACGCCCACAAAGTTGATCAGTGGAGGGGGCTGGGCGGACCTCTTGGGGGCTGGGCGGAGCGCTTGAGCCAAGTGTATCTCAGGCGGAGCGCCTGCTTTGCCTAGGCGGAGCGCCTGGCTGCCTGTGGGGTGGAGCACCGGTGCTCCATCACCTAAACATGCTTGACTCATCTCCGAAGCTCTTGCCCTTGCATCCTTTGCCTCTTCCAAGCTTGATACATGTTGGAAAGGTGTCTTGGCTCGTTTGGTTCTTATTATCCTCCCCTTCTTGAGAAGGTTTCGTCCTCGAAATCATTGCATTCACGTCCATGGCATCATCTCTTCGGGGTGCCCAAAGCTCTCCTCCCTCGCAACCCTTGATCGTCACTTTGACATAGGTTTCTTCCAAGGTCTCATTTGCCCTAATTTGGAGCTTAGAACCTACAAGCAACGACAAGCAAACACAAGATTTCCTACCTTGAAGGTAGGTTAGTGCAAGAAGTGTGGAAAACACACTCTTGTGATATAACCAAGCATCAATGTTAAGAACAAATATCAAGTCTCCAAAGAGAACAATAAGTGCTTGGTTCAAAGAGAATATGCATGCAACACAATAAGGAGCAAATAGGTCATGGGGACATGGAAAATGCAAGATCAAGCAACAAAAATCCCCTTGAACCTTAAGCTCAAGATCAACAAACCAATCCCTCCTCAAAGTGTGATCAACATGTGGAATGGAGTGAGTCAAATAACCCAACATGCAAGTAACATCAAATACTCCACTCCCCTTCTTTAGAGCACACTTACTCACACCAAGGGATTCCCTTTCACCTCCCATCTCATCACTTAAGCAACCCATCTCAAAAGACAAACTATCAAGAAAGGTATTGATAATGGCCTCTTCTTCATCATAACCCAAACAAGCAATAGTAGGGTAACTCAAAGAGTCATTTACCTCATTCAAATTCTCACACAATGAGTTGCCTAAGGGGTCAAACCCTTCACACCATGGGGTTTCCATTTGACTAACCACCCTAGTCCGATACAAGTCCTTACCATTAATGAGAATGCCTTCAAACATGGGATTAGTAAAAACATGCATCTCAACATCATGATTAAGCATAGACAAGTTATCAAGACTAAGTTCACTTGAGGAATCATCATAGACAACTTTGTCCAATTCATGCAATTTGGACTCCTCAATGTCACTATCATCCTCACCACAACACATAGACCCACAAAATAGAAGCATATCAACAAGGGTATGATCAACTATCTCATCTTCTCCTTTATCAAAGATTGGCGGTGTGTCATAGCAAGGGTCACATTCATTGTCAACTATCAAGTCTACACTAGTGAGAGATTCATTGAAAAATGAGATCACATCATGGTGTGGCATAGCAAGGCTCTCAATTAATGTCACACAAGCACACACAAGTTGACTTTTAGACTCTTCACTAGTGGCATATTCACTAGATGCAACACAAGCACCAACTAGTGTTGAGTCATCACAAGACAAATAGCTAGTGGATTCATGAAAATATGGAGCAACACTTACATTTGTAGTTCTCCCTTGATCACTCACAAGGCTTGAAGTGTCATGTTTGACTCCTTCTTCATGAAGCTCACATTGAGAATTTTCCTCCTCTTGTCTTTCCTTCCAAGCGCATGGTTGAGGCTCCAATGGCTTGTCTTCATTTGTACCTACACAAGAGCTTACACAAGGAAAAGTAGAAGATGAAGAATTGTTAGAACAATGGGTGCTCTCACTCTCAAGTTTTCTTTCCTCACCTCTCTTCTCTCTCAATTTTACCTCATGGTCAAGTGTAGTTGGTGGTGACAATCCACTCACATCCCTCCTCAATTCCTCTCCTTTTTCCTCTCTTAGATTGTCACTGGTCACTCCCTCACTTCTCTCTATCTTTTCTCACTCATTTGAAGTGGAGTGACTCCCAGTTTCATCATGCAATGGCAAGACAACAAGATTGTTTGCCTCGAGTTCAAGTACAATGGGTGACTTTGCTTTAGCCGCTTCCCTCAACTCCCTCATTCGCTTGTAGTCTTCCCTTACTTGCCTTGGAGTCAAAGATTTAAGCACATACTTCCTCCCATCATTGTTGACCGTATATGAATTGGTCCAGCCATCGTGCACCACACATCTATCATGTTGCCATGGTCTCCCAAATAAGAGATGGCATGCTTGCATCGGGACAACATCAAATAAGATTTTGTCTTTATAGCTTCCCAAGCCAAACTCAATCAATGCTTGCTCCACCACCTTCAACTCCCCACACTCACTTAGCCATTGTAATCGATATGGGTTGGGATGTTTCAAAGTGGGTAACTTCAATTGGGAAATCAATATTTGGCTCACAATGTTGGCACAACTTCCCGAGTCAATAATCATGGAGCAAACTACACCCATGACTCGGCATCTAGCATGAAAGAGGTTTTCCCTTTTATCATTCTCCACCTCCTCTTCCATGAGAATGGTACTCAAACTCCTCCTAACCACCAAGAACATTTGAGGATCATCTCCTTCCTCTATACCCTCCTCACAAGCAATCTCCTCATCCTCCTCATTTTCGGGCTCACTATCTTGCTCATAAACCAAATTGCCTACCACAACCATGGTTCTTTTTGTAGGACAATCTTTAGCAACATGTCCATACCCTTTACACTTATAGCATTGAGTAGAAGTAGAAGTAGAAGTAGAATTGCTCAAGTGGGTTTTAGAATTACCTCCCGATGGTGGTGTAGACTTCTCATATGTTCTCTTCACTTCTTTGCTAGCACTTGCACTTGAGAAGTTTGCATTTGGAGTCTTCCACTCCTTTGGTTGGCTCACCGGAGTAGGATTGCTACTCTTGTAACGATTGGACTTTTCTCTATTAAGCCATTGCTCGGCTTCAATTGCGGCTTCCAATAGATCTTGGAGTGAAGGATAAGAATGCAACCTCAATTGAGAAGCTATACATAGCTCAAGCCATTTTTGAAGCGGATCATGGCTTGCTCTTCCTCCTCGATTTCCATATCCAATGCCATCTGGGTCTTCTCAAACTCATCATAGTACTCATGAACCGTCTTGACACCTTGCTTTAGATCATAAAGCTTCTTGAGTTGCTCTTGACGATACCTAGGAGTCACATACTTGGTATTCATGAGGTCCTTCAACTCATTCCAAGTCACATTCACATGCACACCCGCTCTCCTTCTTTTCCTCTTTGTGGACTCCCACCAAGTAGAAGCATAAGACTCAAAGGATGAAATAGCATAAGTACCTTTCTTCTCATCGGTCATCTCATTTGTGTCAAACACCCTCTCCATGAGTAGTACCCATTCAATATATGCCTCCGGATCACAATTTCCCTTAAAGATTGGAAGATTAAGCTTCACACTATTGAGATTGTTAAGATCACGACCTCCATGGTAAGGCTCCGGTTGGCCTCCATAAGGGTCACCATACACACCATAATCTCTCCTAACATTCCCTCCAAAATATCCCATGGGTGGCCCTCGACCTCGGCCTCTACCCCTATCCACATTTCGACCCCAATTCATTTGCCTCCTTGGTTGATAAGGGACATCATACCCATAGGCTTAATCACCATACTCAGCCTCCTCCTCTTCTTGAGCCTCAACAACTTGCTCAAGAGGTGAAACAAATCTAACGGGTCTTCGAAGTGGAGCATTTCCTTGGGGATTGCCCAAGTTGTGGGGATTGCCCACGGGTTGGGTATTGCCCAACATACACTCTTGAAGAGCTTCAACTTTCTTTTGTTCATATCTTTTGGTTACCTCGGTAAAGTGTCCGGGAGTCATAGGAGTGCTATGACTTGTGCCTTCTCTGGACTCAATTTGGACACTCGAGGTGCTCCTCTCAATAGCCTCAACTTGGAGACTTGTGGTCACCTTCTCAAGATTTTCAATCTTTTGGCCCATAATATCCATCTTAGAAAGAAGATTAGCCAAGGCATCCTTGATAAAATCTTGACTTTTGTTAGCCATTGTACCTACAAGAAGAGCAAACGTTAGTGAAATCACCTCACACACACCCTCACGTGTATAGAACTTGGGTCACTCGTTTAGTGGTGGTGGATATTTCACTCGGACTTGAGTCCTAAAAGCTTCAAGTAGTTGGACAACAATCCTCAACTCAATCAATCAACTCACAAGTCAAGTGTACTCTGGGGTGAGTAGAGTTAACGTGACTCGATGTACGATAAGCACTTTAAAGTAAGGACTTGAGTCAAAAGATTCTACGGATCTTCTTGGAGTTCTACTCTCCAACAAAGGCACGAATAACCTAATAGCAATGAAGGATTAGTGCTAATTAAGTAGAAATATTACTTAGTAGGCACTAATTAGAGGTTAGGCAACAAAGAAACAAGCAAACCTAGAAGAAACTACCCAAATCTCACCCTTCAGGGGTCAGGCGGAGCGCCTGGAAAAAAATGGTGTAGTGGGGTTGGTCAGGCGGAGCGCCTGGACAAAGAGCAAGTCAAGCAGGGCGCCCAAAGTCTAGGCGGAGCGCCCGGACGAAGAACACCTGGGTTTTTCTACTCCGTGTTCTTCGATTTCAATCCACTTTCTAGGCCGATTCCAACGTGTTTTGCCCAAATTCAAAGTACCCAAAGTTGTTCCTTGATACAACCTTCAAACCCCAATCAATTTCACACCCAAAAAACCAACAAACAAGGTTCAATCGAGATTCAAAATTTTCAAGTTGGGGGTTTCATCAAGGGTTTCAAGGTTCAAAGGTGGGTTTTGATTCTTAAAAAATAATGTTACCGAACTCCAAATCAAACGAAACTTGCTTCAATTTGTTCGTTTTTCAATGGAGATCAAACCTCGGTAATCAATTCCAAAACCCCACAGTCACACAACCCAAAATCAATCAAATTCATCAAACAAGGATTTGGGAGGGTTTAACAATATTTGGGGTTTCAATTTTTCAAACCAATCCAATCCAAACAATTTTAGTACACAAACGTTGGGTTTTCAACAAGGATTAAGAATCTATAACACCCACTTCAAGAATCGAACACACCAAAAAGTTACACCAAATTTTAAATTTTTGAGTTATTCAATTTTTTTTGTAATTTTCTTCTTTCAATAACTTCAACTACAAGAAATCTAAAGAAACTAACCTAAGCACGAAGAATCAAGGGTCGGGGGTTCGTAGAAATGATACCCGAACCTTGCTCTGATACCAAACTGATAAGAATCAAAAGCAGAAAAAGTAAAATATAGGAACGAGACGTAACTCGATCACTAATCTCAAGTAGCAACGGAGAACCCGTTCCGTTACACCCCGAGAGAAGGCCAAGAACACCTACGCTAGGCAACTACCCTCGAGACGACAAAGGACTCGCAAGTAGAATGGTCGGGGTGGGGTCGTTGTCCAACTAGAATCTACTAGAAACACACAAATCCCAAATATAGGTTGGTTTTCATAAACCCAAAGAGATCCATCTTTACAATGTTAATTCATCATTCAAAATAAGCTAAGGAATAAAATAAGCTATCTACCTATTTATAGAGGTTTCTAGGCATTAAGTAAAAGGTCTATAATGCCCACAAGCTAGGCTTTAAGCTAAAATGCAAGGTCAAAATAGTCACTTCTCACTTAAAATCCCGTGCTTCAGCAAATCGGGCGGAGCGCCTGAGCCAAGTGTATCTCAGGCGGAGCGCCTGCTTTGCCTAGGCGGAGCGCCTGGCTGCCTGTGGGGTGGAGCACCGGTGCTCCATCGCCTAAACATGCTTGACTCGTTTCTGAAGCTCTTGCCCTTGCATCTTTTGCCTCTTCCAAGCTTGATACATGTTGGAAAGATGTCTTGGCTCGTTTGATTCTTATCATCCTCGGAGACCGGCAAGAGGGGAACCTCATCGCCCCAGTGGCAGTCCGTCCTCACTCGTGGGATCACCTCTTTCGTGATCCCAGATTTAAACCTATACGCCGGCCAGTTGCGCGTATCTCTCTCTCTATTATGGAAGGACTTAATGTTACAGTCCGCCTTAAGTTCACCCCATTTCTTGGGGATTATTTCTGCAGCAGTAGCCTGAGTAGCCCGGGGCCTGGGAGTGGCCGCCGAAGAACTACCAGCAACATCACTGCTCTGATTTTTCCTAGATCTTGAAGTCATGGTTGCAGGGAAAATATGAAGTTATCAAGAAGAATTCAAAAGCTAGTTCAAAGTATTTTCAAAGAACAGCGGAGAAGAAATAAAGGCAAGTAAAAACTTTCTCATCAAGCAAACCCCTATTTATAGGAGTGAAAATTCAGCCCCACAAACTTCCTTCGAGACACGTGGAGGCCATCAGAGAAACCTCGATTAGATCTGGCCATTGAGAGAAAGAGTAGAGGTCATCAAAACTTTATAGCATCATCATTATTCTGAAGAGTAGCAGTCACCTCGCAATCAACAGACGACGTGTGCACGTGACTGAAGCGGTTAAAATCATTACTTTTACCCTTGGAGCACGCAATAGTCACTTTATAATGGCCTGCAGTTCCGCAGACGGGCCAGCTGCAGTTACTTTTTTATACAACGTATTTAATGCGCACGTCATAAGGGTTTGTCACTTAGCTGATAAGGCTCGTACGTCATCAAGATACATCACACGGAGACAAAAATTTGCAAGAAACTCCTGCCAAAATTCATATCCACTCCTCGAACAAATACTCTGCCCGAAAAGTGCGGGGACTATCTGTATTGGATAAAAGCTGACTGGACTTGGAAAGGAGACACGTGTCTTCCACGTGGCACGGGCAGACATTTCAACGGACAGACATCCAACGGACAAACATTCATCACGAGCAGACCTAAAGGAGTTATGAAACACTTCAACAGTCAACACGGTCTAAATGAGCAGTTATTAACATGATCATCCACGATCAATGTATTAATGGTCATTAAGGCAATCATTACAACCCAGCGATTATGACTCCAACGGATACGTGACCAGCAGTTACTTATCCAAATGGATCCACGCCCAGCGGTTACAGAACCCCAACGGGTGCCTACCAGGCTTATAAATAGCATTCGCCTTAATCGATTGTACAACAACTTTACTTCATGTCTACACTATCAATAATAATACTCTCTCACTCTTGCTCAGATACTCTCTTTGTTCTTATTTTGATTACTACTTTATTTCTTCGATCGTCTGAAGTGCGATTGGTATCGAAGAATTCTCTCCGAAGACGAGCGATACGATACGGTTACTTCTCCCTGTTTCCGTTTATGCTTTGTTTTTATTAGTTGATACTTGCATCTCATTTTCGTATTATCATCATCTTAGCTCACCGTATAAACTCGTAATCTCAACTATTGATCGTGACTCCGCAAATACAAATTTAATTGTTAATTAGCCTAAAATCGGATCTAGGTTAAACAATATACAGTTGGTGTACTTCAAGGAAATAATAGAAAAATTAGACTTAGAGAATTTAAGCAAAAATGTAAAGATGTAGGATTAGAACCCAGATTAATGCCTGAAGAAATATCCACTAGGTAGAACTATACATACTTATATTTATATAAATGTTTACAGTATAAGGTTCCCATAACTAGTACATTTAACTCTTATTGTATGGACTCTACAGAAAAAATTGGAAGAAGCTGATTGGGTAGAAGTTTTTGATCTTGTTAGATTCTTAGAAAAATTTCATACTGCTACGGTTGAATTTTCGGGTGCCTATTACCCAACAGTTTGTAACATTTTAGTTTATTTGGCTGATATTGCATATTTACTTTATGAATATAAGTCTAAAGCTGGTTATAGTAGTGTTGTCGTAAAAATAATGGATAAATTGAAAAAATATTTTTTTCCCTATTCCTCCTATTTTTCAAATTGGTGCTATGTTAAATCCTTGTTTGAAAATGACCGTGACACAAGAATTAACCCGCAATTTGTACAAGTATTTTGAAATTAAACAAGGTGAAGAACCAGATATATTTATTTCTATAGCTAATACTAACGGTTATTTGCAGCAATTGTATGAGGAGTATGCTACAATAGTTGATAATTCTACACCAACTCCTGTTGTTGCATCAGCTGCTTCTTCTTCTTCAAAAAAGTATGGTTTTGTAGGTCTTGATATTTGGTCTCATATTAGTGCTGCACGACAAAATAGGAATTGTGACGAGCTATCATTCTATTTCTCGGCTGCATCAGAGGTAACGCATAGATAATTTTAGCCCTTTGAAATGGTGGAAGGACAACCAAAAGCAATTTCCTACACTTGCAACACTTGCTAGAGATGTGCGAAATATTCCAATGTCAACGGTGGCTTCAGAGAGTGCATTTAGCCAAGGAAGACAACAATTCGGGGACAACCGCCATTCATTGGGTAGCAACGCATTGGAAGTTTTAGTTCTTTTCAGGGATTGGATTAGATCGGAATGAAGAAATCAAGGAATTGCAGAAGAACATCCAGAGGACAAACAACTTGAAGAGATCATGTCACTTGGAGTTCTATCGGAGCAAAGCACTCCAAACCATCACTTTGAAGAAAATGATAATCCTAATGCAGCTATGCCACTTACCTTTGGAGTTATTTTAGAAACCTTTGAATGCTTTGAAGATGGATAGGAGATATCTGTTATGCTCCAATAGTCCAAGATGAAATTCTGATTATGAACCCTATGTGAAGCGAAAGGAAACAAAGTAGAAAAGAGAGAATCACAATTTTTTCTAACTGTTTTTTTTTTTTTGCAGCTGCAGGTGCTATGGAAACTCCTCTACTCAGTAGCTATAACTTTGCTACTACATGATGGATAGACTACTGTAGTACTACTAGCTAATGGGAATTGACATGGCTTCTAGCTAATGGGAATTGACCTGGCTTCTAGCTAAAGGGACTTAGGATGATTGTTTATGCTGCTTGGTGATGTTGTATCCATTTCCGCTTCTGGTCTCTAGTCATTATTAAGCCGATGTATTTTCTGGGCTGCTATAACATACTGTTGATATACTTGCTCTCTGAAAATTCCGCTCCTCAATGCTCTGTTCAAGTATCGCTCTCTACTCTACATCTATTACTGGTCTTTGCACAAAAAATGCAGACCTAACTACTAGAGTATTGCATCCTGCTACTATCTGCTGTCAGCTAATTGCTACTTGATCTGCTGATGTTATTAGTTGCAGCTTATATATGTTGCTGTTGTTACTCCTGTTCTGCACCTCCTATTAAAGCTGAATTGTTGATCTTGCTGATACATAAAAGGTGCTGCCACTGCTAATTTACTGGAGCTTCATGATTGCCGATTTCTGTTGTTGAGGCGATCTTATTTCTGATTATCTGGAGCTCGGCGTGAATGAATTTTTCTCTATGGAAGCAGATTCACACATCACCAACCTTTTGAAGGCACAACCTGCAATTTTAAGAAGGCCATACAACATCAGGAAGCGGTCATCAAGCTACGCACTACATTTAGATAAATGGATACATAGTTACTTGATAGTAATGCGAGCTAGAATTCATCTTGTGAAGTGCGTGGATAAGTGTATACATTTGTCTCAATTGGTGGTATTAGCATCATTTGGTGCTCATTCCAATGGGGTGAATGTAACACTTAAACATGTTACTAGTTTAGTACTAGCTATCCATATTTGTTTGTTTTGTGCAAGTTCTTATTTTTATCACTTTATAAAGACTTCGTTTATTATTATTATTAAATAATAAAATGGTCACTAAGTACATGTTTGAGCTTGGAGAGAATTTAACTACTCGCTATAATTACGGTTTTTCCAATCACAAAGTTATATGTGTTAGGTTTTATTGGTAGGCTCTTATATTCCAGTTCTTACTGGAATTTATATGTCAAAGTCGTGGTGAAGTCCATCTTTTTGTCGTTAAGCAATTATGTACAATTATGTAGTCATGGTTTTTGTAATTAGGAAGTAGAAACCAAAAATCTGTAGAAATCAACTATTCCTCTTGATCATTTTTTCATCTTGTATTAAGTTAGTGACACAATACAAGTAGAAAGTGAGACTTTGCTAAAATATGAAAAGAAAAAAAAAAAGGATCGGACCGGACTGGTGCTTAATGGGCTAGAGCCAAGCCGGGCTTAGAATTTTTGAAAAAAAGACCGGTTCGGACCGGACCGGAACCGGGACCGGGACCGATGAGCCGACTCTTAATGGGCCGGTCCGAGCCGGTCCTGCCCAATTGACAGGTATAACTTGGACCATGGAAATATGGAAACATTTTACAGTAAGAATATCTTAGGCGATTAACTAAAGTTGATTGTCCACTTAATTAAAAGTCAAAGGTAATGAAGGTACGTTAAGACGCCGGTCTGTCTTAGGAGAATTTGTATATTCATTTATTTCAACATAACCATTTCTTGAGAAATTTCAATTATCCATTACATTATAGATCACGAAATTATTGTGATTAGACCCACTGATTTTTATCAAACGTTAAATACATGACGAAAAGTTAAAAGAGAAAGTAAATAAAAAACAAAAAAAGGCATGCTACTGTAAATGAAAGTGTAAAATTGTATATTTGGCATAGAAGAGATGGAATTGGACGCTAAATTTTAAAAAATGCAGCTTCAACAACAAAAGAACGACGCTTTTACACGGATTTAGTATCTTTTTACTTTGTTATTGGATCCTTTTAAATCTCAAGTGAAGTGCTCCATTTAGAAATAAACTTTTTTTATACATAGTGGAAAATCCATAAACCTTTTAACATGTAATATCTTGACTCACTAAGTGTTTCTTATTTTGCCACTTCGATTTAAATATAATATATTTTTTCACTTTTAATCATTTAACATAGTTAAGACTTAAGAGTATCATTGTGATCTGGGGAGAGAGGGGGGAGGGGGGGTATCATTATATCGTTGTGTACGGATTTTGTCAACATGTTGCGCAAAAAGTTAAAAGAAAAGTTTCAAAATTAGCACTTCAAAATAAAAAGTTACGAAGAAGGGGTTCAATTTTTTTATTACACAGATATTAACACATTGAAATCTGGTCTCTTCTTGAAAAAAAAAAATTGGGATAATTACACTAAAATACAAGCGATAGACAAAAATTATCAAAAATGACTCATATTTTCGAATCTTACCCGAGCTGTCACCCTTTTCCTGAAATAGCAGACTGCCGCAAGTTTATACACTTTTATACAAATTTATACACGTGTATAAAATTGTATAAGTTTGTATAAGTGTGTATATGCGAGTGAATAAATCTGTATATTAAGGATGTTTATATGATTTTTTACTTTTTGTGTGTATATTTTTGTATTTCTCTCATTGCTACATATTTATATATGTATATTCATGTATAATTTAATTTTTAGAGGGAGATTTGTGTGTATAAACTTGTCCAAAGTAATGATTTAGACGCAATAAACAACATAAATTCAGTAAAATACAAAAAAATAATGACACCATTGGCGGAGGAAGATGTTTGCCGGTGGCTTAGTGGCTGGGGAGGGGAAAATTATGTAGCTAGGGTGTTTTTTATGAAGGAGTGCTAAAATTAGTAATTTTAGGAATGGGTGCTATGCATGAAAAAATAAATATGGCCTCCTGTTTGTAATTTTGGGTAGTGGGCTGCCTATTTTTGAAAATTTTCCAAAAAAATTCTAGCCGCTACTTTCCCCGACCATTGATCCGCGAACAACCATTCTTAAAAATTTTTAAATGCCCCGATTTTTATTAGAATTTTTTATTTCTTCACTGAAGTTACTTTATTTGCTTGATCAGAGTTATTTTCGCGGGTTTTGCCTATATCATTACTTTGACAAGTTTATACACACAAATCTACCAAAATTATAAATTATATATGTATTTACATAGATAAATACATATACAAGAAGAGATACAAAAAATACTAAAAAATATACAAATATCAATAATAATAATAACAATAATAATAATAATAATAATAATAATAATAATAGACAAATCTTAAAATTTATACAACTTTATTCGTTTTAGATACACATATATACAAGTTTATGCAAAAGTTTATGTACGTTTACAAAAATGTATAAACTTGTATAAAATATGAATAAAATTCTATAAACACGTATACCATATTTTGGCAAATCTACATATAAATTTAACAAAAACTCCAGATCTAAACATAAAAAAAAATAGTTCCAACAAAGAACTAGTAAATCTCGCCGGAATTTTTGAAAGAAGTTATAAATAAATAAGATAAACAAATCCTCAGAAAAATCGTCCTTATTCTTTGGAAAGTAACAACAAAAAGAGAGAGAGAGAAAAAAAGTAGTGGCGGTAAAAAAAGTTAGACTTGGAGTAGAGGCGGTGTAGGAGATGTGGTGGAAAGGACTGGGGTGGGGGAAAAGGCAAAGAAGATACTAATACTGTATGCTTCTCAGACTGATAATGCTACAGACGCTGCTGAGCGTGTTGCCCGTGAAGCTGAGCGTAGGGGCTGCCCCGTCTCCTTGCTCTCCGCTGACCATTTTGACCCTGTAATTTTCTCCGCTTTGAGGTGGTGGTGATAGATGATGGAGATGGGAGTTAGGGTTTTACTCTTTGAAGGCAAGGGAGAAAAAAGGGAAAGTTTTTTTTTTTAATGAAGAATGATTGCTATGATTTTAATTGATGTATCAAAATATACTCATTCGTGAAAGATCTTACAATATGAGCCCATATTGATAATTACTTGGGTCAATTGCCTCTAAGGTAAAAAAAAAACCCAAAAACTAAACAATTTGGAAGTAATCAATAGGAGAAAGATTCTAATATATGAAGCACTACTCAAGCTTATAAGAAATCAAAAGGATTAAAGATTTTAAGGAGTATATATATATATATATATCATATATATATATATATATATATATATATATATATATATATATATATATGATATATATATATATATATATAAATAAAGCACGCATGTTCCTTAAGTTCTCTCTTATATAATAGTATTTGATTTTCGTCTTCCTTTTCATTGTACATTTTCCTAAGATATACTCACCTGTCTCAATTTATGTGACACAGTTCGGATTTCGAGAGTCAAACTACTTTATTTTGACCGTAAATTCGAACATACAATCTTGAAGTTTTTTGAAAAATAATTTACAGCGTTGAAACTATATAAAAGGTACTATAAGTCACAACAATTAACAATTCAAAATTTTTAAAGGACATATAAAAAAATTGCGGTAAAAGATTTTCTTGTTTGACTCTCAAAAAGCGAAAAATATCGTATAAATTAGAACGGTTGGAGTAATATAAAACATGACTTCTTTGATTGCTTAGACTACGCCACATCGAACCCAAAAGTGTGTGTATTACATGAACTTTGTGCTCTCCCTTGTACACCAATTCACAATTCTCTCCCTCATGAATGTGAGGTTTGAGTAATGTGTCTGTTGCGTTTAAGAGCCCAACTTTAAAGGTGCTCTTAAAGCCTAACCGGGTAAACGATAATGTTACCTAGTAGAGCCCTATAAAAAAACAACTATTATATATATACAATGAAATATCAAGAGAAAATAGAGGTAGTTTCTACTCTTCTCTCTACCAAATATTTAATGTTTAGGTTATGGGTAAAAGGGTTGTTCCGTCAAGAACGTGACAACCACCGACGGCGAGTAATTCCAGCCGTAGGAAAGATCTACCGCTTCTGATAAAGAGAATAACAAGTAAGTTTTTGAGTTATAATTATGCCTTATCTAATTTAGTATAGATTTACGCAATATAATCCTTCAGGCGTCCTTCGGTTATGGTAGTATGATGACTAATACACGCACTAAATTAAGCATTGTTTAACCGTAATTTCGTTTATTAGGTTAAGTCACAATTAAATTTATAAAGCGGAGTCACGATCAATAATCAAGATTAAGTGCCTAATATGAAAGGATATAAATGATTACAGTAAATATAAAGAAATAAAGACACAATTAATGCGATGTAATAAATGAAGATTTAAATAAAGGAACCGTGTTCAGGCCGTATAGACTTGATCAAACTTCCTTCCTCGTACTCTTTATGATATTTAAGTAGCGGAACAATAAATGAGATCACTTGGTTATGAGTAGTAATAGTAAATATCGACAGAAGATAAAGAATCGGATATTAGTTAATAGTTGGAATACAAGTGTATGCTCAGAGAGAAGTTCCATACAATGCTTGTGACTTAAATTACAATATATAGACAACTAGTCGTCCGTTTCACGAGCAGTTGTAACTCCTTAATCGAGCGGTTACGTTGCTTAAGGATAAGACTTCTATTTTGAATTGGCTTGATGACGAGTTGCGACTATTCCGGCCGTGGTGACTGTTCATCTGTCCGTTATAGTTGTCCATCTTCGATTCTATCCGTTGCCTTTATGCCCATTCGTAGCCACGTGTCGTCTATACGTCGTCCTATGTCGATGCTTAGTCACCAACTTTGGTGACGATGGATTTAACCCAATACAGATAGTCCCCGCACTACTCGGGCAGAGAATCTGGTCGAGGAGTGGAAAACGAATTTTGAGCGGGAAAGAACTCTTTGGAATTTTTCCCAAGTAACACATTTGAGTCCTTGTATTCATATTTGGATGCTGCCCATTGAATTCCTCAAAGGTTTTTGATTGACTGACATTTTATCAGTATAAGCATTAAATGCTCCGCTAAAGACAAAACGTGCAAGTTGGCAATTCCGCTCCACTTTTTACTGAAAAAGTGACTGTCGCGTGTTCCGAGACTGCAGGAGTGATGATTGAACTGCACCTACTCACGTCTTGCACGTCCCAAAGCAAAAACCGTCATTTCGATTTTTATTTTTTTTTAACGGCTGGATTTACCTCTTGCGCGGATGCTTGCCACGTGTAGGAGCGGGTCGGGTTTTGCGAACCCTATAAATATGATTTCTACCAGCTTGAAACCTTTTTACTTCATTCCAAATTTCATCCAAACCTTTAAAGCTTCAAAACACCTTTCCAAAAATCCCTAAAATGCAAAAAATTATTCTTCCAATCTTCTAGTCCAAATGTCTCCAAAAGCCAAGAGAAGTTTGAATATGGATGCTGTGGCTAGTAGTTCTTCAGCAGCAGGTGGTCAATCCACGAGTTCCCCAACTTCGGTTGCTGATGTGATTCCGAAAATTTGGGGAAGCCTTGAAAATGATTGTTCAATCAGCTCGTTCAATCACTATGGCAATATAAGGTCGTGGCCTTCAAGCCGGTTTAAGAGTTCAATTACTCCTGACCTTTTGCCTAGGGTTAAGGCAGATTGTGGCTGGGACGATGATGTTACAGTTTCTTGCCCTTATCCAACGGAGAATATTACTTCTGCGAGAACTGGGTGGACAGCCATATCCACGTATCCATTCACGATAGGTTGTACGCTCCCGTTGCATCCTGTTATAGAGGATATTTGTAAATACTATCTTATCTGCCCGGGGCAGCTGTGTCCGAGCATTTATAGAATTATTTCCCTGCTACAATGGTTTGCCGATGAGACTGGGCAGGACTTTGAATTTAAGCATTTCGTCTCTTTATATAGCCTTCAGGTTGCGAGAGACGGATATATTAACGCCCGTATGAGAGGAAGAAAAGCTCTAGTGAGCAAATTTGAAGATACAGGGGATAGGGGTTGGATGCATAGGTATGTTTATGTGCAGTCTAAACTCCTCACACGTGTCAGCAAAACTAATCTCCGCGAGGTGTGGAACAAAACTCGTAAGTCCCCGAGTATTTGTATTGAATACTCTCTGAATTACGTATTTGCACCTTCTAATTTTCACTCTTTATTGGTTAGCTGACACGATTCCTTACGACGGTCTGATTTCCGAGGAGGAATTGTCCTCTTGGGTTGAACCTATTTTGGCAGAGTTCACTCACGAGCAGAGGCAGTGGCCTCACTACGCTTCTTTAAAAAGTTTATCGAACCCTAGCACCCATGGTAAGCTGATTATCCAAATTCCTGCTAGTTTATGCAGAACTCACCATGGTATTAATATGATTTTACTCTCAGGTTTAGGCGCTGGTGGTAGTTATTTTCCTGCTCCTCCTCCTGTGGAGGTGACCGTTGACCCCGTGGCTGAGATCAATGAGGAGGCAGCTGCCATTCTTCAAACTGCTGCAGCTATCAAGGCCAGGGAGGGTGGTGAGGTGGTCCTTGCGAGTTTAAAGAGAAAGAAATCTGACTCTGAAAAGAGTAAGCCCAAAAAGAAAACAAGGACAGCCCGTAAGACTCCTCAACCCTCTGAAAAAACAGTTGAAACCAATGTTGCTGCTGCTGATACGCCCAAGGCTGGGCGAGAGAGTGTTAAAAGTTCGGCGGCTGCCCCTGAATCTGCTGAGCCTATGACAATTGATATTTCAGATTCAGAGGCTCCCGATGTGAGCCTGACTCAGAGGAAGAGGGCGTCTCTTCGGGGTGACAAGAGGAAAGAAGTAGAGACTTCTTCTTACGCTTTCGAGGAGAGTCCCCGAGTTGGTGATGAAGGAGATAGAGCTGGAGAAGTAGGGGAAGAAAGAATGCATGAAAGTTTTGCCTTCTTCCCCGAGGACCCAAAGCCGGACGAGCCTGAACGGGTTAGTGGTCAACAGGGTGAGCCTGAACAAGTCAGCCACAGGCGACCTGGCAAAGAGCCGATGAGAGAAGAGGATGAGGAGAAAAATGAAAAGGCTGACGAGCGGAGGAAGACTGAGGGGGAGGCTGAACCTCAAATCTTTCACTACAAGGATATGATGAACTTAGCCGGTGATGAGGTAGCTCCAGTTTATCTGCAAGAGTGCGACACTCTGGACCCTGATAAGATAGGTGACATTGAGGTCTCTCGCACAAAGCTCACTAGGAGAGTATCTCTAGGAGGAAGGATTGGGGCGTACTCCGTTAAGGGTATTCGTCACAAATTTGGTCCCCAATATTCTTCTGAACAAGCGAGGGAGCCCAGGCCGTGTATGAGGGAGTGTGACTTCACTATTCCCCCGGACACAGATTTTCTGACGAAGCCTGGCCACTTGGTTAAAGTGATGTCCAACCTGATCGGTCCTCGCGAGGAGTGGAACATGCGCAGCATGAGCGACGAGCAGCTGGCTTACGCAATCGCTGAAGATACTGCTCGGGTAATGTTTCCCTCTTTACTCCTTTATTTCTATTGAGACCTTAGTTCTGATTACCTGCGTATTTTCACTTGTTGCCAGGCAAGTATGATGGCGGCCGAGATCATGTTCCGCTCTAGGCTGAACAATCAGGAACAAGTCCTTGGCTTAAAGAAAGACCTTTTGAAGGCTCTTCAAGACAAGCAGGCCTTAGAGGAGGAGAAACAGGCTCTGATCGGGGAGAAGCGGGTCCTGGAGGGGAGGCGTGGCTTCTTTGAGGATAAGATAGACAGGTTGGAGAAATCCAACACTGAGGCTAATGACAAGATAAACGCCCTCCTCGAGGAGAGGGACCGGCTTTTGGATGAGAAAGAAAGGTTTGCACTATCCTTTGAGGACCTGAAAGCCAAGATGAATGAACAAGGTAGCCAGATTTCTCAACTCGCCCATGAGCTTAATGTGAAAGAAGCCACTTTGGAGGGCATCCGTAATGCTTCTGACCTGATGCTGAGAAATATGAACAAAGCTGAAGCTGAATCTCAGGCTGCTCGAGGAGAACTGCAAGAAGCCAAGAATCGGGTTGAGGAATCTGCGAAGATCCAAGAGCTGTTGACGATGGAATTGGCGTATCTGAGGGATCGTTATACAATCGACTCCAAGCTGGAAGCTCTTGAGGCCAAGAAGAAGTTGCTCATTCAGATGCAGCGTGGCCAAGTTGATGTCGACTTAGTCCTCGATCAGACCATAGCGACTATCATCGATGTCAAGCAGGCTTTGGGCATGGAAGTAGGAGCCGACGATGATGATGATGATGAAGAGGATGATGAAGGCAGTGAGGATAATGAAGATGAAGATTTGGGTGGGGATCCGACTGATGGAGCTAGTGCATCAGGTCGAGAACCTGGCCAAAGTGATGACTAACGCCTTATCTAGTCCTTCTCATGATTTTACCGAATGTTGTTAACTTTGGATATTGTTAACTTGTGAATGTATATTTTGACTGTCTTTTGTCTGACTGGCGAGACTCGATGACCATTTTTGATCTCAAGTCTTGCTCATATGAATGATGTTAATATTTGTTGTTTAATGAGGTTTTCAGAAGTCAGAATTATGTTTCAAATCCTAGTGTCTGAGTTCCCTTTTTGGTGTTAATCTGCGCAGATGTTTGAAATAAAATTTGATCATAACCAAGTTAAGTTGCCCTTAGTTAAGATGAATGAAATCAGGCCTTCTGGGCTGGGCGAAACCAGGCCGTTTTAGGTTGACTGAAATCTGGCCGTATAAGATGGCCTTGCGACAAACTTTGCTTATCATTTTTGACAATTGAAAGTTTTCGCAGAAAAATTCTGTTAAGGTTGAGGTTTTACCCTACTATTTCTATTGAAAAGAATAGGTAACCCAATGACCAAAACACAAGATTGTTTGGTCGTAAAGTTGTGTTGAGGTTTTACCCTGCTATTTCTATTGAAAAGAATAGGTAACCCAATGACCAAAACACAAGATTGTTTGGTCGTAAAGTTGTAGAATTTGGGCGAATACTGGCCGCAAAATGTAAAAATAACGTAGCACAAGTAAAATAGTTCTATTGAACTTACTTGATTCTGCTTAGTCGTGGACTTGGCGAATGATCATGACCTTGCTCTGCTCGAAGATCACTCATGTTAGCCGGGACTTTGGCCTACTGGGGCCCTCGCCTCCCCCTGTTTTTATGTCGAAATTTCGTAATTTCAGACATAAAAAGACAATGGGTGAAACTCTGAATCAGAGAACACATATAACCAAAAGAGGAGTGTGTCCGTTGTGGGATTTGAACCCACAGCCGCGAAGCACGAGGACTTCGAGCTCTACCAGTTGAGCTAAACGGATCTGGCCTTTTGAAGACCGTTAGTACCATTTAGACAAAGATAAGAAAACAAAATAATCTTAAAAGAAAACAATAGCAAGTAAGTAACAGAGAATGGATAGAAACACTAACCCATGTACTACTTAGAAGTAGTACCTCTTTAGGTGAGTCACGTTCCAACTGCTAGGTAGAAGCGATCCATCTGGTCGTGCCAAACGATATGAACCCTTACCAACGGATGCAACCACCTTGTAGGGACCTTCCCAGTTTGGACCAAGTTTGCCAACGTTTGCTTCTTGCGTATTCTTGGAGACTCTACGCAATACAAAGTCCCCGACTTCAAAGTTACGCAGCCTCAGTCCCCGATTATAATGTTGCTCTATTCTTTCTTTCTGAGCTACTACTCGTATAAGTGCTAATTCTCTGCGTTCCTCTAGAAAATCCAATTCCTCGGAGAGGTTGACTGAATTAGATTCTTCAGTTGCATGAGCATATCGTAGACTTGGCTCGCCGATTTCGACTGGAATCAATGCATCAGAACCATACACTAAGGAATAGGGCGTCTCCCCGGTGCTCATTTTTATGGTTGTTCTATATGCCCAAAGAACCCCGGGGAGTTCTTCCACCCAGCACCCTTTGGCCTGCTCGAGACGTTTTTTGAGTGAATCCACTATTATCTTGTTGGTCGATTCTGCCTGCCCGTTTGCCACTGGGTGATATGGGGAAGAAGTGATCCTTTTAATATGCAGATCCTCAAGGAACTTTGTGACCCTCTGACCAACGAATTGAGGACCATTATCCATGACAATCTCTTTGGATGCTCCGAAGCGACAAATGACATAACGCCAAAGGAAATCAATTACTTCCGTTTGACGTATCTTTGAATATGCTGCAGCTTCAACCCACTTTGTAAAATAATCAGTAATGATTAACAAGAAACGTACCCCTCTAGGTGCAGTGGGTAGTGGCCCAACGATATCCATTCCCCATTTCATAAACGGCCACGGGGAGATGATTGAGTGCAAGGGTTCTGCTGGTTGATGGAGGAGATGTGCAAACCTTTGGCACTTGTCACATTTTTTGACAAATTCGTTAGTATCTTTTTCCATTTTGTCCCAATAATAGCCTGCTCGTATAAGCTTTCGTGCGAGCGCCTTTCCTCCCAAGTGGTTTCCACAGCAACCCTCGTGAACTTCCCTCATCACATACTTAGTTTGGCTGGGACCTAGACACTTGGCGAGTGGGCCTGCAAAAGTCTTACGATAGAGGATACCATCTATAATTGTGTACCTGGCAGCTTTTATCCTTAGTTTTCGAGCAGCCTTAACGTCTGATGGTATGGTTCCATGTAGTATATAATTGATTATTTCATTCCTCCAATCCCAAGTCAGACTGGTCGTGTTAACCTCCATTGCGTCTTTATCGATTGTTGTACATAGAAGATGAGCCACGGCCACTTAACCTGCTGCTCCAATCTCTGCGACTGAACCCAAATTTGCCAGGGCATCAGCCTCGTGATTCTCTTCTCGTGGAATCTGTGTGGCTTCCCAATTGTCGAATTGTGCTAGCAAACCAGTGACTCGGGCAAGATACCTCTGCATACGAGACTCCCTTGCGACGAAACCTCCAGTTATTTGATTGACGACCAGGGCAGAGTCACTCTTAAGGTGAATTCTGTCTGCTCCATAATCTCGAGCCAATTTTAATCCTGCAATTACGGCCTCATACTCAGCCTCATTATTTGTAATAAAGGGACATTTTATGGCCTGTCTAATGGTCTCCCCCGAGGCAGCAGTGAGGACTAAACCTAATCCTGACCCTTTTACACTCGAGGACCCGTCAGTGTGTAAGGTCCATGTCCCCGACTCCGATCCGGCGAAAAGAACCTCCTCACGTTGAGCATCAGGGTACATAGTAGCACTAAAATCTGCAATAAAATCTGCTAGAGCCTGAGATTTTATGGCTACCCGGGGTTGATAAGATATATCAAACTCACTTAATTCTACCGCCCATTTTACTAACCTACCCGAGAATTCAGGTTTTTGCAAGATATTGCGTAAGGGGAAGGTAGTAACTACAGCTATTGAGTGACTTTGAAAATAAGGTCTTAATTTACGGGCAGCGATTACCAAGGCTAGTGCTAATTTCTCCAAAGGTTGATAGCGAGTTTCAGCATCTAATAAGGATTTGCTAATGTAATAAATTGGAAATTGCTTAGCTTTGTCTTCTCGAACCAGAACTGCACTTACCGCAGACTCAGACACGGCCAGGTAAAGTAATAGTTGTTCACCTGGTTGGGGCGTTGAAAGTAAAGGCGGGTTTGACAGGTATCGCTTCAAATCCTTAAGTGCTTGCTGACATTCAGGGGTCCAATCGAACTCCTTGTTCTGTTTCAGCACGTCGAAGAAGCTTTTGCATCGATCAGATGAGCGAGAAATGAATCTCCTTAGCGCTGCTACTCTCCCAGTTAGCCGCATTACATCTTTCCTGTTATGAAGTACGTCGGGGATGGCTTCTATTGCTTTTATCTGGGCGGGGTTTACCTCGATCCCTCGCTGGGAAACGATGAAACCAAGAAATTTCCCTGAACCTACTCCAAATGCGCATTTCTCCGGGTTAAGTTTCATGTTGTATTGATCAAGGATTTGAAAGGCCTCCTTCAAATGTGCTAAGTGATCTTCTGCCCGTTTGGACTTGATCAGCATGTCGTCGATGTAGACCTCCATGGTCTTGCCAATGTGGTCGTGAAACATCCGGTTGACTAATCGTTGGTAAGTCGCACCTGCATTTTTAAGTCCAAAAGGCATTACTTTATAGCAATATGTACCTCGGCAAGTAATGAAGGAAGTTTTCTCCTGGTCGTCGGGATTCATTAAGATTTGGTTATAGCCTGAATATGCATCAAGGAATGTAAGTACTTCGTGCCCGGCCGTCGCGTCGATTAGTTGGTCAATCTGAGGTAGTGGATAAGAATCTTTCGGGCAGGCTTTGTTCAGATCAGTGAAGTCGATGCAGACCCTCCACTTGCCATTCTTCTTCGCCACTACGACCACGTTGGCCAGCCAATCTGGGTACTTGACTTCTCGGACGGAGCCAATCTTGAGCAAGCGGTCAACTTCGTCATTTATGATCTGGTTCCTGAATGCTCCTTGTTGGCGCTTCTTTTGCTTTACCGGGCGATGGTACGGATCCACGTTCAACTTATGAGAAATAATCTCCGGGGAGATTCCTGTCATATCTGCATGTGACCACGCAAAGGTGGTGTGCCGCTCCTTGAGGAAGTGTAAGATATCTTTGCGTAAGTCTTTGTTTAACTCCGCTCCCAAATATACTTTTCTTTCAGGCATGTTATCGAAAAGTTCTTCTGGTTCTAGAGCTTCAATAGTTGGCGCGTACTCTTCCCGTGCATCCAACTTTGATATGAATTCCGGGACTCGGTAGTCTGGTGCTTCATTGTTTGACTCTGATCCCGGGTTCTTTAATTGCTATTTTGCCTCCTCTGGGAGCTTGACTGCAACTGAGTAGCAATCTCTAGCGCAACGCTGCTCTCCCCGAACTTCCCATATTCCCCACTCTGAAGGGAATTTCATTACTTGATGATATGTTGACGGGACTGCTTGCATATCGTGTATCCATGGCCTCCCAAGGATTATGTTGTAAGCCATATCCCCATCAATGACATGAAACGTTGTTCGTCTCATAACGCCTTCGACCAGGGTCGTCAAAGTAATTTCTCCCAACGTCTTCTCGCTGGAATTGTTAAATCTTGAGAGAACGCGAGAAATTGGTACAATCTCGTCGTATAGTTTCAACTGCTGCACGACCCGAGATAATATGATATTCGCTGAACTGCCTGGATCAACGAGTACTCTCTTGACATCAAACTCTTCCACTCGTAATGTTATCACTAAAGCGTCCATGTGAGGAAATTGCAAGCCATCTGCATCTGCTTCTTCAAAAATTATTGTATCCTCAAGTCGTGGTCGTTTGGTCTTTGTAATAGATACTTTGGCGTACTTCTTTGCTGTGTATGTGACTGCATCAACCTCAATACCACCAGAGATGACGTTGACTGTCATTTTTGGAGATGATACTCGGGGAGGTTCTGATTTATTTTGCTGGGCCTTTGCGTGAGTTTGCTTTCCTTTTTCTGTCAAGTACTCCTTGAGATAGCCCTGTTTCAATAAGTTAGCGACTTCGTACCTTAGAGCCTTGCAGTCATCCGTTGTGTGGCCGTGATCGCGATGGAATTTGCACCACAAGTTTTTGTTGCGCTTGCTGGGGTCACCCTTCATATCCTTAGGCCATTTGACCTTTTCGCTCATCCCCTCGAGCACTGCTACAAGTTCGACTGCTCCGATGTTGAAAACGGGCAGGGTTGGAATTCCACTAGAAGTTGAAGCGGAATCATTGCCCCTTGCAAGGCCTTTGTTGTTACGACCGCGTCCATTTGAATTGTTACGCGACCGACTGGGATATGGCTCGTGCCGTGCGTCTGGCCTATCTGTCTCGATCTTTCCTCCAGCGCCATTGGTGCGAGTTTGGCTCCGTCCTCGGGCACCTGTGCCAATCAATTTATCTTCGTCTATACGTACCTTTGAATTATAACGATTGTAGACATCCGACCAGTTTGCTGCAGGATATTCTCGCAGGGATTCATAAAATCGCCTGGTCGCTTCAGAACTCTTGACGTCCAAGCTGTTAGTGAATGCAATAGCCGCCCATCGGTCTGGAACTTTGGGTAGCAACATACGTTCACGCTGAAAGCGATCCACATACTTCCGGAGAGACTCCCCGGGCTGTTGTTTGATTTCAAAGATGTCCTCAACTCTTGTTTCTGTTTTCTGAGCGCCTGTGTGTGCTTTGACAAATAACTCCGCCATCTCGGCAAAAGATCCTATTGAATTTGGTGGCAGCATTGAATACCATCGTAGAGCGCCATCTGCCAAGGTTTCTACGAACTTCTTCAATTGCACTGATTCGATCTCCTCGTCGGTGAGATCGCTCGCCTTTATGAAATTGCTAAACATCATCAAGTGGTCGTTGGGGTCAGTTGTTCCCCGGTATCTTGGTATGTTTGGCATTTTGAACGTTTTGGGTATTGCCTTTGGTGCTGCTTCTTTCTTCCAAGGCCTTTGAGTATACCGTTGAACGTCAACTTTCTTCAAAGTGGGTGGCGCGCCAGGGATCTGATCAATCCTCTCATGAAGAGAGCGTTGCAGGGCCTCCTGGCTCTCTTTGAACTGCCTGGTGAGGGCTTCCATGACCTCGCTCATTTCCGTTGGCACCGCTGATCCTGCATTCTGATTTTCAGCTCGTCTCGAGGCATGGGATGGTGAAGCATCCCTTGGACGTCCCATGGGTGGATTTCCTGCGTTTGGCAGGGTTTGTCCTCGTAGGCTGTCGATAGCTTCTCGTATTTGCCTGTTGACTTCAGCCTGTTGCCGTATGAATTCAAGGACAGCGTCTTGAGAATTCCTCGAATTCCCAGGACCATTGGGCCTCCTAGGTCCTCCAGGCCCTTGATCGAATTTTCCTCGACCAGGAGGGCGGCTATTTCTGCTACCCTGCTGGCTGTGCTCGTTTTCCTGTTCTGCTGGGAGCACGTTCTCGTCCTCTGCAATGGGGATTACGTCGTCGTCTGCAGGAATAACATCTTGCTGCTCGTCCCCGGCCAGATTCAAGTCTATTTGCTCCGCAGCGTTGAGGTCTTGTTGCCCGTCAATGGGAGCGTTGTTGTGTGAGTCGTTATCTGCCATTTTGAAAAATAGAAAACGAGGAGAGCCAACGAGCAAGAAGAAAGCGAATAAAGAATAATACGATAAGCAATTAACCTACGGAAGTTATTGACCGGCTCCCACTGTGGTCGCCAAATTGTTTAACCGTAATTTCGTTTATTAGGTTAAGTCACAATTAAATTTATAAAGCGGAGTCACGATCAATAATCAAGATTAAGTGCTTAATGTGAAAGGATATAAATGATTACAGTAAATATAAAGAAATAAAGACACAATTAATGCGATGTAATAAATGAAGATTTAAATAAAGGAACCGTGTTCAGGCCGTATAGACTTGATCAAACTTCCTTCCTCGTACTCTTTATGATATTTAAGTAGCGGAACAATAAATGAGATCACTTGGTTATGAGTAGTAATAGTAAATATCGACAGAAGATAAAGAATCGGATATTAGTTAATAGTTGGAATACAAGTGTATGCTCAGAGAGAAGTTCGATACAATGCTTGTGACTTAAATTACAATATATAGACAACTAGGCGTCCGTTTCACGAGCAGTTGTAACTCCTTAATCGAGCGGTTACGTTGCTTAAGGATAAGACTTCTATTTTGAATTGGCTTGATGACGAGTTGCGACTATTCCGGCCGTGGTGACTGTTCATCTGTCCGTTATAGTTGTCCATCTTCGATTCTATCCGTTGCCTTTATGCCCATTCGTAGCCACGTGTCATCTATACGTCGTCCTATGTGGATGCTTAGTCACCAACTTTGGTGACGATGGATTTAACCCAATACAAGCATAACTTGGTGCTACATTTGGTTGGGTGTCTTGACTTTGTATAGAAAACTGCACAATTAGTACATTGTTTGGTTGGTTATTTTCCTTTTCCACATAACTAATACACGTATAAGTTATGTGAGAATCTATATATTATTTTATGCGGGATGGATAGTAGTATAAGTAATGTGGGTATTAACAATGCATGTACTAAATTTAAATTGACAAACTAACTCTTATAATAATAAAATTATTTCTTAATTTATTTAATGAGTAACAAAATATTTTAAATTATAACATTATGAACTAATTTATAATATATTAATAATTCAGGAAATAATCCCTACATTATAATACCTGCATAGCTAATACCCACATTACTAATACCCATATTAATAATCCCCACATTACTAATACTTACATTGTTAATACTCACATTACTAATACTCGTATAAATTGTATCTCAACCAAACGACATCTCAGTGTCATATACTCAGGGGCGAAACTACCTTAGGAGAAGGAGGGTCACGAGACACTGCTTTATTGAAATTTTTTATTGGGTATATATATAAATAAATAAAAATCTACAATATATTGCTACAAATATGAAGTAACCCACTGCTTGAATTAAAGGGTCTTGGTGATGTAGTGGTTGCGCATCCATCTATCCTCCTTGATGATGCGAGGTCGAATCCATTTAATTGCAGTTCAATCACTTTTTATGAATTTTTATTATTTGATTTAAAATATTTGGTGTTGGTTTGGAACGATCCTTTAATCTTCAACCAATTTAAGAGGGATAAAACCACTTGTATTAGGTGGCATTAATTATGAAGATTAACAGTAAAATGTAGAAGTATAAAATAAGAGAACTATGCTTAAAATAAAATTTTTAACTTTGAAAGCTAACTGGAATCTTCAAAAAAAATTCAAAAAAACTGTTGTTTCTATTTTGAAGTGACACTGCTTGCGAAAAATTTTATCTACGCCACTGCATATACTACCGTTATTCGATAGCATACCAGCCTAGAAATCTAGTCCATATCCTTCTCGCTAAAATTTTCTTCACCATTATACTGCGGGAGTTGAGTCCTGATACCACATTAATTTGTCGCAAACCAAGTATGTAGCACGTATTGTATGCTTTGACCTATGATTCCATACTTGGCACTTTTAAGTTCTTTAGCTGACACAACTGAAATTTGAATAATTCACGTTCGTTACAACCCATCCAAATGATAAGTTATCCAAGTGAATAGCTAAAATTGATATATTATCCAAGTGAAAAGCTTAAGTTGGAAGCAAAATATCCCACTAACAATTTCTTTTTTCTAATCTTTACTCCTCTTTAGAGGCTGTAGGGTATTTTCTCCAGGACAATCTCTATTGCTTTGTGATTCTATTTTGGCTGCACATATGGCCATATGGGAATGCATATTTGTTTGACATTTTGAACCCACTAAAGTATTAATATTATTATTGAAGAATACAACATGTCAACAATTGCGAACTGCTTTGATCCTTTTTCCCTCTTTCTATTGTATTCAGTGTTCCCAAAAGATGGATAAATAAATAAACAAATAAAACATGAGAATAAGAAATGAAGACTCTTTCAGCCATTTGGTTATCTTTTTCCTTTTGCTTTGCAATGATTTTCCCTTTATCCTTTTGCCATGCTTTTTCCACTTTTAATAGTTGATTTGTTGCCTAATTAATGTTGGTAGCTGCAGTGTTTGGATAAAAGAAAGAAATCAGCAGTCTGAAAATGACTTAGTCATGATTACTTTTAGGAGTACAATTAGTTACTGTATATATTTAGCCCGACTCAAAATTGTTGCGTGTATTGTAAAATATTGATTCATTATATTGATTATTTTAGACGAAAGGATTTTCTTAACACAACTTAATTTCGTCAGTAATTTGTAAGAGCAGTTGACAAGTTTAGAGAACTTTAATGGGTGAAAATCATTTACAGTCTCTAAGTTTGCTCCAAAAATCAAGCTCCTTTCAATTATGAAAAATAATCATTCTCCCCCTTTTTTCTCAAATAATCTTTCAAAATATTTACTTTACCCTCTTGATTATAAAACTTTTTCTTCTTCTTTAATATAATATTTTTTTTATTATGAACTGACCTTTTCTTCTTTCATATAATATTTTTTTATTTTTTATTATGAACTAACCTATAAAATAAATAAATATTACTTTCAAAATAAAAAAACAAGCTAGAAATAGTAATAGCATATATATATATATATATATATATATATATATATATATATATATATATATATATATATATATATATATATCACGTCAGTAATGAAATAAATTATTAAACATATAAAAAGTTAAATTAAAAGTAAATTATTTATATCGGTAATTTTTAATAGAAATCGAACTCAAATTTAGTTTATAAAATGAAGCGAACTGATAAAAAAAAAAGATAGTAAAATAGCGGTTGATTTTATAACAAATTCAAAATATCATATATTTATACTTAAAAAAATAAATTATAATCTCAATTATGATAATTAAAGCTCGAAAATCTATATACAAAATAGAGAATAAGATAGAAAGTGTGTTGGTGTAATATAGACACGGACACGTGGCACGCGGAGATAAGTGTTCCGCAAGTTGATGCTTGATATTACCATAGAAATGAGGTTATCATGCCAACTCACGGAGGATCAAAATACGGTCGCAAGGTGAACTTTCCAATGACTCCATATGAGACTTTCCGTGTACGAATCTCACTAAGTGTACATGTTGCTCACGGATCGACTCCGATTTTGTAGCTGCCATAATATTGTACTAAATGAGAGAAGATCGTGGGTCACCCATTACTATAACGTGGGATCATGAGATCATTAATGCTCATGATCATCTCACTTTATGCTACTATAAATATTCATCTTGTCATTGTAAAAGTCATTCATAAATATATGCCCAAATACTGTCCAATTGTAATCTCAACTTATCAATATGATTTTATACTCTTATTGTCAGCATCATTGTCATTTCTTATTGTTCATTCGATTATTACGACTTTGATACGACAAATTGCTTGTAACCGTATAATAAATTTAATTGTATTCTAAATATCAATTTAGAGGAATTCATAAAGTAAAATTTAAACAAATATACATACACATAAATAGAGAGAAAGGGGTTGCGAGAGATTCATTATGTATGTAGAATCATAGGCACATATATAGTGCAGTTAATACTAAATTACTAATTAAAAATAGCATTATATTTTATAATTAATTCATGAAAAAGTTATATTCTTTATAATAATAGTTAATAAATTAAATTACTATAATAGAATATATTATTTTTTAAAATTATAGGTAGAATATTATGGCTAAATAATCATATCATCATATAAAAATATAGCACATAAATAGTGAATGAAAACTTTAAAGACAATAGATATTGTACACAATAAAGAGGGGAGAATAATCATTTTTCGTAGTTGGAGAGGGGACTTGATTTTTAAAATAAAGTAGGGGTAGCATTACTTGGGCTAAGTTAAACTATACTAAATTGAGCAGGGTTATCTAGTGATTTTTAAATACCTCGTGACCACACATTTCGATATACCTCTTTTTATTATTGACTACAAGATGTTATTGCTGAGAGAAATAAGGAGTTAATAAAGCTTGTTTTTTGTTTTGTTTTTTTTTTTTTTTTTTTTTTTTTGAAGATTATGTCCAATACAGAATGGTGGTATTAAACTGGCCTGTCACATAAGAATTCGTTTAGCAGAATACACAAACTATCAGAATATGTTTTCAAAAGATGGTACGTACAGGGGTTAATAAGCAGAAAATCTTTTAGTTCAAATGTGTTCTTCTTATTGTGTTTACAATTAAGCTTGGCTTGGTGTTTTTTGATTGATTAGTTTTCTGTATTACTTGTCTGAAAATTGCCTTAAATACCAATTTCAGTCAGCAAGTGAGATTAAAAGCAAAATATAGTATTTCCATCATTGAGAATCTATTTTGTAGCAATCAACATAGTTGATGATACAATCTTAGATAGCATGAAGTCGATACTAAGGTGTCCAAGGATAGAAAATTAGTGTTGCATATTGGTTAAAGGGATTCTAAACATGATACTTTTTGCATCCTATTTTTAAAAAGGAAGCCTCAAGCCTCCAAATATGATTTTCAATCATCAAAAAGTGGCTATTCAGATACCTTCTAAGCAAATTTTGAAGGTCAAGCAACTTACTTAAAATACAGTCCTTGGATCCTCTTAATTATCTTGAAACGAGTAATTACCGTCTCTAAGCATCTCGCTATTTTCCCCCATGCTTTCTAGGATGGTATCTATTAATCGACCCATAATCTGTTGCACACAGTTTAACTATTTGAGCTATTTAAAAAAAAATAAAACAAGTAACCCACAGTCAATTATCCAGCATCAGTAATCCATTTAGCCTAATTGGGACTTCTAAAAAAATGAAAAAAAAATCAGTCACTTCACAGGAACTTTATCTTATATAAAAAGTTTGGTGTTTAAATGAGAAAGATAGAAGGATTGACTTATAATCCATCGATTTTCGAACAATATATCGTTGACCATCAGCAATTACTTGGTTATAAAATTTAATCAAATTCTAGAAATTTTTCCAAATAGACAAAATTAATGAACTTCGTAAAATTTGAATGTACATTAGCAATCCCACTTAATTAATAAGAAAACACTAGCAGGATTGGCCATATGCATCTTCTTGTATTCTCCCGAAAAGAAATGTGGATAAGCTATGGAGACTAATGAAAAGGTGACCAAGTCGTTTTTGCATAAACTAGAGCAAGCGCCTAGTGGTGTTCAATCGGGTTTTCAGTTAGGGTTTTATCTATTTGGTTTCGATTTTTTTAGTTTCTAGTTTTGAAAAATTGCAATCCAATCCGAACCAAAATAAGTTTGGTTTGGTTCGGTTCGGTTCGGTTCGGTTCGATTTTTCGATTTTCAGTTTGATATTTTTTAGTTTGGTTTTTTAATTTTTTCGATTATATCATATAAGACAAGACATTAAAACATTATACTTGAAAGCATATCAATACATGTCCAAGTGTAAAAATATAAAATCTGAAGTCTAAATCATAATCCTAGTTGAAAAAAGAATTTACAATTCAAGAAATAGATGTTGATGAAGGTACCGTACATAATATATTGAAACTTTAGACAAGAGCTTCACAAGTGTTATACCATTATACATTGATGCATGCCAAATTACCACAAGTCCATTCACTTGGAGTCAAGCTAAAGAGATCCAAGATGTTCACCGACACTTGATTTGGAAGAGCCTTGAAGATGGAGGCTTCAGGAGCGATTTGAAAATGTTCCGCTTGAGCACACCTTTGGGCGGACCGCCCCTGCACCAAGGTGGAGCGCCCCAGCTCATTTTGACCACCCCGGAAGCTTGGCAAGACCAGATCGGACCGCCTCCAAGGCTGGGCTGAGCGCCTCACACAAATCCGGCTCAAAATGCCGCTAAGTGTCAAGAACCAAACTCTTTGAAGTTTGCCGGGCGAGCACCCTGAGCTAGAGGTGGGCGCCCCAACCATAACTGTGTCCAGGGCGGGCACCTAGTAGGGGTGGGCGGACCGCCTCCCTCTATTTCAAGCCTTGACGGGATTTTTATGCATTTTAAGACTAATTCCTTATTATGACCCTGCGTGGTCTCTTATGTTTTGACCCAACTCGTGGGCTTTTATGTCATTTATTCCTAAGTGAGGTGAATCTATAAATAGCTCCTACGTCATCTTATTTCATTAAACACCTTTGACATTGAATGAATCTAGAGATATTATCTCTTTTATTGAACAAACCCTTTGGCTTGATTTCTCTTGGTGTCTCTAATTGAACATCAATCCTTGTTGATCGAACTTGTTTGCAAGAGTCGATTACCTCTGAGGATAGTTCGTATAGTACAGGTGTCCTTTGACTACGTCAAGGGTGTATCATAACTAGTTCTTCGATGCTACCTTGATTCGAGTTGAAATCGCGTCTTACTTTTATCTTTACTTTTTGCTTCCACGATTTTCCCTACATCAGTTGGTATCAGAGCAAGAACAAATCCCCGTCCTGTTGCCCCTCTTTGTTCGAGAACATCGAAGAGTTTTCGGACAAAGATATAATCACAACTAATTTTGGCTTTTTGGTTCTAGCCAAGCACAAGAAAAATGTGACCGTACCCCGACTTTTGGTCCTAACCAAGCACAAGGCTACCTACATATCCCCGGACTAAGGAATCAGGTCAGTGTAGTTCCTCACGTCGATAGCTGGGACTACCGCATTTAAATAGACACTAGACTCTTCTAGACTAACACTAAGCACTCTCTAGACATACACAGACTAACTCTACACACTTTCAGAACTAACTGGGACTGACTCGACGCTCCTAGACTAACCCGGACTGACACAAGACACTTTGACAAACTAGAGTTGTTGCTGCTGGTCACTGTCGCTGGTTGCTGGCTAGCTGGCTGGTGGTCACTGCTTTACAAAGGAAAATGAAAATACAACATCTTGAAATGTCAAATTACAATTCCTAAGCTAATTTCTTCATGCTTCCTAAGCTGATAAACTGGTCCGAAGCTCCCACTACCAAAGTAGTCTTGAAAACTTGAAATTGCCGCTCGGGCGGGCTTTGCCTCTAAAGTTGAAACTGCCGCTTCGACGGCCTTTGACTTGAAAGTTGAGATTGCCGCTTTGACGGGCTTTGACTTGAAAATTGAAATTGCCGCTCGGGCGGGCTTTGACTTGAAAGTTGAAATTGCCGCTTTGACGGGCTTGACTTGAAAACTGAAATTGCCACTTTGACGGGCTTTGACTTTGAATGTTGAAATTGCTGCTTTGACGGGCTTTGATTTGAAGATTGAACTTGCCGCTTTGATGGGCTTGACTTGAAAGTAATTGCCGCTTTGACGGACTTTGACCTGAATGAAATTGCCGCTTTGACGGGCTTTGACTTGAATGAAATTGCCGCTTTGACGGGCTTTGACTTGAAAGATAAAACTGGAACCACCACTCTGGCGGGTCTTGCTTTTTGTTGAAAATTAGAAACCATCACTCTGATGGGTCTTGCTTATGCTAGAAGTTAAAAACCATCACTCTGATGGGTCTTGCTTCTGCTGAATTGAAAACCATCACTCTGACGGGTCTTGTTTTTTACTTAATTGCAAACCATCACCCCGATGGGTCTTGCTTTTGATGAAAATTGAAAAATCATCACTCTGATGGGTCTTGCTTATGCTGGGAACTGAAAACCATCACTCTGATGGGTCTTGCTAAACCATCACTCTGACGGGTCTTGTTCATGCTGAATTGAAAGACCATCACTCTGATGGATCTTGCTTGTACTGGAAATTGAAGATCATCACTCTGATGCATCTTGCTCTGACTGAAAATTAAAAACCATCACTCTGATGGGTCTTGCTAAACCAATCACTCTGACGGGTCTTGTTCATGCTGAATGGAAAGACCATCACTCTGATGGATCTTGCTCTTGCTGAATTGAAAAACAATCACTCTGATGGGTCTTGTTCTTGCTGAATTGAAAACCATCACTCTGATGGGTCTTGTTCTTGCTGAATTGAAAGACCATCACTCTGATGGGTTCTGCTTCTTCTGGAAATTGAAAACCATCACTCTGATGGGTCTTGCTTTTTGTTGAAAATTATAAACCATCACTCTGATGGGTCTTGTGTTCAAAACTTGAAAATTCTATCCCATTATCCCAATGGTTCTTGTCTTGAAAGTTGAAAACCACTGCTCCCTGCTCAGATGGTCCCTGATTTCTTTCTTTATTTCCCTTTCTGCTCTTCAAGTTTTTTTTTTCCCGATGAGCAACAGACTTGATGTAGTTGTGTTCTCACACTTCCCAACCCAAATTCTCATATTGTTCTTTGGTCACATCTTGTAGAAGTAACAAACCATTTCCTGGTGATCTTCATGGTACAATCTCGGTGCTGGACTCCCATTTTCGACTTTTCTGGTACAACTGAAACTTGTAGACAAGTTTTGCAAACCTTTCTGAATGTCCGAAAATAATGAGAAAGAAATAAAAGAAAAGGAAAGTGAAGAAACTCAAAAGGAGACATCGAACGAAAGATGTCCCTGGTAGATAGAAGAAACTTATTTGGAGGTGGAACGACAACTTTAGTAAAACATGACATGCAATTAGAATCAGCTCTTGATTAGTTCACACAGTCTAACCCTGACCTTTCTCCCAGATTGACAACCTCGCTCAACCCGAACTTGACGATGAATTCCATGACCCTCATTCGACTAGTAGTGCCCTTTCGAGTTTTCACCGACTAGCCTCTCTCTTTGTTCTTTTAACTCACAGTTGTCTTGTAGCACCCTTTCAGGTTTTCGCCGACAAGACTTTATTTTCTTTCTCTTGTTTTTTTCATTTTTTTTTCGCTCTTTCCCAATCGACCTCCGATCTTTCCTTGATGCTCGACCCCATCTTTTTTTCTTTCTTCAATTTGGCCTTTATCCTTGATTCCCCGAAGAATTTCTCCTTTAATGACCTTGATGCTCCCAGCTCCTAAATGCGATTGTCGGCTTATAAGGATGCGACTTTACAGCGTGGAACTTATCCCCTGATACCCTACTCGGCTTGACATTCTCAATGATCGGTCAGAAGGGTCTTTATTTGGACTGTAACTTTGGATTTGGTAGGGCTATGAGGCAAGGGGTTCAACATAAAAGCTCAGAAACATCTCATGAGACGATCAGATGAATATCACAAACTATAAAATCATTGCTTTTTGAAAATAAAACAAACTTATTTCCCCCCAGTTTAGGCAAGTTGGGGATTATTTCTCTCTTTTTTTTTTTTTTCTTTGGTTTGAAAAGCGGTATGGAAGCATTTCATGAAATGACTTGATGAATGATAAAACCCTTGGAATCATTTCTTTTAAAAATAACAACAAAATGTAGCCCCGGTTTAGGGAAACCGAGGAATTATCTTTTGAATTTCCTGATCTACAAACACAAAGGGGATATTGAGACTTTCCCCCGAAATGAACACAAAGAAAGCAAAAGGAATTGACTTTCTCCTTTTCTTTTAAAAATAAACTAGACTTCTGCCCCAGTTTAGGATAAACTGGGGCGCTTTGAGTTTCTTCCTCGATTTCGAGATTGATATCTCATGGTACAACAGCATAGAAGTTTGTTTTTATTTTATTTTATTTTTTTTTAAATAAAATAAAAACAAACTTCTGCCCCAGTTTAGCATACATTGGGGATTCGAATTTCTTTGACATTGGCCGCAAACTTGGAGGCAAGCTTTTGCGTCAACGAGGAACAGGGGGGGAAAATGAACTTTCTCCTGTTATGACCGCACCAGAATGGTTGCCTACGTATCCCTTTGAGAGGAATCAGGTCAGACGTAGCTCTACCACTGAGGTAGATTTTCTTGTTTCTTTTTCAAATATTTTTTTCTTCCTTTTTTTTTTTTTTTCCATTTTTTCCAATATCAATCACATTGATTCCAAAGGAGGGTAGCCAAAGAAAAATACTCAAGGCTCAAAGGGCTAGAAAATTGGTATTGTGTTTGGGTAGCAGAAACGAAAGTCGTTCGTCATCCCGACCCGAGAATGCCTCGCACAAATAATGATTCAAAGAATTGATCTAGACTTATCCACGCGTGTCATCGACTTCTACTTCACTGATGGTACTCAAAACTGGTATTTCAACATCGGTCGAAGCGACCGTGCACGATCTTGAACTTCTCACCGATCTCCCTTATCGGATAACTACAGATTAATCCCAACTTATTTCGCTCCTTCTTTTGTCCATCGTTACTACTCAGATAGCTCACAATGTCCGACCACGTGTTTAGATCAAGAAATAAATTCCGCACGCATGTCATGTTATTAAGGCCGACAAAACATAAAACAAAATACTAAGAAAACAAGACCAAGAAAGAAAATAAAAGAAATAATGTCGAGACGAGAAAAAGATCTCGCTTTTCATTGAATTAAAGACAAAAGGGTTTGAACATCTAAATAAGCAAAATAATGCACTTGGATTACAACCCTTAAATAACCAAGTACACAGAAAGATTAGCAAAACAAGCTACAACATTTCACAGTCACTCAATTGCAAGTCGGGGATAGTTTTCCTGTGTTAGGCATTATTGAGCCCTTCACCAAAATGTACCATGTTGATACCAAAGAAAATCCCTGAATCTGGCAAGATCTTCTGCTTTTCCTCATTTTGTCCAACTTCCATTGGGGTAGACTTCACTTCTTTGGGACTGATGAATGGAACTGGTTTCTCGAGAGACATGTTCATCCTCTTCATTTCTTCAACCCTTACTTTGTCTGCCACCCCAAGCACAATCTCCGGAACACAGTTCATTGTCACTGGCATTTTGTTGGCCCCAACTGACACCTCACCAACATATATTATCGGCATTGCAGATTCAACTCTCAAATCTTCTACACCCATCATTCCCACCATATACACATCCTCATGGACGGGTAATGAGTTCTGGTTGACATCTGGCACATCTGAGCCCTCAACTTGGATCTGACCATTATCTATCAGAGCTTGGATCGCCTTCTTGAGATAGTGGCAATCTTCTGTGTCATGCCCAGGTGCGCCCGAATGGTAAGCACATCGGCGAGAATAATCAACCTTTCCCGTGGGATGCATATTCCCATAGATCGGCCTCAACATATCTAAAGCCTGCAACTTCTCGAAGACAGTAGTGTAAGATTCCCCGATTTGCGTGAGCTTTCTCTTTTTCTCTTCTCGCGCCTTCTTGTATTCGGGTCTTGGGATGAAAGTAGAAGGTCTCCTTGATCGATATGGAAATTCTGGTGGAGTCCGATATTGGTTATGTGGAGCTTGGTGAGTGTGGTATGTGGGCTGTGAGGCTGGCGCGGTCCATTGCGGATATGAAAAATTTGGAGCATATGGTCGTGCTTTTTGGAGTGGAGGAATGGAATGTTTTGTATTTTGTAAAGGGTAGTGTTGCGAATGCTGCTTCTGTGAGGCTCGATGGCGTGAGTGGAGCCGTTTGTATCGTTCCTCATCCCTCCTTCCTGGACCTCGTTCTCTTTCATCTTTCTTCCCAAGACTCTCCGTCCTAACTAAGCCTGTGAATGGTGGAACAGAGACCAGGGGTGAAGCACACCTCTGTTTGGGCGGAGGTGGTGGTGCCGGAGGACACCCTGGGAAGGTTCTCAGAACATCTGTTGTGCTATAGTAGGGAGAGTCGGGAGAATACTGTAGGTCCTCAGCTGTAGGGCCTTGTGCCTGATGTAAGACAGTCGAGGCATGCCCTAGAAGACTAACTGGCACGGTAGGACAAGCTTGTCCCGTGTTCATGGCGATATACATATCAGCCACCAATTGTTTCAGATTTTTGACCTCTTCAGTCAACCTCTTGTTTTCAAGCACCAGAAGTTCATGGACGCCGATCTCAGAATTTCCCTTATCAAATGACATGGTAATGGGTTCCTTTGATCCTCTTGTGTATGTGTGGAATGATGCCAGAATTCCGTACCAAATCTCCAAATTCCAAAGCTTTGTACAAACAAACCGGGTTAGCACAAAAGAAACACATATTACAAGCCTAGGGTTGTTGTGCGTCATCTCGAAACGGTTAACGGCGTAAGCCGAGAGTACCGATCGTATCCCCGAAAGATTGCTTATGTGCCTTGATCAAAATTAGAACAAAATTGTAACTGATACATAATCAGCACAAGGATGAACTTGGATGATTAATATATTTATTTATTTTTTCTCTTTTTCTGACTCAACAAACGTAATTTAGACAAACGACACGAGAAAAACTCGAAATAAAAGTGCTTGACATGATGCACGAGTAAAAAATATATACAAACTGACACATTCGGCGGGTACACTGGACGGTGAAAATAATGAGACTCGCCTTTTCAGCGGAGTCAAATTTTTCTACCAAGATCAACGCAAAATACAACTTAACTAATTGCAATTTATCGTATGCACCCTGACTTGACCTTAAACAAAACAAATAAAGTGGGACCCTGAAATAAACAATTTTTTTTTTTTTTGAAACTTAAGACTCAATCGGAGATTCAAAACGGAACTTAAGAACAGACTATGAAACAAACTATTTTTCTTATCCGAAAGGTGACTTCAAAATCGAACATTACAACAACACAAAGACGGACACAATTTTTTTTATTTGTTTTTGTTTTGTTTTGTTTTTTGTTTGAAACAGACTCTTTGATCTAATTCGATAAAGAATCTTTAGGGTATTTACAAAATCTGGCAATTAGGACGACACAAAATATTACACAAATTAGACGCAAAATTGATTTCTAAAATTGGCCACCATGACGGCGTAAAACCCCGACAAATTAATTTCAAAATATGAACTTGACTTGGATACAAACTCAACAAAAAAGAGTCCCAAAATTTCGCTATTATAACGGTGCAAAACTATGACACATTATTTTCTAACACTTGGGACCAAGCCCGGACGTAAAACGAGACTGAAAAATATATATTTTTTTGAAAAAATTTCGCCATTATAACGGCATAAAATGACAACTAAACAAAAATATTTCGAGACACGGGACTAAACCCAATTTTTCTATCATTTTCCCTTACTTTTTCTTTTTTTTTTTTTTTCAAAATTTGGCTCTCGCCCCTCGGTGATCGGTCAGCATAACAAGCGTTAGACTAGAACAAATGCAACACATTATATGCCCATGATGTGTCTTTTAGGGGCGTGGGCCCCATCCTGACACGAGGGAGTCAGCCTAGACAAGTGCGGTATCGGCGTACCGCACCTCATTAAGTCTAATGACATGCAAATAAATCGGCCTAGATAAAAGCACAGGTTCAACTCTGGGTGGCTCAATGGGTTCATGTTCTATAGTTTCTGGCAATTTGGAAGTGCCTCGGGGGTACCGGTCGACAACGTCTAACGGCCTAACCCAACGCACCTCCTCCTAAGAAGGGTTAACTTTTTGTGTCCTGAGACACGACAGAAATTCCAGACGCCGAAGCGAAACTGGCGTGCATGTGTGCAGTGTTCCAGATGACTCGGAGGTGTACGAGAGAAGACAGTTGTGTATATACAGTTCAAACATATCAAAGCAGTAACATTCAAGGCAATATATACAAATAATATTCAAAAGCCGAAAGCGATAAATTTTAAAGCCTGAGACTCTCAGTTTTCACGTTATCCCCAGCGGAGTCGCCAAGCTGTCACGACCCTTTTTTCCGCTTAAAAAGAAAAAACAAAACTAATTTATTAGTTTTAAAAGGTCTGCGACGGTGTTGATAGGTACACAAATTATTTAAGAGATTTTCGGAGTCGCTACTTGACAAGTTAAAGGTGTGCCAAGTCACCAAAGCGGTGTACCTAGAACACCTATGACTCGTAAATGGTCTGCGTCAGAGTTCCGGGTAAGGATCTCGGTTGACTCGCGGGAAGGTGTTAGGCACCCTCGAGTCCTGTGCCAAGCACAGTTGCTTTTATTGACGCAATCGACTCTTTGAATTTGTTTGTTGTTCATTGCCTTGATTTGTTACACTTTGTTTTGTTATTTTTATCATTTGACAATTGAAACTCCAATCGAATATAATCGCGCGAGAACTTCACTCGTTCGAAATCTTTCGACTTAAGTCAATTAAATCGCGCAGGTACTTCACCCGTTCGAAATCTCTTGACTTAAATGAGGTTCAAGTGAAAAAAGACTTATTTAATTTTTATTGAACTTGATTCGGCCTATTAGCTTGCCAACTCGCGTTTCTTTTTTACATCATTATGAATCATATGGGAGAAATCTACTCATATTTTATGAAACAAGTTCCAAGAAATGAGTTCCAAATTTGTTTAAACAAAAATAGTTTCCCATCTTATCCCAGTTCTACATATTTGAGTTCCTTGCATACGTGCCCTGTTATGCCTACCTAATTTTTGTTTAGTCTAATTTTACACAATATGTTCGCATTTTGCCGATTTGGTTATCTATGCATGGCTAATCATAAAACAAGTCATGCAAATTATCTTAACCTTACTAAGTTAAACAACGACTTCAACATGGCCCAATTTCTCTTTTTGCAATTTTTATCCCCAGTTTATAAGTAGTATTTTGATAAATGGCTTACTCAACTTTACAAATCACAATACTCAACTTTACAAATCATTACAAATCACAGTACTCAACTTTTACAAATCACATGACTCGATCCTTGCTAAGTAGATGTGTATTATTTAAAGAAAAGAGAACATAGGCAGCTCACAAGGATTTCTACAAGTTTGTATTCATCAATTAACGTACTTGCAAGATAAGTAGACATAAAGTAAGCAAACTTTACTTAACAGGCCATTTCATTCAAACTATCAAAAAAAACTAATACAAGAGCTCAAAGTTTAAAAGAAGTACCTATTATAGAAATTCCAAGCAAATTGCAGTGCCTCGCAATTTTGGCTAAAAAGGCAAACGACCCCAGAAACCAACAAGGAAAACGAACAGCCAGCAACTCAAGACAGCAACATAAACTTAGGATAGTAACAGATCTTGGAACTCTACTCCCCTAGCACAGAATCTTGAACCCTTCTCTTGCCTTTCTCTGTTCTTTGTTTTTAGTTCTGTATGTCTCCCTCTTTTCTTTCTCACTTTCTGTTTTTATTTTTGTATTCTGTTCTCCTCTCTTGCTCACTCTCTGTTCCCCTCTCTTGCTCACTCTCTGTTGTTTTTTTTTTATCTCCTCTGTTTCAGTTCTGTTCTTGCTCCTTTCTTTCTGTTCTTTGCCTTTATGTTCTGTATCTTCACTCTTTTCTTTCTCACTTTCTGGTTTTTATTTTTTGTATTATGTCCTCCTTCAGATTATGTGCGTCTGTTCTCTCCTTTTAAAGAGAGTCAAAGGCTAACAAAATAGAAAAGGGAGAGGGGGTGTGTACCAGTAAAGTACCAGCCCATGTGCCCCCCTCAATCCTTAGATTTCAGCCCATAATTTCCCTGCCTGTAGGGCTGTACCAGAACCCAAAAAAGGGCAGCACTCTGCTGCCACCCTTGTACCTCACTGACTCATTCTTTGGCATCTCATTTGACATCATCCATCCTATGTCATCTAACTATCTAAGCAAATCAAACCACCATGACCAAACTAATTGAAACTTAATCAGATTCTTCCACTAACTAAATAGGTTATAAACATATTAGATTTAAGATTGGAATAAACTCCCAGGCACCAACAGACCATTACCAAGTCTTGACAACCTTCATAACACGCTTATCAAAAGCTACAAAAATGAATAAACTCATGCTTTGATACCCTGGAACTAAGGAAAACAACTATACAATTTCATGTCTACAAACTCAACGTTAGACTCTTGCCTGTTTAAAGATACTTAATGGCCACATTAGCAACAAATTTAGACATGATCCTCATTGTAAGCACAAGAAACAGATAAGATAACTAAACATATCCGAAGGATGCATTCTACTCGTTAATTAACAAAGGGCAATCTTCAAGCTAATCACGCCAATTAATATCCTTTTATAACTCAGTAAGCAGCAACAGTAGGACAACACATATGACAATGGTAATTCAATTCACTATTCAATTAAATCCCACAACAAATGACTATATTACTGATCAACAAACCAAAGGAATAAAGGAAACAGTTTTGGGGACTTTCTTTCTAACCCGTGGCTAAATCGCCAATGCGCTGCTGGACCAAAACTGCATCGTCGAATCAACATCACTCACCAAGACTTCCTCGGCGACACTGGTTCACAGCCAGCACTGCCTCGTGTTTCCAACTAAATGACCAATCGCTCTCATCGTATCACAAACTACACAACTCTTCATCTTCAAACCGAACCCGCTGCCTCACCACCATTGAAACATTGCTAACACCATCCTAACGCCCTCGTCGCTGCCTAAACAGACTCGGATCAGACCTAACACCATCGCCTCGGATCAAAACATATGAACAGAAACAACATAAACAATTGTTCCCTAGCCTAAACTCCATCCTATACCCTCATCGCTCTATATTGATGCCTCAAGTCGTACGACATTGCTTCACGATCAAAGCACAGTCCCCTACCCAAAACAGCCCCGACGCATCATAGAATCAAACCATAACAGCCCCGACATCGCAGCGACACAAACACCATCAAATACTCCATACCACTGCCCTGCACCATAGCCAAACCCAAAATTATTGCCATAATTTCATTGAAACAAACCCGCTACCTCGCCAATACCACAACTCAGCCTTCCTATCCCCCGAACCATTGCAGCGACACCCAAACATCGTCGTCATCAATATAAGAACATCCATTCCCGAACTCTCAATTTTCTAGTCGAAAACGACACCCAATGGAGTCGTTTTCCATTAGAAAATGAAGAGAAAGGATATGGAAGCCGAAAATGGAACACAAAATAGAAAAAGAAATGCCCAAAATAAATTCATCACTGTCGGGGGTCGAATTGGCCTGAGACATTTATTTTTCATGTGATCGGGTTTAGAAATGGATTGGGGAGGAGAAGACAAACCTAAACATGTAAAAAGTTCACCAGAAAATGGAGTGTCGCCGGAGAAGAGTTTGGCCGTCAATTCGGGGCTCGATTTACACGAAATCAGTGGAAATTTGAGGAAATCGAGTTCAAATCGGGATAGAGGGTGAAGAGGGGATTCCATTCGTGTAATTTCTTGGCCGGAAAGAGGTGAGGTTGGTCGCCGATGGCGAGCTCCGGTGGAGGCGGAGAAATCGCCTGACCTCTGTGTATTTTTGTGAATTGGGAACAAATGAGTGGGGTTAGGGGAATTGACAATGGAAGTGGGCCGGGTCAAAAATTATGGGTTGGGCTTTTCAAATGGGCTAGATTGAATTTATAAATAACTAATTAAAGACAAATTATTTTAAAATATGCATAATTCTCATGAATTTAAATCACACAAATTATCACAATCAAAATATGAGGTCACAACTAAACACATAACAAATATTTTAGTTAATTTTCATTTTTCATTTAATGACAAAGTTTAGCTAAAAATAAAAGGCTAAAATTCTAGGAAAATTCGGCGAAAATCCTAAAATATTAGCTCGCCTATTTTGAGCTATTTCAAGCTATTTTTGAATTGTCGTGCCAAAATTAGGTGATTACACCTGTACTTCGTACCTACGTTAGTTTCATCTTTAGATTTCTTGTTGGTTTTGTTTTTGAGAAAAAAGAAAAAGAAGAAAAAAATAGAAAAAAAGTTGAAAAATCACAAAAAAATTGATAGAACTTCTTGGATTTGATGATCGATTCCATGATACTTATTGGAGATTGTTGTACGATGTATTCCCGTTGATTTGGTACCCTCATAACGTTATTTTGTGTTGTGGATTGGATGTTGGAAGATTGAAACCCCAACTTTGAAACCCTTGCTTGAATAGCTTTGAATCTTGATTTCAAGCTTGTTATTGATTGGTTTATGCTAAAAACCATTGGAGATTGTTGGTTATAGTTGAATACAAATTTGGGTACCTTTCGATTTGTTAAACAAGTTGAAATCATTGAAAAATTTTGGATGAAAACGTGTCAAACCGTTGTTGAAGGAGCTGCAGGAACAGCTCAGGGCGGGCGCTCCAGCTGCAAAGGCGGATCACCTCAGAGAAGTCCAACTCTCTGAACTTTTAGGGCGGAGCGCCTCCCACTATTTTGGGGTTGGGGTAGTTTGCTTCCTAATTTTTCGTGTGTTCTTTAATTACCTTACTTCCGACTAGTGCCTTCTAAATAATCATCCTACTTATCTGGTGCTAGTTCTTTGAGCCTTTAGGAATCTCATCCGTATTGGGAATTGGAATTCACAGAAGACTCGTAGAAAATTCTTTGCTTCAAGTGCTCACTATATAGTCGTTCTTCCATCGAGTCCCATTAACTCCACTCTTCCCGAAGAGTAGTTGACTCGTGTGAACTTAGTAGGTTATTGAGAAAGGTTGTTCAATACGAGAAGCCTTTTGAATCAAGCTTGAGTGATCCTACCTTACTAAAATTGAGGGTACCCGAGTGACATTCAAAAGTGAGGGAGTTTGTAAGGTTTTTACACTAATCTCTTCTTTGTCTTTGATACTTGTAGGTACATGGCCGACGAAGGAGACAAGGCCATTGTGGTCCCAGAAAGCACTTTGGCCACCCTATTGGCCGAGGTGAAAGCCATAAGTGTGGGGCTTGAGAACCTTGAAAGAGAAAGAACCCCGAATTTTCACAACGATGCCGGAGAAGGCACAAGTGATGGCTTAACCGTGAAGCCGGATCGTTTTGCCTAGATAGGTCAACAATAAAGGTTGAGAGATGAAGCTACTCGTCGTGAGAGAATGTTGGTCATTCCCCAACAAGTAGAAATTCCCCATAACTTGGGCATTTCCTAAGGTAATGTTCCACCACTTATGACACCCCGTAGAAATGTTGTGCCCGATGAACAAGATGTTGATGTTCAAGAAGGGGAGATACCCGAGCTTGTTGATGATTATGATGAATATGAGCCGCCTTATTAGAATAGGAGGCCAATGAAGGGAGGTCGTAGTATGAATAGAGGTCGTGGACCTCAAGTGGGGTATGTAGTAAGGAACTTGAGGCGTGAGTATGATGGTTATGATAACTACTATGAGGGTCAACCGGATCCAAACCGTGGAGGTTGTGATAACAACTTGAATAGTGTGAAGATCACTACCCATCCTTCAAAGGGACTAATAATCCGAAAAAGTTCTTAGAATGGAAGGTCCAATTAGAGAGAGTCTTTGATACTAATGACATATCGGATGAGAAGAAAGCTACCTATGTTATTGCTTCATTTAAGGCCTATGCTTCCACTTGGTGGGAGTCGGTTAAGAGATCTAGACGTGCTATTGGGTTGCCTATTCATATTACATGGGAAGAGTTGAAGATTGTGATGAGTGACAAGTATGTGACTCCCAAGTTTCGACTAGAGCAACTCAAGAGACTCTATGAATTGAAAAAAGGACTTAAGTAGGTTGATGAATACTTCAATGACTTTGAAAAGAACCGAATGGCCCTTGACATGGAAACAGAATATGAGGGGCAAGTCATCATTCGGTTCAAGAATGGCTTAAGCCTAGAGATTGCTTTTCAATTGAGGTTGCATATTTTCCGTCCACTCCAAGATGCATGCAATGCTGCCGTTGAGGCCGAAAAGTGGATTAAGGAAGACAAGGCTACTCGTTATAGAAGTGCTACTTCTACTCCCGTGAGCCGACCTAAGGACTGGAAGAGTCCTAATACCGGCGGTGCTAGTGGAAGCCAAGAGGTGAAAAAGCCTTTTGAGAAGGCAACACCAAGGAAAGACTTCAAGGAGTCGGGAGATAACTCTAAAACTCAATTAAATACTCCTAGTGCTTATTCTTTTCAATGTGACAAGTGTAATGGATATGGGCACTTTGCTAAAGATTGCCTCACCCGTAAAACAATGATAATCATGGATGATGGATTAGTGTATGAGCAAAAGAATGAGCCAGAAGATGAGGTAGTTGAGGGGGATGAGCGAGTTGAGGGTGAAGAGGAAGCGGAAGAGGGTGATGATCCTAACATGTTTCTTGCTGTACGAAGGAGTTTGAGTTCCATGAGTGTTGAGGAGGAGGAGGATGTGCAAAGGATAAACTTGTTCCATGCTAGATGTAGAATGAAGGGGCAAGTGTGCTCAATGATTGTTGATTCGGGTAGTTGTGCTAATGTGGTGAGCCAATATTTGGTGTCACAATTGAAATTGCCTACTCTTAAACACCCACATCCCTATCATTTGCAATGGTTGAGTGAGTGTGGGGAGCTGAAGGTGGTGAAGCAAGTCTTGATAAAGTTCAAGATTGGGAACTATCAAGATGAGCTCATGTTTGATGTTGTGCCAATGCAAGCTTTCCATCGCTTGTTTGGTAGAACTTGGCAATATGATAGATGTGTGGTTCATAATGGCCGGGCCAACACTTACACGGCTAAGCATGAGGGCAAGAAATACATCCTTAAACCCCTGTCGCCTAAGCAAGTGAGTGATGACTATAGGTGCATGAAGGGGTTTAAAGAGGCGGCTAAGGCTAAGTCCCCCATGGAGACTAAACCTATAGTCGTGAGTCAAGTTACTCCACCCTCTCTTACTGGTAATATTTGTGCCATGATGCAACCGGGTGAGCTTTTGAGAAGTAATACAACAACAACAAACCCAGTGTAATCCCACAAATGGGGTCTGGGGAGGGTGAGATGTACGCAACCTTACCCCCACCAAGGTGGAGAAGCTGTTTCTGATAGACCCTTGGCTTAAAATAAAATTAAAAATTTTGAAGGCAAACAAATATTTTGAAAATAAGATGAAGACAAACAAGGTAAGAAACACCATTAATGCTCAAGAACTCATATAAAACTACTATAGTTAGGGCAAACATAAGAGGCCAATAGCAAAAAGGGCAAGATAAGACTACTATGCCTAAGAACAATACAGCTAAAATGACAGCACTCAATCGCCTTTTACCTAACCTTCTACCCTAATTCTAGACCTCCATGCTTTTTTGTCAAGGGTCATGTCCTCGGTGACCTGGAGGTGAGCCATATCATGTCGAATCACCTCGCCCCAATTCTTCTTTGGTCTGCCTCTACCTCTCCCCAAACCCAGCACAGGCAGCTGCTCACACCTCTTCATCAGTGCGTCGATGCCCTTTCTTTTCACATGGCCGTACCATCGCAACATTACTTCTCGCATCTTGTCCACCACTGAGGTCACTCCCACCTTATCACGAATGACCTCATTCCTAATCTTATCTAACCTCGTGTGCCTACACATCCATCTAAGCATACGCATCTCTACTACGGTCATTTTCTAAATGTGCGCGGTCTTGACTGGCCAACACTCTGCACCGTACAACATAACTGGTCTAACAACCGCTTTGTAGAACTTGCCTTTAAGTCTAGGTGCCACTTTCTTATCGCATAGGACACCAGATGCGAGTCTCCATTTCATGCAGCCTGCCCCTATATGGTGGGTGACATCCTCGTCAATTTCTCCATTACCTTGAATGATAGAACCAAGGTACTTGAAGCTCCTCTTTTGGGGAATTGTTTGCGAATCAAGCGTCACTTCCACCCCTGACTCCTGCGACGCTTCACTAAACTTGAACTCCATATACTCTGTCTTTGTTCTGCTCAGCCTGAAACCTTTAGAATCTAAGATATGCCTCCAACACTCCAGCTTATCCTGAACTCCACTGTGAGTCTCATCGACCAACACTATATCGTCGGCAAATAACATACACCATGGAACCTCCCTTTGTACGCCCCTAGTCAACTCGTCCATCACCAAAGAAAATAAGAACGGACTAAGAGCCGACCCCTGGTGCAATCCCATCTCGACTGGGAAATGATTGGAGTCTCCTCCTACTGTTCTCACGCGGGTCTTGGCTCCATCGTACATGTCCTTAACCGCGCTAATATACGCCACATAAACAACTTTAGATTCCAAGCATTACATGTCCTTAACCGCGCTAATATACGCCACAGAAACACCTTTAGATTCCAAGCATCTCCACAAAACCTCCCTTGGGATTTTGTCATAAACCTTCTACAGGTCAATGAACACCATATGTAAGTCCTTTTTATTGTCCCTGTACTGCTCAATCAACCTCCTCAAAAGGTGGATGGCTTCGATGGTCGATCGCCCAAGCATGAAACCGAATTGGTTCTCCGAGATTGTTACCTCCCTCCTCATCCTCTTCTCAACCACCCTCTCCCATACTTTCATGGTGTGACTCAATAGTTTGATGCCTCTATAATTATTGCAATTTTGAACATCTCTCTTGTTCTTATACAACGGAATCATAGTACTTCACCTCCATTCTAAGGGCATCTTGGTCGTCGGCAGGATAACATCAAGCAACCCAGTCAGCCAGGTTAAACTTGTTCTTCCTACACTCTTCCAGAATTCCACTGGAATCTCATCCGGCCCGGTCGCTCTTCCGCCTCTCATCTCGTGAATTGTCTCCTAAACCTCTTCAACCCCAATACACCTGCAGTGCCCAGTATCACGGTGACTCTCCAAGTGCTCGAGATGACCTAGCACAATGCTCCTGTCCCCTTCTTCATTTAGAAGTCTATGGAAGTACTCTTGCCACCTTCATCGGATGCGTGCCTCTTCGTCGGATGCGTGCTTCTTGACCTAGCTCTTGAGAGGTAATGATGGCACAAAATTGCTTATTTGTCTAGTGCATAAGGGAATGGCTTTGACTTCTGATAGTGATTATGCTACTAACCCTAACCCTTTGCCTAGTATTATTGAGTATGTTTTACAAGATTTTGAGGACATATTTCCTGAGGAGATGCCTAGTAGTGTACCTCCCTTGAGGGGCGATTGAGCACTAAATTGACTTTATTATGGGGTCCCAAATTCCAAACAAGCCGGCCTATAGGAGCAATCTCGAAGATACAAAAGTGTTGCAAAAGCAAGTGGATGAATTGCTCAACAAAGGCTTGGTTCGTGAAAGCTTGAGTCCGTGTGCCATACCGGTGACTCTTGTGCCAAAGAAAGACGGTAAATGGAGGATGTGTGTTGATTTCCGTGCGGTCAACAAGACAATGGTAAAGTATCATCATCCCATTCCTAGACTTGATGACATGCTTGATGAATTAAGTGGTTCTAGTATCTTTTCTAAGATAGATCTTACGTCTGGTTACCACCAAATTTGAATGAAATCGGGTGATGAGTGAAAAACCACATTCAAGACCAAGTTTGGTCGCTATGAATGGTTGGTGATGCCATTTGGCCTCTCCAATGCACCTAGAACTTTCATGAGATTGATGAACCATGTCTTAAAACCGTTTATCAACAAGTTTGTGGTTGTCTCTTTTGATAATATCTTGATATATAGCAAGTCAATAAATGATCATGTTGTCCACTTGAGGCAAGTTCTTGAGGTGCTAAAAGCCGAGAAGCTCTATGCAAACTTCAAGAAGTGTGCCTTTTGTGTTGAGAAGCTTGTCTTTTTGGGCTTTGTTGTTAGTACCAATGGTGTAGAGGTTGATGAGTCCAAAGTTGAAGCCATTAGAGATTGGCCTACTCCTACCACCGTATCTCATGTGAGGAGTTTCTATGGTCTTGCTAGTTTCTATAGGCGATTTGTAAAAGGCTTTAGTACCATTGCCGCACCACTCACCGAGTTGGTGAAGAAAGACAAACCATTTGTTCGGGGAGAACCTCAAGAGAAGGCTTTCTAAGATTTGAAAAGTAGGTTGAGGTACCGCCCCGTTGTTGCAATTTTCTGACTTTGGGAAGGCATTTGAGGTTGAATGTGATGCCTCGGGGGTTGGTATTAGATGTGTTCTCATGCAAGATGGGAAACCCATTGCTTACTTTAGTGAAAACTTGAAGGGCGCATCCTTGAATTACTCTACGTATGACAAGGAGTTGTATGCCCTAATTAGAGCTCTAGCTCATTGGCAATACTATCTTTGGCCTAGGAAATTCATGATTAAGAGTGATCATAAGTCACTCAAACATCTTAGAGGCCAAGAGAAGTTGAACAAGAGGAATGTCAAGTGGGTAGAGTTCATTGAGAGTTTCCGCTATCTAATTCATTACAAAAAAGGAACGGAGAATGTTGTGGCCGATGCACTTTCTAGAAAGTTTGCTCTAGCCACCACTCTTGCTTCCAAGCTGGGTTTTGAGAGCATTAAGTTGATGTATGCTCGTGACCCAAAGTTAAAGAGCATTCATGAATCTCTTGAGAAGGGAGAAAGAGTTGAGAAGTACCAATGCGTAGATAGCTATATCTTAAAGAATGGCAGAGTTTGTGTACCCGAGTCTTCATAGAGAGAACTGCTAGTACGTGAAACACATTGTGGAGTCTTGATGGGTCACTTTGGGAGGGATAAGACTTTGACCATTCTTATGGAGCAATTCTATTGGCCTAAGATGGGGTATGTTGAGCGGCTATGCAATGTCTAGATTGCAAGCATGCCAAGTCTAAGTTGAATCCCCATGGTTTGTATACTTCCTTGCCTATTCCTACTAGTCCGTGGTTGGATATTTCTATGAATTTTGTTATGGGATTGCCACGATCTAGAGGAGGACATGATAGCATTTATGTTGTCGTGGATAGGTTCTCCAAGATGACACACTTCATTCCGTGCAAAAAGAGTAATGATGCACAACATGTTGCTTCGTTGTTCATTGATCATGTGTTAAAGTTGCATGGAGTGCCTCAAACCATTGTGAGCGATAGGGACTCTAAGTTCCTAAGCCATTTTTGGAGGTGCTTGTGGGGTGCTCTTCGCACCAAGTTGTTGTTCTCTACGTCCCACCACCCTCAAACAGATGGGCAAACCGAGGTGGTGAACCGAATCATAGGGCCTCTACTTAGAGCTATGACCCGAGGTAAGTCCGGGACATAGGTTGAGAAGTTGCAACTCATGGAGTTTGCATGTAACTGTACTTTGCATAGAATGATTGGCATGAGTCCATTTGAGTGTGTTTATGGCTTTAATTCTTTGATTCCACTTAATCTTACCCTTTTTCCTAGGGATACGGTTGTTAATTTTTTAGGTAAGAGCCGGGCTAAGGCTTTGCTTGAGCTCCATGCTAAGTCAAGGAAGAACTTGGAGGAAGCCTATGCAAAGGTGGCATCCTAGAAAAACAAGGGAAGGAAGAAAGTAGAACTCAAGAAGGGTGATTGGGTATTGGTGCACTTTCGCAAAGAGAGGTTTCCAAACCATAGAAAAGGGAAGTTGGCACCGAGAGGAGATGGACCATTTTAAGTGCTATCAAAGATCAACAATAATGCCTGCGTGATTGATTTACCGGGTGAGTATAATGTTTCTAGCACATTCAATGTTTCTGACTTGACTCTTTGTGAAGTAGGTGATGATGCCTTGGAGGATGACGCCTTGATTTTGAGGATGAAATCTTCTCAAGAAGGGGAGGATGATGCAGGCCAAACTACGACAAGACTATTTACTCGGGATCAAGCTAAAGAGATCCAAGATACTCAGCTACACTTGATTTGGAAGGGCCTTGAAGATGGAGGCTTCGAGAGCGATTTGAAGATGTTCCGCTTGAGTACACCTTTGGGCGGACGGCCCCTGCACTAAGGTGGAGCACCTCAGCTCATTTTGACCACCCCTGAAACTTGGAAAGACCAGGGTGGACCGTCTCCAAGGGTGAGCGGAGCGCCTCCCACAAATCCGGCTCAAAATGCTGCGAAGTGTCAAGAACCAAACTCTCTGAAGTTTGCCGGACGGAGCGCCCTGAGATAGAGGCGTGCGTCCCAACCATAACTGTGTCCAGGACGGGCGCCTAGTAGCGGTGGGCAGACCGCCTCCCTCTGTTTCAAGCCTTGACGTAATTTTTATGCATTTTAAGACTAATTCCTTATTATGACCCTGCGCGGTCTCTTATGTTTTGACCCAATTTGTGGGCTTTTATGTCATTTATTCCTAAGGGAGGTGAACCTATAAATAGCTCCTAGGTCATCTTATTTCATTACACACCTTTAACATTGAATGAATCTAGAGATATTCTGTCTTTTATTTAAGAAACCCTTTAGCTTGATTTCTCTCGGTACTTCCAATTGAACATCAATCCTTGTTGATCGAACTCGTTTGCAAGAGTCGAGTACCTCTGATCTAGAGGATAGTTCGTATAGGATAGGTGTCCTTTGACTATGTCAAGGGTGTATCTGAACTAGTTCTTCGATGCTACCTTGATTCGAGTTCAAATCATGTCTTACTTTTATCTTTACTTTTTGCTTCTGCGATTATCTTTTATCTTTACTTTTTGCTTCTGCGATTTTTCCTACATCATACATAGAGGTGTGATCATGAATAATGTACTGGAGACAAAAAATATTGAAATATTCAACCTCTAACACTCTGAAATATGTATATGTTAAGAAATAAGAATAAAAGTATATATTTAATATATGATTCATTTTCTCTGGTTTTTCAGTTTCTATTTATTGAAATCCGAAACCAAACCAGAAATCAAAAAATCATTTTTATTTTGATTCTATAAAAATTAAAGTTTCATTTTTGAATGAAGTTAGACGATACAGCTCTTATTAGTTTAATAGTTTACCCAAGAGTTACTCAATGAATCGGTTGATTGGAATTGCGAGATAGATATTTTAAAATCTTCAATCTAAACCAAATCAATTAATAAAAAAATAAAACTAAATCAAAAAAATAATTTGGTTCAGTTTGATTTTTTAGTTTAGTCCGAATAGTGCACACCCCTAAGCGCCACCCAGCTTCCTCAAATTTCATAATTAATTTTTCTATACATCCTTCAAAAAGATAAGGAATTAAGAACACCACATTTGACATATTTCACAGTGGGAATTTTCTTAATAAATAAACTCAACTTGTCACAATTTGTGATATAGTTAATTTATGACAAATCCTAGTTGCAATAAAAATTAGGCCTAAAAATTATAAATTCCCATGTAGGATTACTTTGTCCACATATGCATTCGTTGGGCCTTCCTGCGTCCTCTCTCAATGTTTTAAAAGGCGGGGTACAAGGCGAGGCGTAAGTCCCAAGACGTGGGGCGTAAGTCACATGGATCTTATTTTTTAATTAATTTTAAATTAATAAAATAGTATAATTAGCCAAAAAATATCAAAAGTACAAAAAAATTAAAGAAACAAAAGATCTAACATTTTTAACAATGGTAAGAAATTGAATAATGTTACAGTTTTTATGAGATACAAATAAACCATAAGGCCTTAACTTTTAAACAATTAAATATAAAAATTTGTTACTATAAAAAGTGAATAAACAATAAAAATTTATTACAATTATAATTTAAAACATTAATTCTTCATTGATAAATATAAAATTTCTACTAAATTGCAAACTAATTGAAGTCTAACAATTTTGAGTGACCGAAATAAAACATGAAGACCAATAACAAGTGGTGATGTTATAAACAACGGCTATGCTTTTTTAGATTAAGTATACAGATGATATTCATCCTTATGATATTCTTATTTTATGATATTCTTAATTATAATACATGTAATATTATGTCTCGTTAATTGAGTTATACTCAATTTTTGAATTTCTATAGGTGAGTATAACTTCATTTTTAAAGAAAATTGTGGATGAACAATCTTAATTAATTGGACAGATCTTTTGCATAGGTTCAATAAGGCGACTTCCGAGCGTTGGGCGTTGGACGTGCTCTGGGCGCATCATCGGGCGCTTGAGGCGTAAGTCTCACGGATCTAAGCCCCGTCCGAAAGTCTCAAAGTGTTTTGCTAGTGTCCCGCCCCAAGACGAATCCCGGGCGAGTTCCAGAACTGCCTTTTAAAACCGAGGTCCTCTCTAGCTCATATTGTTATACCAAATCACTTCATAACAAATTCTTACACATTAAATCAGTAAATTTCTAGAATTAATCTCCTAACGAATTAAGTCCCCACAGAATGTAATCAAATAAGTTTTCGCTTCTTCTTTTTTTTTTTTTTTTTTTCCTTTTTTTATTAGAGGTATCCATATATCCAATATGGGGATTGAGGATGAATGGGTCACCTATGCAAGTGTGATTGCGCACTATACTAATGGCTTAAAGAAAATGCTCAAATTTGATTTGAACTCTGTGAAACAAGAGAATAAAGAACTGCAAATTATTTTCCTATAATTTACATAATTATATTGGTAATTATATTACTAACAAATTTAGAGTAAGTATAATAAGTAAGTAATTGCTGTAATCCTGCTAAGTACTACCATATAATAATGTATATAATGTTAAAATGGTGTACATAATATTTTTCTATCCAGGTACAATGAATCTGAATATGTTTTATCAAAGCTCAGAGATATATCCAACTTCTTTATTTTTGTTATTAATTTTAAAGAGTTTAATTACTGTGCTCTGTTTGCGTACAATTTTTTTTTATTTTTTAAAAAATTTCATCCAATTAAGATGTTCCGCAACAAGCATTAACACTTTGTTTGGATCATTATTACCCATTGTATTGTATCGTATTGTTATTATGATTACAACGTTTGTTTTGGTTGTTACTTTAATTTCGTTGTATTGTATTGTTAAGTTCCGTTGTTACCTAACAATGAAAAGACCCACTTTTTGTTACAACCGATTTTGTGGTTTTGCATTGTTACGCTTTTACACTTTCCTATCATGTCCTTAATTAAAACCTTATAATCCTATTTTACCCTCTGCCCTATTTTCTTATTAAATACACCCAAGTAGTTATTTTGACCTCATCTTCACTCTTCTCAAAATACAGTACGTTCCCTGCCTCTCTTATTAACTTATTTTTTTTTATTATTTTCATTATAATTTGCATGAATATATTTACAAGGTATAGTTGGTGATAAACTAGTAAATATAAACTGTCTTAAATTATATTAAAGAAAATTTGTTACTTCATCTAATATTTAGAACAACTAAGGGTATATTAGTAAACTTATTAGTTACAGTACAATACAATACAATCAAAACAAACAATAACAATGTTACTAAACAATGGGAAACAATACAATCAATTCAAACGTTGTTTTTATAATACAGTACGATACAATACAATACAATACAAAACAATACATTATGAAACAATAGGTAACAATGATCCAAACGGAGTGTAACTGTCCATATGACACTCCTAATCCTAATTTGATTTGATAACTTGAGAACTAAAAGACTCCTATAATCGGTTAAAATACTATCTTAATTTGATAGTGTAAAATTCATGCACTCTTTTTGTGTATATAAATTAAATTCTTGTTAAAACTTTTGAGAGAAAAGATCCAACTTCATCGAAATCGTAAACAAGAACTTTTTTAAACGAGATGCTGCCATTGGACTACTCGTTTATTTATTTTTAAAATACGGAATCTCCCTTACTTCCATATATAAATGCCATCCCTGGCCTATTCTTTAATTTGACACTCTTGAGCTTCTTGTGACTTTTCATTCTACTGGTCGAAAAGAGTGAAAGAGCCAAACTTAACACACAACCAAAGGCAAAATCAAGAAAAGCAGAGATGGTGAGAGCTCCTTGTTGTGAGAAGATGGGGTTGAAAAAAGGGCCATGGACTCCTAACGAAGACCAAATTCTCATCTCTTACATTCGAAAAAATGGCCATGGTAACTGGCGAGCACTCCCTAAACAAGCTGGTAATTTCCTACACAAATCTTACTTATGTTACTTATTAATTTCTTTAGACTTTTAGCGTGCCATTAATCTTCCATTTCTTTATTTTTTTTAAAAAAATGATGAAGTAAAATCAGGGTGAAATGATATCGAACGGACATAGAGACAAATCTAGGATTTAGATTAAGTGCTGAATGAATGTGATCTATACATATCAACCTTGTTTCATATGTATAGATAGTTCAGGCCAAAATTATGTGTTCAGTTGTAATTCCCATTCTTCGAATTGAAACTTTTTTTGAGTTTTTCTTTTTTACAAGTGAAATTTATTTTAATTTTATGTTGGCTAATTCCATCTTCTTGATCTTTTTCTACTTCTTATTCTTTAGGATTATTGAGGTGTGGGAAGAGTTGCAGGCTCCGGTGGACAAATTATTTGCGTCCAGATATAAAGAGGGGAAACTTCACTAAAGAGGAAGAAGATACCATAATCCAGTCACATGAAATGCTCGGCAATAGGTTAGTTTTACACCAAATGTCTTTTAATCAATTTGTTCTACTTTAAAATCCTACTATTATTTTCCTTCTCCTTTTTGTTCTTAGTACAACTCAGTTCACATATACCATACTTCGAAATTCACAAGTATATTTATTACTTGTTTGATCAAGCTTCTAAATATTAGTTATTTTTAAAAGAGTTTTTTAAAATTGTTTTTGTAAAAGTACTTTTGGATAATACTAATATTTTGTGTTTGGTCAACTCATTTTAGAGGCACATATATCAATAGTTGGGAAGTAAGTTGTGTTTGGCCAAATTTTTAAAAAAGTCTCTTTGAATGTTACAGTTATTTAACTAGATGAATAATTTAAATATTTATCATCAAAAACTATATTTAATTTTTTTATTTAGTATTTTTTTAAAAAACAAACAAACATAGTTAAATATTCTAAATTTTCTGATTGTTCTAAATTCATACTTTAAAAAATATGAATCTGATTAAACAATAATAATGTAGGTGTGTAGACGAAACAAGGAGAAAAAATGTATTATTTATATAATATAATGTTAGGTTAAATAAATAGGGATGATTAGATATATAAGTTTTTTTATAAGGATATTTTTGGAAGGATAAAAGCGAAAAACATCTTCTACTTTTCGGAAAAATTACTTTTCCCAGCTTCTTTCCTACAACAAAAAAAAAACAACTTCTGTTACCACTTAAAAACACTTTGGATTTTTTTCTGTGCTTAAGGAGCTTTTGCAATATTTCTTGCGTTTGTCTTTGATGAGCCTCATTTGCTATGCGCATAGCTTCATTTTGTCTCTTGAGCTCTGCGATAAACTCTTTCACCCCAGCCATTTTCTCAGGATCAGCAGAGCTTGAAGGAGCAGTAGCACACGAGCCCAAATAGTTTGACTTATGCTTATCTGATGAATAGAGTGTTGCAAGGCCATATGCGGACCCCTTCTTCACCCCTCCATTAACCTCCAACCATAAATTGATTTCTTGCTCGAGCGTTAGGGGAACTGGGGTACTGCTTCCACATTCAGATTGTTGAGTCGAGGTCCACCCTTCAATGGCCTTTGTAGCTCTTTCGTGAAAAACAGAAATATATCAACGGTACAAATATGAAGTATAAACGTTGAAGGATTGGCGCGAAAAAAGTTTGAATTTAATAACTAACCCGGGCCTCTTTTGCGCGGGGCTCGACCCAGACTTCTCCGCCCTTTTTTATCATTCTTGATATGTCGGATCTTGTGCATTTCAGGGATTGGAATTGTCCGCTTTTCTTTCTTTTCTACAAATTAAAGAAGAGAACAAGTTAGATAAAAAATAAACGGTTATAGTAATTCATATAAATTAAATTACTTTACCAATTGCATCTTCTGCGTCGCAGCGCTAACTGAGCCACCAGTATGGAGCGATCCACCCTTACTTGATGCTCGCGCTTTCTTCCCTTGTTCGCTCTTCTTCGAGAATTCAGGAGTATGCGGATTATTTACAATAACTTGAACAGAGGGGGAGAAAACCTTCTCTCCTGTTTTCACAGAGACAATACCTTAACTTGCGGATAACTTTTGTCTTTACCTTAAGGTGCACTTAGAAAATCGGGAAAAAAGATTTAGGTATATCTAAGCTAAAGAACACATCTCTTATTTTGTATTACCATGTCGTTTTGTTTCTATCAAGGAATAATATAAATATCAGGGAAAAAGATTCGCTTGGGCAAGTTGGTAATTAGAATATTAATTGATCTCATTTGCCAATCTATGCATATGCCTAATATCTCCTTAGTTTTTCGTGACATTATTATTGAAGTTTAAGCAAAAATGCCATGTTTGTGCACTTCTCTTAATCTACAAATACTTGTTGATTGAACTTATAACTACTTGAGAAGTTTATACGCTATCAATATCTTTAAACTATTGCTGCAGTAACCTGTCATATTTCCATCTTACTGATTCCACATTTTTCCGGATAGTTACGTGCAGTACGTTTTTAGGTAACCTATCTGATAGTGTGATAATTCTTTTATGCTATTGATGTAGAAGTTAAGCTCCTAGTATTTGTTAACCTCTTTGCTAATGAAATTTCCCTCACATGTGTAGATGGTCTGCAATAGCAGCAAGATTACCAGGACGAACAGATAATGAAATAAAAAATGTTTGGCACACCCACTTGAAGAAAAGGCTCAAGAATTATAAACCTCCTCATAACACCAAAAGACACATCAAGAATGATGATTCGAAGGGTCCTACTACTTCTGAATCATCCATTAAGTCTGATTTTAATAGTGACACACAAAAAAACATTAATTCACCCCAACATTCATCAAGTGAAATATCAACTGTGACAGCCGAATCAGTAGTCATGACGCAGTCGCAGGCGATCAACGATCATGATCAAATGATGATTAAGCATGAAGAAATGGAGTCCTCGGAGTATTTTCCTGAGATCGATGAGAGTTTTTGGACGGATGAATTATCAACAGACAATAACTGCAATCACGTTGTGACGGCTGGTAATGAAATAGACACACACTTCAACGATGAAGAATCACGAGTTCCATTTTCCAGTGTGAGGGAGGAAAATGTGGACATGTTGACTACAAGAATGGAGGACGACATGGACTTTTGGTACAATGAATTCATAAAGACTGATGACTTGCAAGAATTACCAGAATTTTAAGGGGTCTATTTTGATTCATACTATGTAAATTTGAAGTAGTGGTATTCTAGCTAGCTAATAGGTTTGGAAATTTTGGAGTCGGCAAGTTTGAAACTTCATATTTGTCTCCTGACCATTATTTGGTGCAAAAAATTCGTCGTTGGGACCATTAGCTTAGCAAATTATTGGGTTCTTTCGAACTTTTTACTTAGTTTTAGCAGGGGAGAAGAGTAAGTGGATGGTGATGTACTTTGTAATGACATAGGAATGTCTTTCCATATATAAGCACACATATTGGAGGACTTAGCAAACGAAAATCAGACAGAAAATTTATTAAGAAAACTCTAGCCACCATCCCTCCTAATTAACTTCGTCATGAAGATCTCTTTTGAAACATATTGCTTTACTCATTTATTTAAGAAGAATAGAAAGCACGGAATTGTTTTTCACATATATAGTGATCTTGTTGATTGTGTATCTGTATGGGCCTAAATCAGTTTTAGGATTACAAATCGAATTTGGATTCGAATATAAATAAATCTTCATATCAAAGTTAAATAAACGCACAAAACAGATGTAAATACGGAAGAGTAACTTGATTTCGATATATGATTGTGAGTACAAATTTGGGTAGAGTTTCAGTATATATTTCTGGATCCATACAATTTAAAATGAAGTGCTATTTATAGATACAAAGTGTTATCCTACGTTCTCCACTACTTGTTCATGGCCAACCCACGTCTGGAGCATTTATGGGTGGAGTTAATGGGCAAAGTAGTGGACTGAAGTAGTGGGCTGCAAAGCCGCTTGAGTCGGGGGGACTCACCGAGGCACGAATAAATGACCTCGGTGGCAATGCCCTGCTGCTTGACCGAGGTGGCTGTCATCAAAGCTCAGCTTGCGGCTCGCCTTCGGTGACGACCTCGGTGCCTGACTTCGGCGATCCACTCATTTGCTTCGGTCTCTGACTTGCCGATATGTGTTCGGTCGTTATCGATTTGCATGACCGGGGCGAATCATGCGGGTCGAATTTTACCCAATACAGATAGTCCCCCCACTCTTCGGTTGCTTACCGAAGTTACCGAGGAGTGGAGTGAAATCCGACGGGAAAATGACGGCTTGATCTTATCCAAGCGTTTGAAATTTTGCCAACGGTTCGCGTCTCATCAGGTCACTTCTCACGGACACGTGTCACTCATCCGTTGGCCCCTCAAACGGTTACGCTGTAATTTTTGTCTCCTCCCAACGTTATAATGATGATGATGCCCCATCATCTGACTTCTCCATACCTATAAATACCTCCCTACCAAACTCTTCCCCTCACTTTCATCTTCCGCAATCAAAAGTTCTAATAGAGAAAAAGCACGAGCTTCCATACTTTTCAGATTTTCCTTTTCGCGAGAATTCTCAGTTTCAGGCTTCAACCATGTCTGCCACTCACTCCCGACAAGATTCAAGCGATTCCGGCGAGAGAGCAAGGATCGCCCAGTACGCCGTCATTATTGCCAGTGGTGATTTTATTACCACCATACCGGCTCTACAGGTGATAGAGGCGGAAGAAGGTAGAGAAGTAACTTCTGGCGCCGGTAGTTCTAGGCGTCGAAAGGAGAGAGCTAGGCGTGACGTCGCTGCTGGAGGCGAGGACGTCAGCCTAGAAGAAGGTGGTGACGTTGAAGGTGGTGACGTCGAAGGTGATGATGTCGAAGGTGATGACGTCACGGAGATGACTGGTACTGATGATGTTACACATAGAGATGAGGGCGTCGAGGGCGACGACGCCGCGGATGAGGGTGAGAGGGGAAACGTCACCGAGGTGGGATCTTTGGGCCTGGTGATTCCCCTCGAGCAAGAGCTCGAGCCTCACCAAATAATCCCTTCTCATTTTGACAACGACAAGGATCTCAAACTGCAGGTTCAGTCAGCCGACCAGGAAGAGAAGAATAGAAATATTCCAGTAAACACGACACCGACCCGCATAACACAACCTCACATTGAGCGGGTCCGGAAGGAGTGCAAATTTGGGCCCGAGGTGAAGGTGGTTATACCTGATCCGACAAGCAGAGTTTGCCACCATGTCGAGGGGCTTTCTTTCGCTTACACCTATCCTTTCACCCTCGGCTTCTCCCTCCCGGTGCATAAAATTATTGACGACTTTTGCCGGGCCTGCAACTTGTGCTTGGTTCAACTAGGCACCGGCGTTTGGAGGGTCGTTCAATGTATGGATTGGTTGAATAGGGAAGCCGGGGTCGAATTTACTTTGCAACATCTTATCTCTCTTTACTATCCCTATTTTCACAAGGCTGGGGTTGTGGCGTTGAACAACCAAGGCAAGTACGCGCTCCTCCACAAGAGTGAGGACCACGGGGATCGAGGCTGGAGTGACCTCTACATCTTGCTGGAAACCAACATTTTGTCTACCGAACCTAATTTCCCTGAGCGGTGGAACAACACACGTAAGTATCCCTTCGTTTGTGTTTCATTCCTCGGTGATCATTCCTAATTGCTAACTGTGCTTCTCTGTTACTTCTTAGCCAAAAAGGTTGACATCATTCCCCCTAGGGATTGACTGAATGGGTGAAGGCGATGACCGGGGCTCCCAAACGCCCCGAGAGAACGTGGATGAAGATGGCTGCTGACTTTGGTTGGCAATGCAAACGGCATGGTATGCTTTTTTGTGGTGTTTTACTTGGTATGTTGTCTTGGGGTTTTGATTTTATTTTGCTGACTTCTCTCCCCTCGGAACTAGGTTTTCCAAACCGTGCCGTTAATACAAAGAAAAGCAAGAAGAAGAAGAAAGAAGAGAAGAAGAAGAAGGATGGGGAGGAGACTGAGTTAGATGACAACCTGGCTTCGGTGACGGGAGAGTTGAAGGGATTGAATGAGTCGAAGGCTGCCAAGTCTTCAAAAGCTTTAAAGGGGGCCCCCGGCCAAGGATCCTCCAAAGGTAATATCCATCCTCAGTCAACTCATCATTTACCATTCTTCTTTGCTTCCTTGTTTTAATTCTTCTATGTTGCTCTTCGCAGGTGTGAAGAAGAAGACGGCAGTTTCGAATAAGCCCACTCGTTCAGTGGCCCCTCGTACTGAGGAAGCAACCTCTCATGGGCCCGAAGCTATAATAGAGCCGTGCCGAAGGCTGATTGACGAGCCCGATGAAGCCGCTCCCGAGGACACCGCTGCTCAAAGGGAAATCGAGGTTGTGGATCTGGAAGGTCAGGAGCAAGGTGCCAAGGCTATGATGGCAAGGGCCAAGGGCAAGGCCAAAGTTGGGGCCGCTGCCATTGGGGGGAGAGCCGAAGTTGGTGCGGTTCGGGCACAATCCGAACCCGTGAGGATTTCATCCTCGGTTGGATCCTTTCGGAAGTTTGATGTGCCCACCTCTTCGAATTTGCTGTCATGCTCCCGAGGGGACATTTTGAGCCTGATGCCCCTGCTTGGCCCCAAAGAGGACAAAGTGGTGCAACCATATTCTCCAGCCAAGCTATTTACAGTCCTCTCGGCAAATGCTCTCAGAATAAGCCTCGATCCTTTATGTTTACTTCTTTCTTGGGTATGTTTTTCTTCATGCCGATTTTCGGTGACTTTTCTCCCAGGGGTTCGTGTTTTCATTGAGAGCCATCGAACCCGAGACTGCGAGGGCCGAGGAGTTTCAACGCGTGGCTGGGGACTTGGGACAAGCAGAAGGATAGCCTCAGAGCATAAATACCTGGATTGAGGGTTGATTTAGCCAAGTCCCAGTCCGAATTACTTGAGGTTAGAGCTTCTTCCGAGGCAAGGATTCAAGATCTTGATGCTGAGTCCCAAGCTGTGCGTTCGAGGTTAGAAGCCGAGGCTGCCGGTTTGCACGCCGAACTGACCCAAGTGAACCGTGGAGATGGCCAGAAAACACCACGATCAGCTGAGGAGGCATGTGCTTCATATCAAAGAGTTGGAGGGTGAAATCTCCAAGCTTTCAGCTAGGGACGCCGAGATCGAGGCCCTTCGGGACGAAATAGCCTATCGTAAAAGTAGGGCTGCGATCAAGGTCAAGAGGGCCAAGCTGGATAAGCGATGGGCCATTCTTCAATCCCGGTTGAGGCTACTAAAGCGGTGCCGCGCCGGCGAGCTTAACTTGGATGAGGAGATTGCAAAAGCTGAGGTGAAGTCAGCCGATGCTCAAGCTATCATTGATGAACTCCCATCAAGTGAGGCCTCGAGCGGTGATGACGATGAGGAGGATGATGAAGAAGCCGAGGGGGGGCTCCGAGGATGGAGGTGATTCTCCCGAGGCTTAGATTCCTGATAGCATTTTGTAAGCCTTCGGGCGTTTATGCATAACTTTTTTTTGACCTCCGGGTCTTTTTTGATGTAAATATTCTTGGCCTTCGGGCTCTTTTAATGAAATGTTTTTCATGTTTTCATCCCAATTGTTGGTTTTTTACATATACCGAACATCTTATAGTAAATAACTTGCTTGCAAGACTTGATTTGATTTTAATCGATGCAAACTTAGAACGACGTCTCGTGCTCGAGTCGATGCATTCAAAGTGCAGCTTCGAAGTGCAAGATTTGTACAGATAAATAGATATAGGATTAAAATTATTTCATTGATATCACCGAGCCAGAAATCGGCTATTTACATAGAACCAAGTCGAAGCGGAACTTGGGCGAAAAAACAAATTAACAACATGCCACTGCCGAGCGAGATTACAATGTACTAAATCTATTCCCCGGGCGTCAGTCCCCGGTTGTTGGATAGATAAGCTTCGGTTGAGAGGCTCAATGTCGACCTCGGTATCAACTCCTGCCTCTCACTCCCCCAGTGTTCGGTTGTGAATGTTGATGAAGATCCGAGCACTGGAAATCGTTCGGTTCGCTTCCTGAAAAGGTCAAGCAAAAATGGAACGAGGAGCAAGTTAGTACATTTCGATCGAGGCCATAGGAGCGTTGTTTGGCTCGGGGCTGTGGGTGAATTTAAAAAGACTAAAAGAGCATTTACCTCGATTAGAAGTAGTACCGCTTTAAATTGGAAATGTTCCAATTCAGGGGTTCGGGGTCCCCTTGTAAATCCTCAATTTGATAAGATCCCTTCCCGACGATCGCTTTGACTTTATATGGTCCTTCCCAATTTGCAACAAGCTTTCCCCCGTTGTCTTACTTCGTTGATTGGTTCGCTGCCTTTAGCACATAGTCGCCAACTTTAAAGTCTCTGAGTTTGGCTTTCCTATTGAGGTACGCTTCAATCTCCCTTTTTTGGGCGACTAGCCGAACCAAGGCTAGTTCTCTTTTCTCCTCGAGCAGATCCAATTCTATGCGCATAGCGTGTTGATTGGCATCCTCGGTGGTGTGGGCATACCGATGACTTGGTTCGCCCACCTCCATAGGGATGAGGGAATCCACACCATAAGCGAGTGAGAAAGGAGTCTCACCGGTGCTGTTCTTCTCCGTTGTTCGCATGGCCCACAGTACCCCGGGCAGCTCCTCGGGCCAAGGGCCTTTCTTCTCGTCGAGTCTTTTCTTGAGATTTTCAATTATGATTCTATTTGAAGACTCAGCCTGGCCATTGGCACTTGGGTGGTAAGGAGTTGAAGCAATTCTTTTAATCCCCCATTGCTTGAAGAAATCAGTGATGGCCGCCCCCATGAATTGTCTACCATTGTCACAAGCAATCTCTCTCGGGACACCGAACCTGTAGATGATGTTCTTCTTGATGAAATCGATTACTTGTTTTTGCTTTACCTCGGTGAGAGCCCCTGCTTCCACCCATTTCGTGAAGTAATCAGTTAGCGCTAGAATAAAGCGAACACCACCTTTTCCCTTTGGCAATGGTCAAACAATGTCCATCCCCCACTTCATGAAAGGCCATGTTGATACCACCGAGTGTAGAGGCTTGGCCTGTTGGTGGATCATCCGTCCATGGCGTTGGCACTTATCACATTTCTGCACGAAGGCTTTTGCATCGGCACTGATAGTGGGCCAATAATACCCAGCTCTTAACAACTTACGCACCATGGATTTTTCCCCCCGAGTGGTTGCCACACTCGCCCTCGTGTACTTCTGTCATCACATACCTGGCCTCATCGGGACCCAAACACTTGGCCATCGGGCTGCAATATAACCTTTTGTACAGATTACCCAAACTTTTGCTTCTTTTTTATCTTGGGGAACAGTCCCCGAGTCGAAGTAAGAGATGAACTTACTCCGCCAATCCCATCTATTGTCCACTGAATTGACCTGCAACTTTATCTCTCTCATTTGTGCAGACAGCAACCGAACCACTGAATCAGTCCCCGAGTGGGCTTCGTCAATCGCCGAACCCAGATTTGCCAAGGTATCAGCCTCGGTATTTTCCTCCCGAGGAACTTGCTTAACTTTCCATTCCTAGAATTAGGCCAAGATTCTTTGTGCTCGATCCAAGTATAGCTGCATTATGGGCTCCCGAGCCGTATAGTCACCGAGGACCTGGTTCACTACCAACTGCGAGTCACACCTTAGTTCGATTCTTTCCACCCACATTTCTTTAGCCAGCTCCAAACCCACTAAAGCTGCCTCGTACTCAGCCTCGTTGTTGGTCACTTTTTTAAACCGAACCGAGTGCCTGACTTTCTCCCCGGTGGGTGCTCTCAAAACTATGCCTAAACCTGAACCTTTGGAGTTAGTTGCCCCATCGGTATGAAGTATCCATAGCCCCGAGGAGGTTCCTTTCACCATGGAGTTTTCCTTTTCCTCTTCGGGCTGAATCCCAACACTAAAGTCGGCCACGAAGTCGGCTAGGACTTGAGACTTGATGGCTGTCCGAGGTTAATAGGTGATATCGTATTCGCTCAACTCTACCGCCCATTTTGATAACCTCCCCGATAACTCAGGTTTATGAAATATACTCCTTAAAGGGAAGGTTGAAACTACCGCTATTGGGTGACATTGGAAATAAGGTCGTAGTTTCCGAGCAGTAACAAGTAAAGCAAGTGCTAGTTTTTCCAAGTGTGCATACCTGGTTTCAGCGTCGAGGAGTGTCTTGCTCACATAGTAGATGGGTTGTTGCTTGCCATCTTCTTCCCGAACCAGCGCAGCGCTGACAGACACCTCGGACACAGCCAAGTAGACCAGCAATGTTTCACCTTCTTTTGGCTTGGCGAGCAACGGTGCGTTAGCCAAGTATTGTTTCAAATCTTTCAACGCTTGTTTACACTCCGGTTTCCATTCGAAGTGATTGTTTTTTCTTAAAATGGAGAAGAATTTGTGGCATCGCTCCGAAGACCTTGAGATAAATCGACTCAAGGCGACGACTCGGCCAGTCAAGCGTTGAACTTCTTTCACCCCGGTCAGTTCCTCGGGGATCTCTTTGATAGCTTTGATTTTATCTAGGTTAGCTTCGATCCCTCATTCAGAGACACTGAATCCCAAGAATTTGCCTGATCCAACGCCCAAGGCGCACTTCTCAGGGTTCAATTTCATGCCGTATTGCCTCAAAACAGCAAAAACTTCCCTCAGATAATTCAAATGATCCTCCATTCGGATCGATTTAATGAGCATATCATCTATGTAGACCTCCATAGATTTTCAAATATACTCCTTGAACATGCGACATACCAACCTTTGGTAAGTCGCCCCGGCGTTTTTCAGACCGAAGGGCATCACCTATAGTAGAAAGTACCTCGGTCAATGATGAACGAGGTCTTCTCTTCGTCCTTCGGGTCCGTGAGGATCTGATTATAGCCCGAATATGCATCCAAGAAGGTTAATAGTTTGTGTCCAGTCGTGGAGTCTATTAACCTGTCAATTTGTGGCAATGGGTGTGAGTCTTTGGGGCAAGCTTTGTTCAGGTCAGTGTAGTCTACACACATTCTCCACTTGCCATTCTTCTTTGGTATGACCACCACATTGGCCAGCCATTCGGGGTATTTCACCTCTCTTATGAAACCATTTTCTTGCAACTTGGTGGTTTCATCTTCGATTGCTTTCTTTTTGACCCCGGCATGAGGTCTCTTCTTCTGCTTCACCGGGGTAAATTTTGGGTCTACATTCATCTTGTGAGTCATGATCTCCGGATCGATACCAGTCATATCTGAAGGAGACCAAGCAAAACAGTCATGGTTGGACTTCAAAACTTCAATAATCGCTTTTTTTGACTCCGGGTCCAACTCCGAGCCGACAAACACTTTTCTTTCGGGGAAGTCTTTCAATAGGGTGAAAGATTCCAATTCCTCAATGGTAGAGTCCTCGACCTTTTGTTTTCGAGGCTCTTGAATACAAACCGGGATCTTTTCGACTTCCCCTCGGGTGTCCTCCCCGCTTGACCCCGGCTGCTGTAGTTGCTATTCCTTTGGCCCGGTCGGGGTGACTCCACTTTTCAATGAAACCGAGTAGCATTCTCTCGCTACTCGTTGCTCTTCTTTGATTGATCGAATTCCCCAATGTGTAGGGAATTTAATCACTTGATGCAGGGTGGAGGGGACAGCTTCCATGGAATGGATCCATGGCCTTCCGAGGATCACATTGTATGTCAAATCCTCGGGCATCACTTGGAACAACGTTTCCTTGATTACTCCTTCGGCGAACGTTTTGAGTGTGATTTCACCCGAAGTTTTCTCCGCGGAGTTGTTGAAGCCGGCTAGCACTGTTGCTTTGGGGACAACTCCCATTTGAGCCATATTTTCTTAACTGCCCCGTAGTTGATTATGTTGACCGAGCTACCGGGGTCGATCAAGACTCTCTTGATGTCAGAGTCGTTGATTCTCAACATGATGACCAAAGCGTCGTGATGAGGGAACATCATTGCATCACAGTCGTCATCGTCAAACACGATCTCTTTACCCGAGCCCCCAATTCGGGTTCTCTTCTCCATGGTGATCGATAGCTTGGCGAATTTGTTGGCCGCTGCGAAATTCACAGCGTTCACCTCTGATCTCCCGGTGATGACATTCACAACTCTCTCCGGGGGTGGAGCCCGAAGTGGTTGCCCATCACCTCGGTTCTTGGAGAAATTTTCCTTTCCTTTGTCAGTAAGGAAATCAGCCAATACTCCCTTCTTCAGCAAGTGAGCCACCTCGAGGCGCAAGGCTTTGCAATCCTTAGTCTTGTGGCCATAATCTGCGTGGAATTCGCAGTATAAATTATGGTCTCTTTTATCCACCGGGGTCCTCATGTCCTTGGGAACCTTTACTCCGGCAGTCCCTTTGACTACATTGACCAGCTCCGAGGTCGATATATTGAAATTGTAGTCAGGGATCCGGGGCATATCCTTTTTTGGGGCGGAAGCTGGGCCTGAGGGATTTCTTTGGTTCGTGCTGGGTTGAACCTTCCCTCCGAGCTGTTGGCTTATGTGTGAATTCGTGTATGAATTTTCGAAGGAGTTTCCAAGCCTTTGGCTGACAGGCTGCCTTGTCGAGGTATATGGCTCGCACCTCTCCTTCGGGTTGCTTCGCGACGCCTCGGCGTGGTGCGAAGATTCGCCTCGGTTTTTATAATTGTAACCTCGGCTTTTGAACTCTGCTTCCTCCAATCTGATTTTGGAGTAAGTTCGCTTGTGCAGATCCTCCCATGTCAGAACCTGATATTGTTGGAGCTCCTTTCGCAATTCAGCGGCAGCGTCAGAATTGCGAATATTGATACCCTTTTCAAATGCCATGATGGCCAGGGTATCGTCCATCCGAGGTAATTCCATGCACTCGGCATGAAAGCGCTCAAGAAATTCCTTGAGTGGCTCACCGGGCCTTTGTTTCACTTCGCATATATCCTCCTTCCTTTGGAGGATCTTTTGGGCCCCGGTGTGCGCCTTGACGAAGGCGCTGGACATTCCCTTGAAGGTGGAAATTGACCCCGCTAGTAGGCACATGTACCAACGCAGAGCCCTTTTCTCCAAGGACTCGCCAAACTTTTTCAAGAACATCGCCTCGAGCTCTTTTGCCGTTAGGTCGTTGCTCTTTATCATTGCCATGCATTCTCTCACATGTTCTCTGGGATCGGTGGTCCCATCATATTTCTTCAAAAACATGAGTTTGAAGTTCTTGGGGGTTGGGGCTGGTGCCGCTTCGGGCTTGAAGGGCAGCTCCCTGTATTGATCTATATCAAGATCATCTTCAACTTTTGTTAACCCCAGCACGCTCTCGAGGCGTTTTTCCACACGTGCCTCAATGCGAGCCTCGACGCGTGTTTCAATTTCCCTGGTCAATCTTTCGGCATCGACCGAGGATGTTGTTTCAGCCACGGTGGGAACCGTCCCGAAGTGTGGCATTGCAGTTGGTATATTTCCCGAACCCCTTGACGTGGTTCCGTTGTGAGGTCCCCCTATTATCGCGCCCGCAGGAACGAAGGGCGGGATGCCTCCACCGGGAGCCGAAGGTTGGGTGCTATTCGGTGCTGCACTGTTCCTCGCTTCCAACGAGGCGCGGAATTCAGCATTAATGTTAACTTGCTCATCCTGTCTATTTTAGAGAGCTCTTAACGCGGTGACAACGTAAGCTTGGAACTCTTCGGCTGTCATTAGTGATGCGGGCTGTTGGCTCGACGGAACGTTAGCCCGATCGCTAATATTATCACTGTTGTCAGCCATAACGTCGTTGAATTGTAAGCTATGACGAAAAAGGATGTGAAACTTTGGAACAAAGTGTTTCTGCTTATATCCCCACATACGGCGCCAATTTGTATGAGCCTAAATCAGTTTTAGGATTACAAATCGAATTTGGATTCGAATATAAGCAAATCTTCGTATCAAAGTTAAATAAACGCACAAAACAGATAGAAATGCGGAAGAGTAACTTGATTTCGATATATGTTTGTGAGTACAAATTTGGGCAGAGTTTCAGTATATATTCTGGATCCATACAATGTAAAATGAAGTGCTATTTATAGATACAAAGTGTTATCTCACGTTCTCCACTACTTGTTCATGACCAACCCACGTCTGAAGCATTTATGGGTGGAGTTAATGGGAAAAGTAGTGGACTGAAGTAGTGGACTGCAAAGCCGCTTGAGCCGGGGGACTCATTGAGGCACGAAGAAATGACCTCGGTGGCAATGCCCTGCTGCTTGACCGAGGTGGCTGTCATCGAAGCTCAGCTTGCGGCTCGCTTTCGGTGACGACCTCGGTGCCTGACTTCGGCGATCCACTCATTTGCTTCGGTCTCTGACTTGTCGATATGTGTTCGGTCGTTATCGATTTAGATGACCAGGACGAATCATCGCGGGTCGAATTTTACCCAATACAGTATCCATTATGATGACAATGAAATTATTTATGTGTTGACCTTTTTCTACTTTGTCCCTTCTAACAACTATATAAGGCGGCGACACTTTTCCATTCAAACCCTTTTTCTTTTCTTGGACTACTACACTTATCACGTTTTGCAGTTGAATAATGCTTAAATTATCAAAGAAACAAAAATCTTAAAGTTTGTTGAAGCATTACATAAATGAGTCACTGCTATATGAGTAAATATGAGACATTAGCAGTTGACTTTGGGAACTAAGAGGATTATTTTGTTCCAAAAAATCCCAGTCGGGTGGTGAAATGTCCCTAACCTTTTACTTCAAAAAGGATACACGAGTACTCTAAACCGTAAAGAAGGTAACGCCACAGAAATCAACAAATGACAGTGGAAAATGATTTTTGGTTTTCAATGTATCGATCATTAGATTCGAAGAAGTCATTGGGCGGTCATATACATGTACGTACGATGCCACCAATTATCTCTTTAATATATATTACAACGGCAAAAATGATGTTTGATCTTTCAGAAAAGATGTATAGGTATAACTGATAAATCAAATTAAAATTGATATTCACGTGTTAATTAATCATTCATCATGAAATATTAAGCAGAATGGAAGTCAATCGTTTGAAGTCCAATGTCTTGATATTAACATGCCAACTTCTTTCTTAATCCAAATTTCTAAAAGGGGATGACACAAGTCATTATTTCTAGTAATATATATGTTTTTTAGCCATTTATTTAATTCCATTTAAAATAGCAGGTCATGATCCAATTTGCCTGAATGGAAACTACTTCTTCCATATGTTTCCTCCTCCTCTATTTTGTAGCTAGAGAATTGAATTGCTAATAAATGATTGTTTTTGCAATAAAGTGAAATTTCATCACAATTTAAAGAACCATTCGTTTTCCTCTTACTATTTAATCAGTTCCTCTAATCATAAAGAAGAAAAAGAAGTCGTAGGGAGTTTAGTCAAAATTACTGAGTGATTATTAGAGTGACAGATGTGGAGAAAGTAATTTTCAACCACTAATTCACATCACCGACGTGTATATACTTAAAAGATCAATTACAAATTGAACGGACATATGCTAATGTCCTTCCAAGACATAGTATATATTCATGTTTAGGGGTGTGCATTATTCGGTAAACCGAAAAATCAAACCAAGCCAAATTGAATTAATTTTTTTGATTTGGTTTGGGTTTTTCATTAATTGGTTTGGATTGGATTGAAGATTTTAGAATCTTAGTTTTTTGGTTTGGTTTCGAATTTCAATAAATAGAAATCGAAAAAAACTGAATTATATATCTTAAATATATACTTTTATTCTTATTTCTTAATATATACTTGTTTAAGAGTGTTAGAGTTTGAATGTTTCAATATTTTTTATTTTCAGTAATTCATTCGTGATCACACCTCTTTGTATAATGGTATAACACTTGTGAAGCTCTTGTCTAAAGTTTCAATACACTATTTATGGTACCTCCGCAAAACATCTATTTCTTGAATTTTAAGTTCTCTTTATAACTAGGATTATGATTTAGACTTCAGGTTCTAAATTTTTACATTTAGACATGTATTGATATGCTTTCAGGTATAATGTATTGAAGTTTTACCTTATATGACATAACCGAAGAAACCGAAAAACCAAACCAAAAAAATCGAACCGAAAAGAGATAAACCGAACCAAACAAACTAATTTTAGTTTGGATGGGATTGCAATTTTTCAAATCGAAAATCGAATAGATAAAAACAGAACCGAAAAACCGAATGAACACACATATTCATGTTTATGCCTAAAATAGTACGTCTAGGTTAAACAATTAATTATGGTTGGGATCACAAGCAATACAGTAACTACGACGGAAAAGTAGGTAAATATGATGAAAACAGTAATAAGTAAAGCAAGACGAAATAAGCAAGAAAAGATAAGTAATTCTTATTCCTTGAGAATAGCTGGATCTTGTGGTGAATCACCCTATGTATAATACACTGTAAGGAGGGGTATTTAAAGTAGAGATACCCAGTCTTAAATAAGGTAAAATATAAAGACTAATAAGGTTATGGGCCTTTAACTCAAGGCGGTGGTATATACTAAACCCTAACTAGGAGACTGTAAACTCTAGGCGGTGGGATGTATTCCCTGCGTCCTATGGTCGTGCCGCCTAAACGGTCCTTGGCTCCAGGAGCGGGCGTGTATCCTCTACGTCTGGTGACTTTTAAGATAAGTCTAGTCTCACCAGCTCGAATCGTATCCCTGTAATAGTGTGTGGCGTATTTTTGCCCACACATAGGTCCCCCCACTTGCTGAGTGCTGATGCAAGCAGTTAGGAAGTGAAAGCGACGTGGATGTGAAAAGATATCTCACTGACTCCTTGAGACTCGCAGCCTCTTTGACCAAGAATGATATTGATTTCTTCGAGAACTTCACGTGCTTCCATATGATTGGTTGATACTGATCCATGCACCTTTTCAGGAACTGCCATTAACTGCTTCGAATCGTTTCATATCTCTAGCAATAATGACACTTGACTTTTTCGTGCTTCATCCTTATTCCTTTCTGCCTATAAGTAGTGGCTTTGTAACAACAAAAAGATCACAACCTTCTTCAAAAACACTCTTCATTTTTAGAAAAATTGTACTTGCGAAACCCCCTTATGAAAAGCTCTGCCTTCCTAAAGAATGTTTGCTTTGATCCTGGTTTGATATGTGCAAAAATCTTATTTGTTTCGAATTGATTATGCTTATGAGAATTATAGCAGGAAGCTCATCTACAGTCATCTTCTTCTCTTTCTTCATCCATGAAGGAATGAATGATGTCCCCCGAGTCATGAAGTTTGATCGGGATCCTAATTGTGGCCTTTGGGATTTCTTCATTTCGCCATGTGCACTGATTACAGTGTACTCATATTCTAAACGGCGGTTGCTGTGATATTCCTCTTGTCATGCGGGGTCAGGACGCTTAGCCCTTTCAGCTGTCATGCGACTTCTCTGCCAGGATTTCTCTGGTGCTTAGGTTGCATCTTTGGCAGAGTAGGGTTGAAGCCTACTTGTCTGACTCTGTTTCATGGTAAGCAAGAGGATACATCTTTGAGTTATGAGCAGACTAATGAGTCACCAATTTTTAACTCCGCTCACGGCTCAGGACTATCTCTTGGTTCTGCTGATTTGGTCGTGTCGTTGTTGCAATACCTCATCGGTCGTTGGCTGTGGGATACCCGAGGGAAGAGGCTCCCTTGTGGTAGGTTTCCATCTCAAGCCTCTCCGTCCCTGGCGAACTCCTGTTTGTGCTTGAAGATCTGCGGGGCTGTACACTCTAGTTTAACCAGCTTAGGTTAACGCGGATGGTCAAGTTTTCTTTCTAAGCCCTGCGGCGAGTCTTCAGGTTTCTCTTTAAGTTCAGCGGGCGAGATGGAAGTGGCTTGGCCTATACTCAGATGCTTCCGAGGACCCTTGCTTTGATCAAGCAGACGTGCTTTAGTTGCTCCAACGGCCGCATGCCTTAAAGGAATGCTCGGGCCAATATATCTCAAGCTGCAAAAAGAAAAGAAGAAATCTAGACTGTTTACGGCTTGTATCTACAATCTTGATGAAAGATTTTCAGCCATGTTAATCCTGAGGAGACCTTTGTTTTTAGTCTTATCTTTCCTCTTTCTTTCCTACAATTTGTTATGAACAAATATTGTATTTAGGAAGAACTAAATGTATATTATAAGCCTGCGGGCTGTTTGTTATCAATAAAACGGTCGTTCATCGATACTTTATACGTACTTGTGTTATTACATATTTTGTAATATATAGTCAAGCAATATGTTTGTGCACCTAAGGATTAGATGGCTTCCGATCGTCCTGAATATTCTAATCGTTTAAGAACGTTTATCAGCGAGCCTGCTTTAGGCAATTATGTTTGTTGTGAGCCAATGTTTGGCGGCTATGTTGCATCTGTAGGAGATGGTTGTTTGCGCCCACAGTGTGACGACTTTACCCCGTATGATAGCATGCACTTTTGTGTCCGACTTTGAATGTCTCTGCTTAGTTACTGGAGTATTTATGACTTTTTGGCACTACGTGGACAGGCGTCCCTGTTGGCGTGTAGGTGCAGTTGTTGAATTAATGAGTTCAACTCACGAATAATTCCTGGTGGCTGAGCTAGACGTGGTCTAGCTCTAAGCGAGTAGTGTACCCTACTTTTTGTAGCGAAAGTAAGTATATTACTTCAACTTATGTCTGGCCGGGGCTATGAATATTTGGATCGTAGATGAATCTGAATGAATAAGTAAACTGACTAAACGAAATAGTAGTTTTATTGATTAAAAAAAAGGGCGCGAAGCCTGAGATGCTGTGGGTGAAAACCTGTAACATAATTGATGAGTACGAAAATAGTACGATCAAAGTTAAAAAGAACTTAAAACGTAAATGCTTTTAAAAAGCAAAAGATATTCTACGCCTGATCCTCGGAAGGGTTGGGGGTATGTGTCTGAGCTTCCCTGTTCGAGGGTGATGAGCCTGGAGATGTTACCTCTGGGCTGCTGACAAACCGATGGTACAACTCTGCATGATCAAACAATAATGAACGGCTTGCTTTCACAGTGGCATGCTTTCTGATTTGTCTTCATGGAGGATTCTTTTGCTTAGGTAGTTGATCAGCGCGTGATGCTACCATGTGATGGATCCTATGTCTGGAACTTTAAGGTTCATCAAGTCCACTATGGTTAACTCAACTACTATCTGCTGATTGTATGAATCCTCGGACGCTTCACCATCGCTCATGCCTCCTTCTCGATAGGCAAACTCCCATGCCTGAAAATTTTTCAAGAGTGCTTTCGTTCTCTGATATCGATCCGTCATGCAAATGCCTTCCGTGGTAAAAACTTCCTTGACTTGATCGATGATCAGATCAGTTGAGAGCTGCTGAAGATGGTGATCTTCCTGGCCCCCAGTATGTAGGCTAAGTCAAGAGCTGCTAAAGAGGGTGACCATCCTAGTGGGTGTCCTGACCCACAGATCGAGGTCAGTTTCTTCCTCTTTGTAATATACGTCAATGCTAACCTCCCAACGCCGGACTCAATCGTTTCTTCATTTTTGATTGACTCATCTGCCTTTGGCTTTAGTTTCTCCACGAAGTCTGACATAAAACCTTCCAGCTCCTGCAACTCGATAGTTGTCCGTGGTTGGTAGATAATGTCATACTCTCCCAATATCTCAGCCCATTCTATCATCTCCTCTGAGAATCTGGGTTTAAATAGTATGGTCCGTACCAATGCGGAGAAGACCATGCTGACCGTATGGTTAAGAAAATACGAGCGCAGCTCCGGGTCGTCATGATCACCGCTGCAATAAACTGAAAGAGTAAAGGCAAAAACTTGTCTCAGTGCGAAGGTCTTTGGCTGGCGAACTTCACGGGAAATTGCCTCTCGTTCTCTTATCGTACAAGGACTACATTCCATGTTATTTCTGAGATCGAGACATACAATGATATATGCTCACTTGATTTTGGCTCAGTTATCACCGGAAGATGTAGGAGCTGCATATTTATCTTGGCGACGGTTAGGTAACTCTGTATCAGCCGTAGGGGTCACCCTTGCCTCCATAGCACCTCAGAGAGCTGACATACCAATTCTGTGGCTTTGGGAACTAGCTGATCCATCACTTCCAACCGATCCCGTAGTTCGCTGGTCTTTTCTCTGACTTCTCGCTCCATGGCCTTGAACTCGATTGATTCCTCTTCGGCCATATTTACTTTGGCTACTGGCCGTACACCAAGATCCCTGACACCAACAGGATAACATTCTCCAAGTGAAGACCGCTCACCCCGTAAGTCGTTAACCCCATGAGAAGTCGGGTATTTGAAGACTTGATGGAATATTGAAGGTACTTCCTTGACAATGTGTATCCACGGCTGTCTCAAGATGACGCCATATGATAGACTACGATTCAATACCTGGAAAAAGGTCACACTCATCACGCCCGGTATATGAACTGGTAGAGCTAATTCTCCGAAAGGCTCTTCTCGGGATCCATGTAAACTAATTATCTGTCGGGTGCTTGAGGTTACTTGACGGCATAAACAATTATTCTGCAATACCCCCCCCCCCTCCCGAATAATGTTCGCGCTACTCCCCGGATCAATCATGGCTCGCTGGACGCGTAAGTCGGATACTTCCACGGGCACAATGAGGTCGCCTTGATGTTCTGCCTCTTCCTCCAAATGGAATATGATTGGACTTTGGACTGTTCAATTCCTATGGTAACATAGTCCCCCACGCTGTGTTGGGCTCCACAATTGCAAAGATTGCAGTTATAGTCTTTGAGTTTCAAGAATCTGGTGCTTTGGAACTCCATGGTCCCTCTTCAATCATATCTTTGAGGTGTCCTTATTTCAATAGATGCTCGATTTCAATCATCAGGGCTTTACAGTCGACTGTAGCATGACCACCACTGCGATGAAGTCGCAATAGGGTGTTGTGTTCCTTCCTGTGGCTCCTTTTATGGTAGGCGGCCATCGGACCGTTAGACCTAATCTACCGAAGTGATTGGAAACTAAATCCACGGTGTTGACTCGCAAACCAAAATCCTTAATGTTATGGGGTTCTATCCGCTTCTCTTGGGACCCTGATGCTCGGGAGTTGTTCTATCTTCCGGCTTCTAACTGGTTCTGAGCCTTTGTCATCACCCTTATTCCGTCCTCCTCTCCTTCTTGGGAAGGATTTGGATCTGCTCCAGTACATTTAGCTCCATTAAGTAGCAGTACAATTGTAGGACTGACCGTGGACATATATATAGGCTAAGATATATTCGTATTTAATTCTTTGTCTTTTTCTTTTTTTAATGTTACAAGAACATACAAAACCCAGCAAACTCCATCGACAAAAGCAATAACCTGCCTTCCTTCTCTCTACATTTAAATACATGCATAATTTCATTAAAACTTATAGAACCCTTTTATCCATCCTTAGTTCTAACTTGCATAATTTAATAATCTTTCACTCTATTAATTAGTAAGAACCTATTTGCAAAGTTATACTCTAAATCATTTCAATGGTGTTTCTTCCATAACTAAGCAAGAAAATGAAAAGAGTTCTAGTTTTGTAGTTCTTCAACTTGAAATTGAGCAACACCCATTTGCAAAATACTTTGGAGAAGTCGAAAAAGATGATTTTTTTATAGAGTTAAGGATTTGGCTTGGGGTGTTCGATAGGCTTTGCTAGGTTTTGTGGTTCTTAGAAGTTGGATAATGACTTTTAGGAGGAGATAATTACAAAAGAAAAGAATGAATTGTGAATATGTCCACGTGTCAGTTTTGGGATTGTACTGCTGCTTAATGGAGCCAAATTCACTGGAGCAGATCCAAATCCTCTAGGGAAGGGCTCCCTGATCTATTTCTCCGCTCGACTTCGGGGTGATGAGAATTTTCTGGCTCCAAGCGAAGCTTTACAGTATACATTTGATGCAATGCGCTCCATGTGGCCACTGGCTGCTGGGTTAAACTCCACTGCAACTCTCTGGTGGCCAACGATCCCAGCTCGTTGTCCCTCTGACGTATCTCGAAGATATCTTCCATGCGCTTCTCCCGCTTGCAGGCACCAGAATGCGCTTTCTTGAACAAGTCTTTCATCTGAGTGAATGATTCGATACATCCCATTGGTAGCTGAGTGTACAAAGCGGGGGCCCCTTTAGTTAGAGTCGAGCCAAGTCTCTTTACTAGAGCAGACTGGATTTCTTCCTTTGGTATGCGGACCGGTGCAGCACTTGCTTTGTAAGCATGCTTGTAAAACTTTTTCTCATCTACCGTCGTAATTTGGGGTGGAGAACCCGGCGCATTATCAATTCGGTTGTGGACGGCCTTCATCTCTTTTATGAGGTGCTGAATGACAGGAGCTCCCTTGAGGTCTTGGTTGTTGATCGTTGATGAGCCCTCAGGGATACTATCTATGTTAAGCCTGCGATTAGGAGCTGACGCTGGTGAATTGTTCGTGGGCACTGATCCACGAATCCACTCACCTATAAAGGTGTGGAGCGATCGTCAAAGATAGTAGTACCCAACTAGGAGTCGGGGTCGATTTTCTCAGGGAGCTGGTGATGTTTGGCTATTTTACCTATATTTTTAGGGTGTTTTTACCATTTTCTGACAGAAAATTTAAGATTTTATACGCAAAACTATCAAGATTTGATATTAATTGAGTTGTTTGGTGTTGTAGGAATTGAACATGGTGAATTGAGGCAAAAAGTACAAGTTTTGGCTTTAAAATTGAACATATTAAATATTTCAAGTGATCCGTGTGCCACGCGAGTAACACGAAAAAAGTAGAGTTTTGCCTAGAAGTGAAGAAAAATTCCAGCACATTTAGTCCTAATACGCGAGCACCACGCGAGCTGAATTGTCTGAAGAAACTAAGTACGCGTGATATGTGGGCGCCACGCGAAGCAGAAATTCCGGGAAAAAATCTAAGGGCTTTTTAGACTATTTGCTTATTTTTCTACATAGTATAAAGCTCCTCTTGCCTCTCTTATGAACTTTTAACCTAGAAAGGACTTATTCCACACTCTAAGGAGGCAAAGAAAAGAGGAGATCAAGATTCAAGGCTCTACTTCATCCATCTATCCATCTTATTGTGGTTTTGTATATTTATAGTTATTTCTTGTCTTAAAACATGACTATGAGTGGCTAAATCGCCCATTCTAGGGTTGATTGAACCACTCTTCATGCTTGTGTGATGATAATTATTGTGCTATGAATAAACCTTGTTTATTCTTCCTATCTATGTTGTTTACGAATTTCATGCTAATTAATTGGTAGGATCCCCAATTAGTTATCCCCTTTATTCTTGTGATTACTAGGAATAAATTTATGAGTTAGGGTTAAACACATAACAATATTTCAACCTAAAACAAAAGCATTGCTTAGGTTGTCAAAACGGTGAATTATGAATATTGATCCTTACTGTGAACCATAAGTATAGTCCTCCCTATCTTCATTAGTTAATTGAAATGGTTAATTAATGAAAGTTATGATTACTTAACGGAAGTGGATAATGATAAACTTGGAGCACTTGTTCAATAGGAAGAGTTTAGAGGAAACTGATAGAATAATACTTTAGCACAAGTTAGGAGTTGGGGGAATCAGTCCTAAGTTTTCCATCTCTTGAATCAAATCTATCTTTCTATACTTGTTATTCAGTTTCTTGTTAAGTAGTTGATAGAACTAAATCAAAAAAAAAAAAAAAAGAATTACTCTTGAAGTTGATTGGATAGATAGTTTAGCTAGATTAACTGCTAGGAGTCGTGTTCTCTGTGGGATTCGACCTCGAGACTTTAAGTACCGAGCTATATTTACGGTGACCGCTTGGTCTCTTTCATAGGGCGTAGTTGGGTGTGATCAAATTTTGGTGCCGTTACTGGGGAACACGGTGTATTTCTAGCTTTTTAGGATAGCTGAGTTGTTAGTTCAATTAAATTCGCCTATGTACATATTCTTTTAGTTTAAATAAAATAAAAACAAAATATAGGTGCAATCTATTAATCTTAGATTGAATAATGATGAGTTCTACGAATTGTTCATCTATTCCTAAGTATAAATTGAATTAACTACAACTACAACTACAACTAATGACTAACAATAAAGCATAAAATCAACTCAACACTTTAAAATATATGTAAATGTGGATAATGAGCTAGGGGTTTACTCATTCCGACAAGAATCCTTTAACTAAATTCTTGCTTTAACCTTACAAATCATATTGGTAATGTCAATGCTCGGACCACAATTGTATTCCTCAAAACCCATTAGGGATAAGGAGGATTTACCTCATCAAACTCATTAGAGTTAATAATAGGGTACAAGAAACCCTAGTCCAAAGACCCGAGTGGAAATGGCCTTTTTAGGTCTTTCCCTTTAGATGGGGTAGGCCGTAGCCAATGTAACCCAAATGCTCGCGGTTGACACCCAATTTTGTCCTGAATTTTTTAAAAATTATTAAATTATGATAATATTTTTATAATTAAGGTTTAATATGAAAATTAAATAAAATAATGATAATAAAAGAGGATCAATTGAAATTTTAAAGAATGTGCTAAATTTGCGAAATCCCTCCAATTTTAACCCACCCGTACAACCCATTTACTTTTTTAAATTTTTTTTTAATTAATTGCAAATTGAGGCCAAATCCGCTCACCCCCCTAAGCACTAGCCTATTTATGCAAATCACCTACATATATATATATATATATATATATATATATATATATATATATATATATATATATATATATATATATATATATATACCCCCGTATCCCAAAACCCTAGCACACACACTATTCATTCATCATCTTCACTCCCCTACAAAAAAAAATCAGATCTCCTTGCAAAATATACCCATCATGTACCCATTCCTTTTTCAACACACATAGAGAGATCTCTCCACACCCGTTACAATATTTCAGCCGAGACCATCCTTTCTCCTTTTAAAAAACACAGATCAGAAATAGGGAGTCACACCCACACAAAGGCCGATCAAAATAGAGAGAGAGAGAGAGATCGAAAAGGGGCAGACACACCATCGTTGAAGATCTAAAACAGAGGGGTGACGGGAGATCGGGAAAGGGGATTTCCAGTCCAAAACAGTGGCGAAACGCCACCACTACCGCCGGAGCTTTGACCGGAGATGGTTTTTTTTTGTTTTGCTCAAAAAATGGTTTAGGCTGTTCGTTGGCGTTGCTTATGGATTCTCTTTTGTTTCTTTGTTAATTCGTGATTGAAATAGAAAAGGGGAGTGGGGGAGTGGTAGCGACGCCACCAAATGGGCGTTGCTCCTCCGTCCGTTTACTCGATTTGTATGTTGTTGCCACTATTTTGTTTCACCGGAATTTGTTCTGGTTTACTCAATCTTCGATATTATTCCGTTGGTTCCCATGCTTCGAGCCATGCTCGTCCACTGTTGGTTTAGTGCATTGTTTTAATCGGGGTCTCAAAGATAGTTCTGTTCTTGGCTTTTGACAAGCCTTATGATACTTCTGTCTCTATATCTGTGATGACTCCTTGATCTGTTATTGCCTTATTGTGCCTATTGCTTTATCGAAATGGTACTGATGCTTTTCCTTAGGAGTTTATGCTGTTACCTTCGACTTTGTGGTGTTCGGTTGTTCATTGATCGGGACAATTCTATTGCTTACTAGAGATGTTACATTGGTTTAGACAGATACTACACTTGCTACATTATAGGCCTATGAAAAACATTGAATCTGAGGTTATGGACTGATATTGAACCGATACTACACAGGCCAATAAAAAAATACATATACACATATTAAGGCCTCGGGATTGATTTTGAACATGATACTATGCTTGAACGGTCCCGTCCCCGTGTCCCTAAAGAAAATAGGCGATGATAAATGTATGCACATTAACCTTAATGCGAAGCAAGTTGAATAGAGTAACGAAATTGGTACTCGGCATGGCAACACGACCGACCGGCATGTTTGCAACCGTACCAACATCCCGAGCCTCTACATGACACGCCGTACAAACCTGAGCCTAAATTTTGCAAAAACAAAATCTCTTTATTATTATTATTATTTTATTTTCATTAGCTATTACACTTTATTATCGTACTAATCCAATTTCATTTTCATATTTTTTGCGAGGTACATTTTGGTACGAACAATTTATGGACTAGTTTGGTTAACTTACAAATGGGAATATGCATTGACTTGGAATCATTTGGGATCGAAATCGAGCTCGAGCATTTAAGAAATAAAACTTAGAAATTTTAGAAAATTCAAGGCTCCCGCGAGTTGATCAATTTCCCGGGTTCTATCTTTAACTTTGCATTTCTTTCCTTAGATATTTATGCAAATAAATGTGTAAAATATTTTATTTATCAATAATTTGTGATTTTTTGTATATTGCTTTACTTTATGTTCATTATCTTTTATTGTGAAGTCGTTATTTAATTTATTGCAAATTAGGGCCATCTTAGCAAATGCGTGCAAGTATAATATATATTTTGCAAATAAGCTTTTTATTTAATTGATTATTATTATAATTATTATTATTATTATTACTATTATTCAAATAATTCTTTCGAAAGAAAAGCGCACTTGTAAATATTTGGAAACCTGTCGGAGTAACCGTATTTTACGGAATTTCGGGAACGCCTTAAAAACCTTCTTCCGAAATTAATAAAACCTCTTAATTAGAATCTCTGAAAGACCGTCCTTTTCCTAAAACGGAGTTTTTGCACGCATTTGCTTATTTGGTTCTCTGTTTTCCTTAAATTGGGTGGCGACTCCAAAAACTCCAAAAGAGTTACTCCATCCTGTTGATATTCCAGAATTTATCCTTTTCGTGGTAATTTTTGAGATTCAACAGCATGGCGACTCCGCTGGGGACAGTAAAGGTTTTGACCATAAAGGTTTCCAATTATTTGCAACTAGCATGATTAATTTATTTTGCTTTATTATATCTGTTTGTTTGTGTGCCACGAAAAGCATGTCACTACACTCTTATTTGCGCACATATAAATTGGCATTCCGTTCATACTTTCCCCACTCCTGGGAACCTCTTGCATTTTCACCCCAAATATCCGTGAGGTACGCTCATGCGTACCCACACTTTCATCCATTAAAGAACCCTATGAAGAGTTGGTATACCGGCGGTTGTCGTGGGAGTAATTCGACTGCGAGGCCGCTTGCCACTCACCTGTTAGCCTCATACGTTAACCCACTCTTGGACGGAGCTTTAGGAGCATGCATGCATTTACACCTTAGTCTGGACCCGGTCCTTGGTACCGCCTCCATAGCTAGGAAACTGCCCCTTACGTCAACGGGTTTTTGAAACCCAACGACACCACATATTATGTGCTATGTGATACCGAATCCTCAGTCCTAACCATGTTTTGAGCAATCCTCACTCCGCTGGGGACAGTAAAGGTTTTGACCATAAAGATTTCCAATTATTTGCAACTAGCATGCTTAATTTATTTTGCTTTATTATATCTGTTTGTTTGTGTGCCACGAAAAGCATGTCACTACACTCTTATTTGTGCACATATAAATTGGCATTCCGTTCATACTTTCCCCACTCCTGGGAACCTCTTGCATTTTCACCCCAAATATCCGTGAGGTACGCTCATGCGTACCCACACTTTCATCCATTAAAGAACCCTATGAAGAGTTGGTATACCGGCGGTTGTCGTGGGAGTAATTCGACTGCGAGGCCGCTTGCCACTCACCTGTTAGCCTCAACCGTTAACCCACTCTTGGACGGAGCTTTAGGAGCATGCATGCATTTACACCTTAGTCTGGACCCGGTCCTTGGTACCGCCTCCATAGCTAGGAAACTGCCCCTTACGTCAACGGGTTTTTGAAACCCAACGACACCACATATTATGTGCTATGTGATACCGAATCCTCAGTCCTAACCATGTTTTGAGCAATATCAGATTTAGAATTTGTCTCCTATGTTGTCTTTTAGGTTAGAGAATGGAAGAATTTAGCAGAATCCAGGTGGTCATAGCAGTCCACAGAATTTGACATCATAGTCCAGAATTTTGTGAACAAGACAGAATTGTAGTCCAGGGAAAGTTAGGCAGATTTGATTGGTTTGTGTTTGTGAGATGGTATGGTGTAGTGAGATCTAAGAGGCGAAGCCCCTGGTGTCTTTAAAAGATCAGTGGGGTCCCTCTCGTGAATGGCTTTGCGTGTGTGCAGGCCCATGTTGACTAATCAGCTGAAAATTCTTATGGAATGAAGTATGCTTGTCGCATACTAGGAGAGTGAAGCTCATATGTCTATAAACGACCAATGGGGTCCCTCCTTGAAGACCAGTGCGGTCTTGGCTACCTAGGAAACTGAGAGGCTTGATCAAAGCCGAGGACCAGTGAGGAGCCCTATGAACAAGGTCTGTGAGCCTTGCATAACCTAGGAAGCTGAGAGGCTTGTCCAAAGCCAAGGACCAGTGATGTTTTATTTGTAAAAGATCAATTGAAACCTTTTATGATTTGCAGTCTGGCATTGTGAAGGCAGTTGGAAATCTCACCCCTGGATATTGTAAAATAATTGGTTGTTATGATTGGAAGAGTGTGGATGTTTGAAAAAGATATGGAGGATTATTTCAGGCTTTAGGCATTTGAGTTTTAGAATTTTGTGCAGATGTTGGGAAGAACACGACATGTGTTGAAATTTCAAGTTGATACCAACTTTTGAAAGATAGTTGGAATAATGGAATTGCAGTGTCAAGACGGAGAGATGATTGTTATCGATTACTGTTATTATTTATTGCTTATTCTAAATTTGAATTGCTCAGAACTGGCATGAACTATTTTTCGTTACCACTTGTTTGCACGTTTAGGCTTACCTCTAGCACAAAGAGGTACCTTACAGGGTAGGACGCGTTTGCATATTTAATTACGCTCAACTACTTATGATTGTCACATGTTAATTGACTGCCTTGCTTTATTCGCTCAAAATGCGTTAAATACTAGGTGTTGCTGGCTTCTGTGCAATCTTATGGATGACATGCAAATTTACATAGTTACCCTTTGAGGTTTCTTTGTTTTGTTTATTTCTCTAGCAAAAGTTTGATTTGTAAGGTGGTTGACCATGCAAATCACACAAGATTCAAGATCTGATTGATGGTAGACATTGTAGCTCGTGAACGATACAGTACCAGAAGCTAATGGCATTGTTTGAAAGAACTTGGCGATTGAACTTAGTAGCATTATTTTCAATTTTAATTCAGATTGAGGCCCTGAATTGCATTGTACCTTAAAAGCTTATGTTAATCTAAATCAACTCATTTTGAATTTATGAAAGTTGAAATAAAATGCATCACATCCTTATTATATTATTTACGCTTGCATTTATACTTGTTTATGTTTCAAAATTAAAATTGATAAACTTGCCAAAGCTTTGCTTGTGACGTATGGCAAAGCAACTGAAATGTTAGAAAACGGCGCACTGAAAAGTTTGTCTGCGCTCTTTGGATATCGCACTATCTGTTAGAACTTCAACTGGGGCAGCTTTTATTTGTTGGTATATGGTGTTGAAGTAGTGCTGCAGAACTACGCACGGTCTGATTCCCAAGGAGGGATACGTAGGCTCCCCCATCGGGCTCGATTAGCATTTAAATTTTCATTTTTCTCCAAGAAGGACAACTGGGGCAATTTTTGCAAAACGAGTTGGAGATGCAAAAGATAATAACTGGAGCAGAATTTTGCAAGAAGCGGTGTTGGTTATTAAAGATGTGTTGACAAGAACTCTGTAATTGATTAAGCAAACAGTGCAAAGTCTAAGCCAAAAGACGTTCAATTTGTTTTAAAGTATGTTACAAGTTTAAATTAAGGGAAAATTTTCAAAATGCATCTTTGACTTCATTTGCATGCGCATTAAAATATTTTATCTTGCCTCTATTTTTCGAAAATCTATGCGATTTGAGTTCATGAGCCAAGTTTCTGAAAGAAATTCGCAAATCAAAGTCCAATGAAGACGAGGAAGCAGCAGAAGCAGCAAGATCAGGATGAAGTCTGCACAAATTAAACGCTTCCTCCTCCCTCTCCAAAGCTAACAAATTTTTCTTTGAGAGCAGGAACATGAAAGCTTGCAATGAAAGGATCATTCACACTATGGATGAACAATTATTTGAACACGCATCCAAAGTTTCCTTGCAAATTGCGTCGCATTGCCTTTTTCACGACTTAAAGCATTATGCTTTGTCATGAGTTATTGCCGAACAGGCAGCATTTCTACCTCTATGACTTTCATTCCTAATAGGCGACAAAGCCGAAGCTTGTTTTGTGTTTTCAAAACTAAGCCAAATAAGGCATCGATGTGTTTCATGCTATAATCCGTACAAGGCCATCCTTGCCGGATTGTCTCGCCAATTGGCCATCGCACAGACTACATTTCCGCACTACTTTGCTTTGCACTTACTTTGAATTATGCCTTCGCACCTGCTTTAAAATTGATGCCTTGCTTTACGTTTTTCAAGTTGACCATCGGCTACGAGGATTCCCTTTGTTGGACTATCTTGCCTATTGATTTGCCAAATGGCTCTTACATTGCTCTACATTCCCGCACTGTTTTTCTTTGCACTTGCTTTAAATTATGTCGTCGCACTTGCTTTAAAATTGATGTCTTGCTTTATGTTTTTCAGGTTGACCACCAAGCGGGGCTTCTCTCTTGTTGGACTTTCACGCCTATTGACTCGCTAAATCGCTTTTGCGTTGCTTTACATTTCACGCTAAATTGCCTTGCACTTGCTTTCAATTATGATTTTGCACTTGCTTTATATTATGAACCGCTTTACTTTAGCTTAACAGGTCAACCCCGAGACCCTCCTTGCTATGTGCCGGACCGGATTGCCAGCTGATTTGTCGACAATCAACCCCAAGACCCTTCTTGCTGCGTGCCCGACCGGCTTGTCAGTTTATTTGTCAAGATGTTCGAATTGCCTTGCACTTGCTTTCAATTATGATTTTGCACTTGCTTTATATTATGAACCGCTTTACCTTTAGCTTTACAGGTTAACAGGTCAGCCTCGAGACCCTCCTTGCTTTGTGCCGGACCGGATTGCCAGCTGATTTGTCTACAATCAACCCCAAGACCCTCCTTGCTGCGTGCTTGACCGGCTCGCCAGTTGATTTGTCAAGATTGTTCAAATTGCTTCGCACTTGCTTTAAATTATGCCTTCGCATTTTCTTTGTATTACGTCTTGTTTTACTTTTCAGGTTGACAGGTCAGTCTCGAGACCCTCCTTGCTTCGTGCCGGACCGGTTCGCCAGCTGATTTGTTCGACAATCAACCCCAAGACCCTCCTAGCTTCATGCCCGACCGGCTTGCCAGTTGATTTGTCAAGATTGTTGAAAATACTTTGCACTATGCCATCGCATTTGCTTTATTGCTTCGCCAGTGGATGGGAAGACAATTTGTCAAAGATATTGCAGCTTGCACTTACAAATTACGTCATGCCTACCGTAAGCAATCGGGGGCCTTATTATGAGTCTATCGTGAGCAAGCGAAGACTTCATTAGCATTGAAGCCTACCACAAGCAATTGGAGGCATTATTATGAAGCCTATCATAGACAAGTGAAGGCTCTTTTGTTATTGATCCTACCGTAAGCAATCGGGGGTCTTATTATCAAGTCTATCGTGAGCAAGAGAAGACATCATTATCATTTGAAGCTTACCATAAGCAATTGGAGGCATTATATTGAAGCCTATCATAGACAATCAAAGGGCGCTATTGTTATGGACCCATTGTAGGCTCGATCATGATTTATGGCCGAAAGACGGCATTTCTATCTCTTATAATTCTTGTAAATTTTAAGCATATCCGTTTCATTTCTATTTCTTTTTAAGAGAGCACTTACTAAAATTTCATTGTTGTGATTTGCAGATATTGCTACATTTGGAGAAGTACCTGCTTTAATGAGCTTTGTGTCTTTTGCTTTACTTTAATTTTTTTTGTTTAGTTCATCTTGTAGATGAATATTTCGGGTCCTTCCACCCACAAATAGGATATCTCAGGTCCTTCCACCCACAAATAGGATATTTCGGATCCTTCCACCCACAAATAGGATATTTCGGGTCCTTCCACCCACAAATAGTATATCTCGGGTCCTTCCACCCACAAATAGGATATCTCAGGTCCTTCCACCCAAAAATAGGATATTTCGGGTTCTTCCGCCCACAAATAGGATATCTCGGGTTTCTCCACCCACAAATAGGATATGCAATTTTCTTTCAAGTAGATGATAGCGAAAGACAAGTCGGCTGAAGCACCGGTTTCGGAGTGTTTCGCGATGTCGGTTGTCTTGCAATATTGGCATGTTATATTTGAAGTAGATTGATAGTCTAAGACAAGTCGGCTGAAGTACCACTTTCGGAGTGCTTCGCGATGTCGGTTGTCTTGCAATATTGGCATGTTACATTTAAAGTAGATGATAAAGATAGACAAGTCGACTTGAGACATTATGCCTCGTTGGTCGACATATCCTATGAAAGCCTTGCATTCTACAATTTATTCCCGCTTTACTTATTGTCCTACTTTACTGTTTCAGAATAATGATCAGCCTAGAGGTTCTCCGGGCGAAGTACCTTGTCAGTTGATCGGAGGAAGAACTTATCAATGATACCGCAGCCCGCATTTACAATTTTATGTTATCACTTTATCTATTTCTTATTCCAATTATTACAGTTTATTAGCAGTTGCACGCTTACCGTTTGTTGAGATTATTACAGGATTTTTAGCAGCACCGCAACAGCATTTGGAGCATAACATGGAACTTTTCTTAGCAGTGAACCGAGGCAATCATTGATATGAGCTAGACTCGTCAACGAAGACCTGAAGAACCGCACCCGCATAAGTCATCAACCCTAGAGGTAAGTCTCTTGTTAACCTTGAGTCTGAGGTTTGAGATAAAAGACAAGATGGCTCGGTTATCGAGATGCAGTGGAAGTTATGTCCCTGTAAACCCCTCTTTATGGGTGTGTCGTCGACCACATTTTCATAACTTCGGTGACTAGAAGACTCTTTTCCCGCGCTTGAGTAGTCGTTACTATCTCGTCTTTGATTTTCAAATCGCGTCGAACTACATATGGCCTGATTCTCTTTTAGCCCGAGATATATAGGCAACTCAGAAACCGGAGCTCGGCCATGTCTATAAGCCTCGCATTTTGTTCCTAGGAATCAGATTCTTGGCTTTACCGTGACAAATTGGGTTTCACGTCAACTTTCTTTACCCTGAAAACTCTTTCATCATTTTCGGGTAAAGAGAGGCAGCTGTTGACACCCAATTTTGTCCCGAATTTTTTAAAAATTATTAAATTATGGTAATATTTTTATAATTGAGGTTTAATTTGAAAATTAAATAAAATAATGATAATAAAAGAGGATCAATTGAAATTTCAAAGAATGTGCTAAATTTGCAAAATTCCTCCAATTTTAACCCACCCGTACAACCCATTTACTTTTTTTAAAAAAATTTAATTAATTGTAAATTGAGGCCAAATCCGCTTACCCCCCTAAGCACTAGCCTATTTGTGCAAATCACCTACATATATATATATATACCCTTATCCCAAAACCCTAGCACACACACTATTCATTCATCATCTTCACTCCTCCTACAAAAAAAAAAAAAAAAAAAAAATCAGATCTCGTTGCAAAATATACCCATCATATATCCATTCCTTTTTCAACACACATAGAGTGATCTCTCCACACCCATTACATTATTTCAGCCGAGACCATCCATTCTCCTTTTAAAAAACACAGATCAGAAATAGGGAGTCACACCCACACAAAGGCCGATCGAAATAGAGAGAGAGAGAGAGGGATCGAAAAGGGGCAAGACACACAATCGTTGAAGATCTGAAACAGAGGGGTGACGGGAGATCGGGAAAGGGGATTTCCAGTCCAAAACAGTGGCGAAACGCCACCACTACCGCTGGAGCTTTGACCGGAGATGGTTTTTTTTTTGGTTCAAAAAATGGTTTGGGCTGTTCGTTGGCATTGCTTATGGATTCTCTTTTGTTTCTTTGTTAATTCGTGACTGGAATAGAAAAGGGGAGTGGGGGAGTGGTAGCGACGCCACCAAATCGGCGTTGCTCCTCCGTCCGTTTACTCGATTTGTATGTTGGTTCCACTATTTCGTTTCACTGGAATTTGTTCTGGTTTACTCGGTCTTCGCTGTTGTTCCGTTGGTTCCCACGCTTCGAGCCATGCTCGTCCACTGTTGGTTTAGTGCATTGTTTTAATCGGGGTCTCAAAGCTAGTTCTGTTCTTGTCTTTTGACAAGCCTTATGATACTTCTGTCTCTATATCTGTGATGACTCCTTGATCTGTTATTGCCTTATTGTGCCTATTGCTTTATTGAAATGGTACTGATGCTTTTCCTTAGGAGTTTATGCAGTTACCTTCGACTTTGTGGTGTTCGGTTGTTCATTGATCGGGACAATTCTATTGCTTACTGGAGATGTTACATTGGTTTAGACAGATACTACACTTGCTACATTGTAGGCCTATGAAAAACATTGAATCTGAGGTTATGGACTGATATTGAACCGATACTACACAGGCCAATAAAAAAATACATATACACGTATTGAGGCCTCGGGAATGATTTTGAACATGATACTATGCCTGAACGGTCCCGTCCCCGTGTCCCTAAAGATAATAGGTGATGATGAATGTATGCACATGCACTTTAATGCGAAGCAAGTTGAATAGAGTAACGGAATTGGTACTTGGCATGGCAACACGACCGGTCAGCGTGTTTGCAACCGTACCAACATTCCGAGCCTCTACATGACACGCCGTACAAACCTGAGCCTAAATTTTGCAAAAACAAGACCTCCTTACTGTTATTATTATTAATATTATATATTTTATTATTACTATTATTATTATTACTTTATTACTTTATTATTATTATTATTTTATTTTCATTAGCTATTACACTTTATTATCGTACTAATCCAATTTCATTTTCATATTTTTTGCGAGGTACATTTTGGTACGAACAATTTGTGGACTAGTTTGGTTAACTTACAAATGGAAATATGCATTGACTTGGAGTCATTTGGGATCGAAATCGGGCTCGAGTATTCAAGAAATAAGACATAGGAATTTTAGAAAATTCAAGGCTCCCGCGAGTTAATCAATTTCCCGGGTTCTATCTTTAACTTTGCATTTCTTTCCTTAGATATTTATGCAAATAAATGTGTAAAATATTTTATTTATCAATAATTTGTGATTGTTTGTATATTTCTTTACTTTATGTTCATTGTCTTTTATTGTGAAGTCGTTATTTAATTTATTGCAAATTAGGGTCATCTTAGCAAATGCGTGCAAGTAAAATATATATTTTGAAAATAAGCTTTTTATTATTATTATTATCATTATTATTATTATTATTATTATTATTATTATTATTATTATTATTATTGTTATTATTATTATTATTATTATTATTATTATTATTATTATTACTATTATTCAAATAATTCTTTCGAAAGAAAAGCGCACTTGTACATATTTGGAAACCTGCCGGATTAACCGTATTTTACGGAATTTCGGAAATGCCTTAAAAACCTTCTTCCGATATTAATAAAACCTCTTACTTAGAATCTCTGAAAGACCGTCCTTTTCCTAAACTGGAGTTTTTGCACGCATTTGCTTATTTGGTTCCCTGTTTTTCTTAAATTTGGTGGCGACTCCAAAAACTCCAAAAGAGTTAGTCCATCCTGTTGATATTCCGGAATTTATCCTTTTCGGGGTAATTTTTGGGGTTTAACACTCGCTAGTTTCCATTAATCTACACCTTCAACCCCTTTAGAGTGATGAAAGCAAAGTAGGGTTAGGTTCAAGTACGACCGTGCCTCAAACCCTAGTTAAGAAAAGTACGAAAGAGAACTAGATTCACCTTAACCCATAGATTTTATAAGATTAAAAACAAGTTTTAAGTTAAAATAATCAAGTCATCATGAATCAACCCCTAGTATGAGTTTAGCTACTCATACTAGGGTCTAACACAAACATGGTAAGAGATGTAACGACAAGAATCATGTAAAGGAATAGATTAGGAAATGAAATCCTTACAAAATATTCAAGTTAGAACCCTTCCTTAGCCTCCAAGAATATTCAAAAAGTGTAAAAAGTATATTCGAAGCTGAAAAGGGTATGTTTTCCTCGGGGGCATAACAACCTATTCATATGCATGGATTTGAAAACTAGACTACTAATTACAAGTTTTTCATGTTGCCCTGTTTTATATGAGACCGCATGTTATTCGGCGGGCCGCCTATCAAAGTGCGTGGCCGCCAAAGACAAGTGTAACTCTTCTTTTTGCTTGTTCTGCGGTGCACGTCCGGCAGAGTCGCAATCCAAGCGGCGGACAACTTCAACATTCCGCATATTTTTTGAACTCTCTGTGAGTTCCGGCGGAGCCGCATCTTCTTCTGCTGAGCCGCTGAGTGCTTTCCGCAATTCATCCGGCGGTCCGCTTCTTTGCTTCAATGGAATATGTTGAACTCTTGAACTCTCTCCCCCTTCGTTGGATAGCTTCTTCTCTTCAGCTGGCGATTCAGCGAGGCACCGATCCTGTTGCTGCCCTATCTCCCTGTTCTTCAAATGTAGACAAAGTGTACTTGTTTTTTGCTCTTTTCTCCTTTCTTTTGGCTTTGTACACTAATTCTCTTTGATACCCTGAAACATGGAGATAAAAATAAAATTTACTCAAATAACAAAGCTTTAGGACATGAAAGGCAGTCTAAAAGAGTTGCAAATACGCGCAAAATACCAACATATCAACTCCCCCAAACTTAAGATTTTGCATGTTCTCAAGCAACATTAAGAACTATCTTATAATTCACAAATTTAACACCGGGATTGAGTTCAACAATGAGATTAGACAAGAAGAAGTTTATGACTTTGGTTGGTACCAACATTTAGTTTTACACATGAGAATCCAACAAATCAACCACAAGCGCCAAAGTTACAACTATATCTAGTAGAGCTTCTAGTGGTAACTAAAGCATGTGTAGCACAATTACTCTCTCAACTCACCTAAGGCTCTCTTTAGTTGCATCTTCATGTCTTAAGTCCCCTAATGCTTTCACCGCAAGAATGGGTCGCTATCTCTCAATATAATTCAAACAAAAGGGTCCCTCAAGTCTAACCTTTCGCACTCACAAATGAATGCAAGTTATGCACATGCAATGTCATAAGCTTGACTATAATGTCACTTGTCATTTCTTTCATGTCAATTAGTGAAGGATCACATACGGCTTCTAAGTTTGTAATGTAGGCTTTTGGAAATAGGTAGGGTATGATTTAAATAAAAAGTGATTAATCTCCCTCCTTGGGCACTACATTATCTTTTTCATCCATTTCATTTTGAGATTTTATTTTCAAATTAGCTCTTATTCCCAATTTTCACTCTTGATTTTGCTTTGTGGCTCTTATTCTTCTTTTTTCTTTTCTTTTCTATATTTTTATTTTTTGTCTTGTCCTTTTTATTTTGCTATTTTTGTGATTTTTCTTGCTTTTTTCTTTTTCTCTTTTGCAACTTTTCTATACAATCTTTTTTTTAGAAGAGCTACTTAGCTTTCACTCCCTTGCTCCCCTTCCCCAAACTTACAGTTTAGTCTAAGTTGCACACCTTTTAATGCCTCAAGGAGATAGGGCCAAGAAATGATTAGTGCTATCAAGCACTTAGAATTGGTTCGGGCTAGTTATGTGACTATCAAAAGAAGGATATTAAGTCTCAAAGTTGGCTAACTATGGATTAACTTCATTTGATAGGCTTGAAAGGCTCAAACGGGTCAAAGAAATGCCTATTATCCTATCCAATCACCAATTTGAAACTCATTTTGTTTCTAAGGACACATAAACCAAGTTCTAACAAGCATATGCAATTAACAAGCTTAATCAAAGACTCACCTCACTAGCACAAGGGACAAGAACATGAACATCAACTTTCTCAAGCACTTAAGACAAGAATTTAGCCTATACTACACATGCATAGAGTCATTAAAAGAACGTAAAGGTTATAGGTACAACTCTCAACAAACAATCCACTAAACTTTCTCATGTGAGCTCCTAACATATTGGTATCAAACAAGTCACAAAACAAGGACGAAATGACGCTTCTATGATTAAGTCCTAAAAAGTGACCGTTCAAAAGAATTGCATTCTTGGAAAAGAACTGAGTCAAAGAAAAACCAAGAAGGTTATTTACTACTTCAAAACTATTTGCACAAATGGTATTAACAATGGAAGTAGTTGTTGTTTCGGGCCCAAGTGAAAGTAAGTTTCACAAGGGTTGCCTACGTAAGTTTCACAACAAGTGTGAATCAAAGGAGAGGAGACAACATACCAAGCGTAGTTCATGGAAGTACCCATAGCATATTTTTAGGATTTTTCGAGTTTTTTTTTTTTTTTTATTTTTTTCACTTTTTCAATGTTTTTGGTTTTTTATTTTCATCAAATAAAGACAATTACACTAGGAATTTAAAAACAAGAATTTAAAAATAAGAAATTAAAAACATCCTAGATTGAAATACTAAATTAAACATCAACATAAAGATAGTTTAGGACATTCATCAAAATAATACCCCATCCCCAACATGAAAAGTTGCTATGTCCTAAAGCAACTAATCAAAAACAAAATACTTTAGTTTATGGGGTCAGTCAAAAAGGAAGAGAAGAACTCCTTATTCATGTCGGGCAATTCCTTTGCCCTTGCCCTCCACATGTTTCTTTGGGGCTTGTACTCTTATTTGTCGTCTTGCCTCTCTAGCTCTCATTGCCTCCTCTTATTCTTCATTGGACGGTTCGGATGGACTTCGCCGTTCTTTCCCAACTTAAATCAAAAGGGTTGTATCACATCGAGATGTCGATTCATTTTCCGCCCCCAATGAGATAGGGAATTTGTAACCCCCCCTATTTAGACTTTTGGGCCCTTCATCTTTCTGAATCGAGACCCAGCCCCGCTTGCGTCGTTCCAACAATGAGGCTTGCTTAACCCTCTGCACTTGTTCTTCTTCATCAAAGTCCTTGTCTCTCATCATCTCCAGACTTTTCAGCATCCCTTCCTCGTCTTCTCCTTGTTTTTTCTAACTTGTGTGTTTTGTGGCTTTGGAAGATTCTGGCTTCTCTTGCTTTTGATTTCTCTCACTCCATAGCACATTAAGTGCCTTGCTCATATCAGCCTATGTTGCAACAAACAACTAAACTGCTTTCTTCATTTGATAATGTCCTTGGTATTTGCTTTTATGGCTTCCCTAAGCTGATCAAATTGTGTAGGCGTGGCTCTTTGTGATGATGGAAGAGGTGGTTTCCCTTGAGGAAGCTGTGACAGACACTTCGTGAACTCTTCTATCTATCTTTCCATATGTACAAGCTCCTTGGTCAGCCCTGTTATTGCAACATCTGCCCTTCTAGTAGTGTTTGCATTTGGTGCTCTAGAGGTGGATGGCATGTTTGTTTGTGTGGGTGTTGCTTGGTTATGAGAAGCTAGTGTAGGATAGATTTGGTTGTTTTCATCCTCAACTGCATACAACTCAAAGCCTCTTGCAGCAAAGGGATAATCATCACCCCCCCCCCAAAGTATCACATCCCTGCTTTATCAAATATTCGGTCAGGGTGTTGGCATAAGGTAGATTCCCACCACTAGATCTAGAAGTCTCTAGCATCACTCTCATCATGTCAGCTCCCAAGTTGATCCTTATCCCAGTCATAAGGAAACCAATCAGAATTGCTCTTCTCGAGGTGACTATGTGGTTTTCTCTTGATGGAAGGATTCTTGAGCTGGAAATTGAGTTCCAACCCTTGGCCTCAAAGTTGAGATCCTGGGCTGTAATTAGCACACCCACTCTACTCCAGGCTGGCTTCTTTTCTCGGCCAATAAGAAGAACAAGCCATTTCATTCGTGCTTTCTAACTCATTGCTAGCTTAGCTATGTAATCTGTTGGAGTGAAGTAGGAAAGGTTAAATATTAGATTCAGAGCCCTTGCAGAAACTTCCATTGCTTTTCCCCTGCACTCTACCACGCGGTATGGCTTTGGTTGTTCACTCAACGCGGCATAGAATTTCATTATCAATTCCACATCAGCTGCACTCAATCTTCTTTTGAATATCTCAATCCACCCAGTCTCAAGGAATGCTTTGTAGAAAGCTAGGCTGAATTCCTCTATTCTGTTTATTAAAACTATTCGTTCACATATGAGCACTTCATGCTCTTCATCATTGCTAATGTTCATTTCGAATGATTTATTGACAGAAAAATCATTGTCAGAAAAATCATTCTTAGAGGAAATGTTTGGTTGGGGAGCATCCTCTCTTTCTCTTTTCATTGATACCTGATGCTTTTCCATTTTCAGTACCTAAACAAGATCAACTCCATGCAAAAGGTAAGCACAAAAACTAGCTACACTATTCAACTCCTATACTAAACAAGGATTAAGCTAAACTATTCCACATGAAGTCTAAAAAAGAAGTGAAACATTCATGGAGTTCAGAAATTTTTTCAGGTGGGCAAACGATTCAGCGGCCTGCAGAAAATCATGCGGCTAGAACAGATAGCTATTGGCGGCCGCAGAAAGTCTTGCTGACTTGAATCGGTGGGGCACCGATTGAGGTGCAAGAGGCAAGCCTCCTCCGCCCTTTTTTAAACAATCTGTTAGCACCGGCGGGATCACAAATGGAACTGCAGTCCCGTCGACTGCTTTCCACACTTAAAATTGCGACATCAATCCTCATCGGCGACTGGCCGAATCATTAGCCAAATTTGGCTCCAGTGCACGGATCCCAAGATATTCCATTCTCACATCCTTTAACACCCCCAAACACACTCCTAAGTGGTCTTTTCAAATTCTCACAATGTTCAAACTCTTTCACAAGAACGAGACCATATTTCCAACCAATTTTCAATGAAAATTCAACAAAGAATTATACCAAGTTCAAATCTTTTCAAAATGTCAAGCATAACAAGGTATGTACAAGGTTCTTTTTTGAGTTCATTTGGTATATTTATCTTTTACTCTCTTCGTCTACCCCTTTCTTTACTCAATAACAAATCTAAGCAATATCACACACCATAGAGCTTAAAATTCATAAGATAGTGTTAAGAACAAACCCTAAAACTAAGGTACTAAGATTTTCCTAAGTTCATGTTAAAAAACATGATACTCACTAAACCCCACCCTCGACATAATATTTTAACCAGCCCCATGCTTAAAGTAATAAGAAATTATTCGGGGTCAATTCTTACAGGAAATATATTTGAAAAACGAGAACAGGTCGAAGGGGTGGTAAAGGATTGGAAAAATCTTGTGTGCTTGAGTGAATCAAATTGTTGGTTGTGCTTGTGGTTGTGCTTGGTCGAAATAGTGATTTCCGATGGGTGGGTGAAAGTTTTTCACGGTTGGAGTCCAAACAGTAAAAAAAAAACCTACTTGGTACCTTTTATAGTCGGTTAACCCGACTTGGCCGATAGAAGTTGCGGGTCGTCGCTTGTTCGGTAGGTCGCCGAAGTTTCGGCACTGTGGACGCAAGTCCCATTTTTATTGCAAAAGTGGGTGGACCGCAAGGTATTCTACAGAGTTGGATTGGCGTCGCGCCGATTTACCGGCTGGACACCTTTCCACTCCACATAAAAAATTTCCTTTCTGCTTGGTTCGGCGGCCCGCATCAATTTTGGCAGGCTGCATTCTTTTTCACACCTTGCATTGTGCCTGCACTAACACCACTTAACCGAGATCAAATGCAACTATCAAAGAACTTCATGTGAAATTACACTAACTAGAACACTAAAATTAAAAATGCTAAAAGTAAAACTTGGGTTGCCTCCCAAGGAGCGCTTGATTTAACGTCGCGACACGATGGTGTTACTTCATTCCATCAAGGGTCCAAGAGATAGATGCAAGCAACATCTCTAGGTTTGACTTCATATCCCAAGTAGTGCTTTACCCTTTGGCCATTCACTCGGAAAGTTTTGAAACTTCCCTTCTCTTGCAACTCGACCCATCCATATGGCGATGTGTCCACCACCTTGTAAGGTCCACTATATTTAGACTTCAATTTCATGCCTTAGAATCTCTACATCCACATCATTTTCCTCACCTTGATTCAACTCTTCCCCCATTGTTTTGCTCATGATCTTGCACCTCTAGTTCCACACCATCATCCTTTGCCTTAGGATCATCCTATGTTTTTCCACTCCGGGTCATGATTGCCATCACATGATCTTTCTTATTCTTCTTAAGAATCACTACCGTATCACTTGGTAGTGCTCCTTGAGGTCTTTGGTCAACTTGGTGAGATAGGCTACTCATTTGAGATTCAAGAGCCTTGATGGAAATGTTATGAGATGTGGCCATTTGCTTTATATCTTTCATATCAATGGAGTAACTTTCTTGATTCTTGAGAACTTCTCTCATCTTCTCTTCCAACTTGGATTGGCTCTTCCTTTCATTCTCACTTTATTTGTATGGAGCTCTTGGTACATAACCTTTAGAGGCACCAACTCCTCTCCCATCTTGGTTGTTACTCCAATTTTGTCTTCCTCTATTCTGCTTCTATTGGCCTTGTTGATATGGCCTTTGATAGCCACTTTGATAATTAGCGACATAGTTGGCTTCTTCCTCACCATGGACATTGAAACTTCATTTCGGAAAATAGTTTCTTGTTCACGTTGGAGAAGAGTAAGAGGTGCTCCTCTTGGGGTTGAATAATCCACCGAAGCGACTTGGTGACCGGCATTTATAACTTGGAGGTTTTCCACTTTGCTCACTTAATTCTCATTGTCTATTTTTACACCCCTAAGAAGCTCAATATTGGTAAGAATCCGAGCCATTTGTTCTTCTTAGTTTTCAAACCTCTTCATCATCATTGGATTCATTCCTCAATCATAACTTGGATTTTGGGCCCTAAATTGCCAATATTGGGATTGTTTGGCGACTTTGTTGAGAATTTTCTTGACTTCTTGATAAGTCTTATCCAAGATATTTGTCGCACCCCACTTTTTCTACCTCCTCCGGACCGCGCGCTCGAAGAAAAAGTAAGTGGTTTCCGACTTGGGATAACTCATTTGGAGTTAGAGTTTTGGAGTCGCCACCTAATAAATTTCCTAGGCGTATTAGGTCACCTAAAAGCATTTCTAAGTCAATTTAAAGAAATAACTCCGGGTTGGTCTACTAATCAGAGATTCGGGTAAGTGTTTGAAATAACCTAGAAAGAAGGGGTTAGGCACCTCCTAAGTTCTACTAAATGTGGTTCCCGACTGATTTCTATAATTGGGTTTAACCATTAAGCTAAAAGGATAAAAGTTAAATAATTAAAGAGATGAAATGAGAAATAAGTAAAAATATATATTAAGAAGGCAATTTGAGTAGTTTTGCAAAGATAAGTTTAAATAGCAGTAATATTGGACATATATCAACACATTGCAAAAATTAGACTAAGATGGCTAATTAACCAATTTAAATTGCGAACCCTAGGTTTATTTAACCTATTCGGATCAGAACACAAGTTTTACCGGAGAAGATAGTTTCAGGATCCACTATCGTATATAGCTTGGGTACTTTCTATCATATCCGTGGGACTTAATATATCCTTAACCCCCATACACTTTTTAAGTATTTAACTAGAGCATCTTCTAATATTTTAAAATGTTTTAAAAAGGTTTTGCTAACGTCCCCAACTTAAAATCCCGGAGGATTGTGGGACACTACTAAATTAAAAATATCTAGACACCCTAAATATGTTTGGTGCTCCATAGCTAGACTCCAACTAGGCGTCAAAATGATATACGGTCATGCGGAGCAAACAAAACAAAAATTGTAACAAGTAAAACAATTTTCAAAAGGTTTTAAAAGAATAAGCCTTCAAAAGTAATAGAAGTGATAGAAGTTAACAACTTTCAAGCTATGTTACGTTTCAAGACTTCATATTTTTAAAAATATGCTAGCTTTAAAATTAAGTCGCATTTGAAGCCTTTCAGAAAATCATTCGCAGCTTTCCAGATACAATTACTTTACAAAAATTGTCAACTTTGTAACAAACCTTCAAATTTTGACTTGCAAATACAGTCCAGTTTCAGAACTGTTTTACAAGGATCTATTATCTTAAAAGAGAGAGTCATACGATGCCATTTAAAAATATTAAATTAAAATGGAGTAGTACGTAATAAATTCTGTAAGCATGACTACTTTTCTTTAGCACAATAATTTAAGATACTTATCAAGATATATACTTTATAAGCATAAAACTTAGCTAAGTGATATAGCCCCCACAACAACATGATTATGTATTCAAGAAATATTCATATATTAGGCCAACTGTCAAATAAAATTAAAAAATACTACAATCAAATTGAGTCATAATTCAAGACTAAAAGAGAAACACACCTTTCAAGATTCAAAGAAAAACAGTGATACTTTGTCACTTACCAATCACAAAATTCTGTTTGATGTTGTTATAATTTTCGGAATTTGCAGAGTTGTCTTCGAACAAATTTAAATTGTACAAAATGCTTTGACATAAGAATGAGGTCTTAGGCTATGAGAATTGGGTTCTGAGGGATGAGAGATGGGAAAGGTATGATAGATGAGAGGAATAGAGAAAAACTTATGTAGAGAAGGGATATAGAGGTGTCTTGATAAGAGAGAAATTGTGTGTTCTCCTTGGTGAGAATTGAGTTGAATTTATAGTACAAGAATAGGGTACTAAGAATGATAGAAAATATTGATTGAATGATTTGTGAGGATCTTTGATTTTGAGTGATTTTGGGGAGAGAAATTGGACGGAGAGATTTGAGGGAAGATATGGAATGATTTGAGGACTATGTATCTAGCATCAAAAGAAAGACAAATACGTTGGGCCTTTGTCCAAATTTGAAGGAGATTTTGGGAGGTGATTATGGAGAGATTAGGGGGATAGTGAGGGGATTGAGGATTTGGGAGAGAGATTGAGGGGATTGTGGAAATATTGGAGATGATTCTTAATTTTTGAATTCTTTTCCAAAAATGGGGAGAGAAGAGAGTATTTAGAGGAATTGGAGTGATGTTGGAGATATGATGGAGTAATTTAGGGATAGAAGAGAAGATTGGAGAGATGGGACATAGTATGAGATACATATGAATTTAATAAAAATGTATTTGGACTTCCGCTTGTCTAGGTTCAGAAAGTTGAGAGGCTAAACATTGAAAATATTGTGGAATTTATGAAAGATTTGGAAGGATTTGAATTCAAATTAATTTAATTCAAAAGAATGTGGCAAATAGTAAATCAAATAAAATAGAAGGAGTATTTCTTTATCGGACCTATATTTAACTAAAAGTGCATAATAATAATAATAATAAAACAAATATAAATGCATACAGAGACCGTACACAAAAATATGCACAAATACAAATAATGACCAAATAAAGTTGAATAAGTACAAAATTGGTACAAACAGTTATTAAAATATTATAAATGCAACAACTTTCACAAATGGCCACAATTTAACACATATTTAATAAATAGCTTAAAATTGCATGATACAATCACAATTATGTATATAACGTATAATTAGGGTTTAACACATGTAAATACATGTTTTCTAATGCAAATTTGTCAAACAAACAATATTGCACCTTTAGGTTAAATATAGTCAATTTATGAAAAAAGAGGTACAAAATTGGGTGTCAACAGCTGCCTCTCTTTGCCCGGAGATGATGAAAATAGTCTTCGAGCAAAGATAGTTGACGGAGTAACCAATTTTTTCACGACTGGCAGGCAAAATGGTAGAAAGGAAAAATGAGATTTTTTGGGTGTTTCGGCAGAACCCCGGTCTCTGAGTTGCCTACATATCTCGGGTTCACGAGAATCAGGCCGTGTGTAGTTCTAGAATGGCATGTTACCTGTGTGAGATGTTTATGACGCACGATTTAGGTGTCAAGAGTAAACTTGTCAGAGTATGCAAAGTTTACGTTTGAATGTACTTTTAAATTTGCTGAGATATATGATTGCTGGATATAACAGAGTCATTGTCGAAGACAAGGTAACAGCGATAGATCGAGCATGGAAAAAAAAGCTTGTAATCATCCTAGTTATGAAGATGTGGTGAACGACACACCCATAAAGAGGAGTTTACATGGATATAGTTTCCACTACAACTCGATAAATGAGTCATCTTGCTTTCAATATTGTCTCGACCAAACTGGGAATATTAGGAAGTAAAGTATGATAAATGCGCACGATTCAAACAGATGTGCACGATTAAGCACAAGAACACGCATGATTGACATAGATAGGCCTGAATATGAAGGAATACAAAATTGACATCCAATCAGGAAGGAAAGATTAGGTAGATAATTGGTGCGAGTATGGAAATGTATGTTTGAGCGGTTTGGAACTCGGAAAAATAGATAGTTTGTGGGTATAGCAAAGACATTGTTGAAAGGACTAGGCTTCTTGAATGGTGTTCCAGAATGGTGCATAGTATGTATTTAAGGTTTTGCGGTTGCACAATTTCGGGTGTGGTAGTGATTTTTGGGGAGCAAGCGTGAGAGTATGGGAAATGACGCAGGGGTTTGTCGAAAGATCGGAGATATCCCTGCAGTAAAATCAAGATAAGTGCAAATAGAGATAAAGATAAAGTAAACTTCCCTGTCAAGCAGAGTAGTTGTTTTGTCTGTATAATATGTACAATAGGCTTTCATTATCATCTTGTCCACAAACACAGATCCTACACTGCTTCCACAGATGTGAATCATATGCTTCTTCAATACTACGCCCACAAACGCGGACCTTATGCGGCTTCAAATTGCCGAACTATGTCCACAAACGCAAATCCTACTATGCTTCGAATTTTCTAACTATGCCCACAAATGCGGACCGTATTTTGCTTTCAAACTGCTGGACTATGCCCACAAATGCAGACCCTACACTATTGTTATTTCCGTCATGTTCACAAACGCTAACCCTATACATCCACCGATGTGGATTCTATGCTTCTCAAATTGATGCCATGTCCACAAACTCGAACCCTATATATCCACCAATGCGGATCACATGCTTCTCAAACTGATGACATGTCTACAAACGCGGACCCTATATATCCATCGACGCAGATCCTATGCTTCTCAAATTGATGACATGTCTACAAACGCGGACCCTATATATCCGTCGACACGGATTCTATTCTTGTCAAATTGATGTCATGTCCACAAATGTGGACCCTATATATCCGTCGATGCAGATTCTATGCTTGTCAAATTGATGTCATGTCCACAAACGCGGACCCTATATATCCGCCGATGCAGATGCTATGCTTCTTTAATCTGATAAATATTGCTTTGCAAGAGTTGTTAGGTATACTTGGTACCTGTGTAAAACTGCAATCAAAGAAAATTTGTGAGTCTTTTGAGGGAGGTTGACTTACGCATTCGTTGTACTTTGTTTTGTTGCCGCATCTTGCATGATTATCTTCTTTGTAATGCCTCCCTTTTCGAACGTCGAACTTTAGTTGAGTTGTGAGAAATAGGGGTAAGGAAAGGGGATGTGTTTTGTGAAAATCAGTTTTTAAAGAGTAATGAAAATTTGTTTCATTGAATCATAGACTGCGACGTGTTGTTTGGACATAATCCCTTCCATATCTATTTGCTGCTCAAAGATCCTCAATTTTAAAATTTTGAGGGAAGCTCAAATTTTCTGCCTCTGCTTGTATTATCCTTGAATCTTTGAGGTCCCTCAAAAATTCTGTCCCAGTATGTTGTGATGTATTCTTTGAAACTTTTAAGGAAACTCAAAAATTCTGCCCCAGTGTGTTGCTTGTATTTTCCTTGAATTTTTTGAGGTCCCTAAAAAATTCTTCTCCAGTGTATTGTGATGTATTCTTTGAATTTTTTGAGGAAAACTCAAAAGATTCTGTCCAGTGTCCAATAAAATTCTCTTATGATGTGACCGTGCCTTAAGTAGGTTGTCTATGTATCCCCTCTTGGGAATCAGGTCACTACGTAGTATCTCTTGATTGTATCTGAGTAAAGGATCTTGTTAATTTTATCTTGATTCTATTTTAGGATCAACTGTCTTGCTCTAACTTCCTTGGCAAGTGCCTTTGCCATTCTATTGCTTTTTGTGTTCATATTTTGCTATCCATGAGCGTCACTTGCTCGAATGAGCTTTTGATCCATTTGAGATTGTCTCATTCCGCTTCTCATATATATTTCTATTGTTTTGCCTTGAATTGTAAGCATTTTTCTCAATATCTTCTTGATGTTCTTGCTTCAATTGTTTGCTATAAGATTTCTGCAATCACCATAAAGTTTCTTAAATGTCCTTTGTCTAATCATCTTGTACTTATCACTTTGGATTATTTCGTCACATATCGCAGTTATAGATTCAATGGAATGGAAATAATTTTGCTAAAATTAAATGATGCATACTCAAAAAATGAAAAATAGGAAATACTTTTATTATTAGACGTGAGAAATAGTCTTCGAAACGAAACAATGATGCAACAAAGTTGAAAAATAAAGAAAACAAAAGGCAACGACTCAAAGTCGTGTTTTATTTAAAAAAACAACTAATGTCCCATCTCGACTAAGGTTCTCGACATGCTCAAATGTACTGCAGATTCAGTTGTTTGGCATAACTCCAGTTTCAGCTTCCAGGATGTTCGGGGCCTCAGTATGATTTTCGGGAACTGCATCATATTCTTCCATGAATAGCTCCTTTAGACCGGTCAGCTCATCTTCTACATCATGAACACCTGCGGCAAGTCCTCCTCGCTCGAAAGTTCTCATGTGGCTTGAAAAGATGGATGCCTGTTTCAGAGTTTGAATAAACTGCTCTAGTGAATAATAATCTCTTGCATCTTTTGTAGTACTTTTTCCGTTTCAAACCAAAATGTACCCCATGCCAAACTTGTATTCATCAAACACTATTTTTGCTTTTGTGATTGTACCTTCCAGATTGCATTCTTCGCCAAAATCAATCATATTCACCTTCTCATCTCCATGATTGGGTAGTGAGCTATTGTGCACATTTGGCATCTTCAAATGAATGACCTCTTCATCTATTAGGTCTTGAATCTTATCTCTAAATGCAAAACATTTCTCTGTCTCATGCCCCGGTCCACCTGAGTGGTATGCACACCTTTTACTGTAATCAAAGTGTGGTGAAGGATTGTCTGGCATCTTTTGAGGTATCGGGAATATAAGTCCGGAAGCTTTCAATCTCTCGAACAATTGGATGCGGGATTCAGCTAATGGAGTGTAGTTTATTTTGGGTCTTTGGTTTGTATCAGGGCGAGGCCTAGGAGGGTATGGTGGTGCATTTCGGTAGTTGGGTTGAGAGTTTTGCTAGTATGGTAGACGACTTGGTGCTGGGGTGTGGAAAATAGGTCGAGTGGACTGAGTGTTGTAAATGGAATTTTCAGGTAGTATGTGAGTGTAGGGATAGAATGGTGGTAGTGTTTGATGATAGTGGTTGAAAGCAGGGTCTTGAATGGTTGCAGCAAAAGAGACTTTGTCTTTCTTCTTTTTGGAGAGGCTTACGATTCCAAACTGGATAGCCTAATTAATAGCTTGTAGCGCAACTAAGCTAATAATCTTTCCACTTTTTAATCCTTCTTCTATGTCATCTCCCATCAACACTATATCTGCAAATTTTTTGTTCTTCATATGCAACAACTTGTAGTAATAGATATCCTCTTATACGCGAATGAATGTGTTAACTATTTCTTTTTCATTCATAGCGGGTTGCACCTTGGCAACTTCCGCTCTCCACCTAGTAGCATATTCTCTTAACGTCTCTGTGGGTTTTTTTTTTCGATTTTACTAAATAGAAGCGATCTAATACCATTTCGGTATTGTGCCCAAATATTTCTATAAAGTTTGTTGCCATATCTTCCCAACTAAGCCATGTGCCCGGTTTATGTTTAGAAAAACAACTTCAAACCTCTCCAAACAAGCTTCAACTGAACAACTTTACTCGTACTTTCTCATCTTCACCTGCTCCAATCAACTTGTCATGGTATGTTCTCAGATGACCCATAGGGTCTCTAGTGCCATTGAATAGGTCGAACTTTGGTGTCTTGTATCCGTCTGGTAATTTGAAAGTAGGATAGCTACACAAGTCTTCATAAGCTAAACCTTTAATGGTTTTTCCCAACTCAAACTTCTTAAAAGTTGTCTCCAGCTTGCGGACTTACTCTTTTGTCTCATCATCATTGGCTTCATCCTCCGCACATTTATATTTTTCATGGTCGTTGACAGGCGAATTGAATTGTTTGGTTTCAGCAGTGAATATGGGGTTGTAAAGTTGCGGATATATGGTGTTGGTGTGGGGTAATTTTAGGTTTAGGTAAGTAGGATGTGCGGGAAGTGGTGCTTGATAAGTGGCGGGTAGGGTTGCTCGGTAAGTAGCAATTGGTGTTGTTTGGTAGATAGCGGGTGGTGTTGTTTGGTAAGTAGCAGGTGGTGTCGTTTGGTAAATGGCTGGTGGTACTGTTTGGTAAACAACAGGGGGATCGGTTGGGTGTATAGGGTCCTTTCCATTAGGGCGGGCTGATCCACTTGGATCGACTGGTTCCCTTGAATGGGCAGAGTTAACAACAGGTAAAATTGCCACTGTCAGTTTCTCTTCAAGTTTCTATTATTCTTTGCTCTAAAGCAGTAACATGTTCGTCATGCCTAACCGTGACATGCTTGCAGGGTGTTCCATTATTATCATCACTAAGAGCAGTGTTATTCAACTCAGGCATAATATTTCGTCTTCCTCTTCTTCTAGTTTGTGAGAGAGGAGGAGTTGTAACTGGTCCTTTGGCACTTGTCCGGTATTGATGCTCGGCCAGAATGCACAAGTCAACCTCAGGAGCGGGAGTAAAACTTACACATGAAGACGACAAGTCAGTTTCGAGATAATATTTGTCATATACAAAATAAATCAACATTCTATAATGCAAGGGACCTCTTTTGTGCCGAGGTAGGCCTAACGAGAGTAACGCATATGATATGTATGATGGGCGTCATTCGATAACGCTTTTGGACGAAGTTGGCTAATGAACTTTAACATGCCAAGGATGTTAAGCCTTCCTAAGTTTGAGTATGATATTTAAAATTGAACGTGTATTATGTGTCATCCCAATTGTTCTCAAAATCCAAAATGAACGAAAAATAATTTTATAAAATAATTGATTTTGTTGTACAAATGTACAAATAATGATTTTTTTATATAGGTAAATAGAAATGAATAATTGATTTAGTTACAGAAAAGTAGAAAATACTAATTTAATGCCTAAGTCTTCGTGACTTGTGACAACCTGCAACCGAAATAAAAAATTAGACGACCCCCCTTTTATGAGAAAAAATGGTCTACATTAGACACGTTCAACTTTAAATGACATGCACGTAACATATTCAAATGTCCCTTAAGGTCAAAAACTCAAACGGTTCATTCAAATAGGGTGAACTAGTAGACTTAGACACGAGCCAAAGTTGAATTTTTCCTAAATATGGCATGATGCATGGTTTGTAAACAGAGTGTAAATAAGAGTTGGATAATCTAGATAAGGACATTTCTCCCAGGTGGACAACCAAGGGGTGGGAACGTTTAGAATTGCTGATTGTACTACGGACCAACTAGATTCTAACTGTTCCCCCTAAAGGATTTTTTGAGAGTGAAACGATCGTGAAATCCACGTAATCGTTTATGTGTGTGCAAGTGTCAATTTTTCAGGAGTGGATGAGTATGAACGGAATGCAATAAATAATTTAATAATATACTAAATATCAAAAAATTACATAACATAAAAGCTTAGAAACCTGCAAATAGGAAGATAAAAAAAAAGTTAGTCTTGAATATAAAATAATCAAAGCAAGAACAAACCCAATATAAAAATCGTAATAGTTAGAATATTTAATCCCCAGCTGAGTCGTCATTCTGTTGCACCCCACTTTTTCTACCAATTTAAATTGCCAACACTAGGTTTATTTAACCTATTCGGATCAGAACCCAGCTTTTACCGGAGAAGATAGTTTCAGAATTCACTATCGTATATAGCTTGGGTAATTACCATCATATCCGTGGGGCTTAATATACCCTTAACCCCCATACCCTTTTTAAGTATTTAACTAAAGCACCTTTTAATATTTTAAAACGTCTTAAAAAGGTTTTGCTAACGTCCCCAATTTAAAGTCCCGGAGGCTTGTGAGACATTACTAAATTAAAAATATCTAGACACCCTAAATAAGTTTTGGTGCCCCATAGCTAGACTCCAACTAGGCGTCAAAATGATATACGGTCAGGCGGAGCAAACAAAAATAAAATTATAACAAGTAAAACATTTTTTAAAAGGTTTTAAAAGAATAAGCCTTCAAAAGTAATAAAAGTGATAGAAGTTAACAACTTTCAAGCTATGTTACATTTCAAGACTTCATATTTGTAGAAATATGCTAGCTTTAAAATTAAGTGGCATTTGAAGCCTTTCAGAAAATCATTCGCAGCTTTCCAGATACAATTACTTTACAAAAATTGTCAACTTTGTAACAAACCTTCAAATTTTGACTTGCAAATACAGTCCAGTTTCAGAACTGTTTTACAAGGATCTATTATCTTAAAAGAGAGAGTCATACGATGCCATTTAAAAATATTAAATTAAAATGGAGTAGTACTTAATAAATTCTGTAAGCATGACTACTTTTCTTTAGCACAATAATTTAAGATACTTATCAAGATATATACTTTATAAGCATAAAACTTAGCTAAGTGATATAGCCCCCACAACAACATGATTATGTATTCAAGAAATATTCATATATTAGGCCAACTGTCAAATAAAATTAAAAAATACTACAATCAAATTGAGTCATAATTCAAGACTAAAAGAGAAACACACCTTTCAAGATTCAAAGAAAAACAGTGATACTTTGTCACTTACCAATCACAAAATTCTGTTTGATGTTGTTATAATTTTCGAAATTTGCAGAGTTGTCTTCGAACAAATTTAAATTGTACAAAATGCTTTGACAAAAGAATGAGGTGTTAGGCTATGAGAATTGGGTTCTGAGGGATGAGAGATGGGAAAGGTATGATAGATGAGAGGAATAAAGAAAAACTTGTGTAGAGAAGTGTTACACCCCGTACGTCTAAATTGACGTATATCATTATAATATCATGTTAAGAATGATTTAAGTGAGTTTAAAGTAATAATAAGACCATATATGATGTTTATATGTTGAATATAAAGTTTGGGAAAAATCAGATTTAAGTTGCGGAAAAACCGATTAAGGAATTGCCTTGTAACAGAGCTTTTTCAGCAATTAATTTCATGTGTTATATGAAGTCTTTTGGGGACATATCATATACCAAATTGAAGGTCTTGGAGTGTAGTTTCCAACACTTTTAACGGTTTGCTCATATAACTTATAGATAAAAAGATATGAGCGTCAGAAGTCAGACCAGAAAAAGGGACATAAGCGCAAAAGAGGGCTAGAAATGAAATGTTTTTATTATAAAAGAGAAATTTCTCTCTCTCTCTCGACATTTCCAGTAAAACCCACGATATAAACAGTGGTTTCCTCAGTTTGAATCCATTTTTTTGATTTTGAAGAAAGAACATCAATTTTGACACGAAACGGAAGACGGATTGCGTCAAAACGCTCTACGCGATTAGGGTAACATTATGCTACCTTCAATTTCGTCTATAGTTTGAGTTTTAGAATTACTTCATAGCTAAGTAAAGTATCTAAATTCTATATTATAGCTTGTTTAAGCTTTAGAAGGTGTGGAATTCAAAGGAACGAAGTTTAGAAGCTAGAAACATCAAAGGTATGTAAGGCTAAACCTTTCTTTTGGCAAGGCATGTATCTTTTAGATTTTGAAGCTTTTATTAGTTTCAAACTTAGTTTTTCTTGTGAGAAACTTGTATGGTACCAAGGAAACCTTGTATATACTTAATTTGGTACTAAAATCCAAGGTGAAAGACGTCCAAATCAGAAGGGCAAAACGTTCCAAAATCTGGAAAATTGTTTTGAACTTTGGACAGTTGTTAGTATATTGATCATAACTCCTTGCACAAAATTTATATTTGGATTCTTTAAGAATCCCCAGAACCCTAAGACATATATCTACAACTTTCATGCAGACAATGAAGTCTATATCTTTCATCTACATTCTGAAAATTAGGTTGAAAGTCAGGACAGTGGTGCTGTCCAGACATTCTATCTGCGGATTTGTTATGTCATCCAGTTGTCTCATCTTGTTATCCAGTTAATTTGTTTATGTTATCAGTTTATCCGGGTATCCATTCCCGTGTATAGTATTGTACTGGTTCTGTTTTTGCGGATCATCCAGTTTCAGAGGAAACTCTGCCGAAATTTTTATAAAAGTCCAAGAGTTAGACAAATTCTACGTTTCAGGTTGTGTCTATAATTCCATCCAGAGTTTTCTTATCATTCCTTCGAGTCCATATATATTGTTGCCACACGTGTTATGCCTCATACATGCTTATGCTTATGTTGTGATCATGTTATGTGTGATTTGGAGTCCCCCATAGAGGCTGGACATTGGACACACAGTCCGGTCGCGTGCGATACTACCCGTCTGGGGGATACAGCCCCTCTGGTTCAGGCGGGAGTTGAAACACCTAGTGTGACCGGGTGTCATTCACACACTCTGACCAGAGAGACTAGATATTACTGGCTGGGGGGGATATAGCCCATAACACCCACCAGGTTTGTTATATACGCGTATATAGCCACAGTATGCACTGCATGATTATACATGAGGCTAGTTCTGGTTTTCAGTTACCTGATTTGGGGGGATACAGCCCATAACACCAGACAGGTACTAGTTCCAGTTTTCAGTTACCTGATTTGGGGGGATACAGCCCATAACGCCAGACAGGTACTAGTTCAGATGTTCAGTTACCTGATTTGGGGGGATATAGCCCATAACACCAGACAGGTACCAGTTCAGATAACAGTTCAGCTTTAGCTCAGTTGACAGTTATCAGTTCTCAGTTATCAGCCACCAGTTCTTAGCATCAGTATCAGTTGACAGTTATCAGTTCTCAGTTACCAGCCACCAGTTCTTAGCATCAGTATCAGTTGACAGTTATCAGTTCCAGTTTGTAGTAACCAGCTATCAGTCATATTACAGTATTTATCAGTATAGTTCAGCTCAATCTTCAGTTCCAGATTCAGCTAGACTTCAGTTTATATTCAGATCATGTTTAGTACGTTCTTCAGATTTCCGGCTATATTACTATGCTCCAGCTCATATGTTCATAGTTATATTCCAGCCTTACAGTTTCATTCAGCTATAATATATTATATGCTCATGCTTACATACTTGGTACATATCGTACTCACGCCCTTTTCTGGGGCGCTGCGTTTCATGCCGCGCAGGTGCAGATAGATCAATGCTTGGACCACGTTAGTAGGCCATCGATCAGCTATTGGAGTCACTCCGCTTATTCCCGGAGTTACTTATCTTTTGGTATGTATACAGTCAGCCAGTTTGGGTATGGCGGGGTCTTGTCCCGTCCTTTGTATATTCAGTTCAGCACTCTTAGAGGCCTGTAGATATGTCCCTGTGTGGTGCAGTCAGTATGTTATGTATGTCAGCTTATGTTAGCCTTGTCAGCTATTTGCATCGCATACTCCTTATCAGCTAGGTTTATGCTTATTCTGTTTATCAGTTATAATGGTTAGCATATTATCAGTAGGATTAGGGATGATCGACACTTAGTGTTGGTCATCCGTCGCGGCCCTAAGTTGGGTCGTGACAAAAGTGGTATCAGAGCAGTTCAGTCCTAGGGTGTCTACAGGCCGTGTCTAGTAGAGTCTTGTTCAGGAGTATGTTGCGCGCCATACTTTTGAACAGGAGGCTACAAGGCACTTCAGGACAGTTGTCTTTCTTTCTTCTCTAGATCGTGCGATAGAGCCATGATTATAGAATTCAGCCCTCTAACAATAGTAATTTCAGCAAAGCGATGCCGCCAAAGAAACTAATAGCTGCCCAGAAGGGCAAGGTTATTGCCGGCCAGGGTATTAGTAGAGTGCTACCTAAGGTGGATGAGAGTGAGGAGTCCAGACCTGAGGCTCCATCCGAGGCCTCACAGATCCTATCAATTCAGGGTAATATTAGAGGTACTGCAGCTACTATACCTCCACCTTCTCAGCCTGATAGTCAGGGGCAGGAAATGAGGGATGCCATTAGATTATCGACCAGTGTTGTAGTTGCTCAGACTAGACAACACAGTGCAGATGCCCAGGGAGATGTTGGATCCAAGATCAATGATTTTATCAGGCTAGAGCCAACAGTCTTTACTGGATCCCGTACAGGAGAAGACCCTCAGGATTTTCTATTGGGGATAGCCAGAGTGTTGAGGGTTATGCACGTGTCAGACGCGGAGTCAGTAGAGTTGGCTGCATTCAGATTGCATGACCTAGCAGCAGGGTGGTATCAGACATGGGAGCTATCTAGAGGGTCAGATGTTACTCCGGCGACTTGGAAGGAATTCTCAGATGCCTTCCTTTATCAGTATATGCCTATAGAGACATAGGGAGCCCGTGCTAATTAGTTCCTGACCTTGAGACAGGGAAGTTTGAGTGTAGAAGAGTATAATTATTGCTTTAATTCTTTAGCATGGTTTGCCCCTACGGTTGTAGTGAGTATGGAGGATAGAATTCACAGGTATATAGTGGGACTAGCTCCACACCTAGTGAACGAGCGTATGACAGTTGCTATGCAGTCATGTATGAACATAACATTCAGGCATTTGCTTTGTTACTTGAGGAGAGGAAGCAGAAATAGAGAGCCGACAGGGATAAAGTGCTAGACAAGAGGGGCAGATTTTCTGGTTCGTTTGGAGAGACGTCTGGAGCGAGTAGATAGCAGTGTGTTAGACAACCACCAGCTAGTATACCTACACAGTCTCGTGGCCTGAGATCTGATAGAACTCCTCAGTCCAGAGCTAGTCAGGCATCACAGATTTCAGGATTTCAGCGCCGTGGTACTTCTATACCGGCCAATCAGACATATCCCAGATGTTCGGATTGTGGTAGACACCACTTGGGTCCATGTCAGTTAGGAGTTGATACTTGTTATATTTGTCGCGAGGCAGGCCATTTCATGAGAGATTGCCCGACTAGGGGTGGTAGTTGTACAGCCCAGCCAGCTAGATCAGCAGTTGCTTGCTCAGCATCAGCACGCCATCAGGGGCATGTTCTTCAGGATGGCACCTATATAACAGAAAGAATTTAAGGAGCAACTGAAGGATTTGTTAGATAAAGGCCTCATCAGACCCAGCATTTCCCCGTGGGGAGCCTCGATGCTATTTGTAAAAAAAAAAAAAAAAGAAAGATGGCTCTCTACGCATGTGCATAGATTACAGACAGCTGAATAAAGTCATTATTAAGAATAAATACTCTCTGCCCAGGATTGATGTCTAGTTTGACAAGCTCCAGGGTGCCAAGTGCTTCTGGAATATAGATTTGCGATCAGGCTACCATCAGGTTAGAGATAGAAAATCTGATATACCTAAGACTGCATTCAGGACTAGGAATGGCCATTATGAGTTTTTAGTGATGTCGTTTGGACTCACTAATGCCCCTGCAGTATTTATGGATCTGATGGACAACGTATTCAGGCCTTATTTAGATTTATTTGTGATTATATTTATTGATGATATTCTCATCTATTCAAAGTCTGAATCAGAGCATGCAGAGCACCTACGCACAGTATTGGGTACTCATCGAGACCAACAATTATATGCTAAGTTCTCAAAGTGTAAATTCTAGATAGATTCAGTGGCATTTCTTGGCCACATAGTTTCAGCAGAAAGAATTAAAATAGATGACCAGAAGATCTAGGCTGCGAAGAATTGGCCCATGCCTATGACGCCAACTGAAGTACGTAGTTTTCTGGGTTTGGCAGGTTATTACAGAAAGTTTATAGAGGGTTTTTCCTCCATTGCAGCTCCACTGACCAAATTGACAAAGAAATCAGCTAAATTTGAGTGGTCTGATTCTTGCGAGCACAGCTTCCAAGAACTAAAGAACAGGTTGATAACAGCTCCAGTACTTACACTTCCAGAGGGATCTGAGGGCTATGTCATTTACTGTGATGCTTCTCGAATTGGTCTTCGTTGTGTTTGATGCAGCATGGAAGAGTAATTGCTTATGCTTCTAGGAAGCTGAAAAAGCACGATCAGAACTACCTCATCCATGATCTTGAGTTTTCAGCAGTCATTCATGCATTGAAGATTTGAAGACATTATTTTTACGGTGTTCATGTTGATATTTATACGGATCACAAGAGCCTCCAGTACATATTTAAGCAAAAGGAGCTAACCCTATGATAGAGGCGGTGGCTAGAGTTGCTGAAGGACTATGACATGGATATTCTTTATCATCCGGGTAAAGCGAACGTTGTTGCTGATTCCCTTAGTCGCAAACCTATGGGTAGTCTATCTTATTTACAACCAGAGAAAATAAAGTTAGCTCATACACTCTACCAGTTGGCCAGCATGGATGTCAGATTAATAGATTCAGAGGACGCAAGAGTTACAGTTCAGAACGCAATCACTACTTGCCTAGTGACATAAGTAAAGCAGCGCCAGTATGAGGATCCAGTTCTAGTTCAATACAGGCAGATAGCCAGAAGAAAACCAAAATTATTATATAGGTTACTAGTGACGGGGTTCTTATATATAAAGATAGACTTTGTGTTCCTGATGTTGCAGATTTATGTGGACAGATTATGACAGATGCACATTATTCCAGATACATTGTTCATCCTAATTCGACTAAGATTTACCATGATCTTAAGCAGATTTATTGTTGAGACGAAATGAAGTGTGACATAGCAGAATTTGTGGCTCAGTGTGCTAACTGCCAGCAGGTTAAAGTCGAGCATAAAAAAACCTAGTGGCTTATTACAGGAAGTCGAGATTCCATCATAGAAATGGGAAGTAGTGAATATGGACTTCATTACAGGCTTGCCCCGTATGCGGAGCAGATATGACTCTATTTGGGTTATAGTTGACAGGCTTACTAAATGAGCTCATTTCTTTCCTGTTAGAACTACATATACAGCAGAGGATTATGCCAGACTTTATATCAGAGAGATAGTGCGCCTACATGGTATTCCAGAATTTATTATTTCAGACGGGGGCACACCAGTTTACAGCTAATTTCTATAGATCGTTCCAGACAGGTTTAGGGACACAGGTGTATCTGAGTACAGTATTTCATCCATAGACAGACAGACAGGCTGAGCGGACCATTCAGACATTAGAAAATATGCTTAGAGCTTACGTGTTAGATTTTAGATGCAGCTGGAATGGTCACCTACTGTTGACAGAGTTTGCATATAATAATAGCTATCATTCTAACTTACAGATGGTGCCATATGAAGCTTTGCATGGGCACAAATGCAGGTTTTCTATATGATGGTTCAAGGTTGGCGAGTCTCAATTGATAGGTCCAGATTTAATCCAACAATTAATTGATAAAGTCAAGTTGATCAGGGAAATATTATTAGCAGTGCAGAGCAGACAGAAGTCCTATGCAGATAATCGACATTGAGATTTAGAATTTCATATTGGCGATTAGGTATTCCTGAAAGTATCACCTATGAAAGGCATTATGAGATTTGGAAAGAAAGGAAAGCTTAGCCCTAGATTTATTAGTCCATATCAGATTATCAGGCAAGTTGGGCGTGTAGTCTACGAGTTAGACCTTCAAGCAGACCTTCAGGAGGTACATCCAGTATTCCATGTTTCCATGCTAAAAAAAATGTGTCAGAGATCCTTCTAGAGTTGTACCAGTAGAGGATGTACAGATTACAGAACAGTTGACTAATAAGGAGGTGCCAGTTGCAATTTAAAGAGGCAGATTCGTCGAGTAAGGACGAAAGACATTCCTTTAGTTAAGATGCTATATCAAAGCAATAATATAGAAGAAATAACTTGGGAAGCTGAAAATGACATGAGGGCCAAATATACACATCTCTTCATTACTTCGAGTATGTAACAGATCGTTGCTTAATGCTTCTACATACTTCATTTAACATTCGAGGACGAATGTTCCTAACGGGGGAATATTGTTACACCCCGTACGTCTAAATTGACGTATATCATTATAATATCATGTTAAGAATGATTTAAGTGAGTTTAAAGTAATAATAAGACCATATATGATGTTTATATGTTGAATATAAAGTTTGGGAAAAATCAGATTTAAGTTGCGGAAAAACCGATTAAGGAATTGCCTTGTAACAGAGCTTTTTCAGCAATTAATTTCATGTGTTATATGAAGTCTTTTGGGGACATATCATATACCAAATTGAAGGTCTTGGAGTGTAGTTTCCAACACTTTTAACGGTTTGCTCATATAACTTATAGATAAAAAGATATGAGCGTCAGAAGTCAGACCAGAAAAAGGGACATAAGCGCAAAAGAGGGCTAGAAATGAAATGTTTTTATTATAAAAGAGAAATTTCTCTCTCTCTCTCGACATTTCCAGTAAAACCCACGATATAAACAGTGGTTTCCTCAGTTTGAATCCATTTTTTTGATTTTGAAGAAAGAACATCAATTTTGACACGAAACGGAAGACGGATTGCGTCAAAACGCTCTACGCGATTAGGGTAACATTATGCTACCTTCAATTTCGTCTATAGTTTGAGTTTTAGAATTACTTCATAGCTAAGTAAAGTATCTAAATTCTATATTATAGCTTGTTTAAGCTTTAGAAGGTGTGGAATTCAAAGGAACGAAGTTTAGAAGCTAGAAACATCAAAGGTATGTAAGGCTAAACCTTTCTTTTGGCAAGGCATGTATCTTTTAGATTTTGAAGCTTTTATTAGTTTCAAACTTAGTTTTTCTTGTGAGAAACTTGTATGGTACCAAGGAAACCTTGTATATACTTAATTTGGTACTAAAATCCAAGGTGAAAGACGTCCAAATCAGAAGGGCAAAACGTTCCAAAATCTGGAAAATTGTTTTGAACTTTGGACAGTTGTTAGTATATTGATCATAACTCCTTGCACAAAATTTATATTTGGATTCTTTAAGAATCCCCAGAACCCTAAGACATATATCTACAACTTTCATGCAGACAATGAAGTCTATATCTTTCATCTACATTCTGAAAATTAGGTTGAAAGTCAGGACAGTGGTGCTGTCCAGACATTCTATCTGCGGATTTGTTATGTCATCCAGTTGTCTCATCTTGTTATCCAGTTAATTTGTTTATGTTATCAGTTTATCCGGGTATCCATTCCCGTGTATAGTATTGTACTGGTTCTGTTTTTGCGGATCATCCAGTTTCAGAGGAAACTCTGCCGAAATTTTTATAAAAGTCCAAGAGTTAGACAAATTCTAAGTTTCAGGTTGTGTCTATAATTCCATCCAGAGTTTTCTTATCATTCCTTCGAGTCCATATATATTGTTGCCACACGTGTTATGCCTCATACATGCTTATGCTTATGTTGTGATCATGTTATGTGTGATTTGGAGTCCCCCATAGAGGCTGGACATTGGACACACAGTCCGGTCGCGTGCGATACTACCCGTCTGGGGGATACAGCCCCTCTGGTTCAGGCGGGAGTTGAAACACCTAGTGTGACCGGGTGTCATTCACACACTCTGACCAGAGAGACTAGATATTACTGGCTGGGGGGGATATAGCCCATAACACCCACCAGGTTTGTTATATACGCGTATATAGCCACAGTATGCACTGCATGATTATACATGAGGCTAGTTCTGGTTTTCAGTTACCTGATTTGGGGGGATACAGCCCATAACACCAGACAGGTACTAGTTCCAGTTTTCAGTTACCTGATTTGGGGGGATACAGCCCATAACGCCAGACAGGTACTAGTTCAGATGTTCAGTTACCTGATTTGGGGGGATATAGCCCATAACACCAGACAGGTACCAGTTCAGATAACAGTTCAGCTTTAGCTCAGTTGACAGTTATCAGTTCTCAGTTATCAGCCACCAGTTCTTAGCATCAGTATCAGTTGACAGTTATCAGTTCTCAGTTACCAGCCACTAGTTCTTAGCATCAGTATCAGTTGACAGTTATCAGTTCCAGTTTGTAGTAACCAGCTATCAGTCATATTACAGTATTTATCAGTATAGTTCAGCTCAATCTTCAGTTCCAGATTCAGCTAGACTTCAGTTTATATTCAGATCATGTTTAGTACGTTCTTCAGATTTCCGGCTATATTACTATGCTCCAGCTCATATGTTCATAGTTATATTCCAGCCTTACAGTTTCATTCAGCTATAATATATTATATGCTCATGCTTACATACTTGGTACATATCGTACTCACGCCCTTTTCTGGGGCGCTGCGTTTCATGCCGCGCAGGTGCAGATAGATCAATGCTTGGACCACGTTAGTAGGCCATCGATCAGCTATTGGAGTCACTCCGCTTATTCCCGGAGTTACTTATCTTTTGGTATGTATACAGTCAGCCAGTTTGGGTATGGCGGGGTCTTGTCCCGTCCTTTGTATATTCAGTTCAGCACTCTTAGAGGCCTGTAGATATGTCCCTGTGTGGTGCAGTCAGTATGTTATGTATGTCAGCTTATGTTAGCCTTGTCAGCTATTTGCATCGCATACTCCTTATCAGCTAGGTTTATGCTTATTCTGTTTATCAGTTATAATGGTTAGCATATTATCAGTAGGATTAGGGATGATCGACACTTAGTGTTGGTCATCCGTCGCGGCCCTAAGTTGGGTCGTGACAAGAAGGTATATAGAGGTGTCTTGATAAGAGAGAAGTAGAGAGAAATTATGTGTTCTCTGTGGTGAGAATTGAGTTGAATTTACAATAGAGGAATAGGGTACTAAGATGGTAGGAAAATATTGATTGCATAATTTGTGGGGATCTTTGATTTTGAGTGATTTTGGAGAGAGAGATTGGGGGGAGAGATTTGAGGGAAGATATGGATTGATTTGAGGACTATGTATCTAGCATCAAAAGAAAAACAATGACTTGAGGACTATGTATCTAGCATCAAAAGAAAGACAAATACGTTGGGCCTTTCGAAGGAGATTTCGGGAGGTGATTATGGAGAGATTAGGCGGTTAGTGAGGGGATTGAGGATTTGGGAGAGAGATTGAGGGGATAGCGGAAATATTGGAGAAGATTTTTAATTTTTGAATTCTTTTCGAAAAATGAGGAGATAGGGTAATTAGAGGAATTGGAGTGATATTGGGGATCTGATGGAGTAATTTAGGATAGAAGAGAAGATTGGAGAGATGGGACATAGTATAAGATACGGATGGATTTAACAAAAATGTATTTGGACTTCCGCTTGTCTAGGTTCAGAAAGGTGAGGGGCTAAACATTGAAAATATTGTGGGATTTATGAAAGATTTGGAAAGATTTGAATTCAAATTAATTTAAATTCAAAAAAAAATGTGGAAAATTATAAATCAAATAAAATGGAAGGAGTATTTGTTTATTGGACCTATAATTAACTAAAACTGCATAATAATAATAATAATAATAATAATAATAATAATAATAATAATAATAATAATAATAATAATAATAATAATAATAATAATAATAATAATAATAATAATAATAATAGAACAAACATAAATGCATATAGAGACCGTACACAAAAATATGCACAAATATAAAAAATGACCAAATAAAGTTAAATAAGTACAAAATATGTACAAACAGTTACTAAAATATTCTAAATGCAGTAACTTTCACATATGGCCATAATTTAACACGTATTTTATAAATAGCCTAAAATTTTACGATATAACCATAATTATGTATATAATGTATAATTAGCATATAACACACGTAAATAAATATTTTCTAATGCAAATTTGTCAAACAGTCTATATTGAACCTTTAGATTAAATATAGCCAGATTATGAAAGAGTAGGGACAAAATTGGGTGTCAACAATAACACCTCCATACAATTGTTCACGCCCGATTGATTTAACTTATTAAGCCCTTGATAGAAAATTGTAAGAGCATCTCCTCTCCAAAACCATGAGTGTGACAATGGAGCAAAACTTCTTGAAAAGCTTCCCAAGCTTCGGACAATGAATCAGTATGATCTTGCTTGAATATATACACATTGTCCCTCATTGAAGCTTGCTTACCCTTAGGCAAGAATTTTGCTAAGAATTGCTTCACAAATTCCTCTCAAGTATGAATTGAGTTCTTCAGTAGCTTGTTCAACCATGCCTTGGCCTTCCCTGATATAGAATAGGGAAAGACTCTTCCGAACAATGGGCCAACTTATAGAGATGGCATGTTTGAATAAAATTCCTCAAATGCTCATTTGGGTCATCATGCTTGATTCCACTAATGTATCAATTTTCATCAAGTCCATGAAGGATCACTTGTGGGGTGTTGAAAGTAACGTTCCCATGATTGGGTGGAGGAACAATGGCACTTGCAAAAGTTTTCATATTCACTTCCTCCTCGGATTCCTCCAAATCTTGTACTAGTTGAATAACATTGCGACCACCCCTTGCATTTATTTGGTTCTGATTGTCATTGCGAATATTCACTCGGTTGGCATTGGCTCTACTATTAGTATGATTACCACAGCCTCCTCGGTTTTCACCCCGACCTCCTCGATTATCATTGTTGCCTCATCGGTTTGCATTGCCCGCAACTCCAACTTTTTTATCAACATGAACTCCCTCATCGGCTTGGGCATTGCCATAAGGGTTTCCATCAATCGGGGCATCGTTTTCAACTTGAGGATCATCATTCTCCTCAAACACATCATGAATTCCATAACTCTCTTCACTAAGAGAGGTGTCATCATATTCTTCTTCGGATTCTCCATGATAGTCATTTGGAGCAATTGGAGCATTTGGAAATAGAACTTCCTCATTTGCGCGATTGTAGAGAGGGTTCCACATGGCTCAGTTTGGATTTCATCTCATACTTATATTAACCTACACACAGTAAAACAAAGCATAAGGTAAAATGGTAGGAATAACTAACAAGACAAGAACACAAAATATTCAATCTAATAGATGTACCATAGCTCCCTAGCGACGATGCAAAAATTTGATCCACGCTTAATCCACTCACTTATAAAGGTGTGGGGCGATCTTCAAATATAGTAGTTGTTGACACCTAATTTTGTCCCAAATTTTTCTTAATGTTAATAAATTGATTTCAATATTTTATAATTAAGTTTAAATTTGAGAATTAAAATTAAAATAATAATTAAAGAAAATCAATTGAAATTTTAAGGAAAGTGGTTAATTTACAATGCATAAACCCTATTTTAGCCCACCTGTGCAACCTTTTCATTTCCTAAATCTTAAAAAGAGGCTGATTGAGTTCATATATCGAACATCTAGCCTAGCTATTCAAATACATATATACATCACACACAGGTATCCATTTTAAGTTCCCTTTTTCCTATGAGCCCATCCTATATCCGATACCACAATCCCCCTAATCCGGTTCTCGATCGAAAATCCAAAAATTCCAAATTTTCCCTCTCAAATCCATAGACCCCACATCCAATCCAGCTCATAATCGTACAAACCCTATCCAATTTGTACCGTTGGAGGGTTTTTTCGGTATTTTCCTTCAATTCGAGAACCCTAAAGGTTTCCTTATAAATAGAAAAGAAATGAAGCATTTTGAAGCGGCAGAAATAGGGGTGAAGGAGAGGGAGTTCTAGAGGGGAACATGGTTCTAAATTTGAAGAGGCATAGAAGAGAAAGAAAAGGAAGTTCATACAATACAAAAGTATATTTTCCGATTTAATAACTCTCCTGTTCTTTAATTTTTACTAGTCTCGTCGCTACTCCCTATTTGAGTCGTCGAGCTTGTTCGGGTCGTCGACATCAGTTGAGTCGCTTTTCTCGGATCCTCACCCAACTCGCTGCTCGCAAAAAGGTAATAGCTTACCCTTTTGCATTTTCTTTAGCTCGATTATGTTGGGATAATAAATATGCTATGGCTTACTGTTTGTTGTCATCGTTTGACACTAGAATATGCAAAAGGTAAGTTGTTCCCTTGGAGATAAAATAGTTGTGAGCATCCTGTTAAAATGCTTTGAAGTAGTTTAGTTTAAGCTTTATCTTGGAGCTATGAAATGGTTTGTAAAGGGTGCTAGGCTGGAATTGTTCGTTTCTTGCTATCTGCTAGCAAAATTTTCTCCTCTCTCTTTAACTGGTAGTGTTACTCTTAGTTTCCTAAAGAAGTAGCTTGTAACTTGATTTCTCTGTTAAACATGATAATACTTAAGCTAATGTTCAAATCTTTGTTGTTAAGTCTAGATTAAGTGGCATTCAAAAAGTTAAGTTTTCAGTTTCACTTTGTTCTTTCTGTCCTTACTAGTGTTTTGCATTTCACCAGTTTATGTGAGTATGAAATGGTCTATTAAATTCAGTTTAGGTGCTGGTATGCGTGATATCTATTATTCATGCCTAAGGCTTTTCCCCTTTTCTTTATCTTTTCCAGGATGATCCTTAGTTAGTGTAATTTGATAATTCCTGCTCTTGTTTTCCTTTCTTATTAAGTTCCACCTGGTTTCAGCATGTTGTGAAAAATGATTTGTCTTGATTTTGGTCGATTGGGGAGTATGTGCCAGTAGTTGAGGGGGTTCAGAGATCTGTAAGAATCAAGTGTAGTAGTCTGGTTCTGTTTGGGTTAATGAAGAGGATTCCAGGAGCGTGTTTAAGCGTAGGTGATTGGAGAAGCTTGGAAGTTGTTGTAGTGAGGTACAGGGTCTAGTTCTGCCTCTGTTTGTTTTTTGTGAGTGTAGAGGAGGCCTGTGCTAAGTGCAAGTATGAAGAGGGTGTTCAGGAGTTTTCAGGGGTTTGGGTAAAGTTCTGGTTGCTGTTGGTGTTGAATTGGTTTAGTTGAAGTAGTGTTTCAGTTTGCAAGTCTGAGAGATGAAAGTGTAGAGTTTGTGAGGGTGAGCAGGGTGTTATTTTGATAGCTGCAGAATTGTTTAAAGGGAAAGGGTGTAGGTGAAGAGTTTGTTTATGGTGGCTGGGAGGAAGTAATTGTTATAGGGTAGTGGAGTTTGGCTTGTGTAGGTGAAGTAGTTCCAGGTTCTGGTCTCTTGGTTTGTTCAGGGAGAATGCAGAGGTCTTAAAGGGGTCTTTTTGGTTATTGGTTGCAGGGTATATGTGGTTGTCTTGGGTGGTCTGTAGAAGTAGTTTAGGCTGTGATTTTTTGCCAATGCTTGGGTGGTTCGGTTTACTCTTGTTCAGGGTCAGTTCAGGGGCATCTTAGTGCTTCATTGTGTAAGTTGTTCATGTCATAGCTTGATTGGTTTTGAGCAGGAGTTAGAATCTCAGTTAGTGTGTGAAATCTATGTAATAGAATGCTGGTTTCAAGGTTTTGATTGCATTTTGTGTTGAGTTTTGTATTCAGTCTGACTGAAGTTCTTCTACTGGAATTCTGAAATTGATCCATTACCTTAGGCTTGAACTATTGTTCCGTTCACTGGTCGGTTAAGTGTTTCATTTGAACCTGAATATATTTTGTTCATAGAGCATCTCCTTGCTAATTATGTACTAAGTTTTTTGTGAAATCCCATGTATGAAGTTTCAATTGACCAAGTGTTCCTTTATGAGATCAAGATTGTTTATTGAGCTCTCTTTGCCTGAACTCCATTGTTTGTGGTTCTAAATTTTGAATTGTCTTCACAAATGATTCTTAAATTGCTACTAATCTTTATTTCCTTCTTATTTTTGCATGGAATTTCCCTTGGGGCGAGTTCCGGCAAAACTCGCAATTGGGATTAGCTCATTAGCTTGGATTTGCATTGGGGTCAAGATTCGGGCTCAAGTTTTCCATATTTTAGAAATTTTAGAAAATTCAAGGCTCCCGCGAGTTTGTCAAATTCTCGGGTTTTATCTTTTAACTCTTATCCTTCCTTTCCCCTTTAGAATATTTATGTAAACTTTGTAGAAACATTTCATATATATATATATATGAAATGTTTCTACAAAGTTTACATAAATATTCTAAAGGGGAAAGGAAGGATAAGAGTGTGTGTGTGTGTATATATATATATATACACACGTTCACTTTATGTTCATTATCTTTTATTTTGAAGTCGTTATTTAATTTATTGCAAATCTGGCCATTTAAGCAAATGCGTGCAAAATTTCATGAAATTTTCAAAAATCACGCTTAATAATAGACTATAAGAAAAGGCTTCTATTTTATTGATACGAAGTAGTTTCTTTAAAAGGTCAAAATTTATAAAGAAGTTTAAATTAACTTTTAAATGTCCTGAAACAACTTTGCAAAGCGACTTGAAACATAAGTTTCATCTTATGGTGAGATACTCGTGTTTTAAAGTTGAAATTAAGCAAACGCCATTTATGCACTACCACATACGAATTGTCAAAGAAATTAGGACGATCAAATCGCTCCTTTTCAAAAGAAAATGCACTTTTATTTTATTTTTAAAACAGTTAAAGCTTTCAAATAAATCGTAAATCTTCTATAAATTTGCTAAATTTATTTAGTTGAATTAATTAATGGTTCAATTAATTATTTTTAGAAAGCGCATAGATAGCACTTGTAAATTAATTTGAAATCCGTCAGATTAACCGTTGTTAACGGGATTTCGAGAGTGCCTTAAAAATCTTCTTTCGAAATTAACAAACCTCTTACCTTAGAATCTCCGAAAGACCCCGCTCTTTCTAAAATGGAGTTTTGCACGCATTTGTTTAATTTGGTTCCTAATTTTCCTTAAATTGGGTGGCGACTCCAAAAATTCCAAAAGAGTTAGTCCATTCAGTTGATATTCCTAAATTTAGCCCTTTGGAGTTATTTTTTGGAGTTCAACAGTAGTACCCAACTAAGAGTCGGGGTCGATTTCATCAGGGAGCTAACTTGAAATATATTGATCTTAGATTGAATAATGACAAGTCCTACGAATTGTTTGTCTATTCCTAAGTATAAATTGGTATAAATTGAATTAACTACAACTACAACTAACGATTAACATAAAAGCATAGAATCAACTAAACACTTAAAAATATTTGTAAATGTGGAGAATGAGCTAGGGGTTTACTCATTCTGACAAGATTCCTTTAACGAAACTCTTGCTTTAACCTTACAAATCATATGGGTAATGTCAATGGTCGGACCACAAATTGTATTCTTCAAAACCCATTAGGGATAAGGAGGATTTACCTCATCAAGCCCGTTAGGGTTAATAATTCGGTGCATGAAACCCTTGTCCAACGACCCGAGCGGAAATGACCTTTTTAGCTCTTTCCCTTTAGATAGGATAGGTCATAGCCAATGTAACCCAAATACTCGATAGTTCCCATTAATCTACACCTTCAACCCCTTAGGGTGATGAAAGCAAAGTAGGGTTAGGTTCAAGTACGACCGTGCCTCAAACCCTAGTTAAGAAAAGGACGATAAAGAACTAGATTCACATTAACCCATAGATTTTATAAGATTAAAAATAAGTTTTAAGTTAAAACAATCAAGTCATCAAGAATAAATCCCTAGTATGAGTTTAGCTACTCATACTAGGGTCTAACACAAACATGGTAAGAGATGTAACAACAAGAATCATGTAAAGGAATAGATTAAGAAATGAAATCCTTACAAAATATTCAAAAAGTGTAAAACGTATATTCGAAGCTGAAAAGGGTATATTTTCCTCGGAGGCATAACAACATATTTATATGCATGGGTTTGAAAACTAGACTACTAATTACAAGTTTTTCATTTTTCCCTGTTTTATACTAGACCGCTTTTTATTCAATGGGCCGCCTATCAAAGTGCGCGGCTGCCGAAGACAAGTCTAACTCTTCTTTTGTCTTGTTCTGTGGTGCAGGTCCGGCAGAGTGCAATCCAAGCGGCGGAGCACTTCAGCATTTTGCAGATTTTCTGAACTCTCTGTGAGTGCCGGCGGAGCCGCATCTTCTTCTGCTGAGCCACTGAGTGCTTTCAGCAATTCATCCGGCGTTCCGCCTCTTTGCTTCAATGAAATGTGCTGAGCCCTTGAACTCTCTCTCCCTTCGCCGAATGGCTTCTTCTCTTCAGCCGGTGATTCTGTGAGGCGTCGATCCTGTTGCTTTCCTATATTCCTTTTCTTCAAATGGCTATCCAAAGTGAACTTGTTTTTTGCTCTTTTCTTCTTTCTTTTGGCTTTGTCCACTAATTCTCTTTGATACCCTGAAACAAGGAGATAAACATAAGATTTGCTTAAATATCAAAGTTTTAGGACATGAAAGTCAGTCTAAAAGAGTTGCAAATACGCGCAAAATACCAACATATCACACGCTGGTCCTCGCGGGGATGTTGATCTCTCAGACAATCAGCAAATATCACTCCTATCCTTTGGGACATCCTTTCGACTATGTTGCTTGAATTTCGCTCGGGCGCGGTTTTGATGAGATTAACAAGGAAACCTCTGAATTCAGAATTACCTTCGGAGGTTGATCACCTTCCCCGTCACTGGAAAAAGGGATCAGCCCCTGAGAGGTGTCTTTTGGCTGCTCAACAGGATCCTAGGTTGTACGCTAGGATCACTGGAATCCTTCATGGACTCGTTTACTGCGTCTGTAGTGTTCCTTGGAACGCGTCTACCATCGTTAGACATGATTGTCTTTTCCTTCGTATAATACATACAATTGTCTAGGCCCAATGGTGAGCGTCAAACTGTTTATGCATAAAATTGTACGGCTAGGTTAAACAATTAATTATTGTTTGGGTCATAAGCAATACAGTAATTACAACAGAAAAGTAGGTAAATGTGTTGAAAACAGTAATAAGTAAAGCAAGACGAAATAAGCAAGAAAAGGTAAAGTAATTCTTATTCCTTGAGAGTAGCCGAATTCTGTGGTGAATCGCCCTATGTACATACAATATAAGGAGGGGTATTTATAGTAGAGATACCCAACACTAAATAAGGTAAAATACAAAGACTAGTAAGGCTATGGACCTATAATTCAAGGCGGTGGTAATACTAAACCATAACTAGGAGACTATGAGGGATGTATACCCTGCGCCCTATGGTCGTGCCGCCTAAAAGATTGTTGGCTCTAAGAGCTGGTGTGTATCCTCTGCGTCCGGTGACTTGTAAGACAAGTTTAATCTCGCCAGGTAGACTCGTATCCCCAAAATAATAGGTGACGTATTTTTACCCACACAATTCAATCCTTAAAAGTTTGAGGTGACTATTAATATATCATGTACTTAACCTTATACACTAGTAATAAGATTTTTCTTTAATTAAAATATATATATATATATATATATATATATATATATATATATATATATGTATGTATATAAAATATATATATACACAACTAGCTAGCTTTGAGTATAGTTTGTAGTGTGCCCAGGAAGCAGATAGAACAACACTACGCTTAAATTTTTCTTAAAATCTTGATTTTCAAATTTTCTGTAAAAAGGAACTATTTTCCCACTAAGCTCCCGTCTGTTTATAAAATTTAGGAACTGTTATGAATACATTGTACTGTGGATATCCATTAGTCCTATAGCTTCCTGAAGAAGCTTGATCTATAAGTAGCTTACAAGCAGATAGCTTGCAAGTAGCTTACAAGTAGATAGCTTGCAAGTAGCTCATGCAGGCAACTAATAAGCAGCTCTATGAAAAGCCTTGCAGCAGCTTGTAGAACGCCTTGCAGCAGCTTGTAGAACGCCTTGCAATCAAGTAGACAGCTTACAAGTAGCTCATACAGACAGCTTGCCAGCAGCTTCTGAAAAGCCTTGCAGCAGCTTCCTGAAAAGCTTTGCAGCTGCTTCTTTTCTTCTATAAATAAGAAGCTAATTCAGTTTATATGTACATCGGTTTGAAGTGAAATAATATGTCAGTCTCTCTCTATACAGTTTCTCTGTTTTATTTATTTTGCAGCTTTTCTTTTATAACACATTATCAGCACGAGGCTCTGCTATCTAGAGAAAATACTTGGAAAATGTATAAGGTAAGGATTTTACTTTCTAACTATATGGCAAATATTTTTAAGATTGAATTGACTGCCCTTGATAATATCGGGTAAAAGTTATCTTTCATGGGTTTTAGATGCTGAAATTCATCTGGATGCGATTGGTCTTGGAGACACCATCAAGAATAATAATCAAGCATCTAATCAAAACCATGCTAAAGCAATGATATTCTTATTTCATCACCTTGATGAAGGCTTAAAGATGGAATATCTCACGGTTAAGGATCCACTCATGTTGTGGAATGTCTTGAAAGACAGGTATGACAACCTGAAGATGCTCATTCATGCACAAGCATGTTATGACTGGATCCATCTAAGGCTACAAGATTTTAAAACCATCAGTGAGTACAATTCTGATATGTTTAGAATTATTTCTCAATTGAAATTATGTGGAGAAAACATCGCCGATGGTGACATGCTTGAGAAAAAATTCTACACTTGCATGCTTCGAATGTGCTCCTGCAGCAGCAATATCGAGAGATAAAATTTAGTAAATATTCTGAGCTAATTTTACATCTGCTTGTTGCTGAACAACATAACGGATTATTAATATAAAATCATGAAAGTCGACCCACTGGCTCTGCTCCATTTCCAGAAGTGAATGAGATGAATTTCTACCAAAAACGTGGAAAGTGGCGTGGCCCTAGTCGTAGCCATGGTCGTGGTCGTAGTCGTGGTCGAGTAAGAAACTCTTATCATGATGATCGTTATTCACCAAAATCTCCTCACCACCAGCAGTGGAAAAGGAAAGATAAAAAGCATGAAGCGGTGCAAACAAAACATTCAGAGAATGGTTGCTACTATTGTGGAGCAAAAGGGAACTGGTCACGTACCTGTCGTACGCCAGAGTACCTGGTTGATCACTATTAAGCATCTCTGGAAAAAAAATGTTGAAGCCAACTTTATTTCTGAAGATAACATTGACTTCACGCATTTGGGCGTAGTAGATTTCTTTGAGATCCTTGAAGGACAGATCCCTGAAGGACAAGTAGATCATCCGATTGGTGATAGATCTGTAGCCAAAGAGACTTAAATATATTTTATATTATGTTGTTTGTAATAGTTAGTATGTTTAATATTGTTGCAGTAATGTACACATGAAGTACCTGTTAAGTTTTGTGTTGATAATAAAACATGTATTATATAATGTTTGTTTTTGTCTATGTTATTTTATTTTGAAGAATACATGGATATCTCTCACATTTTATTTGGATCAAAGATCAATTCTGAAGACATTTGTGTAATTGATAGTGGAACAACACATGCCATATTCAAAGATCAGAAATATTTTTTACACTTGATAATGAGAAAGAAAAATGTTTCTATATTTCTGGTAATACTAATTTAATTGAAGGCTCAGGAAGAGCCACTATATTTCTGCCTAAGGGAACAAAACTTATTATTGATGATGCATTGTTCTCTTCCAAGTCCAGAAAAAACTTATTAAGTTTTAAAGATATCCGCTGAAATGGATATCATATTGAGACAATAAATGAAATGATTAAAGAATATCTTTATATTACAAAGAATGTCTCTGGCCAAAAACATGTTTTAGAAAAGTTGCCAACTTTATCCTCTGGCTTATACTGTACAAAGATTGGTACAGTTAAAGCACACTCTGTCGTAAACCATAAGTTTAGTAATTTAAGAACTTTTGTGGTTTGGCATGATCATTTGTGTCATCCTGGATCAATAATGATGAGATGAATCATTGACAATTCAAATGGGCATTCACTTAAGAACCTGAAGTGATGCGGGAAAAATCGAGCCTAAGCACCAACCGTCAAGAGCGAAGCTCGAAGGATGTAAAGGAAGGAAGATCAAGAGCTTCGGAGGAGACTTGTCGTTATGCTTCAGCAATCTAGGCGCTCCTCCTCAAGCTGAGGCAATCCACGCGCTCCGCCTGAGAGTAGGTGCTCCACCCAGGAAGCCATATAGTTGGGCGCTCCGCCCAGAGTCCAGACGCTCCACCCAGGAAGCCATACAGTTGGGCGCTCTGCCTGAGAGTAAGCGCTCCACCCAAGAAGCCATACAATTGGGCGCTCCGCCCAGAGTCCAGGCGCTCCGCCCAAGAAACTCACTGGTCAAAATGATGCATTTCCCAGGCGCTCTGCCTCAACTCAGGCGCTCCGTGCAATACACTGAGTTCCAGGATTTTGAGTAGTTTTTTACTATTTTGACCCTGCGTGGTCTATTTCATTAAACCCAACTTGTGTGGCATTTTAAACATTATCTAGACTTGGGAAGGACTCTATAAATACCCCAAGTCCTCCTTTATTTCTTTTTACCTTACCTTGAATTTAGATAACAAACATTGAGATGAGATTTTCTTATTAATGGAACCCTTACTTTTTGGCTTGAATCAATTGGTTGCACTAATTGACCCTCGAATCAAACCCGACGGGCTTTTTGCAAGAACCGGGTGTTCTTGAGGACTGTCCGCATAGCGTAGGTTGTTCCTGACCCGAATCGAAGGTGTTACAAAACCCGTTCTTCGTGGCTGCTTCGTAGGGAGTTCAAGATCCGCCTTGCTCCTTATCTTATTATTTTCGTTTCCGTATTTTGATTCTTATCAGTTTGGTATCAAAGTAAAGCTCAAGATTTATTTCTACAAATGCTCGACCCTTGTTTATCGTGCCTACATTAGTATCTATTTTAGATTTTTGTTCTTGTTATTGGAAAAGAAGAAAAATACAAAAAAAATAAATAAAAAAGATGAAAAACACCAAAAATTTGCTTATGTTTCTTGGAATGATTGACCCATTAATTGATTGATATTAGGTTTTTTTCTATATTAAAAACCCATCGATTTGGTATATCTTGTGATTTGGAGTTGGGAAACAAAATTAGAAGAAATCAAAACCCCTCTTTTTTGCAACCTTATTTTTGAAACTTTAAATAATGATTATGATCTTGTTATTGGGTGTTTGGTGATAAAAACCATTGGGGTTTGCTGGGGTTAGTGAAAGCAACTTTGGGTACCTTGGATTTTGACAAAACACGGTGAAATCGATCGAAAATTTGGGCAAAATTTGAAAAGCTGAAGAACAGCAGTGAGTGCTCCGCCTAATTGGAGGCGCTCCGCCTAGTTGTGCAGTGGTTTAGGCGCTCCGCCTGGATCGGAGGCGCTCCGCCTAGTTGTGCAGTGCTTTAGGCAATCCGCCTAGCTTTAGGCGCTCCGCCTGGCTTGCTCACTGCACCAAAGTTGGGCGCGCCGCCTGGTCATAGGCGCTCTGCCTAACCCTGTAGCATGGTTTTGGATAGTTTACTTCTAAGTTTTCATATTTTATTTTTAGTACTATTAGAGTAACATTCCTACTCGATTAGTACTAATCATTTGAGCCTTTAGGATTATCGTGCCTAGTGGAGAGTAGAGCTCAAAGAAGAATTTGTAGAACCATTTGTTTCAAGTCCGCATTTAAAGAGCTTAGCATCCATCGAGTCCTATCAATTCCACTCGTTTTGAAGAGTGCTTGATCTTGTGGATTGCTTGGTTGTTGATTAGGAACGTGGTTCAATTACGTGTTCACCTTTGGTTCAAGCTTGAGTTATATATCCCCCACCACTAAATGAGTGTACTCGAGTGACATTCAAGTGAGGTGTGTGTGTGAGGTTATTTCACTAACAGTTTGCTTATTTTGTAGGTACCATGGCTAGTGAAGGTGATGATCCTATGAAGGGTGTCTTGGCTACCATCATGGCCAAGTTGGATGGTATGAGCCTAAGATTTGGGAATCTTAAAAGAAGGACCCCAATTGTCCAACTTGAAACCGGTTAGGGTACAAGTGGCTCAACAATTACCCCGAAACAATTTGCCGAATTGGTTAGACAACAAAAGCTTAAAGATGATCTTGCTAGAAATGAGCATGTGTTGGGCAATCCCCAACAAGTGGGAATTCCCCACCTTTTGGGCAATCCCCAAGGAAATGTCCAACTCCCTAGAGCCTGTAGAAACATTGCACCTCTTGAGCAAGTTGATGAAGCTCAAGAAGGGGAGGAGGCCGAGTTTGGTGATGATGATTATGAAGCTCCCTATCCGATTAGGAGAGCTATGAATGGGGGTCGGGATGTGAATAGGGGTAGAGGCCGATGGTCGAGGGCCACCCATGGGGAATGTTGGAGGAAATGGTAGAAAGGATTATAATGCTTATGATGACAACTTTGGGGGCCAACCGGAGCCTTACCAAGGGGGGTCGTGACAACAATAATCTCAATAGTGTGAAGCTTGATATTCCTACATTCAAAGGGGGTAGTAACCCGGTTGAATATCTAGAGTGGAAGTTAACCATGGAAATAGTGTTTGATACAAATGACATGACCGAAGTGAAGAAAGCCAAATATGATATATCTTCCTTTGAATCTCTTGCTTCCACTTGGTTGGAGTTGACCAAAAGGCATAGGAGAAGGAATGCTTTGCCCGTGAACCTTACTTGGGATGAAATGACTCGTGTGATGGATGAAAAATATTTGACTCACCAATATCGCCAAGACCAACTCAAACGGCTTTATGAGTTAAGGCAAGGTTCCAACACGGTTGAAGAGTACTACAATGAGTTTAAACAAATCCGAATGGCCTTGGACATGGATGTGGAGGAAGAAAAACAAGTAGTGATTCGATTCAAGAATGGCTTGAACCGAGAGATAGTCTCTCAGTTTAGGTTTCAAAAGTATCGTTCTCCTTATGATCTATTTGAGGCCGCGGTTGAAGCCGAGAAATGGCTCAAAGAAGAGAAGTCCACCCGTTACAAGAGTGCTACTTCCGCTCCCGTGAGTAGGCCCAAGGAATGGAAGACATCAAACACAAGTGGTGCAAGTGCAAGTCGAGCTGTGAAGAAGACTTATGAGAAGCCAACACCAAATGTGGGAGGTAATTCTAAAACTCCATTGAGTACTCCTACTTCTTCTTCTACTCAATGCTATAAGTGTAAGGGGTATGGCTACTTTGCTAGAGATTGTCCCACCCGTAAAGTCATGATTGTGATGGAAGATGGGTTGGTTTATGAACAAGAGAGTGAGCCTGAAAATGAGGAGGGTGATGTAGTTTCTTGTGAAGAGGCTATAGAAGAGGGAGAAGATCCTAACTTATTTCTTGTGGTTAGGAGGAGTTTGAGCACCATATTCATAAAAGAGGAGGTAGAAAATGTGCAAAGAGAGAACCTCTTTCATACTAGATGTCGTGTGATGGGGCAAGTATGCTCAATGGTTATTGATTCGGGAAGTTGTGCTAACATAGTGAGACAAACCTTGATTTTCCAGTTGAAATTTCCCACTCTAAAGCACCCAAACCCATACTGTTTACAATGGTTGAGTGAGTGTGGGGAGTTGAAAGTGGTGAAACAAGTGTTGATAGAATTCAACATTAGTAACTATAGAGACAAAATCATGTTTGATGTGGTCCCGATGCAAGCTTGCCACCTATTATTTGGGAGACCATGGCAATATGATAGATGTGTGGTACATGATGGCCGAACCAACTCCTTTACAGTCAAGCAAGAGGGAAGGAAATATGTGCTCAAGCCTTTGACTCCGAGGCAAGTGAGGGAAGATTACAAGCGTATGAGGGAGTTGAGGGAAGCGGCTTAGGCTAAGCCAACCATGGTACTTGAGCTCGAAGCCAACAATCTTATTGTCTTTCCATTGCATGTTGAAAATGAGAGTCACTCTACTCCAAATGAAGACAATCTTGAGTCTCATTCAATTGTACTTGAACTTGAGAGACAAAAGAAAGAGAGAAGTGAGGGACTGGCCGGTGACAATCCAAGAGAGGAAAAAAGAAAGGATGTGAGGAGTGATGTGAGTGGATTGTCACCACAAAGTACACTTGACCTTGAGGGAAAATTGAGAGAAAGGAGAGCTGAGGAAAGAAAAATTGAGAGTGAGAGAACCCATTGTTCTAACCATTCTTCATCTTCTACTTTTTCTTGTGATAGCTCTTGTATAGGTACATTTGAAGACAAGCCATTGGAGCCTCAACCATGTGCTTGGAAGGAAAGATAAGAGAAAGAAAATTTTCAATGTGAGCTTCGTGAATGAGGAGTTGAACATGCAACTTCAAATGATGTGAGTGCTCAAGGAAGTAACTCAAGTATAATTGTTTCTTCACCTTCTCATGAGCCTACTAGTTACTTGTCTTGTGATGACTCAATACTAGTTGGTGTTTGCGATGCATCAAGTGAATATGCCACTAGTAAAGAATCTAGTTGTCAACTTGTGTGTGCTTGTGTATCACTAGTCAAGAGGGATGCTAAGCCACATCATGATGTGAGCTCATTGTTCAATGAACCTCTCCCTAGTGTAGATTTGATAGTTGACTTTGATTGTGACCTTTACTTTGACACACTACCAATCTTTGACAAAGGGGAAGATGAGATAGTTGATCATACCCTTATTGATATGCTTCTATTTGGTGGACCTATGTGTTATGGTAATGATGGTAGTGACCTTTAGGAGTCCAAATTGCATGAATTGGACAAGGTTCTCTATGATGACTCCTCAAGTGAGAGTGAAGAACCTAGTATTGATAATATTTTGACTATGAAATTGAGGTGCATGCTTTTACATTTCCATTTTTTGAAGACAATTTCATTTGTGGTAGTGAATTGTATCGGACTAGGGTTGGTAGTAAAATAGAACCTCCATGGTGTGAAGGGTTTGACACCTTAGGCAACCCATCGTGTGAGAACTTGAGTGAGGTAAATGACTCTTTGAGTGACCCTACTATTGCTTGTTGGGGTTATGATGAAGAAGAAGTCATTATCAATACCTTGCTTGAGAGCTTGTCTTTTGAGAAGGGTTGCTTAGGCGATGAACTTGGAGGTGAAAAGGAAACAGTTGGTGTGAGTAAGTATGCTCTAAAGAAGGGGAGTGGAGTAATTGATTCTAGTTGTAGCGTAGGCTATTTGACTTACTCCACTCCACATGTCGATCACACTATGAGGATGGATTGGTGTGTTGATCGTGAGGTTAAGGATCAAGGGGATTTTGATAGCTTGATCTTACATTTCCCATGTCCCCATAACCTATTTGCTCATTCTTGTGTTGAGTACATGTTTTCATCAGACCAAGTACTTGTTGTTCTCCTTGGATACTTGATCTTTGTGTTTATTATTGATGCTTGGCTATACTAAAAGAGTGTGTTTTCCACACTTCTTGCACTAACCTACTTTCGAGGTAGGAGGTTTTGTGTTTGCTTGTCGTTGCTTGTAGGTCCTAAGCTCCATGTTAAGACAAGGGAGATCTTGGAAGAAGCCTATGACAAAGTGACGTTCAAGAAGTACAAGGGAGGAGAGCATTGGTCACCCCGAGGAGATGACGATGTCATGGACGAGGACACCTTGATTTCGAGGACGAAATCTCTTCTAGAAGGGAAGGATGATGCGGGGAAAATCAACAGCCAAGCTTGAAAGATGCAAAGGAAGGAAGATCAAGAGCTTCGGAGGAGACTTGTCGCTATGCTTCAGCAATCTAGGCGCTCCTCCTCGGCATTTTGGGTGCTCCTCCTCAAGCTTAGGCAATCCAGGTGCTCCGTCTGAGAGTAGGCGCTCCACCCAGGAAACCATACAATTGGGCGCTCCACCCAGGAAGCCATACAATTGGGCGCTCCACCTAGGAAGCTCTCCGCCTGAGAGTAGGCGCTCCACCCAGGAAGCCATACAGTTGGGCGCTCCGCCCAGAGTCCAGGCGCTCCGCCCAAGAAACTCACTGGTCAAAATGATGCATTTCCCAGGCGCTCCGCCCCAACTCAGGCGCTCCGCCCAACACGCTGAGTTCTGGGATTTTGAGTAGAATTTTACTATTTTGACCCTACGTGTTCTATTTCATAAACTCAACTTGTGGGGCGTTTTAGAAATTATCTAGACTTAAGAAGGACTCTATAAATACCCCAAGTCCTCCTTTATTTCTGTTTTTAGCTTACCTTGAATTTAGATAACAAACATTGAGATGAGATTCTCTTATGAATGGAACCCTTACTTTTTGGCTTGAATCAATTGGTCGCACTAATTGACCCTCGAACCAAATCGGACCGAGCTCTTTGCAAGAGCCGCGTATTCTTAAGGACTGTCCGCATAGCGTAGGTTGTTCTTTACCCGAATCAAAGGTGTCACGAAACTCGTTCTTCGTGGCTACTTCGTATGGAGTTCAAAATCTATCTTGCTCCTTATTTTGTTATTTTCGTTTCCGCATTTTGATCCTTATCATGAAGATTCTTAAAAATGATGAATTTTCTTGTGCTTCTTATTATCAAGGCAAATTAATTACAAGACCATCACCAATAAAGGTTGAGGTAGAATCACCTACATTTTTAGAACGTATCCATGGGGATATATGTGGACCTATTCAACCATCTAGTGGATTGCTTAGATACTTCATGGTCCTAATTGATGTATCTTCAAGATGGTCTCATATGTGCCTATTATCATCTTGCAACCTGACGTTTGCGAAATTGTTGGCACAAATAATTCGATTAAGGTAACAATTTCCTGACTATCCTATTAAGCTATTCGCCTTGGTAATGCTGCAGAATTTTTATCCCAAGCTTTTAATGATTATTGTTTATCAGTCGGAATAAAAATTGAACATCATGTAGCTTATGTTCATACACAAAATGGCCTTGCAGCGTCATTTGTTAAACGACCCCAATTGATAGCAAGACCATTACTAATGAAAGCAAAATTGTCCACTACTGCTTAGTAGCATGCTATTTTACATGCAACATCACTTATTCATCTTAGACCGACACATTATCATGAATTCTCCCCGTCACAATTAGTGTTTGGTCATGAACCAAATATTTCTCATCTACGAATTTTTGGATGTGCTGTATATGTGCCAGTAGCACCACCACATCGAACTAAGATGGGACCTCAAAAAAGGCTAGGAATATATGTTGGATTTGAGTCGCCCTCTATTATTCGCTATCTTGAGCCATTAAGGGGAGATTTATTCACTGCTCAATTTGCAGATTGTCAATTAGATGAAACAATTTTTCCACAATTAGGGAGAGAGAATAAGAAAATAAATAGATAAAGTGTGGAAAGTTCCATCATTATCTCACTTTGATCCTCGTACCCCCGTATGTGAAAAAGAGGTCCAGAAGATCGTTCATTTACAAAATATAGCAAATCAAATGTCTGATGCATTTACTGATTTGAAAAGGATTACTAAATCACATATCCCTGCAGAGAATGTACTAATTCAGATAGATATCCCAGCACGACCATCTAGTAGTGCCATAGTCAGTGAACCTAAAGCACACATGAAGCGTGGTAGACCATTGGGTTCTAAAGATCGAAATCCTAGAAAAAAAAGAAAATGACAAATGATCAAGATGACACTATTAAAGAATCTCTTGAAGAGACCCAAGATCTTATCAATCCTGAGTTTTTTGAAGAAATAAATGAACCTGAGACTCAAGTGAGTGAGGAACATTTAATAACTTCCGCTGGTGATGGAATAAATTTGAATGGATCGGAAATAGAGGTGGATGATGTTTTTGCATATAGTGTTGCACTTAATATTATGCAAGATAATGAGGATTTTGAACCTCAATCTATTCAACAATGTCGACAAAGAAGTGATTGGTCAAAAGAGCAAGATGCAATTCAAGCAGAATCGAGCTTACTTGTCAAACGTGATGTTTTTGGACCTGTAGTCCATACACCTAATGGTGTAAAACCAGTTGGCTTTAAATGGGTCTTTGTGCGTAAACGAAATGAGAAAAGGTGAAATCATAAGATATAAAGCACCCCTTGTTGCACAGAGATTCTCACAAAGACCTGGTGTCGATTATGATGAAACATATTCACTTGTTATGGATGGAATAACATTTTGATATCTCATCAGTTTAGTTGTACATGAAAAACTTGAAATACACCTAATGGATGTAGTTATAGCATACCTATATGGCTCACTTGATAATGAAATTTACGTAAAAATTCCTTAAGGATTTCAAATGCCTGAAGCATATAATTCAAAGTCTCCAGAAATTTACTCAAATCAGATTAAAAAGAACTTTGTACGGTTTAAAATAATCAGGGCGCATGTGGTATAATCCCCTTAGTGAGTACTTGCTAAAGGAGGTTATATAAATAATGTCATTTGTCCATGTATATTCATAAAGAAAACAGCATCACAATTTGTTATACTTGTTGTTCACGTTGATAACATAAATCTCATTGGAACTCCAGAAGAGCTCCAAAAGGCAATTAATTATTTATGAAAGATCTCAGAAAGACAAAACTTTTTCTCGGTCTACAAATTGAACATTTAGTACACGGGATCTTTGTTCATCAATCCACCTATACAGAAAAGGTCTTGAAACGATTTTACATGGATAAAGCACATCCATTAAGTACTCCAATGATTGTCCGATTACTTGAAATGGATAAAGATCCGTTCCGACCTCAAGAAGAGAATAAGGAACTCCTTGGTCCTGAAGTACCATATCTAAGTGCGATAGGTGCACTTATGTATCTTGCTAATGCTACAAAACCTTATATAGCATTTGTTGTAAATGTACTAGCAAGATTTAGTTCTGCCCCTACACACAGACACTGGAAAGGTATCAAATAAGTATTGAGGTATCTAAAAGGAACTCTTGGTACGGGTTTGTTTCAAACTAACAAATATAGTGCAGATCTTGTTGGTTATGCAGATGCAGGCTATTTATCTGATCCATATAGAGGTTGATCTCAAACTGGTTACCTTTTTACATGTAGGGGTACTGCCATATCATGGCGTTCTACAAAATAATCAATGGTTGCTACTTCTCCAAATCATGTTGAGTTAATAGCTATTGATGAAGCAAGTAGAGAATTTGTATGGTTGAGATCAGTGATTCAGTTTATTCGAGAAAGATATGGTCTGAAGTGTGATACCAAAATACCCACGATCTTATATGAAGACAACACTTCATGCATAACACAGTTGAAAGAAGGATTCATAAAAGGAGATAGAACGAAGCACATTTCACCAAAGTTCTTCTTCACACATGATCTCCAAAAGGATGGTGAAATTGACGTGCAACAAATATGTTCGTGTGATAATTTGGTAGATTCTTTCACCAAATCTTTACCGCATGCAACTTTTGAAAAGATGGTATACAATATTGGAATGGGGAAACTTAGACACCTAGAATGAGGTTTCCATTAGAGGGACCAAAATAACGTGTTGTACTCTTTTTTCCTTAATCATATTTTTTCCCACTAGGTTTTCTTGGTAAGGTTTTTAATGAGGCAACTGATAATACGTATTACAAGGCAAGTGTACTCTTTTTCCTTCACTAAGACTTTTTTCCCACAGGATTTTTTCTAAGTAAGGTTTTAACGAGGCACATTATCTATTAATGAACATCCAAGAGGGAGTGTTATGAATACGTTGAATTGTGGATGTCCATTACTCACATAGCTTCCTGAAAAAGCTTGATCTACAAGTAGTTTACAAGCAGTTTACAAGTAGCTCACAAGCAGATAGCTTGCAAGTAGCTCATGCAGGTAGCTAACAAGCAGCTCTATGAAAAGCCTTGCAGCAGCTTCTAGAAAGACTTGCAACAGCTTGAAGAGGCTTGCAATCAAGCAAACAGCTTACAAGTAGCTCATACAAACAGCTTGCCAGCAGCTTCTGAAAAGCCTTACAGCTGCTTCTTTACTTCTATAAATAGGAAGCTAATTCAGTTTATTATGTACATCAATTTGAAGTGAAATAATATATCAGTCTCTCACTACAAGAAATAATGCTTATTGTGGCGACAAAAGTCGCCACTAAAAGTACAAAAATCGCCACAAAAAGCCATTAGTGGCGACACTATAATCGTTGGCTATACTCAGTGGCTGATACTCAATCGTCGCGACTATATTGGTCGCCACAAAATATATACTTTTAGTGGCAACATTAATCGTCACAAAAGTTAATTAAGATTGCCACGAAATACACTTTCAAGAGACGATAGTCGCCACTGAATAGCTCGCTTTGGTTGCGACGCATAGTCGCCGCAGAAGGTTTACCTTTCTGTGACAACATTAGTCGCCTCAAATGCCTCATCTTTTGTTTCAACTTTTGTTGTCACAAATATTCACTTACTTTTTGTGGCAACAGGGGTTTGCTACTAAAACTAACTTTTCTATGACACCGAAAGGTCACCACAAAACTATTATTTTCGTAACGACAATAGTCTCTACAAAAGAAATTTCCTGTATTAAAAAAAAAATTATATAAAACTATAATATATTCATACTAGTTGTAGAACAATAATAAAACGACATATTAATATTGTGGTAACAAATATTTCCAAAAATGAAATTGTATATAAATTTTTCATTACTAAATGTCTACATAGTATAATTAAAGTAGTTAATGCATTTTCACTGCATGACCTCAATAAAAAACATAAAAAGTTCTTCAAAATAGTCTAAAAACTTCAAAACTACTACTTCAATGTCTCTAAACTACACCAATGCAACTTCATTTCTTCGTTGAATATCTTTGTTCCTGTCATTACAAAATTATATATAATGAACAACATTAGCAAATGCACGTAAAAAGAATATCTCTACTACTAATTTAAGTAGAAACCAAGACTAGAAAGTCCAACTCTGTTGACAAGATAAGAAAAGCAATCTAAAACAAGGAGAGAAAATAAAATATAGAAGGAAATCTGAAGGCTACAAGACTTTGTCATCACAAAGTGGGACATTGAAAGAGTTAAAAAATACAATAAAAATACAACGGATAGAATGGAATCATATCAAGTAGCAATCTATAAAATAATAGTCAAAAACCAATAGTTAAATGTTCAGAATTAACTAAAGAGATCCTGGTTACGTTCTATTCAAGAATTAGGGATAGATGAACAATTCATTCTCAATTTACTAGTAAATGCAGCTAAAATCAGTTCTGACACCAGAATTAATCACATACAAATAAGATCAAATCCCATAAGTACAGCTTCCTGCTAAGAAAATGTATTGACAATATCAATCATAAACTAGAACCAAAGCTTAGAAAGGATTTCAATGGCAGTAGATTAAACCTGAATTCAAATAACTATTGCAGGCTTACTCAAGTCAAGAAAGAGTTTCTAGGATAATTTTGTAGGCCTAAACTTATTCAGAAAATGTTACGCTCATTAACCAGCAGCGAGAAGTTGGTGTTACGTCAAGTGGAAAAGAATTAATTGGTAATACCAAGGATTGGTGAAAAACTCATTTACTGATGGAAAAAAAATCCCAGTCGCTTGGGAATTTAAATAAAGCTGCATCGTAGGATAAAATTAAAGCTGGTGAATATAAGTGTAACGACCTCAAATAGTCGTTTCGGGAATTGGGACCTCAATTTGCGTGTCGACAATTCCAAAAGCTCGGTAAGGTCCATTATGACATGCCTGAAATTTTTTAGCTAAAACGAACTTTGTTAGATAGGTATCGGAGAAAGACATCCGTTTCGGATATTCGTTAATGCTAAAAGAGGTTTCAGAGCTCGATTTGAGCAAATGAGCTCTGATGTGAAATCTGAAAGTTGCGTTAGGTTCGTATGGTAATTTATGACCTGTAGCAACCTTCGGAAGTGAAAACAGACCTCGTTTGATAGGACTTATGATAAAGTCTCCGTTGCGGAAGTTTAAAAAGGTTAAAAGAAGTTTTCGAGCTCGATTTGAGTAAACGAAATCCGATGAGAGATCTGAGGGTTCTGTTAGGTTTGTATCGTCATTTGTGACTTGTAGCAACTTTCGAATTTGGATTCCGGGGTCGTTTGATTAAAATTCGCTATTTTGGCGAAAGTCGAAATTTGACCCTTTCCCGTGGGACCCACTTTTTGAGTTCTAGAGATCCGAATTAAGTTTCGTCTTGACGAACATGTCACACAAGTCTTGTATGACTTGTGTACAAAATTTGGGGTGATTCCGAGCTTCGTAGGGTCCCGTTTGGACCCAAAAACAGTGGCTGATCTGGTGCAAAGCCAAAAAAAACTGCTGAATTCTGTTTTTACTGTTCAGCCGGAAAGAAATCGATTTTTCAGATCAATCCATAAGGAATTGGAAAAAAATCAAAATATGGAAGTTGTAGCTCTTTGAGTTATGGTTCTAATGCCACCAAACTCGTATCATTTGGACATTTCTATGAAAAGTTATGTATATTTTACTAAAAGCTATCCAGTGAGGTACAATTTGGACAACATGTGGTATAACTCTTTAAAGCTGCGGGCTGCTATATATACTAGGGCGGGCATTCATTTTTATTTTCATGTTTTGAGCTTCTAAAAGTGATTCCAAGGGAAATTTGAAGTACCAAAATCATTCCTAAACACAAGGTAACTATTCTTACAAAAATCATTCCTGAACACAAGGTAACTATTCTTACCCAATTTTAACGCTTTAATACGAGGATCAAAGTGACGATCCTTGGAAAGAGGGTTTGAACCCTAGATTTGTGAAATGGGAAAAATGACCGAGTTGGACTCGAGTATGTACAATAATGGTACTTTTGGACTCGTGGGAGTATGGGGAGTCCGGAAACATAAATTTTACGGGTTTTTGGGTACGTCCGACCCGGGGGTATTTTGGTAAATTGCGTAAGGGCTTAGAATCCTTTCCTCACATGCTTAAGAGTGCGACACTATTTCTTTGGCTCAGAGAGGAGTCTTACGGAGGCACATCGTTTGGGAAAGGAGGTCGTTCCTTAGCCACTTGAGCCGATTTTGAGGTAAGTGAGACTTGACCTCTATTTTGCTTGCGGATAAGATTTGATCTTGCTAAGTAAGATGTAGAGTACTTAATTGACTAGCATTGTCTAGTAGATAGTATTATGTACTATTCGTTATATTTATACAAAAAGGAGAAAGCACAAACGTGACTTGTGTATAGTCGATGTTGTGTGCCGGTGTATTATTGATATGCTCTAGGGATAGAGACCGGTGGTGCGTTATGACCTAGAAGCGAAATTCCATCTAGGGACAGAGGCCGGTGGTGCGTTATGACCTAGATGTGGAGACTTATAGGGACAGAGGCTTGTGGTGCGTTATGACCTATAAGTAAAGTTGTTTATAGGGACAGAGGTCTGTGGTGCGTTATGACCTATAAACAAAGCCGCACAGAGTGTGTGCTTATGTATGTGCTAGGTATATAATTACCTATGTGGTATGCGTGATATATCATCACCATGCTGTGTGTTTATTATATTATTGCTTATGCCATAGTATCAATATAATATTGTATATGCTGCCTATATTATGTATCTTTATATTATTGACCATGTTATGTATTCGCGTATTATTGCTTGTATCGTTGTATAATTATATTATCGCATGTAATGTTTATGGGTTACTGTAGAGGTGTGGATTGTACTTCCGTTATCTGATTATGCATTATCAAAGACTTGTCTCGAAAGGGTAATTTAGCGGGCCTGTCGATGATCTTACTGAGCTTTGGCTCATAACTTACTGTTTAAATGTGCAGATCCTTCTACTAGTTAGACATCTGGACTTATCTGATCCGTTCGAGGCTGTGGCTATTTTTGCTTGAGGTGAGCCAACCGCATGGTTCGCGGTGGCATACCGTCTGATCCACCTTAGTGTTTAGTCGCTTCCTACATCTTGTATTATATATTATATATATCGGATGTCCGAATTCATAGATGTTCTATTGACACTGTATTTCGGGTGGATGTCTACACCTACATTTTATTGAAATATTTCTATCTAAATTATCATTATGAGTCAGTTTAATTATTCGTGGTTCGCCTAAGGATGTAACACTTAGGTGCCATCACGGCCCCGAAAATTGGGTCGTGACAAATTGGTATCAGAGCCCTAGGTTGTAAGTCGAGTCTTAGGGAGTCAATAGAGCAGTGTCCGAGCAGAGTCTTGTTTATGGGTATGTTGTCAACCATACTTATAAGCGAGAGGCTGCAAAGGCATTTTAGGAAGAGTTGTTTCCCTTCATTTCATCTCTTCTCGTGCTATGATGCTTACATAGGTGCTAATCCTTTAATGTGATTATGACAGATGGTGAGAACGGGATCGTCCTCTACTTCGGGAGCTGGTGACGCACTGACTGAGTCGGTCCGTGGGAGAGCTGTGCCTAGCACACGGACTGGTGCGCGGGCACCTACTCAGCCGAGAGCGGCTACTACCAGAGCTTCTGTGGGCAGACCTCCTGCTGCCAGACAGACTAGTACAGTGCCACCGGTGTCTTCTGAGATACCCGTCACACATGTCCCATCGACTATGCCTTCTCTTGTGCCGGGTACAATGGTATCTATTTCTGCAGATGTTCTATTGCGGATGATGGGCATGCTTGGATCTCAGGCCTCGCCTATGGGCGATATGCCAGTACCTTCTGTGGTACCCCAGCCAGTTACTCTAGCTATGAGTACGCCGACTCCTGAGGCTACTCCGGTGATTCCTCAGTCTACTCCAGTTATTAGTCCTATTGCTCAGCCTTCCACTTTGGCTCCTCAGTCGGGTATTCAGTTGGGTCATTCTATTCATGCTCTTTATATGAGTGAGGAGGAGGTAGCTCGGAGGATTGAGTCCTTTATGAAGCTCAAGCCTCCCGAGTTCGATGGTACCCCAGCTACTTGCACTGCCCAGAGGTATATTCAGAAATGTGAGAAGATATTTTCTGTATTGGGTACTAGGGACACCCTTGGGGCGAGATGTGCTTCTTTCCGTTTGTCCGGTGATGCCGAGACTTGGTGGTCTTCTATGATGAGACAGAGGCCGAGTGATCTTCCTCCCTTGACTTGGACCGAGTTCGTTGCTATGTTTATGAGTAGATTTGTGCCTCAGAGTCATCTTGATGCCCAGACACGCGAGTTTGAGTTGTTGAGACAGGGAGGCATGTCCGTGACTGCTTATAATACCAGATTTTTAGAGTTATCTCAGTATGCGCCTGCTATGGTTATGCTGGAGAGAGACAAGGTTCTTAGATTTGTTGAGGGTCTTCACCCTCGTCTTCAGGTGGCTGTTGCCTCACATATTGGCAACAAGTCTTATTATGATGTGGTTGATATTGCGAGGCGTATGGAGGACATTCATGCTAGAGCAGATGCAGAGAGGGCGAGCAAGAGGGTGCGATATTCTGGTACTTCTGGTGGCCCCTCACATGGTGGCCAGAGTTTTCGTGGTCATACTCAGCCTAGGCTTCCCCAGGCCGCTGCTTTACCATCTCAGGGTACTTCATCGGGTGTTCAGAGGCCTCAGCCGTCTCAGAGGCGTGGGGATTCATCTCAGTCTGTTCCACCTGTTTGTGGGAGATGCCGTCAGAGGCACTATGGGAGGTGCAGGCCCGGAGGTGGACACGGAGGAGGCGGTAGTAAGGCTTGTTACCAGTGTGGGGATCCCAGGCACTTTGTTAGGGATTGCCCCTATGTTACTTCATCTGGACCTACCTCCGCGGGACATCAGAGTTCTGCTGCTATGGTTCGGTCTTCTCCTCAGGCAGCTAGGTCTGTCACTCAGGTTCCTCCTAGGCAGCCGGTTCAGAGAGCTCCTGGTCCTGGAGGTTCAGCTCAGGTTTTTGCTATGACACTCCAGGATGCCGAGGCATCCAATGATGTGATCACAGGTACTCTTTCTATTTGTGGCCGCAGTGCCTTTGCCCTTATAGATCCGGGATCTACTTTCTCTTATGTGTCTCCTGGATTTTCACCTTGCTTGAGCAAGGATCTGGTTTTTATTGATGCTCCATTTATTGTGGCAACGCCTGTCGGAGATCCTATATGTGTAGATAAAGGGTATCGGGAGTGTGTGATTTCTATTTGTGGTGTTGAGTCTCTAGTAGACTTGATGTTGCTAGATATGGTGGAATTTGATGTGATCATGGGCATGGATTGGTTGGCATCCTATCACGCGACGTTGGGTTGCCATGCCAAGTCCGTGACTATAGGTGCCAAAGGTGAGCCTAAGGCTATTTGGAAGGGTTCCAGGTCTTCTCCGAGGAACAAGATCATATCATTCATGAAGGCTCATAAGATGATAGCTCGCGGGTGCGGAGGGTATATTGCTTCTATTCGAGATGTTCGAGTGGAGGAGGTATCTATTGATGGAGTACCGGTAGTATGCGAGTATCCGGAGGTCTTTCCGGATGACTTGCCGGGTTTGCCTCCTATGCGGGAGATTGAGTTCTGTATTGATATATTGCCAGGTACTCAGCCTATATCTATTCCTCCATATCGTATGGCTCCTGCTGAGTTGAGGGAATTGAAGGAGCAAATTCAAGATTTGCTTGATAAGGGTTTCATTAGACCCAGTGTGTCTCCTTGGGGTGCTCCGGTTCTTTTTGTAAAGAAGAAGGATGGTTCTATGCGCATGTGTATTGATTATCGGCAATTGAACAAAGCGACTATCAAGAATAGGTATCCTTTACTACGTATAGATGATTTATTTGACCAGCTTCAGGGTGCTACTCATTTTTCCAAGATTGACTTGAGATCGGGGTATCATCAGTTGAGGATTCGGTCTGAGGATATTTCTAAGACTTCTTTCCGTACGAGATATGGGCACTATGAGTTTCTTGTCATGTCATTTGGGCTTACAAATGCTCCGGCCGCCTTTATGGATCTTATGAACCGTGTGTTCAAGCCATATCTTGATTCTTTTGTTATTGTGTTCATTGATGACATCCTTATATATTCAAGGAGCCGAGGGGAGCATGAGCATCACTTGAAGATTATCCTTCAGGCCTTGAGAGACCATGAATTGTATGCTAAATTCTCTAAATGTGAGTTCTGGCTGGATACCTTGTCATTCCTGGGTCACGTGGTGACCAAGGACGGTATTGGTATTGATCCCAAGAAAGTGGAGGCCGTTCAGAATTGGCCTAGGCCTACTTCTCCTACAGAGATTCGGATTTTCTTAGGCTTGGCAGGTTATTATCGGCGATTCGTGGAGGGATTTTCTTCCATATCAGCACCACTGACTGAATTGACGCAGAAGAATGTTCCTTTTCTATGGTCTGCTGCTTGTGAGTCTAGCTTTCAGAGGCTCAAGACTGTCTTGACTATAGCACCTGTATTGGCCTTGCCTAGTGGATCCAGGGGATTCACAGTCTATTGTGATGCTTCCGGTATTGGCTTAGGTGGTGTTTTGATGCAGAATGGCAAGGTGATAGCTTATGCCTCGAGACAACTGAAAGTGCATAAGAAGAACTACCCTGTCCACGATCTAGAGTTATTGGCGGTGGTATTTGCATTGAAGTTGTGGAGGCATTATTTATATGGTGAGCCTTGTGAGATTTTCACTGATAATAAGAGTCTCCAGTATCTGTTCACCCAGAAGGACTTGAACGGGAGACAGCGCCGATGGTTGGAGTTGTTTAAGGATTATGACATCGCTATTCGGTATCATCCCGGGAAAGCTAATGTTGTGGCTGATGCTCTGAGCAGGAAGTCTATGGGTAGCCTTGCCTATCTTGATGTTGATATGAGACCACTAGCTCGAGAGTTGCAGGCCTTGTCCATTAGTGGAGTGCGATTTGATAATTCTATGCCAGATCGAGTTTTTGCTTATATAGGGACTCAGTCATCCCTAGCTTCCCAGATCAAGGAAAAGCAATTTGATGATTCATATTTGCGTGATATTCGAGATAGAGTTTTAAGTGGGGGAGTGACCTTATTTATGATCGGAGATGATGGTGTACTGCGGCTCAACGGTCGGTTGTGTGTTCCGAATGTTGGGGAGTTGAGGCAGCTGATATTGGCAGAGGCACACAGTTCTCGGTATTCTATTCATCCTGGTATTACGAAGATGTATCAAGATCTTCGGGAGTTATATTGGTGGAAGGGAATGAAGAGAGATGTTGTTGATCATGTGTCTCGGTGCTTAAATTGTCAGCAGGTAAAGTATGAGCATAGAAGACCAGCCGGGGTGACTCAGTCCATGCCGATTCCGGAATGGAAATGGGAGCATATTACTATGGACTTTGTGGTTGGATTGCCTTTGACCTTGGGCAAGCATGATTCAGTATGGGTAGTGGTGGATCGTCTCACCAAGTCAGCTCATTTCATCCCCGTGAGGACTACTTATTCATCGGAGCGCTTAGCTCGTATCTTTATCGAGCAGATTGTGAGATTGCATGGTGCTCCAGTCTCTATTATATCAGATCGCGGTACTCAGTTCACAGCTCAGTTCTGGAGATCATTTCAGAAGGAGCTGGGTACCCGAGTGGATCTTAGCACCGCATTCCATCCTCAGACTGATGGTCAATCCGAGAGGACCATCCAGATTCTTGAGGATATATTGAGGGCTTCTGCTATTAACTTTGGAGGCCATTGGGACAGTTATTTGCCTTTGGCGGAATTTGCCTATAATAAAAGTTATCAGTCTTCTATCCAGATGGCTCCGTTTGAGGCATTATATGGCCGCCGGTGTCGTTCTCCAGTTGGTTGATTTGAACCTGGAGAGGTGGAGGTGTTGGGTCCGGATCTAGTTCAGCAGACCTTAGATAAGGTCCGAATCATTCAGGATCGGCTCCGCGCAGCTCAGAGTCGACAGATATCTTATGCGGATCGGAGGAGGAGAGATTTGGGGTTTATAGTAGGTGACCGGGTGTTTCTTAAAGTATCACCGATGAAGGGTGTTATGAGATTCGGGAAAAAGGGCAAGCTTAGTCCGAGGTTCATTAGTCCTTTTGAGGTCTTGGAGCGCATTGGCGCTGTTGCATATAGGCTTGCTTTGCCTCCATCTCTGTCAGTTCATCCGGTATTCCAAGTATCTATGCTCCGAAAGTATGTTCATGATCCATCCCATGTGATTGATATGGCTTCTGTCAAGATCGACGAGGACTTGGCTTATTTGGAGGAGCCGATTGCTATTGCGGCTAGAGAGATCCGTAAGCTAAGGTCGAGAGAGATCCCGTTGGTTAAAGTGCTATGGAAGAATCGTCCTAGCGAAGAGGCCACGTGGGAACTCGAGTCCGACATGCGGGAGAAGTATCCTCGCCTTTTCGATAATTCAGGTTTGATTTCAATCTCTAAAGCCTGAAAGTTATGTTATTGTTTATGATTTCGGATAGTAGCGAGAGTCCTCGAAATCCGTGTAATTATTTTCGTGAAAATGTGAATCTTACCTTAGACTCGGGCTCGTCCTAGGACGAACGAGAGTCTAAGTGGGGGAGATTGTAAAGACCTCAAATAGTCGTTTTGGGAATCGGGATCTCGATTTACGTGTCGAAAATCCCTAAAGCTCCGTAAGGTCCATTATGACATGCCTGAAATTTTTTAGCTAAAACGAACTTTGTTAGATATGTATCGGAGAAAGACATCCGTTTCGGATATTCGTTAAGGCTAAAAGAGGTTTCAGAGCTCGATTTGAGCAAATAAGCTCTGATGTGAAATCTGAAAGTTGCGTTAGGTTCGTATGGTAATTTATGACCTGTAGCAACCTTCGGAAGTGAAAACGGACCTCGTTTGATAGGACTTTTGATAAAGTCTCCGTTGCGGAAGTTTAAAAAGGTTAAAAGAGGTTTTCGAGCTCGATTTGAGTAAACGAACTCCGATGAGAGATCTGAAGGTTCCGTTAGGTTCGTATCGTCATTTGTGACTTGTAGCAACTTTTGAATTTGGATTCCGGGATTGTTTGATTAAAATTCGCTATTTTGGCGAAAGTCGAAATTTGATCCTTTCCCGTGGGACCCACTTTTTGAGTTCTAGAGGTCCGAATTGAGTTTCGTCTTAACGAACATGTCACACAAGTCTTGTATGACTTGTGTAAAAAATTTGGGGTCATTCCGAGCTTCGTAGGGTCCCGTTTGGACCCAAAAACAGTGGCTGACCTGGTGCAAAGCCAAAAAAAAAACTGCTGAATTCTGTTTTTACTATTCAGCCGGAAAGAAATCGATTTTTCAGATCAATCCATAAGGAATTGGAAAACAGTCAAAACATGAAAGTTGTAGCTCTTTGAGTTATGGTTCTAATACCACTAAACTCGTATCGTTTGGACATTTCTATGAAAAGTTATGGATATTTTACTGAAAGCTATCCAGTGAGGTACAATTTGGACAGCATGTGGTACAACTCTTTAAAACTGCGAGCTGCTATATATACTAGGGCGGGCATTCATTTTTATTTTCATGTTTTGAGCTTCTAAAAGTGATTCCAAGGGGAATTTGAAGTACCAAAATCATTCCTAAACACAAGGTAACTATTCTTACCCAATTTTAACGCTTTAATCCGAGGATCAAAGTGACGATCCTTGGAAAGAGGGTTTGAACCCTAGATTTGTGAAATGGGAAAAATGACCGAGTTGGACTCGAGTATGTACAATAATGGTACTTTTGGACTCGTGGGAGTATGGGGAGTCCGGAAACATAAATTTTACGGGTTTTTGGGTACGTCCGACCCGGGGGTATTTTGGTAAATTGCCTCTTAAATTGCGTAAGGGCTTAGAATCCTTTCCTCACATGCTTAAGAGTGCGACACTATTTCTTTGGCTCAGAGAGGAGTCTTACGGAGGCACATCGTTTGGGAAATGAGGTCGTTCCTTAGCCACTTGAGCCGATTTTGAGGTAAGTGAGACTTGACCTCTATTGTGCTTGCGGATAAGATTTGATCTTGCTAAGTAAGATGTCGAGTACTTAATTGACTAGCATTGTCTAGTAGATGGTATTATGTACTACTCGTTATATTTATACAAAAAGGAGAAAGTACAAACGTGACTTGTGTATAGTCGATGTTGTGTGCCGGTGTATTATTGATATGCTCTAGGGATAGAGGCCGGTGGTGCGTTATGACCTAAAAGTGAAATTCCATCTAGGGACAGAGGCCGGTGGTGCGTTATGACCTAGATGTGGAGACTTATAGGGACAGAGGCTTGTGGTGCGTTATGACCTATAAGTAAAGTTGTTTATAGGGACAGAGGCATGTGGTGCGTTATGACCTATAAATAAAGCCGCACAGGGTGTGTGCTTATGCTATGTGCTAGGTATATCATTACCTATGTGGTATGCGAGATATATCATCGCCATGCTGTGTGTTTATTATATTATTGTTTATGCCATAGTATCAATATAATATTGTATATGCTGCCTATATTATGTATCTTTATATTATTGACCATGTTATGTATTCGCGTATTATTGCTTGTATCGTTGTATAATTATATTATCGCATGTAATGTTTATGGGTTACTGTAGAGGTGTGGATTGTACTTCCGTTATCTGATTATGCATTATCAAAGACTTGTCTCGAAAGGGTAATTTAGCGGGCCTGTCGATGATCTTACTGAGCTTTGGCTCATAACTTACTGTTTAAATGTGCAGATCCTTCTACTAGTCAGACAGCTGGACTTATCTGATCCGTTCGAGGCTGTGGCTATTTTTGCTTGAGGTGAGCCAACCGCATGGTTCGCGGTGGCATACCGTCTGATCCACCTTAGTGTTTAGTCGCTTCCTACATCTTGTATTATATATTATATATATCGGATGTCAGAATTCGTAGATGCTCTATTGACACTGTATTTCTGGTGGATGTCTACACCTACATTTTATTGAAATATTTCTATCTAAATTATCATTATGAGTCAGTTTAATTATTCGTGGTTCGCCTAAGGATGTAACACTTAGGTGCCATCACGGCCCCGAAAATTGGGTCGTGACAATAAGGCAACATCAATAATCAAAACTAACCAAGTTATATAAGCAAGTGTTGAACTCAGTGATTCTACATGAGTAAAAACGCTAGTATATAATACTTTAGAAATATAGTAAATGTTAATACACAATATATTCTTAAAAATAATATAACACCAAAATTTGGCCTTAAAGATAACTTTATATGCTTAATATTGGTAACAAGTCAGGATTCTACGATTGTAATTTTTTTATTCCACTTTATCTATTTTTTTTTTTTTTTGGGCTAATGCATCTTCCAAAAAATAGATTGATACATACGTCGACACGGAAACTAAATCACATAAGAAATCAAATTAGACAAAAACAATAAGCCATAAATCTCCAAACAATTATTCTAAATTTTAAGGGACAAAACTTACTGTTCATTGGCAAAGTGTATCGTCGATTCCAAATCAACATAGACTATCAGAATTTTGAAATCACAACCAAATAGAAGAAATAATAATTTTTTCGTTATTAGGGTGCAGTAAATAATTAATTCAAAAACTAACAAGCCACAACAGGAATCTCACATCAAAAACAGAGAGGGAAATACATATTGCCTGGAAAAATCTGAGTAGAAATAAGAATCTGATCTGTGCACTCACGTCAATTTTGGGTTTGTGAATTACTTCCTTCGTTCCTTATGTTCTTGAAAGAGACGAGAATTTCTTTCCTTATTTTTATTTTTGAGAGAATTGTAGTTTCCCCAGAGAACTTCTTTCTTTAGTTTTGTTTTTTTGGGAGAACTGTAATTGGCAAAAAAAACTTCTTTCCTTATTGAAAGTGTAGGGTTTTTTGTTCGTGCAGCTTGTCTTTCGCTGACATTTTAGTGTTTCGCGGGAAACAAAAGTTGTAGACTTTGATTTTCCCACTTTAATTTTTGGTAGGTTTTTATTTTATTATATTTTAAGGAACTAAAATTAATGTATTCGTAGCAATAAGTCGCCACAAATTTTTATTCGTGGCGACTATCTATCAGTTGCTGCTAAAACTTTCAAAACAAAATTTTATTCTCGTGGGAAAAGTGAAATTTAGTCATATAGTTGCAAGTATTTGTTGCGACTTAGGCTATTCGCCACGAAAAGTACATTTTTTATGGCAACTACAATAGTCGCCACTAAAAATATAAGTATTAGTGGCGACCGTAAAGAATCGCCACAAAATAGCCAACTTTTTGCGGCGACTAATAGAGTCGCTATTGAAACCCGCCGCTAAAAACCTCATTTCTTGTAGTGTCTCTCTATACAGTTTCTCTGTTTTATTTACTTTGCAGCTTTTATTTTATAACATGAGCATATTTTAAAATATATTTGAACATATTTTTGGTGAATATTTGAGGATGTGTTTTCAAAAATTAAAAAGTGGTGAAAAAATAAAAATGTTTGCTCACAAAACTTCAATTTTCTTCAAGTAAAATGAATGTCCAATCACAACTTCAACATCCAAAAATTATTTTTCAACTCAACTTCAAAAATCCATTTTTGTCAAGTTTCGACTAAATCTATGTCCAAACACTAGCTAAACATCTAGAAAAAAAATCTACATTAAAAATGTAATTGAATTTCTCTATAATAACCATCCTCTATAACATTATATCACATAACATAAGAGCATAGCTAGCATGGGCTAAGGAGTTGAATCCCTTCGCCGAAAATTATTTTCTGCAAGTAGGATAAAAATAAATAATGTTTGTTATATACACTAATGAATTTCCTTGATACAGGAGAAAATTCTAGTATTAGGTGGTTCAAAAATTGTTTTAAGTCACATTCTTATATTTTTGAATCCTCTTATATAAATTTTAAGTTACGTTTTTGTTATAACAGCCAAGTATTCTTAAGTACCACTTTGCATGGTATGTTATGTTTTATATTTCTATAACAGCACCTTGCAATAGCAGCTTAACGACTTATTATAGAGAGTTATATCTATAAATGAGAGGTACCAGAAGATAACCTTTTAGATCATTTAATCTTTCCAAACACCCTAAAAACGCCTTCTTTATTAAGTGGTGGAAATACAGTTCTTGCAACACATGAAAGAATATTATACTAATTGATTGGAAGTACCTCTTCTTCAAATTGTTAAACCAAAAGCCACTGAAGTTATGATGTTAATCTATATTCCCCAACATAAGAATACAATTTTCGTATGAACAAATGAGAGAGTGCGGTGGTGCAAGTCTACTAGTAGGTCCAAATAAACAGTAGATTCACGGAAGCAACTAGTTGAAAATTAGTGATAGGAAACTTTTGAAACTTTCGAATCATTGACTTCTTTAAGACGCATGCATAATCGTCATTCTGCAATACTAATGTCATTTCATTACCCGCTAAAAGAAATTATATCAACCAGAAATATTCCAAATTCGAGAGAATGGAATCGGGATGGTTCCCATTTATTTTCTTTTGTAAAAGCGATTGCGGGCATACTGATTATATATTTCATCATATACCTGCTAAACAAAAGCAGATATCTGGTGTTGGTGAGATTGCTAAATTCTACTTTATTTTAAAATGAAATTATGGATGAATTCCAATGAAGAAATATGAATATATCATATTTGGTTCAAATTGAGGCTGCAGGGTGACATGGAAGATAAAGTCGTTTAATTTTGAATTATATATTTTTTTTGGTAACATATAAAATCTATTGCCATTAACCAACAAAAACTTTACAACCTGAGAGCACCACAATCCCCACAATAGCTAGGACATGGACTCAGAATACCAAGTAACATAAGAAGCCTGGCCATATTCTAGGAAGTTGAAGTTCCAGATAATAATGCATATATTCAAGATTAGGGTGGTCATCCCTAATCGTCAATGTGGTAAAACTAAAGTACTTTGAAACTTGAAGAGATTTAATGAAATATGCAGTGCAATTACTACATATTTCCCATTTCAACAGGGAAGAAATTCATGTCACAAGTGCATCTTCAATATGACATACACATATTTAAGAGTAAATAAAAACGACAAAGAAAAGGTGGGACATGCCAAATTCTTATCGACCAAGAGATCAGTCACTACATTAAAATGAAATCAATTTTAAATAAAAATTTTTATAGCATTAAAAACTTGAATAACCTCAATAAATATAAACCAAGAAAAAAATAATGAGATGCGATCATGTTGGGACAACTTGAAGAGAGGGTAGAGCAAATATCCACTCCTTTCATAAAAGTTGCATACAACATCCTTGGTTAAACAGTTTCAGTAGACAAGTGATAATAATCAGAAAGGAATAATCTTACAATTTCCAATAAAACCCATGGTTGAAGAGATCAAATATAAGGTGACAAACAAGTGTCACAGCCCAAAAACAAATAAAACTGGCGCGCGCATATATATATATATATATATATATATATATATATATATATATATATATATTATATTCTCACATTTTCAGCTTACTCTTGAGAGAGAGAGAGAGCGCGCGCGCATCCTGAGAGCAACATCAGTTATAAAGTAGTTGTATCCCTATCTATAACTAAAGGGCATTATGAAATCTACCACATTTTCAGCTTAATCTTCCTTATACCAAAAGGCTTGTTACAAAAAGCAATTTATTTTGATATTCTAGATAAAAGTTGGCAGACTAGTTAGTTCAATGCATTATTTTTCTTTTGGAATATAACTATTGGAATCGTTTCCTTAGCATCAATAAACTTATGGTTGGACCAGGATATAATAGTTTGTGCAGCATTTCAAATTGATCACGCTACAAAACTATGATGGTTTTTGAAAACTATCTATTACCACGGTAACATGGCGCCACTACCGTTTTTCTTTTTGCTTCCACCAGATGTTTGGTTTTGGTACCTACTCAGGGGTGAGACTAGTACAGATTCATCGCTGAGAAGTGCCACTTTGGGGGGTAAATGGCTCCCTACCAAAGGCACCACTACAGTCGACCTGCTCAGATTGCCTAGAAGAGTACTTCTCCTTCAGCTCAGCCAGTTCGAGGTCGAATTCCTTCTCCAGAGCGATCTCCTCTTCCCAGTGCCCGCGTCTCATTGCAGCTATCCTTTCTTCATGCCTTCTTAACATTTCTTCACTTTCTTCCAAAAATTCTTCCTTCTCCTTGTCATGAAGGTTGATAGATTGCACAACTCTCTCTACCCTGAAACGCAAATGACAAAGGAAATATAAGGAAAATGTGGATCTTTAGAAAATTATAAAATTTCCATCAACAACGATAAATGTAGCAAACAATTTTCCCCAAAAAGATTTGGCATGGGCAGATTAGGCACGGAGATCACCCAAAGCATCAATTTTCAATATAGAAACATGTCAAAAGGCAAAATATCAGGTCTGGATTTCCTTGCAACACATGTAGAGAGATCAATGAACTAAGCAACAATAATAAAACTGACCAGTGTGGCAGTGTCTGGATCGGGCAACAGTTTGGTATAAGGAGAAAAAGTTTGGTTTTGTTTTACCGCAAGATAAAAAATCAATTCAAGAAGCAATTCTAAGATGAAAAAATCTAGACGCAAAATTGTAATTTGCCAAAGTTGGAACTGACAGCAGAAAAGAAACTATTGGCAGAGCTTGTGTTCTGTGTGCCCCTGGTTGAGCCACTAACTTTTTTGATGCTATGGAAACCAAACAGGCCCTACGAATTTCTCCTTCCACACACAAAGCAGGGGGTTTAACAAGAATTCATTTGTCTGATTTGTTTCCACATGTAACAAAGCAAAGGCAATATATACCAAAATAAAGCCTTCAAAAGCATATTTTACCTATGCCGATGATTCTCAACGGAGGAAGCATTTGCATTAGCTTGTTTGTCCAAGTCACGCAGATCCTCCTGTATCTTATCAAATTTGTCCTGCGCAGCAATCCCGACATCATTCATTTTCTTCATCACATCGGTGAAGAACTGCGCTTGATACTCCATCTGCAGAAAAGTATAGCCATATGAATCAGATTGTAGGTAGAGAAACAGAAAACAAAGTAAAGGACAAGATTCTAAAAGCACAAGAAGGGTTGAGGGCTGCTCACGCCAAAAAAGAGAATAGGAAACAGAAATGACATGAAAAAACAAAAACTGATGAAAATGAAAAGAAAAGTTGATGATCAACTACCATGAATAATTGAATGTTAAGCAAGAAAAAGTTGTCCTAGTACCGACAGTAGATTTAAGAGCATAATATGTGAGCCATGCAGGCTATTAAGAGACACAAGTCACAGTTTAGTTAAACATTCATAAACTTCGTTAAATGGGCTATAATATCAGAAATTACAATTGACAGTTGCACACTCCGTCTCAATGTGTCTTACTTTCCTTTTTGGTTTGTTTCAGAAAAATGTCATCTTTCTATGTTTAACAAGTTTTAAATTCCAAGATTCCCGTTTTACCTTCACAGGCACTCCCTTAGAGGAACGATGTGCCAATGTTTAAGAACAGAAGAGTTGAAGGATATTTTTGGCATGCTATACACATGTTTAGTTCAAGGTCAGTTCACAAGATGGAGTCAGGTCAAATTAAGGCACGCAAAATTAAACAGAGAGAATAATAATCAAACAATCTACCATCAGTTAAATACATGAGAGGTCCCAAAAGAGCCTCCTATTTAAAAATTAAATCCCTTATTATTTCTTGTACTAGAAAAAGAGAGACAATTCCTTCTCAAAAGAAAATATCCTTTCCCAGAAAAGACAGAGACAATAGCATCATCGACAGAATGTAAAATGAAATTAAAAAATGACTCAGAAAGCCAAGCTTTGTATAACATGTCCCAAATTAAATACAAGCATATTCTGAAGTGGAGATTAAAGTTAGCTATGTTGCTCGGATCCTTCGAAATGCCGCCACCTATGTTGGATCACCCACAAAATGCCGCCACCCATGTCGGATCCTCCAAATTTGCATAGCTCTTGTAGGATCCGACACGCACCAGGCGACATTTTTGGAGGATCTGAGCAATATAGGAAGCTAGTATGTAACTCACCAGATACAATATTGCATTCACTGAACACACATTAAAAGCCTTTTTTAAGTTTGAACTCAACAAGACACCATAAAGGTCAGTCAAAAACCGCTAACATCATACAGCTTCAAAACATTTAGAAAAACTATTCAAGCAGTCAGCAAGTACCAACATTACTATTTGTCGTTTTCTTACATACCTCTTCATTGTTCTGTTCTTGGTGTGTCGTCGTTTTCTGCCTGAAAATTTTGGTCTCCCCCACTATATGATAGATTTTTTCATTCATCAGATGGTAAGTCTCTTCAAGAGCTTTAGCTTGCCTGTGGTATTTAGCGGCTTGGTTCTTGTACCATGTTAGCTGCTGATTCTCCTCCCACATCTGTTTCTCTGGTTCTGAAACCATTTCTATGTATGACCTCATCTCGAACTTCAACCTCGATTTTCCTATAAATCACACAGCAAGTCAAACTTTAATAGACATATTAGCTAAAAAAGATATCAGTGTTTTCCTGTAATACAAATGTTAGTTCAGAAAGAATAATCACAAATACCAGGTGAATGCTTGTTAAAGTTGTCTATGTCTCTTTTCTCTGCCATGTAACCATAAAGCTGACGTTGGACAGGATAAATGAGGCGTTCCCATGCGTCTCTATTTCTCCCCTCTTCAGCAAAATATTTACTGAGACGCTCAGCCTCATGGTATCCCACTGGAGAGGCCTCAAAAATCACTACACTCATGCCACGATGGCCTTGTGGACCATAGGAATGTCGAGCTTTAACAGCAGCATAAGAGCTGCAATAGTCAAGCATCTCTTGATTTCCCATTCCGATCCACTGAGAAATGCAGCTCAGAGAGAGAGTAACATATTAGACATCTATCCAATAAAGTGTTAAATAAAAGTATATCAAATAGAAAGTTTATTTTATCAAAAAAGAAATAAAAGTATATCAAATAGCAGACAAAAATCATCACACTACCTTGTCGTTTTCATCTTTATCAACTCTCGTGTTCATGATGACCACCATAGGTGGCCACACTATTTCTTTATCTTTATACTCGATGCGACCCCCCCATTTTCTATACATTTCACCTGGCGTTACAACAGACGTTCCTCTATGCCGAAGCTCTTCCTCCAAAAGAGCGGCAAGTTCTCTGTGTAACTTGACCCGTACTATTTTTGTTTTAGTGTGGGTCAATAATGACTGGAACCCTGTAAACCACTCTGTTTCACCTGGACCACCCTTGCACGCAGGGCAGTGCCATTGTCTTTCAGGATCATTAATTTGATCAACAGGCAAACTGTCAAGACGATCAAAAAGTCCTTTGAACCAAGGTTTTTTCTTGCGTGCCTCATAACTCATTTCAGCCCCATCTGAGTCAACATCATCACTCAAAAGCTCATCTTCACTTTCATCAGGCAAATCCAATTCATTATCCTCACTGTCATGTTCACTGGCCATAAAATCATCAGCGACAGGGGAAGTATCTTTGTCCTTGAGATGAGCTGAGGCAGCTGTAGCAGACCAATCCCAGCCATTCTTCAGAGCCGGAGGAACAGGAACAGGGGATGGGGTGTAGCGATTACCAAAACCTTGGTCATATAACTGTGGCCTGGAGTTTCCTCTGCCCACAGGTTTTCGAGGATCATAAGATGTAGACCAGCTATTCGCAGAACCCCGTCCTGATTGAATATTGTTAGGCATTCCCGATTTCTGAACAACATCCTGATGACCCCAAGCTTTTGGACTGGGATTCTGAGGAACCCATGGCTTCCCAGCACTGCTTCCACCCTTGTTCTTAGACTTCCTAGCATACACTTCCCATCCATCATTTTGTTCAGAGATCAAGCCCATACCTCCAATACCATGATTTATTTCATCAACCGTTGGTATAGTTGTTTCAGATGTAGCTTTTTGCTTTCCGTATGAATTGGAAGGCTTGCCAACCCTTTTGCTGGAACTCATCTTGTATGAAACTGTAAGCAGGAAATAAAAACATATGAGTAGTGTAACCGTGAATCTTTCAATCACTATTTTATCAGAGAAAGAAGAAAATAAAACATATGTAGTGCATGTTTCACCAACATTAAACATTCTGCACGCAAATGACATGCATTGCAGAGAAATAGAACAAAGAGGGTAAACATCCAAAACATATACACTTGGTGACAGGGTATATATTCTAATAACAACCTAAATCCTATCCAATACACATATATACCAGCCGATATAACATAATATAGAGGTAAACAGTTAATAGCCAGCAGATAAAATAGCAAGGCTTCCAATTAGCATATCCAAAATTGGCATTCTCAATGGCCAATAGCACCCTCCTCCATGAATGTTTAATAAAAGTAGTAAGAGGAAGACAAAGGGAAGCTATTTGTACTACAGATATGACGAAAAAATAGCATTTTTAATTGCTTCCACCACAGAGTCAAAGATGGGTTCCCAAGTGTTCTTGTTATGCAATAATCATGCCCATGACTAAGAGATAATACCAGCATTTCTACATGTAATGAAAATTTTATAGCAACTCTATGAACCAAAGTTTGTTCTCTGAGATTTCTTCCCACGCGTTAATGCAGATTGAGCAAGGTAATTTGTAACCTTGAAGATCATTGCCACCTTTATGAGCAAAGCACACAAAAGGGAGCTGCAAGTGACAATGACAGGCAAATGTACAAAAGACACTCAATGAATCATCAGCGTATACCAACTCGACGAAATTCAAGACAAATAATGAGGTTTTTAATTTTTTGTAATTTCTGAAAACACATAATGAGATATAAACCACTCTACTTTCAACCCAAATGGGGCTGCTTAAAACACTAACTAAACCAGTTTTCGTCACAGTTAGCATTCTTATTTTTTCACCCTACAGGCCAATAAGGTATTAAGTTCAAATCTCATGAAAATCAAATACTAGATAATTTCTTCTTGCTTGCCTAATCCTTATTGGAAGAAGTCACCAAGCAACTAGCAACCCTGGTGAAATAATCAAGGTGTTGGTCAGCCCAAACACCAGTTACTCCCTTTGACTCAATTTATTATTATTATTATTATTATTATTATTATTATTATTATTATTATTATTATTATTATTATTATTATTATTATTCTTAGACTATCCTAAAAAATGATAAGTACATTTTTAATTCTAAAACAGCTTAACCTCAAACTTTTCACTTTAACATTTAACAAGACGTTTAAAGGGACAAAAAGATATGCAGCCTATTTTAGAATTTTAATCCCACATTTAACAAATCTTGTATTCGTTCATAAACTTTGTACCAAGGAGTATTATTGTTCGTTCATAAGGCACCCGTTTTTCCCCTTTTTTTTTTTGGTTATTAATTTGTATCATCACATAAGCATGAATAACCAGACAAAGAAAGAATTTTAAACCTTGTACCATAACATAAGTCTGAATAACCAGAAAACACACAAGATTATGATAAAACGGATATCAGGTCTTTTTATGCCACAAATAACCCATTTAAAACTCAGCTCAAAATCACATAAAATCATTGGCAAAAATATCACGTGAGAGTTAAAGAACAAAATTCATGAAGAAGAACCTACAGGTGGGGTTTCGTCGGATAAAAGGAAGGTGAGTGTGTTGTGTACACTTGAGAGAATGAGAGGGAAAACGAGAAATGTATGAAAACTAAATGCACAAAATGACTAAGGCCCTGGTAAAGCTTAAAAAGCTACTACTTAAAAGTATGGGTGTCAAACGGGTATACGGGTCCGGGTTCGGATTGTAAAATTGTAACCCTGCAGGTTCTGGGTACGGGTCCGAGTACGGGTTTAAATTACGGGTTTTTAACGGATATGGGTTTCGGCTAGAAAATAAACCCGTGCGAGTTCGGGTCTTAGCGGGTAGGGGTACGGGTTCGGGTCTTAACAAATCGGGTTTGGCTACGGGTTATAATTTTATTTTTTAATAATATTATTTTAAATACTTAAAATAAATTAAAAAAAGATCAATAGGAAAAACTCAAAGAGTTACTTTATTTAAGATACTTGAACTATTAAAGTCTTAAATATTAAACTTCCAAATTTAAAAAGTGCAACATCAAAACTATAATGAAAATTCAAATTACAAATTTAAATATGCATAATTCTTTGTGTAATTTCTTCCATGTCATTTCCATCATGCTCCGGTGTAGGTGCCATTGATGGTGCTTGATCACTTAATAAAATTTCTTCAAGGTTATCATCTTGTTCTAGTGAGTCTTCAATTCCTTGATTTCTTCGCTCCGATCTAATCCAGTCTCGTAAAAAAACTAGAACGTCCAAAGCATTATTACCCAAAGAGTGGCGGGTATCACCTATCATTTGTCTTCCTTGGCTAAATGCACTTTCTGATACAATTAGTTGTATGCGACGACATGTAATTCAAAATATTTTATGTAGTGAATTAAATAATTATCTTTTCTAATAAATACGATCTCATAATTACTTTGTCTGACTCCAAGTAGCTTATTTTCTGAGGTATATATCGAAATTAATAGTTGAAGTTCTATACCATATTAGAGTAATATATATTCAAACTTCAAAGTGTTGATTTATTATGGAATATAAAGTATTTTTTTAATTAAATAAATAATTTGTTTCTCTTGAACATATTTCACTACTAACAATATGGACACAAAACAAATTAAACCATGAGTGAAAAACTTGTGTATACATTTCTCTCCACGTACAAGTTTTATTACACAGTTTATTTTAACGGGTACGGGTATGGGTATATCCATTAATACCCCATAATTTTGACGGGTCTTAACGGATACGGGTATTTGTTAAGAAAAAAAAAAACCCGTTCGAGTAGGGGTATTTTAGGGGGTCTACGGGTCCGGGTCCGGGTGGGGTCGGGTTTTAATGAGTCCGGATCCGGGTTTTGACGGGTAGACCCCTACCCGTTTGACACCCATACTTAAAAGTATATTTGTACTTTTAAGTAAAAATTTGGTGTTTGATAACTAAAAAAATAAAGTACTTATAAATATTTTTGCACTTAAAAAAAGTCAAAAATAAGAAATTATGATTTCCTAACTTCTTAAAATTTACTTATAAGTAACTTTTAACTTTTAAGTTAATTAAAATAAGCCCACCCAAACGGAGCCTAAGGTAGTCTAATACTTTTTCAGTTCATATTAGCTGTCCCCTTTCAGTTCAGTTTATTTTATATTTAATTATTAAATATTTATTTAATTATTAAAGGTATGAAAATCACCAATAAATTTAATTTTAAAACTTAAAAAAAACAATTAATTCGAAACACCTTTTTTTGTTAAAGTGATAATTAATATTGTACCGGCCACGGGGAATTAAATCAATCGGATGTTAGCTTAGCAAAAAAGGTACTCTAATAAATATGGAGAATGATAGAAGTATAGTACTCCCTCCGTTCCAATTGTTACTAAATTTAGAATGCTGTCATTCTTTTTGGAACAGACGAATAAGGAAATGCTGCCACATAAATTACAGTTTTGCCATTACTGAAATGATGTACAACCACGCAAATTTCTTTGACTTTTACACCACAAATTTCAAAAATCACCATTTATTTCTTAAACTTTGTGCCGAGTCAAACTATAACACATCAAAATAGAACGGAGGGAGTCGGGACTAATACTGCACTTGCCTGCAATGACTCTAGTCGGTTTTGCTTTTTTAGGAAAGGAACTAGTGTTCAAAATTGGTAAAAACTTACCCGCACCCGGTGTTTACACCAAACCAATAAATGCAAGCCATGTGTATTGAAATACATCCATCTATTACTTAATCATGGTTAGATGATATGAATTTATACCTTAAATTTTAACTATCACGGTTAGTTTGTATGGTTTGGTGTAAACACCGGGTGCGGATAAGTATTTACCGTTCAAAATTTGTACATAGGCCATCCATATTCCATAAATAGCCCCCCATCAATCAGCCGCCTGACCACGATATGACATCTCTTGGCAGCAACCATGACATGATGACGGGAAACAACATTTAGGGGTCGTTCGATTTGGGGTTTTTTTTACGCGGGTATTAATAATGTGGGTATTAATAATGTGTGTATTAATAATGTAGGTATTGATAATGCGGGTATTAGTTATGTAGGGTTTAATAATGTGGGTATTATATTATAACGTAGGGATTATTTGTTGAATCAATGATATATTACAAATTAACAAAAAATATTATTATTTAAAATATTTATTTACTCCTTAAATAAAATTTAGAAATATCCTTATTATTATGAGGGTTAATTTTGTCATTTTAAATTTTAATACCTGTATTATTAATACCCACATTATTAATACCACATTCTACCCCGCATAAAATAATACATAGATTCCCGCATTAATAATGCGGGTATTAATAGTGCGGAATATACGAAAACGCAACCAAAAGTTGCACTAATTTTATGCGGGTATTAAAATTCCACAAAAACCAATCGAACGCTGCGCTAAATTAACGCTGAGTTTTGTGCGGGTATTAATCTTTAATGCGCCAAACCGAACGACCCTTACTGCACAGAATCAGAAAAAAAAAATTAAACCAACAAAATTTGTATACATTTTTGACAAGTGTATTTGTGGGTTCCACAAATGTATCTTTTTTTCCCATTTGACCAGACTTCAAAATTATACAAATACGTAATTTGGAATTTGAAAAGATGAAATCAATAGGTAGATGACGAAGAAGAAATGGAAGATGAAGAATGGCATAAAAATGGAAGGGGGCGGGTGTGTTTACAGTGGAGAGGTGAGAGACGGAGAGGGTGAACTTGTATAGTCATTCACTCTACGCTCCTTTGAAAGGTGGGACCCAGACAAATCCACTTGTCAATTAATAGAACCCTCATACAAGGCATATCTCATGCACAAAAAAATTCACCTAATCACACGTAATACTCCTCTGCCCTATTTTGTTTGTTATATTTACTGTTCTAGAGTCAAACTTTTTAAATTTGACCGTAGATTAGAATATAAAAATTTTAACTTTTTTTAAATAAAATTTACATATTTGAAAACTACATGAAAAGTACTATAAGTCACAATAAATTATAACTCAAAATATTTAAATATATATATATATATATTTATCTTTGACCGTAATTTTATATCACAATATTTGTGTAAATATGTTGAAACTTATAATCTTAAATATGTTATATATTGTATTATTATAAATATTACTCCTTCTATTCTAATTTATATGTCATAGTATTACTTGACATAAAATTTATGAAAGAAATGAAATTTTTTAAAATTTATGGTCTAAATATGTCATAGAAGTTGCATTTGTTTGGTTATAGTGTTTTGAGACTTGTAATTTTGAAAATCTCATAAAATTTGTATGACTATAAAAACTTTTTCATAAGACCTAATATTTATGTTAAATAGTTTACAAATTTAGCAATGTGTTAATTTTAATTAGTAACGGATGGAGTAACAAACACTAATTACTGGTTTGACAGATGTTGGACACTGTGGAAAGAAACGATTTAATGAAGGCTCACATTTAGAAGTGCTGTTTTTGCAATTACGGCAACTTTTTGGTTATATATCTGCTATCCTGTGCAATTTTTGGAACTATAGTTTCTTCTATTTATCTAGCTTACTTATGATATCTGTATTGGATAAAAACTGACCAGACTTGAAAAGGTGACACGTATCTTCCACGTGGCACGGGCAGACGCTTCAACGGGCAGACATCTAGCGGACAAACATCTATCACGAGCAGACCTAAGGGAGTTATGAAACACTTCAACGGTCAACACGATCTAAATGAGCAGTTATTAACACGATCATCCACGATCAATCTATTAATGGTCATTAAGGCAATCATTACAACCCAGCGGTTATGACTCCAACGGATATGTGACCGGCAGTTACTTATCCAGACGGATCCACGCCCAGCGGTTACAAAAATCCCAACGGGTGCCTATCAGGCTTATAAATAGCATTCGCATTAATCGATTGTAGAACAACTTTACTTCCTGTTGACACTATCAATAAGAATACTCTCTCGATCTTGTTCAGTTATTCCTCTTTGTTCTTATTTAGCTCTCTGGTTTGATCTTCTGAAGAGCGACTGATATCGAAGAACTCTCTCCGAGGACGAGTGATACGATACGGTTACTTCTCCTTGTCTACATTTTGCGCATTTTTATTAGCTCATATGTGCATATTGTTATCGTCTCAGCTCATCGTATAAACTCTTAATCTCAACTATTGATCGTGACCCCGCAAATACAAATTTAATTGTTAATTGGCCTAAAATCGGATATAGGTTAAACAATTTGGCGACCACAGTGGGAGCCGGTCAATAGCCTTCGTAGGTTAATAGTTTATCTTTAACATTATATTTATTTTCGTCTATCTTTTTGCTCTACAACTAGCATGGCGGAAAGCAACTCTCAACGAACTATCGTAGGCGGAGAACAGGTAAATACTCCTTCACTCCATCTTGATTACTCTCCTGATTATTCTCCCGATTACTCGTCCGACGGGCAGCAGCAATCTTCCCAAGGACCGGTCAGGCAGCGATACAGGCGTATGCGCTCTCAGAGCACTACCCCACCCAGGAGACGACGCCATAGGAGTCTCTCCCCTGGCCGAGGGAACCTCCAAGAAACACTCTTTGCTTTCATGCAGGAACAGGCAGAAGTAAACTGAGGAATAAACGAGGCACTCACCTCTCTCCGAAAAAGCAACCCTTCAACTGCGAGGGTCGAAGCTGCGGCACTTGGTCGTGATGCGCCATCTTCACATACCTCAAGGCAAGGCAGAGAGCGGAACAACGGTGGAACCATAGATCCTACGACCCAAGTCAATCAAAATCAGAACAGAGGGTCTATGGCACCTACGGATGTGAGCGTTGTTGTGGAAGCCCTCACCAAGCAATTCAAGGAGAGCCAGGAAGCACTTCAAAAGTCTCTCCACGAAAGAATTGATTAGATACCAGGCGCTCCGCCCACACTGAAGAAAGTTGATGTCCAGCGTTATTCACAGCGACCCTGGAAGAAGGAGGCAGCCCCAAAAGCGATACCTAAAATGTTTAAAATGCCAAACATTCCTAGGTATCGCGGAATGTCCGATCCCAACGACCATCTCATCATGTTCAGTAACTTCATCAAAGCCAGCGATCTCACCGACGAGGAGATCGACTCTGTTCAATTGAAGAAGTTCGTGGAAACCCTAGCAGATGGAGCTCTGCGATGGTATCCAATGTTGCCACCCAACTCCATTGGATCTTTCACAGAGATGGCCGAGTTGTTCGTGAAGGCACATACAGGCGCTCAGAAGACGGAGACCCGCGTTGAGGACATCTTTGAAATCAAGCAAAGACCCGACGAATCTCTCTGCAAATATGTGGATCGTTTCCAGAGGGAACGTATGCTACTCCCCAAAGTACCAGACAGATGGGCGGCGATCGCATTCACCAACAGCCTGGACATCAGAAGCTCAGAGGCCACGCATAGACTCTATGAGTCTCTTCGCGAGTTCCCAGCAACCAGTTGGTCAGACGTCTACAATCGTTACAATTCTAAGGTACGTATCGATGAAGATAATTTGATTGGAACAGGTACTCGAGGAAGAGCTCAGGCACGTAGCGGTGGACCCGGTGGAAAGGCAGAGTCAGAGAAAACAGACGTACGTTATGAACCGTACCCTGATCAGACACGCAGCCATTCCAAAGGACGCAATCGCAACAACAAAGGGTTATCCCGGAGAGATGATTCGGAATCAAGCCTCCGCGGAGGCCCAAGCTTGCCAAGTTTCAACGTAGAAACGTCTGAGATAGTAGCAGCACTCAAGGACATGGGAGAAAAGGTCAAATGGCCAAAGGACATGAAGTCTGACCCAAGCAAGCGAAACCAGGACCTGTGGTGCGATTTCCATCGTGACCATGGACATACACCGAAGACTGCAAAGCCCTCAGGTATGAAATTGCTCATTTGTTGAAACAGGGATTCTTGAAGGAGTTCCTGACCGAAAAGGGAAAGCAGACTCATGCGAAGGCACAACAGAACAAACCTGGCCCTACGCGAGCATCCTCTTCGGGGAGGACAGTTAATGTTATTTCAGGTGGGATCGAGGTGGACTCTGTTACTTTCACAGCGAAGAAGTATGCAAAGGTTTCCATCACAAACAACAAGCGCCCCCGATCAGAAGAAGTAATCACATTTGAGGACTCTGATGCAAGTGGCTCGCAATTCCCACATGCTGATGCGTTAGTCATAACGTTACGCGTGGCGGAGTTCGACGTCAAGAGAGTACTCATTGATGCGGGTAGCTCCGCAAATATTATCCAATCACGGGTTGTCAGAAAGATGCAGGTGTCAGACAAGATCGTGCCCATATCTCGAGTTCTGTCCGGTTTCAATAATTCAAGTGAGAAGACTCTCGGTGAGATTACCCTCACGACTCTTGCCGAAGGGGTAGCAAAGGAAACAACTTTCCATGTTGTCGATGCGGATCTAACCTACAATATCATATTGGGCAGACCTTGGATCCACGACATGCAAGCTGTTCCTTCTACTTATCATCAGGTATTGAAGTTCCCATCTGAATGGGGAGTACGTGAGGTTCGAGGAGAGCAACGCTCTGCCCGAGATTGCTATTCTGTGGCTCTCAAACTGCCCGAAGAGAACAAATAGCAATTACAGCAACCGGGGCCAGACGTACCACCCGAAGCGGCTTAGTACGAAGTCCCAGAATTCATCACAAAGATGGACGAAAGAGAAAACCATATGCCGACCGTTGAAGCTTTGGAACCCGAAGAGCTGTTCACCGACAAGCCAGAGCGGAAGGTGTATCTAGGGACCGAACTGAACGAGCGCCTACGAGGAGATATCCTCCAGTTTCTCAAGGAGCAGCATACAACATTCGCCTGGTCTCACGCAGATATGACAGGTATTTCTCCTGACATCATTACTCACAGGTTGAACGTTGATCCGTATCACCGCCCGGTGAAACAAAAGACGCGCCAGCAAGGAGCATTTCAGAACCAGGTCATCAACGACGAGGTCGACCGGCTGTTGAAAATTGGTTCAGTACGTGAAGTCAAATACCCAGACTGGTTAGCCAACGTGGTTGTCGTACCTAAAAAGAACGGCAAGTGATGAGTCTGCATTGACTTCACAGATCTAAACAAAGCCTGCCCGAAGGATTCATATCCTCTTCCCAGGATAGATCAACTGATCGATGCAACAGCCGGACACGAGGTGCTAACCTTTCTCGACGCGTACTCCGGGTATAATCAGATATTGATAGATCCCGAAGACCAGGAGAAAACAGCATTCATCACCTGTCGAGGTACGTACTGTTACAAAGTTATGCCTTTTGGACTGAAAAATGCAGGTGACCTATCAGCGTCTAGTCAATCGAATGTTCCACGACCATATCGGGAAGACTATGGAAGTGTACATCGATGACATGCCGATAAAATCTAAACGAGCAGAAGACCATCTGGCACATCTGAAGGAAGCTTTTCGAATCCTGGATCAGTATAACATGAAGCTGAATCCAGAGAAATGCGCTTTCGGAGTCGGATCGGGGAAGTTTCTTGGATTCATTGTTTCTCAGCGTGGCATTGAAGTCAATCCCGCTCAGATTAAAGCCATTGAATCTATCCCAGATGTACTTCACAACAGGAAAGATGTCATGAAACTAACAGGGAGAGTGGCAGCTCTACGCAGGTTCATCTCCCGGTCATCTGACCGTTGCAAAAGTTTCTTCGATGTCCTAAAACAAAACAAGGAGTTCGAATGGACTCCCGAATGTCAGCAAGCATTGAGGGATTTTGAAAAAGTATCTATCCAATCCTCCACTGCTCTCCACGCCTCAGGAAGGTGAACATCTGCTGATTTATTTGGCAGTCTCAGAGTCTTCGGTAAGCGCTGCGTTGGTTCGGGAAGACAAAGGTTACATTAGCAAAGCCCTAATTGATGCAGAAACACGCTATCAACCTTTAGAAAAATTAGCACTGGCACTAGTAACTGTTGCTCGTAAGTTACGCCCTTATTTTCAAAGTCATTCGATAGCTGTGGTTACAACTTTTCCTTTGCGAAATGTTCTGCACAAACCTGAATTTTCAGGAAGGCTGGTGAAATGGGCTATAGAGTTATCTGAATTTGATATCACCTATCAGCCTAGAGTAGCGATAAAATCACAAGTCCTAGCAGACTTCAGCACTAACATATACCCTGAGGCAGAAAGGGAATCTATTCTTTATGCAGGGCAGGCTCCCGGCACATGGACCCTTCACACAGACTGCTCCTCGAGCGTCAAAGGGTCCGGCCTTGGACTGGTTCTTGTTGCTCCATCCGGCGAAACGGTAAGGCAGGCTATCAAGTGCCCATTTATTACTAACAATGAGGCCGAATATGAGGCCGTTATTGCAGGATTGGAACTAGCCTGAAGTTATGGAGCAACCATCGTCAAGCTAAAAAGCGACTCTCAGGTCGTGGTCAATCAAATCAATGGAGGTTTCATTGCACGAGAATCCAGGATGGAAATATACCTCGCCCGAGTGAAAGAGCTCCTAGCACAGTTTGGCGAATGGGAAGCAGTCCAGATTCCACGGGAAGAGAACCATGAAGCCGATGCTCTTGCAAACATGGAATCAGTGGCAGAGATAGGGGCAGCTAGCTCTTCAGCTGTTGTCCAACTTCTCTACACGACCATGGATAGAGAAAAGTTTGAAGTCAATACCATCAACGCTACTTGGGACTGGCGGAATGAGATAACAAATTATTTTATCCATGGAGCTCTACCTGCAGATGCAAAAGTTGCACGCAAACTTCGAGTGAAAGCTGCCCGATATACAATTCTCAACGGCGAACTTTACTGGAGGATGTTCACAGGACCTCTTGCAAAATGCCTTGGACCTAATCAGATCAATTACGTAATGAGAGAAGTCCGCGAAGGCTGTTGCGGAAATCATTCCGGAGGTAAGTCACTAACCCGGAAGCTGATTCGTGCAGGCTATTATTGGGACAAGATGGAGAAAGATACGAACGAGTTTGTCAAGAAGTGTGACAAATGCCAAAGGTTCGCTCATCTTCTCCACCAACCAGCAGATCCACTCCATTCAATAATCTCCCCGTGGCCCTTTACGAAATGGGGGATGGACATCGTTGGACCTCTTCCCACAGCACCAAGGGGGATGCGATTCTTACTGATCATCACTGACTACTTCACAAAGTGGGTCGAAGCGGCAGCATACTCAAGGATACGACAAACGGAAGTCGTTGACTTCCTCTGGCATTTTGTCGTGTGTCGCTTTGGAGCCCCTAAGGAAATAGTCATATACAATGGCCCGCAATTCATCGGCCAGAAAGTGACTAGGTTCCTAGATGATCTACACATCAAAAGGATCACTTCTTCTCCATATCATCCTGTTGCAAATGGACAGGCGGAATCTACCAACAAAATCATCGTTGAGTCCCTTAAAAAGTGCCTCGAGCAGGAAAAGGGATGTTGGGTAGAGGAATTACCTGGAGTATTATGGGCTTATCTCACAACTATAAAAATGAGTACCGGAGAAACTCCTTACTCACTAGTGTACGGTGTAGACGCTCTAATCCCAGTTGAAATCGGAGAGCCCAGCTTACGATACGCACATGCCACTGAGGAATCAAACTCAGTCAATCTATCCGTAGAGCTGGACCTCCTCGAGGAACGCAGAGAGCTAGCCCTTGTACGAGTAGTCGCTCAAAAAGAACATATCGAGCAATACTATAATCGGGGACTACGCGTACAAAGCTTCTAGGTCGGGGATTTTGTACTCAGAAAAATCTCCCAGAGCACACAAGAAACAAATTCGGGCAAGCTTGGTCCTAATTGGGAAGGCCCCTACAAAGTAATTGCTTCAGTCGGCAAGGGATCCTATCGTTTGGCACGACCAGACGGCTCTACTGTCCCGAACAGTTGGAATGTGCTTCACCTCAAAAGGTATCACTTTTAAGTGGTGAAACGTTTAGTTATCTTACACTTACCTTTTATCTTTATGAAAGTTCTTACTTTTATTATATATTCTCTCTAAATGGTACTAACGACCTGAACAAGGTCAGATCTATTTAGCTCAACTGGTAGAGCTCGAAGTTCTTCAACTTCGCGGCTGTGGGTTCGAATCCCACAACGGACACACTCCTCGTTTGGTTATATGTGTTCTATATGCAGCTCACCAAAAACTCTTTTCATGTTGTCACTTTACGTGCTCCAACATAAAAACAAGGAGGGTGGTGAGAGGCCCCTTTAGGCCAGATAGGACCTTCATAAAGGCAAAAGACCTTACCAAAAGGCGAATTTTTAAAGTTTTTCAAGAAACTTTTACGTGATAAGACTTCCACGGCAAATAAGAGGAGTCATTCACAATATAATAACTTTTAGGTGATAAGACTTCCACGGCAAATAAGAGGAGTCATTCACAAAACAAAAACTTTCATGTGACAAAGCTTCCACGAAAATAAGAGAAGTCGTTCACAAGGCCAACGACTCGGCGAGAGCCAATCTACAAAGCCATGCAATAACTTTCAACTATCGAAACGATAAGCAAAATTATACGCACAGAGCAACGATTCGGCTAAAACTCTAAACGACCACAATTCGGTCAGACTACCTACAACTTACGACCTCTTCCTAGCGAAAGGCTAAGTTAAAAACATTTGGGCAGACTCTCAGAGAAACAAACTTAATAAAGTTCAAACTTCAGAAAACTCCCAATCACAAGGCACGAACACCATAAACACATGCAAACAAAAGATCAAGAAGTTCAAACTAAATATAGTCACTGGACAGATCTAAACAACATATATACATTATCTTTGTGAATTGATAAAATGCCGAATACGGCTGACAGAAATTCGCAGAGTGTTCAAAGGCCAAACAAACCGGCCATACAAAGGACCAGAAAGTCTCTACTAGACTTCTGTCCATCAACAAACAAGTCCGGCTCTCGCCAGACAATAAAAACTACATCAATCACAGATTGAAAAGGGCATTAACATTTAGGGCTACGACCAGAACTTGACGCACCAGCTCCGTCAGTCCTGCCGTTGTTCCCTGAATTCTCGCCGTCGTCTTCGTCTTCATCATCATCATCACCTTCGGACTCTTCAGGGGAGAGACCCAATGCTTGATTTGTTCTTCGAACAGCGTCCTTTGTTGTCTGCAGCATCTTCTCGACATTAACTTGTCCAGCCTGAATCTGCACGAGCAATGTATGCTTGGCCTCAAGAGCTGCAAGCTTGGTTTTGATTTCAAACTGATCACGCAGGTTCGCCAAGTCCTTGGTTAATGCGGTCTGAGCACTCATTAACTGAGCGGCCTGATCCTTGGCAGCCTGGAGATCAGCTCTGGCTTTAACTGATTCTTCATTAGCTTTCTGCAGATCCATCTCAAGAGATGTACGATCTTCGATAGCGCCGTTCAAAGAATTTCGACAATCTTCAAGCAGTCCCTCCAAGCCTTGGACAGAGCGTGCGAACCCTTCTTTCTCTTCGAGAAAAAGGTCCTTCTCCCTGGTGAGCACGTTGATTTGCTCAACACGTTCGTTGTTGACATCAGTCAACCGGTTAACCTCACCACCAAGGAAAACACTCTGCTCTATCAGAGTCTTGTTATCCTTCAGAGCTTCCAGCAACTCCCTTTTTACTTCAACCACTTGATTGGCGTTGTTAAGCCTGGAGCGAAACATGAGCTCAGCACCCATTCTTCACGGGGACCGATGAGCGAGGAGACTGCCTTAGCCAAGCTGCGTGGCCTGGTTACGAAGTTGACATCAGGGGCAAGTTTCAAAGTGTGCTTCCTCTCGCAGAACTTAGGTTCCCAAGCCTATTCAGAGGGATAATTTGGCCCGAACTTGTAACGCACTCCCCTGATGTCACTCAGCTCTGTCCGGCCACCAATGGCTGACCGCCAAACGAATCTTAATGAGGAAAGGTTAGAGTCACCTTCCACCCCAGGATCTATGGTCTCACATTCACGAAGAACAACGGGAGCCGCCCCCTCAGTAGCCACATTCTCCAGGTCCTCAAAACGATAAACACGAGGACCTTGGCTACCCTCTTGGGAAGCTTCTTCTCTTACTTCTTCTTTCACTTCTTCTTCTTCTTCACCTACTTTTCTCTTCCCCTTGTCGGCACGAGAAGGACCTGCCTCCGCCCCGTCACTAACTCGGGGACTCCTCTGCGGAGTACGGACAGCTTCCTCCTCGGCCCTTCTCCTGTCACTACGGAGGTGAGGCCTTCGCCTAAGAGGAACATCAACATCGGCCTCAGTGTCCGAAAGAGTGCTGACCTCCGTGGCTACGCCCCCTCCCCGTACAGACTCGGGGACTTCAGCAGTAGTACCAGCATTCTCTTCTACGGGCTCCGGTACACTGGCCCTAGAAGAAGGATCACCGCCAACCGACGAGGTTTGCCCGGCAGCCACGGAAGTCTCACGAGCAGACTTCTTCCGTGCTCCGCCCTCGCCTTGGCTCCTCTTCTTCCTCTTCAAGGAGCCCAGTCCACCAAACAGAAGTTCTTCGCCCCCCTCCCTGCTGCGCAGAGCACCCACTGAAGCTAGTATAGCCTCAGCTTCAGCTTCTGGGTCAGCCACAGGCTCGGGAGGCCCATCTTGAGGAGGAGCAGGAAAGAAATCTCCTGAAATGCCCAAACCTATGGAAAGGTAAAACGGTCAGATATGGTGAAGGTTCAAAGAAGAAGAACAATCATGAAAAAGAAATGTCCTCACCATGATTTTGTACAACCAAACTCTTCTGAGTGGCAAAATACATCTAATCTCTCTTCTCAGGAGTAAACTCCTTCAAGATTGGCTCAACCCACGCAGTCAAATCTTCGACAGAGATGAGTCCATCGTAGGGTTGCTTGGCCGCTGCAAAAATTGAACGGAGTTAGGACACGAGAAGAAGAAAAAGCACGAAGAACTTCAAAAAATACTCGGGGACTTACGCTTATTATTCCAGACTTCTGGAAGGTATGCCTTGTCGTCAAAAGTCAAGGCCGAGGAGCGCACAAACAGATACCAGTGTGCCCAGCCTCGGTCACCGGTATCCTCAAAACTGCGCACCAAGCCCTTGCGTCCGCGCATTCTGGCATTTACATAGCCGTCTTTGAAAATTTGTATACTATACAAAGAAATAAAATGCTCATAACCAAAAGATTGATCGGTTCCTGCCGCGAACCAATCCAAAAGAGTAACTATTCTATACATACTGGGGCTCAGCTGCCCCGGGCAGAGGAGATACTCCCTGCAGAGCCTCTCCAGCACAGGATGCAGGGGTAATCTGCTTACCACGGTGAAAGGGTAGGTGCACATGGCTGTCCACCCAGCCCTATGGGAAGTAATATTCTCCTCCTCGGAGACCGGCAAGAGGGGAACCTCATCGCCCCATTGGCAGTCCATCCTTACTCGTGGGATCACCTCTTTCGTGATCCCAGACTTATACCTATACGCCGGCCAGTTCCGCGTATCTCCCTCCCTATTATGGAAGGACTTAATGTTACAGTCCGCCTCAAGTTCACCCCACTTCTTGGGGATTATCTCTGCAGCAGTAGCTTGTGTAGCCCGGGACCTGGGAGTGGCCTCCGAGGAACTACCAGCAACATCAGTGCCCTGGTTTTTCCTAGATCGTGAATTCATGGTTGCAAGAAAAGTATGAAGTTATCAGGAGTGAATTCAAAACTAGTTCAAAGTATTTTCAAAGAACAGCGGAGAAGAAATAAAGGCAAGTAAAAGGTTTCTCATCAGGCAAACCCCTATTTATAGGAGTGAAAATTCAGCCCCACCAACTTCCTTCAAGACACGTGGAGGCCATCAGGGAAACCTCGATCAGATCTGACCGTTAAGAAGGAGAATAGGGTTCGCCAAAACTTTATAGTATCATCATTATTCTGGAAAGTAGCGGTCACCTCGCGATCAACAGACGACGTGTGCACTTGACTGAAGCGGTTAAAATTATTAATTTTACCCTTGGGCCACGTAATAGTAATTTTGGAATAACCTGCAGCCTCGCAGGCATGCCAGCTGCAGTTACTTTTGTTACGGTACATTAAATGCGCACGTCATGAGGGCTTGTCACTTAGCTGATAAGGATCGTACGTCGTCAAGATACATCAGACGAAGACAAAAATTTGCAAGAAATTCCTGCCAAAAATCGTATCCACTCATCGAACAGATACTCTGTTCGAGTAGTGCGGGGACTATCTGTATTGGATAAAAACTGACCAGACTTGAAAAGATGACATGTATCTTCCACGTGGCACGGGCAGACGCTTCAACGGGCAGACATCTAGCGGACAGACATCTATCACGAGCAGACCTAAGGGAGTTATGAAACACTTCAACGGTCAACACGATCTAAATGAGCAGTTATTAACACGATCATCCACAATCAATCTATTAATGGTCATTAAGGCAATCATTACAACCCAGCGGTTATGACTCCAACGGATATGTGACCGGCAGTTACTTATCCAGACGGATCCACGCCCAGCGGTTACAAAAATCCCAACGGGTGCCTATCAGGCTTATAAATAGCATTCGCATTAATCGATTGTAGAACAACTTTACTTCCTGTTGACACTATCAATAAGAATACTCTCTCGATCTTGTTCAGTTATTCCTCTTTGTTCTTATTTAGCTCTCTGGTTTGGTCTTCTGAAGAGCGACTGATATCGAAGAACTCTCTCCGAGGACGAGTGATACGATACAGTTACTTCTCCTTGTCTACATTTTGTGCAGTTTTATTAGCTCATATGTGCATATTGTTATCGTCTCAGCTTATCGTATAAACTCTTAATCTCAACTATTGATCGTGACCCCGCAAATATAAATTTAATTGTTAATTGGCCTAAAATCGGATCTAGGTTAAACAATATCTGATTCATTATTTCAACCATGGTTTCAATGTTTGTTGTTTGAAAATTTCTGTGAATCGCTAAAGAAAAGAGAGCGTGACCACAGCCATATACACAAGCCAAAAGAGGAATGAGTGTGTATTCAACTTTCAACTAATGGTTGACAGAATATCCAACTATTCATTCGAAGGAAATTATAAAACAGAAAATAGCTACCTGATCTGGCTTTGTAGGCAAAGAAAAAAGCTGTTGTGTTTGGTATCACAAAGTACGTCACACAAAAATACTCCATCCGCCTCATAATGGACGGCATGTTTCATATTTCGAGAGTCAAACGAGTTTATCTTTGACTGTAATATTTTCATACGTCTTTTAAATATTTTGAATTATTAATTATTGTGACTTATAGTAATACTTTTTATGTAGTTTCTGTTAGATGTCTGTTCTTTAGATAATGAACAGAGACCAGAAAAAGATGAAATAGAAAATATTCCGAGCCAACAGTCTACACTGTCTTTCCTTAAGAAATCTAATCCTCTCACAGTTACCCAAGGTTAATGGATTAATTTCTCCCAGGATAGAAGGGAACAACATTACTATGATAGCAGTAATACAAATTATAGGAACCAGCGAACTCAAAATTACGGCTGCAAATCACACGGACTCAAACTTACTTTTTGTTTTGAAAATAAATGCAGAGAGTAAAGTAAGAGAAGAATTTCGGATAGAAAATTGAGGCAGAATGCCTTTGTATTTATAGCCACAGAATTCAAGGATTGAAGAGGTGCCAAGGTGCCTTTTCTGGAGAAGACACCTGCTGGTATATTTAATATTCATTTAATAAAAATAATACTCCCTCCATTCCATTTTATGTGTCATAGTTTGACTCGGCACAAAGTTTAAGAAATAAAGGAAGACTTTTGAATCTTGTGGTATAAAAATAAGATAAATATGTATGTGTGGTTGTAAATCATCTCAGTAATGGCAAAACTGTAATTTTGAAGTTAGATTGTTACCAAATTTAGAATGTTGTCATTCTTTTTGGAACAGACGAATAAGAAAATGCTGCCACATAAATTGGAACAGAGGGAGTAGTTTGTTGATATAAAAACTTTATCAATAAATCGAATCCGAAGCCGAGCCGACCGAGCGACGACGACGACGACGACGACGATGTGAGGCCCTATTTCCTTTTCATAAAGTGTAAAAGTCAAAATTGCCTTTTCATATTCCCTCCATTTCCCATTCACACCTACTTCATTTAAAATCCCAACAGTTTCCAAATATATAAATATCGTTCTAAGAAACTTAAAGATTGTATGTTCAAATTCACAGTCAAAATGAACTCATTTGACTCTTGAAATCCGAAACATGCCATCTTTTTTGGAACAGAGGGGGTAGCTTTTAGGAGTATCTCACTAGACCACGATGTTTAAAGACAGAATTGTGTAGGTAGAATTTTCCTAAATGTATTAATATACAAAAAAAAAAAAAAAAACAGATGAATAAATCACTATAATAGGATCATATTTAAAGAATCATTTCAATAAAACACAATTTAACTACCTTTCTTCGTTGAAATGTATTCATAATAAACTCATTAAAAATATTACTACTATATACTTAGTCTATATAAGGAATCAAAAGATCATCATTCACTCGATTTTGTATCAGTTTTAATCGACTTCATCACCAAGAATCTCATAAAGAAAATAATTCCACTATAAATGAGAAGGAAAAAGTTAGAATAACTTAGACTCAAGCATGATTCTCAACGTACAGTAAATGGAATTGACTTTTCTTTTTGTATATTTATAACCCTTGTGGAATGTTTTGAGCGAACTTTAGGTTTCACAGTTGCTACATAATCACATTCCAATAGGATATTACAAATTGTTTGAGTCTATGTCCAATACATTTAGTTGGACTTAATTTGGTAAGAATTTTTTTTGGCATCTATTGTTTGAAGAAAGCTGAAAAAGTTATTTCATATATACATATCTTTTACGTATCATTTGGGATTTTAAGTTTGTAGGAGGTTGGGGTGGGTGGGTGTCGGGGCCGAGGGTGGAGTGGGGATGTGGTAGGAGATAAGGTGGGGTATGTGGAAGAAGGTGTAGAAATAGGGTAGGTGGTGGGTTTGGGGTGGGAAAATGTTTGGAGATGAAGGTGGGCGAGGGTAGGAATAGGAGGTAAGGGTGGGGGATGGTGCGAGTGTGGTGAGAGGTGAGGGTGGTTGGTGTGTTGATCTAAAATTGAAGGATAGAGCAGGTGGGGCAGTATGCGTGGTGGGTGTGGTAGAAGGTGGGGAGGGTGGGAGTTAGGAGTTGGAGTTGGGGTAGAAGGTTCGGAGGTGGAGTAGTGATGGGGTAGGGTAGAGAAGTGGGGAGGGTGGGTGGGTAGGAGGCGATGAGAACCAAACGAGCCAAGACACCTTTCCAACATGTATCAAGCTTCGAAGAGGCAAAGGATGCAAGGGCAAGAGCTTCGGAGATGAGTCAAGCATGTTTAGGCGATGGAGCATCGGTGCTCCACCCCACAGGCAGCCAGGCGCTCCGCCTAGGCAAAGCAGGCGCCCCGCCTGAGATACACTTGGCTCAGGCGCTTCGCCTAGCCCCCAGGCGGTCCGCCCAGCCCCCTCCACTGATCAACTTTGTGGGCGCTCCGCCCGATTTGCTGAAGCACGGGATTTTAAGTGAGAAGTGACTATTTTGGCCTTGCATGGTCTTTTAGCTTAAAGCCTAGCTTGTGGGCATTATAGACCTTTTACTTAATGCCTAGAAACCTCTATAAATAGCTAGATAGCTTATTTTATTCCTTAGTCTATTTTGAATGATGAATTAACATTGTAAAGAGGGATCTCTTTGGGGTTATGGGAAACCAACCTTTGTTTGGGATTTGTGTGCTTCTAGTGGATTCTAGTTGGACAACGACCCCGCCCTGACCATTCTACTTGCGAGTCCTTGTTGACTCGAGGGTAGTTGCCTAGCATAGGTGTTCTTGACATTCTCTCGAGGTGTAACGGAACGAGTTCTCCATTGCTACTTGAGATTATTGATCGAGTTACGTCTCGTTCTCTATCTTTTACTTTTTCCGCGTTTGATTCTCATCAGTTTGGTATCAGAGCAAGGCTCGGGTTTTGTTCCTACAAACCCCCGACCCCTGATTCTTCGTGCCTAGTATCTTCTTTTAGTTTTCTTATTGTTGAAGTTATTGGGAAGAAGAAAAATACAAAAAACAATAGAAAAGTGAAAAATACAAAAATTGGTGTAACTTTGTGGTGTGATCGATTCGTGTTATGGGTGTTATAGATTCTTGATCGTTGTTGAAAACCCGACGTTTGGGTACCACAATCTTGTGGATTGGATTGATTTGAAAATTTGAAACCCCAAAATTGATAAACCCTCCCAAAACCCTTTGTTCTTGATGAATTTGATTGATTCTTGGGTTGTTTGATTATGGGGTTGTGGAATTGATTACCAGGGTTTGTTCTTCATTGCAAAACGAACAAACTGAAACAAGAATCGTGTGATTCGGAGTTCGGTAACATCGGTTTTGAAGAATCGAAACCCACCTTGAACCTTTTGAAACCCTTGTTGAAACCCCAACTTGAAAACTTTGAATCATGATTGAGCCTTGTTTGTTGGTTGTTTGGGTGTGAAATTTATTGGGGTTTGAAGGTTATATCAATATTCAACTTTGGGTACCTTGAATTTGTGCAAAAAACGTTGAAATCGGACCAAATTTTGGCTTGAAATCGAGCAAAGTCGGAGTTGGAAAAGCAGGGGCCCGAACCCCAGACGCCCCGCCCAGCCCTAGGGCGCCCCGTCTGACCCCCCCTACTGTTGGAAAACTTGAGGCGCTCCGCCCAAGCCCTGAAGGTGTTGTTTGGGTAGTTTTTCCTAGGTTTTCCTATTTCTTTGTTGTTTAAACTCTAATTAGTGCTTATCTAAGTAACTTTCCTACTTAATTAGCACTAATCCTTCATTGCTATTAGGTTATTCGTGCCTTAGTTGGAGATTAGAACTCCAAGAAGATCCGTAGAATCCTTTGACTCAAGTCCTTACTTTAAAGTGCTTATCGTACATCGAGTCACGTTAACTCCACTCATCCCGGAGTACACTTGACTTGTGAGTTGATTGATTGAGTTGAGGATTGTTGTCCAACTACTTGAAGCTTTAGTACTCAAGTCCGAGTGAAATATCCACCACCACTAAACGACTGAACCGAGTGCTATACACGTGAGGGTGTGTGTGAGGTGTTTTCACTAACGTTTGCTCTTCTTGTAGGTACAATGGCTAACGAAAGTCAAGATTTTATCAAGGATGCCTTGGCCAATCTTCTTACCAAGATGGATATCATGGGCCAAAAGATTGAAAGTCTTGAGAAGGTGACCACAAGTCTCTAAGTTGAGGCTATTGAGAGGAGGACCCGAGTGTCCAAATTGAATCCGGAGAAGGCACAACTCATAGCACTCCTATGACTCCCGGACACTTTACCGAGGTAACCAAAAGATATGAACAAAAGAAAGTTGAAGCTCTTCAAGAGTGTATGTTGGGAAATACACAACCCGTGGGCAATCCCACAACTTGGGCAATCCCTACAACTTGGGCAATCCCCAAGGAAATGCTCTACTTCGAAGACCCGTTAGATTTGTTCCACCTCTTGAGCAAGTTGTTGAGGCTCAAGAAGAGGAGGAGGCCGAGTATGGTGATGAAGCCTATGGGTATGATGCTCCTTATCAACCTAGGAGGCAAATGAATTGGGGTCGAAATGTGGATAGAGGTAGAGGCCGAGGTCGAGGGCCACCCATGGGATATTATGGAGGGAATGTTAGGAGAGATTATGGTGTGTATGGTGACCCTTATGGAGGCCAACCGGAGCCTTACCATAGAGGTCGTGATCTTAACAATCTCAATAGTGTGAAGCTTAATATTCCAATCTTTAAGGGAACTTGTGATCCGGAGGCATACATGAAATGGGTACTACTCATGGAGAGGGTGTTTGACACAAATGAGATGACCGATGAGAAGAAAGGTACATATGCTATTTCATCCTTTGAGTCTTATGCTTCTACTTGGTGGGAGTCCATAAAGAGGATAAGGAGAAGAGCGGGTGTGCATGTGAATGTGACTTGGAATGAGTTGAAGGACCTCATGAATACCAAGTATGTGACTCCTAGGTATCGTCAAGAGCAACTCAAGAAGCTTTATGATCTAAAGCAAGGTGTCAAGACGGTTCATGAGTACTATAAGGAGTTTGAGAAGATCCGGATGGCATTGGATATGGAGACCGAGAGTGAAGAACAAGCCATGATCCGATTCAAGAATGGCTTGAGCTATGGTATAGCTTCTCAATTGAGGTTGCATTCTTATCCTTCACTCCAAGATCTATTGGAAGCCACTATTGAAGCCGAGCAATGGCTTAATGGAGAAAAGTACAACCGTTACAAGAGTAGAAATCCTACTCTGGTGAGCCAACCAAAGGAATGGGAGACTCCAAATGCAAACTTCTCAAGTGCAAGTGGTGCAAGTGCTAGCAAAGAAGTGAAGAGAACATATGAGAAGTCTACACCACCATTGGGAGGTAATTCTAAAACTCACTTGAGCAATCCAACTTCTGCTTCTACTCAATGCTATAAGTGTATGGGGTATGGACATATTGCTAAAGATTGTCCTACAAAAAGAACCATGGTTGTGGTAGGCAGTTTGGTGTATGAGCAAGATAGTGAGCCCGAAAATGAGGAGGATGAGGAGATTGCTTGTGAGGAGGGTATAGAGGAATGAGATGATCCTCAAATGTTCTTAGTGGTTAGGATGAGTTTGAGTACCATTCTCATGGAAGAGGAGGTGGAGAATGATCAAAGGGAAAACCTCTTTCATGCTAGATGCCGAGTCATGGGTGTAGTTTGCTCCATGATTATTGACTCGGGAAGTTGTGCCAACATAGTGAGCCAAACATTGATTTCCCAATTGAAGATACCCACCTTGAAATATCCCAACACATATCGATTACAATGGCTAAGTGAGTGTGGGTATTTGAAGGTTGAGAAGCAAGCATTGATTGAGCTTAGCATGGGGAAATATAAAGACAAAGTAATGTTTGATGTTGTCCCGATGCAAGCATGCCATCTATTATTTGGGAGACCATGGAAACATGATAGATGTGTGGTGCACGATGGCCAGACCAATTCATATACGGTCAAGAATGATGGGAGGAAGTATTTGCTTAAACCTTTGACTCCAAGGCAAGTGAGAGAAGACTACAAGCGAATGTGGGAGTTAAGGGAAGCGGCTAAAGCAAAATCACCCATTGTACTTGAACCCGAGGCAACCAATCTTGTTGTCTTGCCATTGCATGATGAAAATGAGAGTCACTCCACTTCAAATGAGAGAGAAAAGATAGAGAGAAGTGAGGGAGTGACCGGTAACAATCTAAGAGAGGAAAAAAGAGAGGATTTAAGGAGTGATGTGAGTGGATTGTCACCACCAACTACACTTGACCATGAGGTAAAATTGAGAGAGAAGAGAGGTGAGGAAAGAAAAATTGAGAGTGAGGGCACCCCTTGTTCTAACAATTGTCCATCTTCTACTTTTTCTTGTGTAGGTACAAATGAAGACAAGCCATTGGAGCCTCAACCATGTGCTTGGAAGGAAAGACAAGAGGAGGAAAATTCTCAATGTAAGCTTCATGAAGAAGGAGTTACACATGACACTTTAAGCCTTGTGAGTGATCAAGGAAGTACTACAAATATAAGTGTTGCTCCACCTTTTCATGAACCTACTAGCTATTTGTCTTGTGATGACTCAACACTAGTTGGTGCTTGTGTTGCATCTAGTGAATATGCCACTAGTGAAGAGTCTAAAAGTCAACTTGTGTGTGCTTGTGTGACATTAGTTGAGAGCCTTGCTAAGCCACATCATGATGTGAGCTCATTGTTCAATGAATCTCTCACTAGTGTAGAAATGATAGTTGACAATGATTGTGACCTTTGCTATGACACACCGCCATTCTTTGATAAAGGGGTAGATGGAATAGTTGATCATACCCTTGTTGATATGCTTCTATTTTGTGGGTCTATGTGTTGTGGTGAGGATGTTAGTGCCCTTGAGGAGTCCAAATTGCATGAATTTGACAAGCTTGTCTATAATGACTCCTCAAGTGAGAGTAATGAACCTAGTCTTGATAACTTGTCTATGCTTGATCATGATAGTGAGATGCATACTTATACTAATCCATTATTTGAAGGCATCCTCATTAGTGGTAAAGACTTGTATCGGACTAGGGTGGTTAGTCAAATGAAAACCCCATGGTGTGAAGGGTTTGACCCCTTAGGCAACCCCTTGTGTGAGAATTTGAATGAGGTAAATGACTCTTTGAGTGACCCTACTATTGCTTGTTTGGGTTATGATGAAGAAGAGACCATTATCAATACCTTCCTTGAAAGCTTGTCTTTTGAGAAGGGTTGCTTAGGTGACGAAATGGGAGGTGAAAGGGAATCCCTTGGTGTGAGTAAGTATGCTCTAAAGAAGGAGAGTGGAGTACTTGATGTTACTTGCATGTTGGGTTATTTGACTCACTCCACTCCACATGTTGATCACACTTTGAGGAGGGATTGGTTTGTTGATCTTGAGCTTAAGGTTCAAGGGAATTTTGATAGCTTGATCTTGCATTTTCCATGTCCCCATGACCTATTTGCTCGCTATTGTAATGAGTGCATGTTTTCATTGAACCAAGTGCTTGATGATCTCATTGGAGATTTGGTATTCGTGCTAAACATTGATGCTTGGTTATATCACAAGAGTGTGTTTTCCACACTTCTTGCACTAACCTACTTTCAAAGTAGGAAATCTTGTGTTTGCTTGTCGTTGCTTGTAGGTTCTAAGCTCCAAATTAAGGCAAAGGAGACCTTGGAAGAATCCTATGTCAAAGTGACGATCAAGGGTTGCGAGGGAGGAGAGCTTTGGGCACCCCGAAGAGATGATGCCATGGACGTGAATGCAATGATTTCGAGGACGAAATCTTCTCAAGAAGGGGAGGATGATGAGAACCAAACGAGCCAAGACACCTTTCCAACATGTATCAAGCTTGGAAGAGGCAAAGAATGCAAGGGCTAGAGCTTCGGAGATGAGTCAAGCATATTTAGGCGATGGAGCATCGGTGCTCCACCCCACAGGCAGCCAGGCTCTCCGCCTAGGCAAAGCAGGCGCCCCGCTTGAGATACACTTGGCTCAGGAACTCCACCCAGCCCCCAAGCGGTCCGCCCACCCCTCTCCACTGATCAACTTTGTGGGCGCTCCGCCCGATTTGCTGAAGCACGGAATTTTAAGTGAGAAGTGACTATTTTGACCTTGCATGGTCTTTTAGCTTAAAGCCTAGCTTGTGGGCATTATAGACCTTTTACTTAATGCCTAGAAACCTCTATAAATAATTAGATAGCTTATTTTATTCCTTAGTCTATTTTGAATGATGAATTAACATTGTAAAGAGGGATCTCTTTGGGTTTATGGAAAACCAACCTTTGTTTGGGATTTTTGTGCTTCTAGTGGATTCTAATTGGACAACGACCCCACCCCGACCATTCTACTTGCGAGTCCTAGTTGACTCGAGGGTAGTTGCCTAGCATAGGTGTTCTTGACATTCTCTCGGGGTGTAACGGAACGAGTTCTCCGTTGCTACTTGAGATTATTGATCGAGTTACGTCTCGTTCTCTATCTTTTACTTTTTCCGCGTTTGATCTAAAATTGAAGGATAGAGGAGGTGGGGCAGGATGCGTGGTGGGTGTGGTAGAAGGTGGGGAGGGTGGGAGTTAGGAGTTGGAGTTGGGGTAGAAGGTTCGGAGGTGGAGTAGTGATGGGGTAGGGTAGAGAAGTGGGGAGGGTGGGTGGTTGGGAGGTTTTGGCAGGGGTGGGTAAGGGTGGGTGGAGGTAAGAATGTAGGGTAGGCATTGAGAACAATGGCAATGTGATTTGAAATATTTATGGAGTGTGGATATCTTTTTCCCTAAATAGATAGACGGGTAATATAAATGGGATGCATGGGTATTGAATGAAAAGTGAAAGTTAGTGGGTAAAAAAATGTAAATTTTTCACTTGTATCGGTAGGAAAAAAATCTAAATTGAAATGTGATCTGCATAGAATAATTGATTTGAGTATGATGTATAATTATTTTGGTCTAAATAGGTATGAAATTTAAAATGCAGAATACATATATGGTCCCTTCAAGTTGTACCCAATTTTCATATAGACACTTCAACTTACCTAGTGACTAACTCGACACTTTATAAAGTTACAAGTGTATTGGTTAAATACCGTATGCAGACATGGTCAAAAAAAGTGGGTTTCGCACCTTACTTCCAGCGCGTGAGTCTTTAAACTTTGCCATTTTTTAAAAAATTAAATTTATTTTTGTGGGTCCCACGTTAATTTTTTTTATTTCTTTTACATGGAACTACCTTCCTCACAAAATAATCATCTTCACCAACACCAAAACTCCACCACCTTTTGTACCACCTTTAGTCGTCTCCCCCGCCATTAATTCACATCCCTGTGGTATAGACTCCAAAAATAAATAAACAAATTAAATTACAAAAGAAAAAAAAGTTCTATCTTTAAACAAATTAATAAGACCGTGTAATGGAGTTTAAGAAGGTAAGAGAGGTATTTGAGAAGTGATGTATATAACAGAAACTTATTAGAATTTCCTTGACTTTACTTTTGCATTCTTCACCGTGAATGAAAACTTTCAAGATCAATGTTTGTAAAAAAAATAGATGTTAGTAACCATAATAAAATGGGGCTTCGAGAAATTTAAAAAAAATAGATGGGCCCCATAATAGAGGCGGCTGAGGTGACAGCAATGGCGGAGGTTGAAAGCATCGGATTGGGGAAAAAGGGTTTGAAAAAAAAAAGTGAGAAGGAAGAGGGTAATAGAAGCGACCATGGGGGAGGGAGTAGAAGTTGAAGAAGAAGTAGCCATGGATCTCTTTGAACAAGGAACGGTAGAAGTTGAAGAAGTCGTGGGTGTAAGGATGGGTGAGTTAGAAGCAGCATGAGGTGGACAAGGAATTTGAGGGGGTGAGTTATGCTAATTGATTTTCTACTCTCTTTTTTTTTAAAAAAAATGTATATGTGTCATTTAAAAATTAAATTTAAATTACACGTGTCATTATTTTATTTGGCCAATTTACACGTCAGCGGCGAGTAAGTATCACGCAGATAATCTCACATACAGGAGTATTTAAAAGATACACTTATGACAATATAAGGTGTCTAGTTGGTCACTAGATAAGTTGAGGTGTTAATATGGGAATTGGGTACAATTTCGAGGAGCCATCTATGTATTATGTCAATTTAAAATGAGTAGACTAGAGTAATTAATTTGAAGTGACTATGTATACAATGTAATTTCCCAAAAAAAAAAAGTCCTTCCTTTCTTTCAAAATTCGGGAATAGGCTTGTCTAGCGGCCCGGTCCGGTCAATGATCATTTTTTTATCGGTTCCGGTCTGGTTCGTTACATGTTGAGAAACCGGCCGGAACCGGCCATTTTAGTCTGGTTCATCCGATGTAAAAACTTGAGGCTGGGTGCCTGGGTCGAGACCGGCACCGGTACCGGCATACCAATTTTTTTGGTCCTGATCGGTCCGATCCGGCCAGTTTTCATACTATTTTAATATTTTTTTATATTTTAAGACAAATACAAAAACATTGAATTTGGAAAAGAAAGGAAAACACTTTATTGAACATTTAAGAAATACATAATCGAAAATACAAACTAAAAAATTAAAAATTACATGGATATTTTCTTAACCAGTTTTTCAACATTGCAGATAAATGTGTGGGCAAAAATACGTCACATATTGTTACGGGAATACAAGTGCAGCTGGCAAGATTAGACTTATCCAACAAGTCACTGGGCACTGAGAATATACGCCCGCACCTAAAGCTAACAACCGTTTACGCGGTTTGGTCACAGGGTGAAGGGCACACATCCCGCCGCCTAGGATTTATAGTCTCCTAGTTAGGGTTTAGTATACCACCATCTTGAATGGTAGGCCCATGACCTTATTAGTATTTGTATTTTACTATATTAAGGATTGGGTATCACTACTATGAATACCCCTCCTTACATTGTATTGTAGACAAGACACAATTTGCCACCGGAGTCGGCTACTCTCAAGGAATAAGAATTACTTTGCTTTCTCTATTATTTCTTACTTAATTACTTGTCTTTACTTTCATCGTACTTACTTACTTTTTCCATCGTAATTTACCGTATTACTTGTGACCTCAATCATAATTAATTGTTTAGCCTAGACGTACAAATTTAGGTATAAACAGTTTGGCACCCACCATAGGGCCCAGGTAATTGTAGATATCCTAAGAAGCAAAAGGCACAATCATATCAAACAGCGGTAGCAGCATTCCAAAGAACACCACAGATGTAATAGACGAGTCTGCGAAGGATTTCAACGATCCCAACGTCTAACAAAAGGATCATATCGAGCAGCCAAAGTATTCTTCTCATGAACCAATCCCTACTGTTAGCGATGGTGAAGGCGATCAACCACCATGAGGTAATTCAGAGTTCAGAGGCTTCCTCTTGGACATCCTCAAAACTGCATCCGAGCGGAACTCGAACAACATAGTTGAAGGGATATCCCAGAAATTGGGAGTAATATTTGCTGGTTCGTCTCAGAGGCCATTATCCTTGCGAGGACCGGCGCCCACGAACAACTCGCCAGCATCAATTCCCAATCGTAGGCTTAACCTAGATGTTGTCCCTGGAGGTTAAGCAGCGATCAACAATCAAGACCTTAAGGGAGCCCCTATCATTCAGGATCTCATGAAGGAGATGAAGGTCATCCACGACCGGATCGATAATTTGCCTGGGGCTCCACCTCAAGTTACCACAGCAGATGAGTAGAAGTTCTACAAACATGCTTACAAAGCAAGTACTTTACTGCTCCGCATACCAAAGCACTTCTGCTTGCCGAATAACTTGAAGTATGACCGAACGACCGATCCGAGCGAGCACATCACTGCTTATTATACGCTGTGAAGAGTAACGCGCCTACTGAAGAAGAAGTCCAGTTTGCTCTGGTGAAGAGATTTGGCTCAACTCCGACCAAAGGAGCCCTTGCTTGGTACACTCAGTTACCAATGGGATCCATCGAATCATTCACTCATATGCAAGACCTGTTCAAGAAAGCGCATCCTGGTGCCCGCAAGCAGGAGAAGAGCATGGAAGACATCTTCGACATACGACAACGTGATAACAAGTTACTGAAGGATTACCTCGATATATTTCAGAAGGAACGGATGGAGCTCCCTCCAGTCCCTGATAACATCGTTGTGGTAGCCTTCGGCAAAAGTTTGAATTTAAAAGGGATCTTTAGCTACCCGAGAGTTGTAGTGGAGTTTGACTCAACACGTAGTGTCCAAGTGGAGTGCGTTACATCAGGGATATACTGAAGAACTTCGTTTGGAATGGGATCATTCTCATAACCCCGAGGACGAGCAAAGAAAGAGATCAGGAAGCCCGTCCCTATAAGGTGAGGGGGATAGTAGAAAGGCGAATTCAAAGATTCAAAATCAAGCGGGCGCCGTGCGGCAGAATAATTCTCGAGCATCCGGATCCTGGGAGAAGCGGACCGAACCTCGAAATTTTTGTGTCAATGTTGTGGACCTAGTCGCCAATCACTTTGGTAAATTGGGCCTCAGGGTCCGATGGCCACCTAACGCGAAAAGATATAAAGGAAAAAACACAACGCCCTATTTCGATTTTCATTGCAGTAGGGCCATGCAACGGTCGATTGCAAAGCCTTGATAATCGAGATTGAGCACATACTGAAGGAAGCACATCTCAAAGAGCTGCTGGAAGAAGGGCCCCTCCATTTTAAATGTTCGGAGTCTGAGAACCTGAAGACCATCAATGCAATATTCATGGACGAATGGCCGGACACGACCCGGGGGACTGCATTAAGCGGGATAACATTCGAGTCCATCCAATTCGACCTGGAGGAGCAAGCAGACCAACAAGGTGACCTCTTTGTACCCGTGGAAGTATCTGGCGTGCATATCCATCGGGCTCTTATCGATCCGGGGAGTAGTGCTAATTTTATTCGGGGGGGAGGTGTTGCACAAATTCAGACATTGTCCTCAAATATCCTTGAGTACTCGAAACATAATGGGTTTCAACGAATTCCGGGAAGCATCCATTGGAGAACTAGCTCTACCAGTTCACATACCGAGTGTGACGAACACAACCACTTCCAGGTGATGAATTGCAATCTGTAACAACCCGATATTTTATAATAATTAATTTATTTTATTTACGCTTGAGTTGGAGGAAAAAAGTAAATAAAATAAGTAATTGTCTATTGGATCAAATGGAAACTTTATTCTTGGGCCGTAAGCTACTTTTTCTAAGAGAGATATAATGGGCTAGGGTCAAATCCTACTAGTGGCCCATACTTACAATACATATAAAAGTCATGCCTTGTACTTTTAAGTTAAAAGAAAAATAAGTTAACAGTGAGAGAGAAAAACTTTGGTTAATCATGTGACGGCAGTATGAGTATTGAAGCTGTAAGATAATTCAAAGTTTAGGTATTATTCATTGACTTAATCTCTTTTTACTTATTTTTGTCTAAATTAATATCTCAATTGGTGGTAATGGTTGCAATATGAGAAAAATTATTATTTTATGGATTTGTGATGGAAAAAAAAAAAGAATGAATAGCTTTATTAGCTAATAATGATTGGGGTCATCATGAGTTAATGATTGGTGCTATAAGGAAACTCAAATACTTGATATACTGTGTTCGTAGCTTAATATTAGTACTGTTTGTAATCTTGTTTTTCCTTTCTTTGTATTAATAGTTTAGTAAGTAGTGGTTGTATTTAATGGAAGACATAGTGATGGAGTGATGAGATAGTTATTAATTAATCATTGTGGAAGATTTTTGGAAAGTAGTCTTTGAATATAAGATGTGTGAATGTGCTATGTTTTGTTATGGGCAGTGTAACTCATTTGCAATGCTACGATTGTTGTAAATACTTTTAATGTTCTTTATTATTGGAACTAATGATAGAATATTATAGGTATTAAAAAAAAAATTCTTTCTGAGAATGGTATTTTGAGATATAGAAAGCGGCATATCACATCAAGTTATAAATTTAGTAAATGGAGATTTGATTCATCAATTGTATTAAGTTTGGAACGTGATCATAATTGACTCGTGTGGTTATGGGTAACACGACTGTGAGATTAATTTCGGGATTTGATTATGTGGGCTCGGGGTTAATTTTTAAGTTGATTTCTTACCCCTTTAGCTTAAGGTTTGTAATGTTTAACTATTAGCCTTAGTATTAATTGCATTACTTTACTTTAATAGAGCGTTTCCCCATTGTTGACTAACTAGTGAGCTTCGGACCAAGGTAAGTGTATTTCGGTTTCTTGGTGGACTTGCTCTAAACCATGTGTATAATGTATCCTTCTATACAAGTAATTGTGGCACGATGTAGTTCTGTGCATATTATTGTGGCACGATGTAGTTCCCTACATATTATTGTGGTACGATGTAGTTCCGTACATATTATTGAGGTATGATGTAGTTTCGTACCTATTATCATAGCACGATGTAGTTCCGTGCATATCATTGTAGTATGACGTGGTTATGTATTTATCCCCGAGTTACGTTGAAAGTGTCGTGGTACTTTGATGACGGAGTACGAATATTACTTGATAGTTAATTACATGGTTTCTCTTTACTTTCCATTACATTTGAGTTATTTTGCTTTGCATATATGAGCAATTTGCTAATTTACTTGGAGCCCTGTCCCCGCTTATTGAGTCACTCAACTCACCCCATTTTCCTCTTTCTTTGCTGGTTTATTTTATGTTTTACAGATTCGACACCATCTACTAGTGGGCATCGAGGTTGATCGAGTTGGAGCATCTTTCTATTAGTGGTGAGACGACACTCCGTCCATGGTGGCCACCTATATAGTTTATGTTTCCCTTTGATGTATTCCCAAAATTTTAGAGTTGTATAACTTATTCGACACTCTTAGATGTTCATGATCCGGGGAGTACTTAAACCTTTTGTTGTTGGGATTTACTTCTACTTTATTCTATGGTATTGATATATTTATATATTTCATTGAGAAGCTTATATTATTCATTCGTAATCAAGTGGGTTCGCCCGACCGGTTAGTTGGGTGCCCTCACGACCTATTCGGATTTTCGATGACAAATTGGTATCAGAGCCATAGGTTTAGAGTGCTCATGAATCATGAACAATGTCTAATAGAGTCTTGCTGATCGGGCGGAGACGTCCGTACTTATCTACGAGAGGCTATGGTGACATTTAGGCAACTTACCTTCTTTCTTTCCTTTTCGTGCGTGGTATTTTCATAACAAGACTAATCTGTTCCTTATCCTGGTAGAGCAGATATATCCCGGTTGTACTATATCTCTTAGGGATCATGAGACCATAGTTGATTTATTGGTTTTGGACATGGTAGATTTTTATGTGATTATTGGTATGGATTGGTTGGCCTCATGTCTTGCCACCCTCGATTGTCATGCCACCTCCGATTGTCATGCCAAGACTATTCGACTTTCTTTTCCTGAGTCAGTATTGGTAGTGTGGCAGGGTTTCTGTTTTCCACCTACTGGACGTATTTTCTCATTCCTGAAAGCAAGGCGAATGGTGAGTAAAGGGTGTTCTGCTTATCTTCCATGATTCGTGATATTAGTATGGAGGTCCCGACTCTTGATTTTGTTCCCGCTGCGAGAGAGTTCTCTTATGTGCTTCCTGACGACTTACCGGGACTTCCTCCGGATAGAGATATTGCATTCGGTATTGATTTGGTTCCCGAAACTCAACCTATATCTATCCCTCAGTATAGTATGGCTCCAGTTGAATTGAAGGAGTTGAAGGAGCAGTTTCAAGACTTATTGGATGAGGGGTTCATTCGACCTAGTGTATCGCCTTGGGGAGCTCCAGTGTTGTTTGTTAAGAAGAAAGATGGTCTATGCGTATGTGCATTGATTATAGGCAGCTGAACAAAGTCACTATCAAGAATAAGTATCATTTACCTCGTATAGATGACTTGTTCGATCAGTTGCAAGGATCCAAGTTCTTTTCCAAGATTGGTTTGAGGTCTGGGTATCATCAATTGAAGATTCGAGAGTCCAATATCCTGAAGACAGCATCATCACCTGTTATGGTCACTATGAATTCTTTGTTGTCTTTTGGGCTTACGAATGCTCCAGCAGCTCTTATGGATATGATGAATTGTATGTTCAAGCCCTATCTAGACTCATTTGTTATTGTCTTCATTGATGACATCTTAGTCTATTCACATAACCGTGAGAAACATGAGCATCACTTGAGATTGGTTCTTCAGACACTTCGGGAATGTAAGCTTTATGCTAAGTTCTCAAAGTGTAAGTTCTGGTTGGACTCTGTGGCTTTCTTGGGACATGTTTTGTCCAATAAGGGTATTAAAGTTTATCCTAAGAAGATTGAGGCTGTTCAGAATTGGCCACGACCTACTTCTCCGATAGAGATTCGTAGTTTTCTTGGTCTGGCAGCATATTATAGGTGATTGTGGAGAAGTTTTCATCTATTGTTGCTCCATCGACCCGCTTGACTCAGAAAAAAGTTCAATTTCGTTGGTTAGAAAAGTGTGTGGCGATCTTTCAGAAGCTCGAGTCATTGTTGACTAGCGCTCCAGTGTTATCTCTTCCTTCTAGAGCTGGAGGGTTTGTAGTGTATTGTGATGCTTCTCGTGTTGGGTTGGGATGTGTCTTGATGCAGCATGGTAAAGTCATTGCCTATGCTTCTAGGCAGTTGAAAGTGAATGAGAAGAATTATCCGACCCATGATTTGGAGTTACCGGTTGTGGTATTTGCTTTAAAGATTTGGAGACATTAATTACCTGTGAGATCTTCACCCATCACAAGAGCTTGCAGTACTTGCTTACTCAGAAGGACTTGAATTGCAGGCAGCATAGATAGCTCGAGCTGATCAAAATTTATGATTTTACTATTTATTATCATCATCGGAAAAGGCAATATGGTGGCTGATGCATTGAGTGGGAAGTCTCTGGGTAGTCATGCATTTCTTGATGTTGAGATGAGACCTTTAGCTCGAAAGTTGCAGACTCTATATAATTCGAGGGTGAGATTTGATAGTTCGGACTCGAATCAGGTATTTGCTTGTATGGTGGCTCAGTTTTCCTTAATTAGCCAGATTAAGAAAAGACAGTTCGAGGATCCTTACTTTCTTGAGTTGTGAGGGTGTATTCAAAGTGGATGAGCCCTTCTTTTGAGTTGGATAATGATGGTATTCTTTGGGTTGGTGGTCGTCTTTGTGTTCCTAATGTTGGTGATTTGAGGCGGTTGGTTCTTGATGAGGCTTTTAGTTCGCGGTATTCCATTCATCACGGTATTACCAAGATTTACCAGGACCTTCGGGAGTTGTATTGGTGGAAGGGGATGAAGAAAGATGTCTTTGATCATATATCTCGGTGCTTGAATGGTCAGCAAGTCAAATACGAGCATAGGAGACCCGCAGGTTTAGCCTAGGCACTACCCATTCCCCAGTGGAAGTGGGAGAGGATCACCATAGATTTTGTAGTTGGCTTACCGAAGACATTGAGGCATCATGAACTGGTTCATTATTGATAGACCCACCAAGTCGGCCCACTTCATTTCGGTGAAGACAACTGATACAGCAAAGAAGTTGGCTCGAATCTTTATTGAGAAGATTGTTCGGTTGCATGGTACTCCATTGTCTATTATCTCTGATCGAGGCTCTCAGTTCAGTTCTCAGTTTTGGCAGACTTTTCAACGAGAGTTGGGTACTTAGGTCCAACTTAGTACAACATTTCATCCGCAGACTGATGGAATATCTGAGCGGACTATTCAGATCTTGGAGGATATGTTGATAGCATGTACCTTGGATTTTAGCGGTCATTGGAATGATCATTTGGCTCTTTCAGAGTTTGTTTATAATAACAGTTATCAGTCTTCCATTCAGATGGCACCATTTGAGGCATTATATGGTCGTCGTCGTTGTCGTTCTCCAGTTGGTTGGTTCGAATCTCGAGATGTAGAAGTATTGGGTCCGGATATGGTACGACAGACTTTGGATATTGTTAGAATTATCAAGGATCGTCTTCGGACTGCTCAGAGTAGACAGATATCGTACTCGAACAAGAAGAGTCGAAAGTTGGAATTTGAGAAGGGTGACATGGTTTCTATAAGGTGTCACCTATGCAAGGAGTGATGAGATTTGGGAAGAAGGGCAAGTTGAGTCCTAGGTTCATTGGTCCTTTTAAGATTGTGAAGCGTATTTATGAGGTTGCTTATCGACTTGCATTGCCAGAGTCTATGCCCGTTCATCCTATTGTCCATGTTTCTATGCTCCGGAAGTGTGTTCAAGATCCTACTCATGTCATACAGGTGGACCCAGTTCAACTGAATGCGAACTTAGCTTACGAAAAGGTTCCAGTTGCCATTATAGGTAGAGACACTCGAAAGTTGAGGTCCAACGAGATTCTGTTAGTGAAAGTGCGTTGACACAACCGCCTGCATGATGATGATACTTGGAAGCTCGAGTCGAACATGCGGGATAGATATCCCCACTTGTTTGAGGCATTAGGTAAGTGAATTTTAAAGTCCTTGGATTTAAATTTCTTTTGTTAATTCTGAGTTATTGCATGTTTATCTTTCCTGACGTATATTTGATTCGTTAAAGTGATTTAGCACATTTCCAGAGTATCTATGATTCATTAAAGTGATTTAGCTCCTTGTCGGAGTGTATTTGATTCATTAGAGTGTTTTAGCTCCCTGCTGGAGTATATTCGATTAATTTCTGAGATTTTCCTCCTCGCCGGAGTGGTAGTAATTATTTTGAGCTTTGTTTGGCGCCTATACATGGTTTGTTCTATTGTAGTTGGTGATTATTGATATTTGAGACAGAGATTTTTTTTTTTATAGTCCAATTACAAAGGAAACTCTGCCGAAATTTTTGAAAATTTAATGACTTAGTCAAATTTTGAGTTCATATGATATACGGTTATGGGTTCCAAAGAGTCAGTGTCATGTCCATGTGTTTTAATTGGGAGTTGGTATCGGATGGAACAAGTTCGAGGACGAACTTGTATTTAAGTGGAGGAGATTGTAACAACCCGATATTTTATAATAATTTATTTATTTTATTTAAGCTTGAGTTGGAGAAAAAGAGTAAATGAAATAATTAATTGTCTATTGGATTAAATGGACGTTTTATTCTGAGCCTTAAGCTACTTTTTCTAAGGGAGATATAATGGGCTAGGATCAAATCCTACTAGTGGCCCATACTTACAATACATATAAAAGCCATGCCTTGCACTTTTAGGTTAAAAGAAAAACAAGTTAACTGTGAGAGAGAAAAACTTTGGTTAATCATGTGATGGCAGTAGGAGTATTGAATCTTTGAGATAATTCAAAGGTTAGGTATTATTCATTGACTTGATCTCTTTTTACTTATTTTTATCTAAATTAATATCCCAATTGGTGGTAATAGTTTTAATATGAGAAAAAATATTATTTTATGGATTTGTGATGAAGAAAAGAATTGAATGAAGAGTTTTATTAGCTAATAATGATTGGGGTCATCATGTTAATGATTGGTGCTATAAGAAAACTCAAATACTTGATATACTGTGTTCGTAGCTTGATATTAGTAACGTTTGTAATCTTGTTTTTCCTTTCTTTGTATTAATAGTTTAATAAGTAGTGGTTGTATTTAATGGAAGACATAGTGATGAAATGATGAGATAGTTATTAGTTAATCATTGTGGGATATTTTTGGAATGTAGTCTTTGAATATAAGATGTGTGAATGTGCTCTGTTTGTTATGGGCAGTGTAACTCATTTGCAATGCTACGATTGTTGTAAATACTTTTATTGTTCTTTATTATTGGAACTAATGATAGAATATTATAGGTATTAAAAAAAAATTCCTTTCTGAGAATGGTATTTTGAGATGTAGAAAGCGGCATGTCACATCAAGTTATAAATTTAGTAAATGGAGATTTGATTCATCAATTGTATTGAGTTTGGAACGTGATCATAACTGACTCGTGTGGTTATGGGTAACACGATTGAGAGATTAATTTCGGGGTTTGATTATGTGGGCTCGGGATTAAATTTTAAGTTGATTTCTTAACCCCTTTAGCTTAAGGTTTGTAATGTCTAACTATTAGCCTTTGGTATTAATTGTATTACTTTACTTTAATAGAGCGAGAACGTTTGGAAGAGGTTTGAAAGGGGAAAATCATTGTTGACTAACTAGTGAGCTTCGGACCAAGGTAAGTATATTTCTCTTTCTTGGTGGACTTGCTCCACACCCTATATATGATGTATCCTTCTATACAAGTAATTGTGGCACGATGTAGTTCCGTACATATTATTGTAAAATGATATAGTTCTGTGCATATAATTGTGGTACGATGTAGTTCCTTACATATTATTGAGGTACGATGTAATTACGTACGTATTATCATAGCACAATGTAGTTCCGTGCATATTATTGTAGTATGACATGGTTATGTATTTATCCTCGAGTTACATTGAAAGTGTCGTGGTACTTTGATGACGGAGTACGAATATTACTTGATAGTTAATTACATGGTTTCTCTTTACTTTCCATTACATTTGAGTTATTTTGCTTTGCATATATGAGCAATTTGCTAATTTACTTGGAGCCCTGTCCCCGCTTATTGAGTCACTCAACTCACCCCATTTTCCTCTTTCTTTGCTGGTTTATTTTATGTTTTACAGATTCGACACCATCTACTAGTGGGCATCGAGGTTGATCGAGTTGGAGCATCTTTCTATTAGTGGTGAGACGACACTCCGTCCATGGTGGCCACCTATATAGTTTATGTTTCCCTTTGATGTATTCCCAAAATTTTAGAGTTGTATAACTTATTCGACACTCTTAGATGTTCATGATCCGGGGAGTACTTAAACCTTTTGTTGTTGGGATTTACTTCTACTTTATTCTATGGTATTGAGATATTTATATATTTCATTGAGAAGCTTATATTATTCATTTGTAACAAGTGGATTCGCTCGACACGGTTAGTTGGGAGCCCTCATGACCTCAGATTTTGGAGAACTAGCTCTACCGATTCACATACGGGCGTGACAAACACAACCACTTTCCAGGTGATGAATTGCAATCTCTCGTACGATGTACTCCTGGGACAGCCATGGATACACGACATCAGGGGAGTGCCCTCAACACTTCATCAGCTCTTCAAGTACCCGACCCTGCACGGGGTCGCCAACCTACGTGGTGAGCAGCCTCTCCTTGAGGAATGTCGCCTTACTTCAGACGGGGTTACATCTGCCGAGTTGGAAGCTATTGAGGTCATAGAGCGAGAAGTTAGAGAGGAACTCAACGAACTGTGGGATCGACTGGCGGCAATAGATCAACTAGTCCCGAGCGCGACTGAGTTGGTATGTCGTCTTTCTGAGGTGATGCGGAAGCAAGGAGGACCCCTGTGGCTAATACAAAGTTATTTAACAATATCTCGGACGAACATTCAACTCCTACAAATTCCAGTGATAACCAAACCAGAGACAGGTGAGCACATACTGTTATACATTTCGATATCTGAGATAGCATGGAATGCGGTCCTTGTACGAAAAAAAAAGAATGGGCAGCAGTTTCTCGTAAAATATGCCGGTAGGATGCCACAGCACATAGACAAGTTCTTGCCCTTGCCGCTCCAGCTCATAGCAACCGTGGTAATGGCCACACGACAGTTGCGCTCATACTTTCAGGAATATTCAGTCAGTTTAATCTCTTCGACACCGGTACAAGCCATTTTGTCTAAACTCGGTCTGTCGAAAGATATGGAAAAGTGGGCTGAGGAGTTGGGAGAGTACGACATCATCTATCAACCCCGTACAGATGTCAATTTGTAGGCGTTGGAAGGTTTTAACTCAGATTTTGCAGAAGAACTGGAACGGAAGACTAAAGAGTCACTCAGGAATGAAGCAGTAATCGAGTATGGCCATTGGGAGATTCGCACGGGAATGAATCCCAACGGGAAGGAGGTTGATCTGTGGATCAGAACGCCGTCTGGAATGGTCTACCATCAGGCCACTAAAACTGATGACAATGAAGCAGAGCGTGAAGCTATAATTCAAGCTCTTGATTTAGCCTACACACTAGGGGCTAGGGAGATCAGCCTTTACAATAAATCTCAGCTGATGGCTAATCAACTAAGGGAAATCTTCGTAGCTGAGGACATCTGTGGGCTAGATCGAAAGAAGAAAATCAGGGCAATCCTGAAAAAATTTCATGCGTAGGAATTCATCCACCAAGAAGAGATCTTAGGAGACGCCGAAGCATCCGAGGATTCGTACGATTGGTAGACGATTGTTGAGCTAACCTGCAAAGCCTGATGAACCTTGAAGTTCCAGATACAGGATCTTTTGCAGGGCAGCATGATCAAGTATCTGAGAAAAGGAGATCTTCCTAAAGACAAGTTGAAAAATATATACTTGCGAAAATAGGTAGTCACCACAGGTTCGTCAACGACCCGGGGGATGAATTTCAAGGCTCAGCACCCTTAAACAGGGAAGCCCAACCAAATGCCCCTGAATCTTTCAAGGATCAAACATGAAGTACTTTTGCTTGAAAAGGCATTTACTTTGCTTATGTTATTTCCTTTTAATTACGGTATTTTCATATTTATCAGACATGTTACGAGTTTTCACCCGCAACATCTCAGGCTCCACGCCTCCTTTATCAATAAAACTACTATCTTACTTAGTAAGTTTTACTCATTTATTTAGAACCATCTACGATCCAACTATTCATAGCCCCAGCCAGACCTAAGTTGAAGTAATACACTCACTTTTCGCTATAAAAAGTAGAGTACACTACTCGCTTAGCGCTAGATCACGTCTAGCTCAGCCACCAGGAATTAATTGAGTATTGATCTCGTTAAATAAATAATTGCACCTACACGCAGATGGGGACACCTGTCCCCGTAGTTTCAGAAAGTCTTAAATATTCGAGTAACTAAGCAAAGACGTTATGTCTCAGAATGCAAAAGAACTGTTACCACACGGGCTAAAGTCTTCCCATTGTGGGCGCAAACAACCATATGCTACGGATGCAACCTAGCCGCCGTCTATCGATGCACAACGAACGCAATTGTTCAAGGTTGGAACATTGATACAAGTTCTTAAATAATTAGAACAATCATGATCAACCGGAAGCCATATAATATTTAAGTGCACAAACATACTGCTTGGCCACACATTACGAAATACGTAATAACACTAGTACGTATGAAATATTAGTGAACATTCATTTCATTAATAACAAACAGCCCGTAGGCTCATAATATATATTTAGTTCTTCCTGAATACAACATTTGTTTATAACAATTATAAAAAAAAAAAAAAAGGAAAGGGAAGAATAAAAACAAAGAGCTCCTCAAGATTAACATAGTTGAAGATCGTTCATCTGGATTGTAGCTACAAGCCATAAGCAGTTTGGAGTTCTATTTTTTTTTTTTTAAGCTTAAGATATGTCGGCCCGAGCATTCCTTCAAAGAATACGGCCGCTGAAACAGCCAAAGCCTGTCTGCTTGATCAAAGCAAGGGATCCCGGAAGCATCTGAATACAGCCCTGACCTTCCCCCATCTCGTCCGTTGAACTTGAAGAGAAACTAAAAGACTAGCAGCGAAGCTTGACCATTCGAGTCAACCTCAACTAGTCAAATCGGAGTGCACAACCACAGATCATTCAAGCGTAAACAGTAAATAGTCGAGAGCGGAATGGCTTGAGCTGGGAACCTACCACAGGGGAGCTTCTTCCCTCGGGTGTCCCATAACTAACAGCCGATGGAGCATTACAATAGTGGTTCAACTGAAGCAGATAACTAAGGTGAAAGCCATGAACTGCGGAGGACTCCAAAGCTCAGTGACACCTTAGTCACTTGGTGCTGTTAAGCTAACTTTTCTTGCATGCCATGAAATGGAGCCAAGCAGTGGATCACCAGCCCGGTGCCATTGAAGGAGCGGCCTGGACACACGAGGTATCCTGGTGGAGACGCCGCTCGGCAGCTGAAAGGCCTAAGCGTCCAGACCCCGCATGATAAGAAGAATAACACAGCAACCGATGTGTTAGAAGATGAGCACACCATAATCAGCGCACGTGAAACAATGAAGACATCCCGAAGGACATCGTTAGAATCCCAATCAAACTTCATGATTCAGGGGTCTTCATCTATTTTCTCATGGACAAAGAAAGAAAAAGAGGTAATTGCAGGCGAATTTCCTCCTTCATGTAACATCCATTCGGAATGAAGAAGGTTTTCTAGGAATATCGAACCAGGATCGAAGGCGAACAATTTTTAAGGAAGAAAAGTTTCTCGCTATCATTAGAAATTGTTAAAGAAGAGAAGTATCTTCTGAGGAAGAGTTTGTGGTTTTTCCATTGTCGAGAAGTCTCTTTTTATATGCAAAAAAGGATAAGGATGGAGCACGAAACGGTCAAGCGTCATTATTGCTGAAGATATGAAAACGATCTGAAGCAGTTAATAGCAGTTCCTTAAAAAAAGGTGCATGGGATCGGTATCAGCCAATCAGAAAGAAGCATGCAAAGTTCTGGAAGAAGTCATTATTATTCTTGTTCAGAGAGACTGTGAGTCTCGAGGAGTCAGTGAGATATCTTTTCACATCTACGCTTCTTTTACTTCCTGATTGCTTGCGTCTGCACTCAGCAAGTAGAGGGACTGATAGTGTGGGCAAAAATACGCCACCTATTATTACGGGGATACGAGTCGAGCTGGGAAGATTAGACTTATCATACAATTCACCGGTCACTGAGGATATACGCCCGCTCCTAGAGCCAACGACCTTTTAGGCGGTTTGGTCACAGGGCGCAGGGCACACATCCCGCCGCCTAGGGTTTACAGTCTCCTAGTTAGGGTTTAGTATACCACCGCCTTGAGTTGTAGGCCCATGGCCTTATTGGTATTTGTATTTTACCTTATTTAGGACTGGGTATCACTACTATAAATATTTCTCCTTACATTGTATTGTAGACAAGATACAATTTGTCACCAAAGTCGGCTACTTTCAAGGAATAAGAATTACTTTGCTTTCTCTATTATTTCTTGTTTAATTACTTGCCTTTACTTTCATCGTATTTACTTACTTTTTCCATCGTAATTTACTGTATTGTTTGTGGCCTCATTCATAACTAATTTTTTAACCTAGACGGACAAATTTAGGCATAAACAATAAACGTCCCCCCCCCTCCCCCCCCCCCCCCTCCGCCCGAGCACTCTATATTGTATTATATTATTTTTCTAACTGGATCCTAAACTTCATCGTCCCTCCACCAGGACCAGGACCAGTGTAAATTTGTCACTCTCTCCCACAAAGTGTACATTTAGCTTTCTGAGTTTCAGTATTTTTGGTAATAAATTTTCACACTTCAAATCGATGTTGTCATTCCTCACGTTGATTTTGACTAGGACCAATTCATTATGATTTTTTGGTAGAAATTTAAAAAAAAAATAGCTTTTGATAATAATGTTGGAGAGAAATAGATAGAAAATAAAAAATTGTGATATAATTGATGAAATAATAGTGTATATATAGATAAAAATAGGTTGGGGAGGTATAGTGGCGTTGGGGGGGGGGGTGGAGAGGCAAATATAGCCGTTTTTTGCTATTGGCCAACGACTATATTTCAAAGTGGGCTGATTCAAAATCCGGCCTGCTCTGGTTGACCGGTTTTTTTTTTTTTTTTTTGGGTCTTTTTAAGTTGTATTTTAAGTGATGGATAATTTGTGAATTATGAAAATATAACAATAAAAATATTACAAACTTTTTATATATATTTGAAATATTTAGTTTATTTCAAACTTCAAACTTTGAATTAAATTTTTTTTATATTTTTTCAGTAGCAGTAGCAGTAGCAGTAGTAGTAGTAGTAGTAGTAGTAAATTTGCATATATTTTTCTAACAAGTCGTTCAGTTAACTTAAGTTTAAAAGCAAGATGCAATACAGAAGCAATGTAAAAAAGATGAAGAATAGGGAAAATTATTTTTAAAATTTTTCAATCATTGACTCTACAACAACTTTATATACTTCATATTTCTTATATTCTTTTAATAACTCCGATATTTCAGTGATATAATATAATATGGTAGGAACAGTTGGATAATATTGTCTAGAAAATTCTAAAGTAGCATGATAAAAAAAAATTAAAAAAATGAAGAGGATGAGCAACAAGGTTTCTATCGTCATCTTTAAGGTGATAGGTTTCCATAAAATTCTTGTTAAATATTTGTGAAATAGGCTCTCTATAAATATAAGCTCCATTCAATACTTCAAAAAGTGTTCCATCTGGTACAAACTTCCTTTGGGATTCTCCTAATATCCATACGTAATTCTACACATATTATTTCCTATTCTTTTTTTTCTTTCTTGGCTTTTTGTTCTAAAAGTATAAGAAATAGCTACTTTCACCTTTTCGATATTATGGTTAAACAAGTCAAGACCATCTTTTACTATTAAATTGTAAATATGACATGCACATCTAACATGAAAAAACTCCTCAAAAGGGGAGTTCAAAATTGGTCTTAAGTTCCTAAGTGCTTCTCTGTTGTTTGTAGCATTATCTACTGTAGTGCTTAAAACTTTGTTATCTAAACCATACACACGATAAATTGATGAAACTTTATTTGAAATATAATTTTCCGTGTGCAGTTCATCAACAACTTTATAGGCAATAATACGTTTTTCAAAAACCCATTTAGGATCTATCCAAATGAGCAGTAATTATAACATAATAATAATTATTAGTAGAACGACTCATATCCGTAGTAAGACATACTCTACTGTCAAAGGTATAAAACAGAAATCGCAAATAATCTTTATATTCATTCTTAAATTTAATAATATTATTTCTAACAGTAGTTTTTGAAAAAACTTTATAAGAGGGATTATATGTATCTTGAATATAACGAACAAAACCAGTACAAGAAGGAAAAGTAAAGCGTAAAGCTTCTACTGCAACCAATTTTGTAATATTTTCCCAATCCTATTGTTTATCATAACGAAGAAGCCCTTATGTTGGGTTAAGATATTGTTGGGTACCCGAACATTGATCATGCGCTATTTCCTGATGTCCAGTCCCTAAATAAATACCTCATGCCTCGATTCCCATTCTTTAGGATGCTTTTTCATTAGGTGAGTCTTAATTTTACCTGTCCCACTTTCATTACCCCCTGTTTTAAAAGCCCAAACTTTTTTACAGATATTGCATATGACCCTCTATATTTCAACTTTCTTTTGCACAAATTCCCACACCTCAGATCTATCCTTACGTTTAGCCGGTTCTCTAGTAGGAGCTACAGGAGGCAAATCAGACTGAACTTCAGGTGGACTAGCATGGAATTCACTAGGTTGTATTTCTTCTAAATTAACCCCGGTTTGATAGTCATATTGTGCTCCTAACAAATCATTATGAAGTGGATCATTAGCGCTAACATCATGATAATAGTGAGAATCATCTATTTGGATGAACTGACTAGAACTACTGGCAATTTCTTTACCCCTATTTCCCCTAGGGCCACGTGCCCGCCCTCACCGCTAGTTCCAATTGAACCTCTTTGAGACATAATTATAGCAAATTAAAAATAAATATTTGACAAAAAATTACAAAAGAGTAGGAAGTAGGAACGACCAACCAAATATAATAGTATAATCGAGGTTAACTTGAAACTTGATCCTTCACTCCAATTAATTAGTTGAATACTTGATAATCGAAAACTTCAACAAATAGCCAAATTGATATTTGAAACAAGTAGCGCCTCCAATTTACCAATACTTGATAATTCAAAAATTCACCAAATAGTCAAATATAACTTTGATAGCAACTCTAATTAAAACTCGATAAAGTAGCCAAATTGAAAATTTTAACGAATAGCCAAAGTAGCAAATTAGCAATATTGTAGAGAAATAAAGAGAATTGGATGATTTATGTGAAAATATGATGAAATAATAAGGTATTTATAGAAAAAAAATAGTTGGGGGGGGGGGGGGGGGGGGGGGAGAGAGAGAGAAGGGATTATGAGATGGTAGGGGGGCTTAAATGGCAACGGCTAGGGCGTCAAAAGAGTCGTTGCCAATGGCTAGTTAACGGCTGAAATGTGCAGATTTTTTTTGACCAGTCTGGTCCGGAACTGTTCCCGTCCAAATTTTTCTGATTCATCAGGTCTAAAAAGGGGAGATTGTGTCAGGTTCGGTGCCGAGGGAGGGGTGGGTCGGACGGTTCGGTCCGATTTTGACACCCTTATTTGGGAATCAAGAATTATGGAAGCAAAATAAATAATAAAATCTTTGAAAGTAAAGCCCCTTTCCATTTTCATAATAGAATGACAAATAAAATGAGTCTCTTTTTGCCTTTTTTTTTTTTGGTTGAAAAGGTTATACCGAAGGTAAATTTATGGATTTAATATTTTATTTTACTTTATAAAAATGAGCGACAAACTATTGTTGCTTCGTTTTTCAGTGTTCAAATCTGCTTCGGCGAGCTGATGCTACTTCATTTTTTACAGTTCATATCTACTTCGGCAAGCTGATGCTACTTCGTTTTTCGTTGTTCAAATCTGCTCCAGCGAGGATTGGTTTATTTTTTCGGTGAGCATTGGTTTTTCCGGAGAGCATTTCCGGCTAGCATTGATTTTATTTTTCTCTGGCGTTTCATATTTGATACATATAATAATTTCTTAAGTTGTATGTTGTATTTGAATTGTACTTGAATTACATATCATATTTATCAATTGTATCTCTTTCATTTCACTTGTATACTTGTATATATAGTTCTTTCCCCTTTTTCTATAGGGGTTCTGGTGCTTTCGGTGGTGGTTTGAATGTGGGATCCTTGCATTTCTACTATTTTTTCATTACATGTAAGTGATATATTTGACATACACTATACATACAATGAACATATAGTAGACTTTAGTCATATATAAATGTATGTGTAGTGTATCTCTATTATATGTCTAGTATATCATTGTACATACAATAGAGATACACCAAATATAGAAGTATATACACTTAAAAACGCAGGTGACCGCCCATTGGTTGCCGGAGGCGGTAGAGGGTAGGTGGGAGGTGACCTGTGGACAGACATTGGCAAGGGGACGACTCAGACTGGCAGGGGGTAAAGGGGGAGTCTAGGGTTTTTTCTAGTATCTTTTGTTGTATATTTGCTATTTCCGGAGAAAAAAAAGTATTGCTATATTTTATAAATTGTGTAAATTGTTATTTTTGTAAAGTAGCTTCTAACAATGTATAATTATGCCAATTAACCTTTTTTTTTGTTCAGTTAGGTACCTTGTGCTAACATTTCTGGAAACCCAAGATCATTTACTGTCTTTGTGTTAATTATGCATTAAGGGGTCGTTTGGTTTCAAGGATTGGGATTACAATCGTCAGATATCCAGTTTTGAACCAAACAACCCCTAATAATTTATGAAGTGAATACTAATACACAAATTGACAATGAAAATACTCAAAAAAAAAATGCATTATGACCTTGTTTGACAACCACAATAAGGTTGGATTCTGTTAACTCTTGTTTAATGTGCAAAGTACTTAACACAACAACTGAAAAGATGAAAATAGCAAAAAGTACAATTTGCCCAAATTGTGGTGGATAAGAGGTACAATTTTAAGCTTGGTTTCATAGGATTGCTTAAAATCACATAGCATTCATTCAGGCCCAGGTAGCTGTAAAAATTTAGTCACTCAGCCAGTTTTTGACCGCGTTAAATGAATACTAACCAGCGATGTAAAACTGTTTGAAGACTAGCCACCTCCGGACAAATCACAGTATAAATACTGGAGCTTTGAACAAGTTTTGTTCAAAGCCCCAGTACTTATACTGGGAAGCTGAAGTAAACTAATCCCAGTATAAAATACTGGGGCTTTGAACAAGTTTTGTTCAAGGCCCCAGCATTTTGTTATGGGACTTTATATAAAGCTTCAGTCCCATAACAAAATGCTGGGGCCGTGAACAAAACTTGTTCAAAGCCCCAGCATTTTGTTATGGGGACTGAAGCTTTATATATAAAGTCCCATAACAAAATACTTGGACTGAAGTTTTATTCAAAGCCCCAGTATTTTGTTATGGGACTAGTCTGGGGTGTTTTTCCAACGCTAATGGAGCTTAATTGTGCGCGCGAATTTTTGGCTATTCTTCAGTGAATTTCGAAACGGTGGATAGTCCCCAATAAGCGCATCCAAAAATGGCTACTGATCAAAATTACCCAGGTAGCTTAACCAAAACTAGCCCAATCATAAAATCCAAGTCCATTCCTTTTTATTACAACCAACAAAACTTCCATCTTGTCTTAACATTAACATAGGACTGGAATTAGCAACTTACACAAATGCTTTGATAAGGCTTACATAACCAACCTATGGCTTCCTCAAGCTCTTCCTCTGTCATGCAAGCATTTATCTCCAACACCACCATCACCACTCGCATTCCCTCTCGCCACACTTTCACTCGCCAATTCACAACATGGAACAAGAAAACTCCCAGCAGAGGAGTAGTTGTTACTGCAAACCTTGCTCAAAAGAATGCTATGCAGTACAGGAAACTTGGTGACTCTGATCTCAATATCAGTGAAATTACTATTGGCACTGTAATTAATCTTAATACCATTTTAATTAGTTTTTTTATTTATTTTGTTATTAAGTCTCGGTCACGGGTTCGATCCATGGAAAGCCACTTATACTTGCATCAGAGTAGGCTGCAGACATTACCTTTCCCAGACAGACCCTGCGTGAACGCGGATGCTTCCTTTATTTTGTTATATTTACTTATTTGTGTATTTATGAAGTTGTTTTACAAATTCCATTATTGTTGTAGATGACATTTGGAGAACAGAATACAGAGAAGGAGGCTCATGAAATACTTAGTTATGCATTTGACCAAGGAATTAATATTATTGATACTGCTGAGGCTGTAAGCTCCTGATGTAATTGCTTTCATTTATGATACATTTCATATTTTTGGTTTGCACTATGTTGGATTCTAGAAGCTAAATACTCCGAATTGTATAATTGGAACCTATGTTTGCTCGGACTCTCCAAAAATGTCATTGGTTGTGTGTCGGATCTTCCAAAAGTAATGCAGTTTTACCCAAATAGCTTAGATTGTAAATATTCTTTATTATCTTGCCCCCTCTAAGTGGTAAGTGGTAAGTGGTAAGTGGTAAGAGTGTCATGTGTGGTTAGGTGCATGTCATAGGTTCGAACATTGGTACAGACAGAAACCTGGCATTTAAGTAGAGAAGGGTATAGCTGCAAACGCGTTAGTCATCAAGTTTCGAACCTGACACTCGGGAATTTCTCGGTTATGAAAACAAAAGCATACTTTATTGCCTTAATGTTGAATGTCCCACATCGGTGGGTGAAAGGCTATTTGGACTCCTTATATGGTCCTGGGCAATGCTCACCCTTTGAGTTAGCTTTTGGGGTTGAATTAGTCCCGAGGTCCATTTCTTGACACTTAAAAATTGCTTCTTTTTCCAACAATATAAATCTGAGAAATGACATAGACAATTGTTGATTAGTTGAATGCAGTTTTTTCCATTCCTCTCATTTCTTGTTGCATATCTTTGGATGTTATGTTTACTTTCTCTTTGTTTTTGTCTCCAAAGTATCCTGTCCCTATGAGAAAGGAGACTCAAGGGACGACAGATCTCTATATTAGTAGCTGGCTGAAGTCTCAACCCCGTGATAAGGTAATCTACATTAGCGAAAATAAATCTTTTTTATAAAAGATTACACACATTATCATCCTCAAAAAAAAAAAAAGATTACATATGCTATCGATTTATTGCCTTAATATTTTTATGAATATAGAGACTATTCCATTATGTGCTAACTAGTAAGACGTAAGAAATGATGCCATTGGATCAGCTGTGTCATTCTACTCTCCTGTGTATTCTTGTCCATTAACTGTTAAATCTGTTTGTCTGAACTTTTACTACCTTCTATCTCGTTCAATGAATTTCTCGAGAAATGATTTGCTTACTAAGCCCAAGCATGAGTACTTTCAACTCAGAAGGACTTGGATTGTTAAGAAGTTGATGCCCACTAGTATGTTTGTAATATTTGTGCTTGATCTTTCACCCATCAAAAAGTCCCTCCCAATAGTCACACAATGTTGGAGTGCATGTTCAGTCGGCTAAGAATTTTATCTAACTCTCTTGGACAAAGTAACTAATATAATTCTTAGTAAATATACCTTCCAAAACTATTATTTAAGCAGAGGAATCTATCCTGCATCTTTGAGCCATTATAGCTATAATAGTTTGGTGTCTTTTCAACTCAAGATTGTTTATTTACTGCTGTAGGTGTGTGATTGTATCCACTAATGTAGTTCTGTATTTGTCCTGGGCAGGTGGTTTTGGCTACAAAAGTTTGTGGTTATTCAGAAAGATCAAGTTACATTCGTGAAAACGCGAAGGTTTTGCGAGTAGATGCTGCTAATATTCGAGAAAGTGTGGAAAAAAGTTTGAAACGACTCAATACCGATTACATTGATTTACTCCAAATACACTGGTGAGGATTTGCCAATGCTATCGTTGAAGGATTCTAGAAGTACATTTTCATAAGTTTATGCTCAACAGGTTTTACACTTAACTACCTCAGCTCATTGCAGTGCTGGTTATTGAGCTTTATGATGTGTTCTAAAGTGAAGGATATAACTGACTAGTTTATAAAGCACTATTTTCTGAATGTTTTTATTGCTAAACCAGTAGAAAAACGAAAATCCTCGGTCGAGATTACCAGCTAACCTGCATGTTTCAAGGCTGTTGACAAATTCTATGTGTTGTCATTTTATTCTAAACCACATCATTGATAAAATGGCTGATTAACCCAGTTGGTCCTCTGATGTATAACAGAAACAAGTTTAGGTTCCTAGCCAAACTAAGTCGTCAAATGTTATAGAAAGCAGGCTTGAGTTCATTGTGGTGCTGATTCATAACTTGCTCATAGTTTGTATTGAAGCCACTGACATGAATAACTTGTTCAAGTTTCATCATCTTTTAAATATCTTTCTCAACAAACTAATTAGTCACGCTCGCTTGAGAGATCTTACCAGCTAACTGCATGTCTCAAGACAATTGACAAATTTTCTGGGTTGTCGTTTTTATCTTGCTTATGTCTGACATATTGTAAAATTGCTGCTTACGTTTTGCATTAACCTGTTTCATCTCTCTTTCTATCTCTCTCTCTTGTTTGTTAGCTGCATATATCATCTATATGTCATCACACAGACACAGAGATGCACACAAATATAATATGTTTAGAGATGGGTATCTTATTTCTATAATCTGATCTAAAACTTCAGGCCAGACAGATATGTACCATTATTCGGCGAGTTCTTTTATGAATCTTCCAAATGGAGGCCAAGTGTACCTTTCATTGAGCAGCTTAGGGCCTTTCAGGAACTCATCAATGAAGGAAAGGTATGTATGTTTTGCTTTTTCTGTTTGGGAGTAACATGCAATATTTCCCAAATCTGTCAGTGAAATGAATAAAGATGTTTTATACTTATCATTTTACTAATTAAAGGCTGAAGGTATCTTTCTTTGTTTCCTGAACAATAATATACAATTCATCTCCAAGTGAAGAAACTTCATTGGTATATGCTTGCCAGGACATAACTGGTAAATGAAAACTGGTTTTCAATGATAAGAACATCAGGTCTTTTATGCAGGTTTGGTTTAACCATTTTCCAATGTTTATAGTACATAAGCTAACCTGATCTTTTAGGCATTGTTTGGTTTGCACATTTCACAAACACATTTGAGCTTGCGCTGTAAAATCTCAAAACTGAATTACTTTGTGGACAGTTCACTTCAGGATTTAGTTATCTTATAAAGTACAAATTTATTCAGGTGCGCTACATTGGTGTTTCCAATGAAACTTCATATGGAGTAATGGAGTTTGTCCATGCTGCAAAAGTTGAAGGATTGCCGAAGATCGTCAGCATTCAGAATAGCTACAGTCTGCTCGTTAGGTGTCACTTTGAGGGTAAGTTGCCCTTTTAGTGTCCTAACTAAAGTAGTTTAGATGTGAAATTCTTCGGACGAGAAATTTGGGTTAAACAGTTATTTTGCTTATTTCAACGCTTTTGTCAATCTCTCTGGTGATACCTTGATAGATCTTACTAGTTAAGTGATAAGTTTCACTTCATTTAAGAGTAAAAGGACGTCCTACATCCATTAGATGGGAAGAACCCTGAGATGCTTAACGAGGATGCCGAGGTACTCCAACCCTACTCAATTAGTTGAGGTTGGAAGATCCAATTCTTCAACCTGGTATCAAAGTTTGGGCTTTTGTTATTCAACATACATTAGGAGAAATGAATCATCCTAAAATCTCACTCATGAGGAGAGAATTATCCAAATTCATATAAATATACAACATTTCATACTCTCAACCCAGTGTAGACTTCGACATACCCTCCCTTCCTCCCTCCTGCATGCTCAAAAGTGGACATTTGAAGCGTGGATAACACAACTTCCCAACATTGTCAACCAAGATCCAGGGTGGGGTCTAGATCCCTGACTCCGCTAGCATGTTAAGAAAAATGGATTTGCGTCTAAATCATCCTCGACAACTAGCTCATTAGGTGAGCATTGTTTAAGTTCATATCAGAACCCCTGTGGTGATCAATTAAAGAGTACAAGGTGCTCAAGCCTAGGACAGTCTACCCTTTGCCATTTGGTTTCTGGTTATGTTAAGATTATTTAACATGTCATTTACAAATCGATCTGTTAGCGTCCTTTTTTTTCATTATAATTATTTGCATTTCCGAATCCTATTTGCTTAGATCTTACACAGACTTCTAGATCCAACTTTCCCCAATTCCCTTTACAGCTGCCTCTAATAATACTTTTGTATGAGTGAACATCTTCAGCATTTTCTCATTCACAAAAATGCTGCTATCATCCTCGCTTCCGCAGCACAAATCACATGTAATCATCTATCTGTACCTCATAATGAAATAGAAAACCCATTTTCTAACAATTCTTCTTAATATTGGTGAACTGACTCTGTTCTCAATTCTAATCACTTGTGTGATATCTATTCTCTAATCTGACTTAAGGCACTTCTAGACATATAGAAATACCAAAATTATATAATTGTATCAACATTGGTGAGCTCGGGTCTCTAAGGAATGTGATTACCTACAGGATAAGTCTATTAGATCCTTAAAAGGGTTCTGCAAATACTCATTATAGAGGCAATCTACCTACCTAACATTAGTGCTGCTAATCTTCAAGACACAGGGAACTCTGCTTGCCCTTGTAGTTTATCTGTGTGCATATAAAGTGTTGTTGCCCATCTCAATTTACACGAGTTTGTTCTTACGAGTGATCACATTTGACATTGAAAAATCCAAATGACATTTTTAATCCTTTTTTTAATCTTCGAGACATAGGTAACTCACCAAGGCTTGAATGGATGGAAAAAGTCACCTAGTGTTTTTTGCCTCCACTAGGATTTGAACCTGAGACCTCATGGTTGTCGACCCACTTCATTGACCACTAGGCAACACCCATGGATGCAAGAGTTTTTATCTTTTGACAAGACCTCTTTTTAGTTCACATTGGCATGCTATCAGTTTTAGACCTACTTGTACTGGGATTACATTAATAAAAGGACCTTATGGTTTAATGATACATAAGTATATAACCTATCTTGATTAAAAAATGTGGAAAATAACCTAGTGAAATCATTCTGAACTGATTAAAAAAAAATAGCTGATGAAATAACCTTGTAAACAATCAAATTCAGCGATACATGATCCCTGGGAATAAAGAAAACAGTTGCTGCAGTTTTTGGTAGAAAGAAAATTATTGTATTTGCGTTAGGCATCAACATTTTCAATTTCCAGTTAGCATAACGAGTTTTGCTTGTTCATTGTAGTTGATCTTGTCGAAGTATGCCACCCAAACAACTGTAATGTTGGTTTACTTTCTTATTCTCCACTGGCTGGTGGAACCTTATCGGGAAAGTACTTGGACAATAATTCTGAAGCTGCTAGAAAAGGAAGACTTAACCTGTTCCCAGGCTACATGGAAAGATACAATAAATCCCTTGCAAAGGTACGCTTTTTTCAAGTTCGAGAAAGGAAAATTTAATTGTCTGTTGAGTAGTTTTATAGGTTAAAATTTTTTAAATTTCAAGTGTAAATTTTGCCAAGGTTGAAAAACATAATTTTAGGTGTGAATGGAAGGCGGAACTTGGGGATGCCATGCCGAAAACCTTCTTCCCCTCCCCCTTCCCAAACATTAAAAAAACAGGAAGTTCACAATAATTACCCTAGATTTTCAATAAATTGAGAAAAAGAAAAAAATTAGAATCTGTCATTTGGACCCTGCAAAAATTAGAATCTGTCATTTGGACCCTGCAACTTTTTCTGCTTGTCCAATAAATTAATCCTGCTCCGTTTTGTCCATGTTGGGTGTTCCTTTGTTATTATCTGTATTTTCTAGACAGTGTCCAAAAGATAATCTTTAGGTACATTTGTCATGGACTAAATCCATTTCACTACTAAAAATTTGCACTCAAGACCCGGTTAAGGGCAGAACTACTTTTTTGCGTGAAAATTTAGAAGAAATGAAAGTGGAACTGGAACAGAAATAGATGAGCAGTTCCCAAAAAAGGGAGAACAAAAGAAGTATTGGCATATACCATGCCCTTGCTCCATTCATATGCTCAGTGTGAGAAAACAAAGAGAAACGAAAAAATTACTGCATTTCACCTTTACTCATTCCACACCATGAAGAATTTAAAACTTATTTTGCTTCTTTCTCAATGATCTCAATCAAGACAAATCTGGAGAAACTTCATGTCATATAAGTGAATTAATATTCAGACGAAGCAAATAGTAGCTCCTATTGATTTTACTGGGAGCGCCTGCCACACCTTGTTTTTCTTTTGACTGGCCTATCCTCTTTCTATAAGCAAGCTCAATCCTTTATGGCTATACGTGTAATAGAAGAAATTAGATACAACTGTACAGAGTTAGCCTCTCCTCTCACTCAGTCAAGCATTCTTAACTTATAAATCAATCACTGAATTTAAATCCAAAGAGAGAGCTATACCACTAGGTAGTCAAGTGATAGCGAAGCAAAACAATATGAATGTGAGCAGCCCTTTTTTCTGATAAATTAAATGAGTAGCCCCCGTTGCAATAGCAAATGGCCTAGTTATAGCCTACAACAGCTACAACAACAATATACCCAATATGATCCCAACAAGTGGGGTCTGAGGGGTGGGGTGTACACAGACCTTACCCCTACCTCGAGTGAAGTAGAGAGGCCTAGTTACTGCCTATCACCTGAATTCTGTTGCTTGAATGATTGCTGGAAAGTCATCAGGATTTTGCTGGAGAAGTATTGGCCACTTGAATCTGCGCAGAAATATTGCTAAAATTTTGACCTTAAAGAATGGTCAATATAAGAATGGGCAGAATACTGGTTGAAACTGGCGGTGCTGCCAGACTGGTTGCTGGAAATAAAGCATGAAATAGATCTCAGAAAAGAAGGCAATGCCACTAGAACAATTCACCTAAAAAGAGATATTCGGTGCCGCAGAATGATAACCAAAAATAAGTGCAAGGTTGCATGAGTGGTAGCCTGGAACTAAAAAAGGGGCTCTGTGGTAGGAGCACTCGCCATAAATATGCGTGAGCTCGCTGGAACAATCACCGAAAATAGGGCTGGTGTTGCTAGAACAGTCACTCAGAAGATCACCCAAGCAGCATAAAGACGTGTTTTGGGATGTAAAAACTATGTAGGTCTTTACGTAAATTTAAGAGGCTTTGATATATGTAAGAACAAGAGAAGAGGCGATATATCGATTATTTAATGAATAAAAGATACTCCTATTTATAGGTGTCAAATGCGCCTAATATTTGTTCCACATGGAAGATTAGTGATACTTAATATAAGAATTTAGCATTTCTAACATTCTAACTGAAGACTGTTTTTATGAATTATTAGTTACATTCAACTGGTCTTTTCTCTGAAGTTGGATGGATGCCTTTACACTGAATCTTGATTGTACTACATACTAGCAATAGAGAAGAACTGTTTAGTATTGGGAGGGTATAAACATAAAAAAAATTTGTGTTGCCATCTTTATGGGAACTTGGATTGGTATTGAGGGGCATTACTTTCTTCTTCTTGATGGTGCTTTCTTATATACTGGAGGACCAGATAGTAGAAGAATGTTGAAATAAACAGAAAGTTGTTACTTTCTTTAAAGTTACCGAGTGCACTGCATTGTAATGTGAGAAGCTTATTCCATGCTGCTGGCTAACAGTTGGTTGCATTTTTTTGATTTTTTTTGTGTGTGTGTTTATTTCCAGGAAGCAACTAAAAAGTATGAAGAAGTGGCCAAGAAGCATGGTTTAACACTGGTTGAGTTAGCTCTAGGATTTTCCCGAGACCGGCCATTTATGACAAGTTCAATTATAGGCGCAACCTCCATAGATCAATTAAAAGAAGATATTGATGCCTTTTTGACAACTGAGAGACCTTTTCCACCTCAAGTAATGGATGATATTGAAGACATTTTCAAGAGATACAGAGATCCTGCTTCAAGATAGGCTGCGAATTTCATTTGTTTTGTTATCAAAAAGTTATGTATTCTTTTGCCCTATTGCAAAATTAGATTTGGAACGCCACATAGCCCTTACCCTTTTTGGCCTAGGGAATCTATTGTGTATATGGGAGCTTTTTATCTATATGACATACACCTCTCTAGTCCTGCAGATATTTCTCTTTCTAACCAAACAATTACTAGTACACCTATTGTGATTCCTAATACAAGAATGATCCCATAGTCTTCTTTTAAGGATTCCAAGCAACACCTTTAACACCTTCATAGTCTTCTTTTAAGGATTCCAAGCAACACCTTTAACACCTTCAGATTAAATTATTTTACAACTAAAGGTTAAATTGACATCAGCAGTGTTCATCCTACTAGGACTTGATAGTGACTTGAAAGGCAGTTAAATTTCTTGATCTCAAACTTGTGCATATGGCAAATGCAAATGTCAATCTGTTGAATTGTGTGACAGGAAAACCTTAAGCTATTAGAGAGCACATTACTAACTTATTACTCACTCCGTTCCATTTTGTTTATCATAGTTCGGATTTCAAAAGTCAAACGAGGTTATCTTTTGACCTTAATCTTTTTATATATCTTTTAAATATTTTAAGTTGTAATTTATTGTGACTTATAGTACTTTTCATGTAGTTTTCAAATATGTACATGTTATTTAAGAAAAAAAGTTAAAGATTTTATATCCTAATCTACGGTCAAATTTAAGAAGTTTGACTCTCGAAATAGTAACTATGACAAACAAAGTGGGACAGAGGGAGTATGTCTCAACATGCTCCTGCACGTGCGAGCTTGAACCTTCTTCCTGAGCAGGCATGTGGAATTTTTTTATTGGAGTGCTTGTCTGACTCGAACCGAAAAGCTCTGTTAGGTCGGATAGTAAGTTAAATTACGCTATTATCTCATTTAAAAGTTTTAAACTATTAGAGCACACTTTCAACTTTAATGTCTCGACAATATCCATCGTTTGTATAAACTTAATTAAATCGGATGTGTCTGCTAACTGGTAAAGCTCGAAAGCTCTTCCCCTCCATTAGGGGTGTGCAAAACCAAATCGGTACCGAAAGTCGAACCGCTACCACTACCGCTACTGATAAACATAATGGTATCGGTATAACGGTATTTATGTTCGATAATGGTATTGATTTCTAATACTAATAAGATATTGGTACTAACGGTATCTATATATCTTTACTGTTACCATACTGATAACCAATAAGGTATTTTTCATAATTTTATGTATTTTATTTTATTTTATTTATTATTAATATATTAACCTTTTTAATTGGTAGAATAAATATCAGATTTTGATGTAAGTTGTTGCCTTCTAAAGTATTCAGGATCTAGGGAGCTAAAACTTCCTTTCACGACTGTGCTAACATGGGTTTGATCAAGCTCAGGCCCTGCCTTAGACAGTCCAAAATCTGCAACTTTTGACATGAAACTCTCATCAACCATTATATTTGCAGACTTGACATCATGATATATTACTGCTTTAGCATATCCAGTGTGAAGGTAAAGAAGACCTCTGACATGGTTTAAGAGTTTAAATGTCTCCTATATAAGTTATTTTTGCATTGCGTAAGCATAAATAAATTTAGGAACCGAGTGGAATCTGTCCACTATTGAGGGAATAAGTTTGATGGAATCAATGGTTGAAGAATGTCAATGATGGTGATAATTAATGACATCAGGCATTGAAGATTTGTCCAAGTGGACAATGTAAGTGGATATTTGTGCTTTAGTAGCAGCTTGTATTTCTTATTGTTACGTACTAGTTGGTGGTTGCTTGGAAGCCTCCTATGTAGCGGTACACTAATACGACCATCTAGAATTCGCGCATTACTTAACTACCGAACCGTTAAGAATCGATAACTGATATACCGATAGCTTATTAGTACGGTATTTGTTTAAATACTTACATACCATTAACCGATATACTGCTACCGATAAGCTAAAACTCGAACCATACCGACCCATAAACACTCGTAGCCTCCATGTCCTGGGAGATGCTGACCATCTCTCTTTCTAGGAACACAAAAAAATAAAGACCTTTTTTCCCTGAAGTTACATTTATAGAAACATAAATCATAGAGCTTCCTTCAGAAAGTTAGTTTACCAAAGGTCCTTGTGGAAAAGGGCTGATTTGCAATAATATGACACGAGAAGCAATGATATGCCAAAATACCCTCAATAACAGTGGTTTAGCAAAAATGTCTTCCATTAGTTTAATAAAACTTATTTCGGACGAAAATACCCCTCACAACCAATAAAAGACCCGCCCAGTTCCTTCCCCTTCTTTTCTCCATTCACGCGATCAAGAAAACCCTAAAACCCCATTCTTTTTACAGATTGCTCTATTCAAGAGAAGATTCAACGTAAGATCTCTTCAAATTGCTATTGAATTTTACTAAAACTTCAATTAATTTCTTTATAATTTCATATGTATTATGCTTAACTTTGCTTAAAATTCTATATAGAGCAAACGAGCTATGACTTCAAGTTCTGCTGCAATTAGCACATGTCACAGACTGTTGGTTATTGCCAAGACTTTAAGCCATGTTGCAAGGGTAAAGTTCTCTACAACTATTGCCAAGAGTTTAAGCTATGGTGCAATCAGCACCCTGCATACACTTCTTGCCTATTACCAAGACTTTATGGCCTGTTGCAAGTGCCAACTTGCAAAGAAAGTCTCTGCAACCCTTGGCTTATAGCTAAGAGTTTAAGCTCTGGGGCAATGGACACCTGGGAGAGGCTTCTTGGCTATTGCCAAGACTTTAAGCCCTCTTGCACTGGCTAACTTCAGGAGATAATCTCTGCAAATAGCCAAGACTTTAAGTTCTGCTGCAAAGGGAAACTTACACTGAAAATTTCTAAAGTATTGGCTATTTGAATAGCCAAGACTTTAAACTCTACTGCAATGGGAGGCTTGTAGTGACTTCTTGCTTATTGCCAAAACTTTAAGCCATGTTGCAATGAGGGGCTTGCAGGCAAAGTCTCTGGGCCTTATAGACACTTCTTCCCTATTACCAAGACTTAAAGCCCTATTGCAATGGGGTCCTTGCAGACAAAGTCTCTGCAAGTCTTGGCAATAGCCAAGACTTGCAGCTCTGGTGCAATAAGCACCTAGGAGAGACTTATTGCCTATTGCCAAGACTTTAAGACCTGTTGCAATGGGTGCTTGCAGACAAAATCTCTGCAAGTCTTGGCTATTGCCAAGTATTGTTGCTCTAGTGCAATAGGCACCTAGGAGAGACTTCTTCGCAAGACCTTAAGCCCACAAAGGGAATCACTTTTACCCATGATCATGTTTCTATCAAAGCGATCTGAGTACGAAATTCTAAGCATATCATTCGTCTTGATTATGTGCAGGATTAGCACTATGGCAACTCGCTACATTTATATAGCTTATAATGGGAAATGAGATGCAAACAGCAAATACATCAACCATGATATAAAGTTGATACTTGTCAAAGACGGTATAAGCTACCACGTATTTGAAAAAGAAATTTATAATGCTCTAACCATCAACATTGATGAAAGTGAAGCAAAGATAAGGTTTGACACGAATCTAGAAAGGCGCAGAGGCATGATGATAACAAATGATCAAGAACTTATAACTTGCATGTATCTACTGAAGAATGATGAGAATTTCAGAAAATCCTGCTTCATAGTAGAAGTTATTAAAAGGACTGTCTTGTCAGAAAATCCCGCTTCTTTGTGAATGAAGCTGACCATAGCATGGTGTTGCATCAAAAGGATGGGCAGTTATTAATTATAAATATTTTTAAAACCAAAACGTGATTGGAAAGTTAATATTATCAATAAATTGAACTATTAACAATAGTCATGACTTTACACTCATACAGATAACCAATTTAATTTAACTTGACGTAAAGTCTTGGCAAATGGTAAGATATTTCCTACCAAAACTTATTTATCGACTTTAATATTAGAAATAGTTAACTTGCCTTGATGTCTTGCCATAGGCAATAATATTGACAACTAAATTGACACCAAGTCTTGGCAACAACATTACCAACACAACCCTCCATGAATTATTTATCAATTTTAAATTAATTATATAATATTAGAGTTGGAATTAATTAACTAGAATTCAAGTCTTACCCATTGGTAAGACTTTCCATCTAAATGTGTTCACCCCACAACAACTAAAATGCCTTGAAGTCCTACAATTGCCAACACTTCCAGTTCATCCAATTCAAAGCAACTTCAGTCTTTCAAATAGAAAAAATATTAAACATCCAAGTGTACTTGTTTACATAAACACACAAAAAAATGGTAAATACGAAATACATGTAATTAAAAACTACTCAACAGCTTTCTCTAACTCTTTTATAGTACTAAAAGTCTCATTTGGACTACTACACGGATCATCTTGCGACGGAGATAACAAACGAAAATTTAGAAATTCATCGCCCACATAACATTTTTGCCTTGGAATTCATCAGAAGATCTTGGCTGACTTATAAAATCATCCACCACATCAATATGTACATGATTAGGATCAGGAGATTGAAGATCAATATCCATTACCTGCAAAATTTTAAAAAACAACAATGACAACACATAATAACAAAACAATGAAACAATAATGAAAAGACCATATACAAACATACAATGACAACTACTGAACGCATGACTGGTGAAAAGAGTAAACTACAGAAAAAGTCTCTACAACTATTGCCAATAGCCAACACTTTAAACTCCAGTAGAAGGGGCAACTTGTACAAATAGTCTCTGCAAGTATTGACAATTGCCAAGACTTTTACCTATATTGAAGTGCAAAACTTGCAGAGAAAGTCTCTGCAACTCTTGGCAATAGCCAAGACTTTAAGTTCTGCTGCAAGGGGGACCTTACACTAAAAATCTCTAAGAATATTGGCAATTGCCAAGGCTTCTACCTCTACTGCAGTGAACAAGTTGGAGACAAAGTCTCTGCAACTCTTGGCAATAGCCAAGACTCTAAGTTTTGGTGGAAGCGACAACTTACACGGAACATCTCTGCAAGTATTGGCAATAGCCAAGACTTTAAACTCTACTGCAATAAGCAATTTGCAGAGAAAATCTATGCAACTCTTGGTCATGGTCAAGATTTTAAGCTCTATGTAAAACATGAATATCTAATAGTCATAGGCAATAAAAACCTTCAAATCGCCTTAATCAAGCAAACACAAGCAAAAAAATCCACAGGAACCTCAAACTTAATTCAACAATCATAGATCGAAATGGAAAAACTAACAGATAAATATATAAACAATAAGTATAAAAAAATAACAGGAAAAAATAAATGCAGATAAATGATTACGGGAAATAAAAATTACAATAGAACAAATATACGAAAAAGAGAGAAGAAAAAACTCCAAATCTCCAGCACACAAAGAAGAAAGAAAGAGGCCAGGAATGAGGAAAGAGAGAAAGAAACCTGTTCGGCGTGAATTAAGTAGATCGGGGGCAAAATAGTCCTTTCATAGGGGGAGTATGATGTGGAGGGCATTTACTTAAAACATTCATAAGTGGAGGCAATTAGGTAAGACCATGTCTTATTGAGGGCACTGGATGAAATTTTTTGGTGGAAATGATATGTTATTGAACGTGAAGAATAAAATGTACTTTTTCAAATGAAGAACCTTAAGAGAAAAAAAAAATTACTATGTTTTCAATATTGTGGGTGAATGTTAGAGTGAAGAATTCACAATGGTAGTCTCCAGTGAAATTAACAGGAAGTTACTCCTTACCTGGATTGAGTAGAATTTTCTCCTTTTAAAAATAATAATAATAATAATAATAAACACTTTTCACTAAGATCTTGCAGTGATTGGCGTGATTTGTTCTGACACATTTGGCCATAGATATTTGGGGAATTTTCAAAAATAGGCAGCCCACTACCCAAAATTACAAACAGGATGCCATATTTTTTTTTTCATGCATAGCACCCACCCCTAAAATTACAAATTTTAGCACTCCTTCATAAAAAACACCCTAGCTATCAAATTTTCCCCTCCCCAGCCACTAAGCCACCGGCAAACACCTTCCCCCACCAATGGTGTCCTTACTTTTTTGTATTTTATTGAATTTATGTTGTTTATTGCGTCTAAATCATTGCTTTGGACAAGTTTATACACACAAATCTCCCTCTAAAAATTAAATTATACATGAATATACATATATAAATATGTAGCAATGAGAGAAATACAAAAATATATACAAAAAAAGTAAAAAATCATATAAAAATTTTTAATATACAGATTTATTCACTCGCTTATACACACTTATACAAATTTATACAATTTTATACATTGTATAAATTTGTATAAAATTGTATAAACTTGTATAAACTTGCGGCGACTGCTATCTCGGAAAAAGGGTGACAGCTCGGGTAAGATTTGAAAATATGGGCCATTTTTGATAATTTTCGTCTTTTGCTTGTCTTTTAATGTAATTATCCATAGATATTTTTACTTTTTTCCAAAAAACTTTTTCAACAAATGTTTTTGAGAGTTTTCGAAAAATGATTTTTTACATATCAAAAAGTGGTTCTTCAAAATTAAGTTTTTCTTCACTTACAAAACTTCAACTTTTTGCAAAAAAAAAAAAAAAAAAAAAAAAAAATTTATGTTCAAAACACAACTTCAACTTCTTAATATAATTTTTCAAACTTAAACTTCAAAAACTTTTTAGTATGTATGACCATACTGTTGCTAAAATTTCCAATTCGCAAAGCTGCATCCAGGATAACCAAACCACTATAAGCCTCAAACTAGTTGCATTTCAATCTTAAAATCCCGATTCCCGAGAATCGCAATTCGCAAGTCATGGGAACACACGAGAATTGTTAAACTACTGATACAGAAATCCTTTGTTGTTTTATTTATCTTTTTTTTTTTTTTTGGTTAAGAGGGGTTGCTTCAATTTAAAATCATCAATTTACAGAACTCTATTGCCACACAGAGAATACACCTTGGATGAGAAGTTGGTGAGATCGTCTCTAAAGCTGCCCCAACCTAAGTGGAGTTGCAAACACAGCTTCTATCCATACGTTCAATTTGTGGACATATTGTTCTACAGGTAAATACAAACTCACGCAGATTAATATTTTTTATTTTTTGTTTGGTCTAAAGACCGGGTTCAGGTTAAAAATATACCCTGCCAGTGAGTTCTCGAGAAGTTGGCCATACTAAATCTAAATAAACAGCGGAAAATAGCCAAGAATATGAACAATATAACAGTGTCACCTATGGCATAAAAACAAAGAACACCATAAAAGCATCACGCCAACCAGAAATAGTTAAAGAGTAATTACAGAGAAGCATGAAACATCCTGGCCACAGCAGACGCAGATGTAAAAGGCCACCAGAGTTGTAAAGACGGCCAATCGGTCAATTAAACATGGACAAGACCTTCTCCAGACAGCAGATCATCAAAAAAGCAAGAACATCATCAAAGTTGAGTTTCCATCAGGAAAGCAAGGTCATTCAATAGTTGTCTCCAAACAGAAGCGACCCAAAAGAAACTTGTTATGATGTAAAAATGGTTGAGCACAAATCTAATGAAATATTCAGAACCAATTTCCTTAGACAAGTCCTCCAGCTCATATTTAACCCTATGCACTGCAATAGAAGCAAGAACAACTTGAGTTAATAATTAAATCAAAGGGAGCAAAGTTTCAACAGTCAATTAAGTAGACAAGGGAACACAGCTGGCTTTACCTTTAAAAATTGGAAGAAGAATGCCGTGACAAGACCAAGAACCAGAGTGAAGAATCTCCAAGATGAATTGACATCGGTGATACCAGGAAGGCAACCTAGATTACAAACAGTTGTAGAACAGTTTAGATACCACAAATGATCCGATATCTTTATTACCTACCTGCCATACAGGTAGAAGTTTGCACCACCAGTAGTGGGGCAAAGAGAAAATCAGCAATTTTAGAATTAAAATATATACAAGAACACAAACATGCTTCTATATATACAAAACAACCGATGCATTCAAACGATTTCATGAAAACCATAGATTGATGAAATGAAACAGAAACACCCACTCATCTCGGGGAGAGAAAAGAAGCGAAATAAAAACCTGAAACCCAAGAACTAGCAAGGGAAAATATAACCAGAAGTAGAATTTGAAGATTTTATATTAAAATACAAAAACTAAACTCCTTCAAGAACTGGGCGAAACGAACTTATTTTGAATCTTTTTTTATTAGGTTTGGATTCAGAATGTTGGCGCTCTTGGATCTATGCAACTATATGAACGAAATTGTTGACATCTCATTTAACGAGTACAATTGCCATCTCTCTTTGGTAACCCACCCAACCAGCTGAATCTTGAGCTGGTTACGCAGGTTAAAAGTATTGCTAGAATTGCCACGTCTAGGAAGGAGAATTCTAGTAATGAGCTAATGATATTGACTAGCTCTCTCGAGGCAAAGGTCAGTTGCTCTAACCTTGAGAACGGTTCAGCTGCAGGAAGCAAAAGAAAATTACTACAGAAAATTCGCCGAATTCCAAGTGAGACAAAAAGGTCACTCCGAATTGATTAGTCTTTTCATTGCTCACCATCTTCATTCAATAAATTGGGAATAGCATCAGATCTTCTCCACTTGAATTCCTGTTTTCAGTTAAGTGACAAATTATATAACTTTGAATATGACTTGATCTGGAATAATCATCAAACTACAGACAGAGTCACATGTCTTGGCAAAAGGACACGATATAAGTACAATATACATAGCCAACCCAATTTTTTGTTCTTATAATTACCACTGAAATCGAGTTCTACTCTTCTATATCTCAGATTATTTGTTGATGAGAGAGGAATTCTCCCAAGAAAAGGAGAAAAGGGGGAGGCTTTTGATTTAACACAGTAATAAACACTAGGGGCAACATCAACTTGGTCCATTTACTCATTCATAAAATTCAAACAATTGCATTAAGAAATCCATAAGAATTTTAAAGCACTCTTTATAGTCCTTTATTATAAAAGCACAAACCTGAATGCAGGAAATTGATTTTTGTAATAAGTGAGATTGCATTAAATTGATCTATAAAATGTCTACTAGATACGTTTTTTTTTTTTGGATAAGAGAATGTCTATTAGATACGTTATAACTTACAGATGAATGAATGGCTGTGCAGAGCAAACAGTCTCTTGATCATTGAAATAAAGGATAACGCAGAATATTAACCCTGTGGACCAGAGATTCGACCTCGACCACTGCGACCACCACGACCCCGAGGAGCTCGGCCACGGCCCCTTGTCATTGTAGTAGAGGAAAGCAGACCAGCCTGCCTAAGCGGAGCCCTTTCTTTAGCCCTCTCGTTCAAGTTTATGGTTCTTGAGCCCCTACTGACAGGTGAAACCTGTTTCCCTTCTTCTGTTTCAGCTGCAGGACTATCACCTGGACCGCCTTCTTTTGAAATGATATTGTCAACTGAAGTGCTGTTAGATGGTTTCTCACTAGTAACAACAGTATCCACAGCCTGATCAGTTTCTGAAGCAACCAGGTCACCACCATCATTCAACTTATCTGAACTTTCAGCTAACTCTTCTGTCGCATCTACTTCATCATTCTTCTCATCATCTGGGAGCTGGGAAGATTCTATATCCCCGGCATCAGTTGGAGTAAGCAAGGGGTCTTCATCAGTACCAGCTAAGTTATCAGTCTGATGTTCCAAAATGTCTGGGCTTCCCATTGATAAATTGCTATTTCCCTCAAGATTTCCAAAATCATCAGGATCAGTAGTTAGCTCTCCCTCTTCCCTTTCATCCATAGCTAGCTGCTCTCTTTCTTGTTGAACCTGAAACTTTGATTCATTATCTGGGGTTGACACTTCACTGGGCCTGACCAGAGTATCATTTGCAACATCTGTTCTTTCAACCTCTGACTCAGCCTGATTCGTTGCAACAACTGCCGGCTCTTCAAAATGTGTAGTCTCATCCTTCTCGGTATCACTGGCTTCATCTTTGAGACCATGGGTTGCATCTCCAGCATCATGTTCCTCCATAGTAGGCAAAGATTCTGAAATTTCTGCATTACCAACAGCTTTTTCTTCACCACCTTCTTGAGGTGCCTCTACACCTTTGGACTTTTTAAGTGCAGGTTGGGCCACATCTGCACAGGTTTCATCAGTGGCAGGAGTCTCTTCTTGTAAACCTGAGGTAAACGCTGCAGATGGGCGCTTGCGAATAGGTTGTTGAGTTGCTAATGTGGCATTATCTGTAATTTCTGCATTTAGAGGTGTCGTGTGCCTCCCACTGTTGGTGGATAAATCCGCATCTTGCATCTCGACATCAGCTGAAGGTTCTTCAGGCTTTGTAATGCGAGGTCGAACCAATTTCCTTCCTGTTTTACGAGTTTCAGATGTTATCTTTGACAAAGCAAGTCTCCTTTCTTCTTCTGCTTTTCCTACCACGGGAGAGGAAGTCAACAAGCTAGATGGGGGCAAAGGAGTAGCTGCTGGACCTGAAACAACAGAGCCAGAAACAGCAGCATCTGGAGCAGATGCGTCGGCAGCACCAGAAGGCCCAAGCTCATTACGAACAACCCGTTCAAACTCATCTACAGCCTGAAGGTATGCAGCAGCGAAGTCCCCTAAGCGAGTCCCAGAAAGAAGTTGATCCACTGATGTGCCCTCTGTTTGAATGCCTTTGGCTTGCCTCATCTTCTCAACTTCATCAGTGAGCATCTTCAGAGCGTGCTTATGCTTGTCCAGTTCATCTGATAACTTGGAGTGTTGCTGACTCACAGTTTTATAGGAGGCACCTATTGTCTTTTCAGTCCTCGAACGCCTAATTTTCTCTTGTTTCAACTCCTCTCTAAGCCGCTCTATAATCTTCTCAAGGGTCTGGATTCTGCTGTCTCTCTCCTTTTCTTTATCTTTCAAGGCCTGTTCATCTGCAGCATCAGCAGTTCTTTTCTCTTGTTTAGCATCTTCCAACTGTTTGGAGAGAGTTTGATTCTCCCTGGACAAATCCTCCCTTTCCTTTGCTAAGTTTTCTAACCTCTTCCTTAATTGACCAATCAACTTTTTCTGTTTATCAAAGTCGGATCTCAGAGAGGCCTCAGCTTTCAGAACTTCACTGATTCTCGATTCCCTCTGACTCAATTCTGTTCTGCTCTTTTTGAGGTCTTGATCCAAGCTAGATACCAGATCCTGTTTCTCAGATATGGCTTTCTTAATTTTCTCCAATTCTGCATCTTTTTCCCTCAGATTGGCCTGCATCTGTGCAGCAGCTTCTTTCAGACTAGCATCTTTTTCTCTTAGATTTGCCTGCAGCTGTACCGCGGCTTCTTTCAGACTAACATATTCTTCCAGGTCAAAACCCTTATACCTCTCAACCAACTCATTCACTCTCCTCTCAAGCTGCTCTTTATCCAGCCTCTGCAATTCAATCTCCTTCCTACAAGCTTCCACATCATCTTGTCTTTCCTTGAGAATCTTCTCCAGATCTTCTACTTCAATCTTCATCCTCTCTGCAGCTTGGCGAAGCTTCTGGCATTCTTCAAAATTGTGCCTATTCTCCTCTCTCAGTTGCAGGTTACTTTCACGAAGTAAGTTCAGTTCTCTAACCTGGAGCTGCAGTGCTTGAAACTCATCTTCCCTTAAAACCTTAGCTCTCGAACTATCTCGCTCGGAATTAAGTGATGCTTCTGCTGCCTCTGCTCTCCTCAAAGCATTCTCAAGCTGCGATTGCAACCTAAGTTTTTCCTGTCTCAGCAAAGAAATTTCTGTTTCTGCAATTTCTTTAGAACGTCTTAGATAATTCACAACGTTCATCAACCCATCATCACTCTCAGCCATTGTGCTTCCAGAAGATACACGGTCCTTCTCAGCCAGTTTAATGTGCAAACCCTCAAGCCGGTCAAGCAATAATTTGTTCTGCTCATTAGCCTCGGTGTATTTCTTCTCAGCTTCAGTTTTTGATACTTCTAGCACCAACATTTCTGTCTCCCACTTGGCCTTCAATTCATTATTTTCAATTTTAAGAATATCTGACAACTTACGGAGCTCAGATGATTCTTCTTGTAAGGCAGCCAAAGCTTGAGAAGTTCTAGTCAGTTCTTGAATTGTTTCTGATTGCAGGATTACCTGTCTCTCATAATTATCTTGAGCAGCACGCCATCTCTGATGCTCTTTGTCCAAATCATCTTTCAAAGAAATTATTTGAGCCTCCAGATTTGAAACTTGTGACATCTTAGCAGAGTTATCTTCTTTCAGACTGGAAATTTCAGCTAAAGTAGCAACAACAGCTTCTTCTTTCTGTGCAGTTGCAGAAGCTGCTTCAGTTGACTTCAAATTACATTCATTCTCAAGCTCATTAACATGCTTCCTAAGAGATAAAACTTCCTGTTCCATTGATTTTTTTACTTTATCAGCCTCTTCTTTAAGGTTACCATAGGCCAACTCAATCTGCTTCAATGCTTCTTCATTTGCCTGAGCTATGCTTTTATATTGTAGCATGTGGTTTTTGTTAACCTGCACCTCCTCTCTGAGTCTTTTAATTTCTTCTTCAACAGAGTGCTTATCACCAGCAGAAAGCTCAGTAGATGAAGAAGGACCACCTTCATCAGCTCTCTCAGACACCTTTTCCGAAGCTTTCAATTTTTCCTCTAAATCAGCACTCCGTGCCTCAGCAACAGCAGCTCTAGATTCAGCAGCAGCCACAGAACGTGAAGTGCTGGCCAGTTCCTTACCCATTTCCTCAACTTGTCTCAGTGCATTCTTCAACCCACTTTCTCGCTCAAGCATAAGATTCCGAACATTGTCACGCTCTTCTTGCAATTCTTTCTTAGCTTCAGCCCATTCTTTCTCAATGTGTTTAATGTAATCTTCTTGCCTTTTCCTGTCAGCAGCTCTTGCCTCATCACGGACGTTCTCAGTACTCTGCAATGTATCTAAATGGGCCTGCAAACTGTGCACCCTCTGTGACAAATTACGAACTTCATCAGAAGCTCTCTTCTCAGCATTTGTCAACATATCCTTTTCGTTCTTTAGAATAGACACCTCCATTTTTAGCTTTCGAGAAAGCTCCTCAGCAGCATTTAATGACTCGTAACTTTCTCGCAGCTTCTTCTGGTAATCAACTATCATCTGTGTAAACTCAACATTTCTAGCGATGACAGCATTATGCTCCTCTCTCTGGAGCTCAAAATCTTTCATGTATCTGTCAAGCTTCTCTCGAGCAAACTGTGCTTCCAGAGCCAACTTGTCACGCTCCGAACGAAGAGAGATTATCTCGCTCCTTAATCTTGATGACTCTTCTTCAAGACATTTTACACGCTCAAAAGCCCGTTCCTGTGCTCGCCCTAAAACTTCATGTGAAGCATCAGGTAACAGCATCACTTCCTGCCTTTCAGCCTCTGCTACCCTTTGAGATTGAGTATCAGAAGAGTGGACAATACGCTCTTCAGAAAGTCTTTTGTACATTGCCACAGATGCATGGAGTGATGCGATCATTTGGTCCTGCTCATCAGCTCTCTTTAGTACAGCATTAACCTTGGACGAAGCTTCATCGAGATGCTTCTGAAGCTGCTTCTCATACTCATCCTTCAACTCTAACTCCCTGTTCTCAATCTGGTGAGTAAGGCTGCGAACTAGACCTCTTAGCTGGACATTTTGTTCAACCAGGCCATTTATGTCCTTGTAGCTCAACAGCCTTCCAACATCATCAGCATTAGATTCAGCACCAAACATAAACACAGAATCTGACACCACGGAATCGTCATTTTTAGGTCCCACGGATCCACCACGGAGTTGTATGTCACGACATTCCTTTAAAAGCACTGTCACCTGTTCTTGGAGGTCAACTATCTCTGCCTGAGCAACTGAATAATCACGGTCACGCCTTCTCAAATCAGCCTTTAATTCCAGAACATTCCTCTCTAAAGCAGCTTGCTGAGAGAGGGAATGCTGCAGTTTTTCATTTAGAACAGAGTAAGCATCCTCCAATCTTTCATGTTCCGCTCGCTCATCCAAGATTACCCCAGCTTTCTCCTCTATTTCACAAAGTACCCGTTCCAATACATCTTGAGCTTGTTTTCTTCCCAATTGTTCATGCCGTAGTGCATCAACAGCTTCCTGATATTTGGTATATATCTTAGCCAGACTCCAGCCCTCCCGAAGAAGTGAAGCTGCTAATGCTGTTCCAGAAACCCCAACAGGGAGACTAGGTACAACCATGCGATCATCCCCAACCACGTCACCAGCTTCAACTGAGTTTGGCAATGATTCACTCGTAAAATAACTCAATGGAACAAGTTTTAACATATCTTCTCCTTTACTTTTCAATTCCACTTCGCTTTTCAAAAGCTTATCTTTCAAGCATGCAACCTCCTCTTCTAGTTCTTTCTTTGCAAATGATTCTTTTTCAAGCCTCTCTTTATATTCGTTCTCTGTTTGGTTTCCATGACTCTCCAAAGCCTTAATTACTCCTTCAAGATCTCCTGCCTTTTTAGACCATTCCTCGGAACTCTCTTTATACAATTCCACAAGTTTGTTTAATGTCGCAATCTCCCCAGACATTTGCTCCTCTTTTGCAGCGGCTGCATCCTTGGAAGATAATAAATCCTGCTCTAAAGAAGCTAACTTTAACTCCAGCTCCCTCACTTGATCCTCTTTCCTCTTCAAACGCCTATCACATTCATTGAAATTTTTCTCAGCATCCGCAAGTTTGGCAGACAAATCAGCCTCAAGCTCAGAATGCGCTTTACGCAGCTCCATGACACTATTGACCTTCGCCGTTAACTCGTCATTAAGCCACACATTATGCCTGTCAACAAGCTCCTTCTCCTGCAAAAGCCGCGAACAAGAAGCCTGACAGCGTGATACTTCAGTCTCCAAGTCACACACCCGTGCTTCCCTGGCTGAAGCAGTTTCAGTCAAGTGGAGTATCTTATCAAGATAGCTTTTGATAGTGGAATTTTTCTCACTGATCTCCAAGTCTTTCTGCTCCACCAATTCCATCAATTGTCTCTTTGTTTTCTGGAGTTCCGAAGCCACTGTTGATAACCGATCCACATCTCCATCCTTCCCGATCTGTTTTCACATTCAAAGAACAATCAAATACAACACAAAATAAATATATAACAGCAAAAAAGATGACACAGAATCTACGGTGCATTGATAGGAGAAAAAATCATTCATAGTAAGTGTTTTAATTAATATTTTCTACCTGAAATCATTTTGTGGAGCGATTTCCAATATTTCGCTGTCTATAAAGTAGGTAATTATATTAAAATTATACAGGGCATATAAATACTAGGATACGACGATATTGGCTTTCTCTTTTTTGTCTTTTTTTATATCCGACAAATACCCGAAGGCCAATGATGCACGGTTGTGAACTCGCAGGATACTAGGTCAGCCCCTCTACACTTCTCCACTTAAATACAAGACATGTAACGTGAGCCTAACCCTCATCCACACATAAGAAACTGCATTCCTACCACTAGACCAAAACCCCAGGGGCTATGAGGATAGTGTTTTAGAGATAATTTTACAAATTAAAGATTAAAAACAATAATTAAGTGTTAGTTGAAGCAAGTGATATGCAATAACAAAATGAAAGTCATTTTTACATTACTGGTGGAGTGAAAGTATTTCTAACTCCCTCCATCCCAATTTACGTGACACTCTCTTTCCTTTTTAGTCCATCCCAAAAAGAGCGACATCTTTCTATATTTAGTATTAAACTTTAAATTTCTCATTTTACCCTTAATGAGATGATTTCTAGCCAGAATTTCAATGGTTTATTATAAACCACAAGTTTTAAAAGTTTTACTTCATTTCTTAAACTTCGTGCCAAGTCAAACACTTCACATATTGGGACAGAGAGTGCAGTAACCAAACACTCGAAAAGTAACTACATTATGCTCCTAGGGCTTCCATCTAGTGGATTAAGGCGCACGAAGAGCGAGCAGATCATCTACCGAGCTTCAAACAATACAACTGGCCCTTGAGGATTTCTCAGTTCTAAAAAAACAGCTTAGTTACGCGAAATATTTTCTAACATGTAAAAACAAACCCTAAATAATTTAAACTTACAGATTGGAGGCAAACTTGGTGCTTCTCAGCTTGTACTTTGGCGAGTTCATCTACACGTCCTTCGAAACTCGAATTAAGCTCAGCGTAGCGCAATTGAAGCGCGTTGTACTCCGCATTAAGCGCGATGTACTTCTGTTCGAGGAAGGAACAACTGTGTTCAGCGGAAATTGATGAAGCATCGGCTTTAGCTTTAACAGTCTCCAATTGATTGTACAAATCTCGTACAAAATCATCGGCTTTTTGCGTTACTAAAACGGCGTCGTTTGAACACCGTTCGTATTCTTCGTCGGACATAAACAACGGCATCGTTGCTTTACTTTTTTATCATCAAACTGTGAAAAATGAAAAGGTAAAAATATGTTAATATGCCCTAAATAGTGTAAAATTTTGAAAATTGAAAACCCTAAAAAGAAGATTTGGGGAAAAAGGACTTACCAGAAATGGGAAATTAATTTGTATGTGAAGTTGGGCTAGGGCAAAAGATGTGAAAGGAGTGAGTTTATTGGAGCAGTTTTTTCATATAGTGTCCCTGTTTTTTCGATGTTTAATGTTCGTGGATGGTTTGATATAAAAAAGATCACCCTTAAACCTCATCAAATTTGATTTATTAGGGTTTTTTTACAATATGTTCCCTCAAAATCCAAAGTATTTACATATTCTATTCATTAAAAATTATAATATTCATAAATTAAAAATATTTATCCAACCTACCAATTTATTATTGTATACTTATAATACCTTACGGATATACTTTTATGGTATACTGCATAAATTATAGTATGCAAGTTTGGATAAATAGGGCATGTAAATAGTTTTATGGATAGGGCTGTTAAATATAAAACTTATAGATATGAGCCGGTAAATATTTTAATTTTTGATAGGTATTTTTGTAAAACTCCCATTTTATCTTTTCGAAGGTCACGGATTGTGTTCGTGTGAATTATAGATCATGTGTTTAAGCCGTGGAAACAACCACTAACACTTGCATTCGTACATCACACCTTTGGAGTGAGGCTTTTCTTAGAACTCTGCATAAATGCAAGATGTTTTATGCACCGAACTGCCCCTTTTTTTAAGTTGAACCCAACACAATTAAGAATAAAGGAGTACTTATCTTTCTACCTTAATTTTTTTGGCAAAAATACTTAAATTTCGAAGGTTATAGAAGCTGCATGCAGAACTTTTCTATGGACTGGAGCTGTAACTATCTCCAAAAAAGCTCTAGTTGCCTGGAGGAGAGTCTGCACACCTTATGCAGCATGAGGGCTTAATATCATTAACCTGTGCATCTGGAACAAAGCATCAATTTTGAAACAATTGTGGGCAATAACAAGGAAAAATGACAGCTTATGGATCCGCTGGGTGCATAACTATTACATAAAGAATGAAACAGTGGGGACTTGCAGCATTCCTAAGCTTGCAGCTTGGTTACCAGAAAGATACTAGAAGCAAGACAGGTAGTTGAAACGACCTCGGTTAGTCGTTTCGGAATTTAGAACTCCGATTGGCATGCCGATAATTAAAAAAAAAAAAACTTTGTAATGTCCATTAGGACCTGTCTGTAAAATTTGAAGCTTTTCTTAGTTCTAAACTTAGTTTTTATTGTGAGAAACTTGTATGGTATTAAGGAAACCTTGTATATACTTAATTTGGTACTAAAATCCAAGGTGAAAGATGTCCGAATCAGCAAGACAGAACGTTTCAAAATATGGGAAATTGTTTTTATCTTCGGACAGCTGTTAGTATATTGATCATAACTCCTTGTATAAAATTGATATTGAGATGCTTCAAGATTCCCTGGAACCCTAAGACATATATCTAAAACTTTCATGAAGACCATGAAGTCGATAAGTTTGATCTATACTCTGGAAATTAGGTTGAAAATCAGGACAGTGGTGCTGTCCAGACATTCTACCTGCGAATTTGTTATGTCATCCAGTTGTCTCATCTTGTTATCCATTTAACATGTTTATGTTATCAGTGTATCCGGGTATCCATTCCCGTGTGTAGTATAGTGCTGGTTCTGTTTTGCGGATCATCCAGTTTCAGGGGAAACTCTGCCGAAAATTTTATGGAAATTCAAAGAGTTGGACAAATTCTGAGTTCTAGGTTGTGTCTATAATTCTATCCAGAGTTTTCTTCTCATTCCTTTGAGTCCATATCTATTGTTGCCACATGTGTTATACCTCATACATGCTTATACTTATATTGTGATCATGTTATGTGTGATTTGGAGTCCCCCATAGAGGCTGGACATTGGACCCACAGTCCGGTCGCGTGGGTATCAGGTTCCTAACTGGATTACCCTAAGATGTGGGGAATGAAGCCTTTAGCCTTAATTGATATCTTTTTCTGCCTATTGAATACAGCAGGATCGTTTGGCAGTGAATCCAAAGGATAAAGCGGTTGTTGAGTAACTGAGCTAACTTTATAACAAGGTAAGTGTTTATATCCATTTCTTTGGAGGCACCTGGCCTCGTGGATTTTCTATCACGTATTCCTTACGTGTGTAGCTGCCGATAGGCGTACTCATTACGCCTTAGCTTTAGATTTACATTGTATATTGTATATTATATGTTACGTCCGATTGTTGGTATTGCATTGAGGATTTGAGCATTGTACTCTGGCTATGAGTTGGCATCTACTTCCCGGCTGTCGATGAGAGTCCCGTGCCGGTGAAGGGTTATTATTGCATCACATTGCATTCATATGCATTATATGCCATTCATATGCATTACATTGCATATCATATTGGGTGCAGGAGTATTCCGCCCCAGGAGCAGGAGTATTCCGCTCCATTGTATCATATTGAGGGTATGAGTATTCCGCCCCAGGAGCAGGAGTATTCCGCTCCATTGTATCATATTGAGGGTAGGAGTATTCCGCCCCAGGAGCAGGAGTATTCCGCTCCATTGTATCATATTGAGGGTATGAGTATTCCGCCCCAGGAGAGTGCAGGAGTATTCCGCCTCAGCTTTACGTTATATTGGGTGCAGGAGTATTCCGCTCCAGGAGAGTGCAGGAATATTCCGCCTCTGGTTTATATTATATCGGGTGCAGGAGTATTCTGCCCCAGGAACAGGAGTATTCCGCTCCAGTTGGTTATCAGATTGGATTCCCCTCGAATGCAGGAGTATTCCGCTTCGGGATGGGATGACGGGCACATGTGACCCTTTGCATCATATTTCATTTCATTTCATTTCATACCATTGCATAGACTTGTGGTACATAACTACTGGTCTGTTTATACGTGCATTGCTTATTTGTCTATATATTTCTGGCTCATATTCTGGGTTGTGGGGATCGGGCTGCACGCCACAACGGTATAAATATATGGATCGGTTGCACGTCGCAGCGGTATAAAAATATGGATCGGTTTGCACATCGCAGCGGTATAAATATATGGATTGGGTTGCACGCCGCAACAGAATGAATATATATGGATCGGGTTGCACGCCGCAACAGGATGTATTTCTGATTGTTGATGTGTTCGGGATACCTATATGTTCTGGATATCTTACGTTCCTGGTTGTTGAATAGTTTGTGATTCCATACGTGTTTCTAGTTATTATCTGACTCTGCCTTTTCATAATTTAAATAAGAGGAATTTAGTTTATCTGTTTCTTTTCTCCCTAGCTAGCTATCCTATTCTTTGAGGTGGCTAGTCTACCCCACTTATTGAGTCCTTTTGACTCGCCCTTGTTTTTTTTGTTTCTTGTCTATCTATTTCGTTTCGGCAGGTTCGCTCTAGGATTGAGTTCGCCACGTTGTTCAGGAGCGAAGACGACTTCAGCTGTCAGGGTGAGCCAGCTTTTATTCAGGATGGCCACCAGTTTTATGTGTATTATTTCAATTGCAATTTGCTCCCTTCAGGAGGTATTTGTCTTCTTTTGTACTCTTAGATGTCTAGTCTGAATAGCCCTAGACCTAGTATGATGGGTAATCAGCTGTAATTTCTTTTGTACAGCTTAGAGGTATCAGTATGTCAGTGGTTTTTTTTAAGTCTTGTCCTTATTTATGAATTATTATATTTATTTTCCTAACTTAATTGGTAAGGGTTCGCCCGACGGGTCTAGGGGAGGATGTCGGGTGCCTGCACGGCCTAACCGAATTTCGGGTCGTGTCAGTAGTGCTACAAACAACTACACTGACTAGAGACTTTGACATGAGACTCAAGCACAATGCTAGATAAAGTAGGGGCATTCTCTATCAAAAGAGCATACCTGGCTCTGATGCCTCAGCTACCAAGAGCCACATGGAAGAGTTTGAAATTGCAAGGTAGTATCCACCCAAGATTCAAGTTCATCATGTGGCTTGCAGTTCAGCAAAGATTAGCCACAGTGGATTGGCTGCTCAGATTTGGCATTCAAGTTTCAATAGAGTGTACATTTTGTAAGACAAATGATGAGACCTTTGATTACTTCTTTTTTTTTTCAACTGCCCAGTTACTGCAGAGAAGGATGTTCAATTGGTTGAAACTCACAGATGTATAGAGGATCTGGCAGGATGAGATACACATAATATGCAAACTTGCTAAGAAGAACACTGGGATAGGGCCTATTGCAAGTTGATGCTAATATATGTCCTATGGAGGGAAAGGAACCAGCTTCGTTTTCAAGCAGGTAAATATGATGAAGACAAAGTAAGTAGAGAAATAGTGATGCATGATGGATATATAATTTTACTATATACAAAGACAAGATTTTAAAATAAAATATGAATAATAATATTCTATTCTCGCACTTTTCTAACAAATCTTGCAGGAAAAAGAATACATGAAAAAAGTGAAGAAACTGAGCAAAAGTCAAAGAAGAAAGATGCATATGCAACAATTGCACATCCATAAATTAAAATACACCAAATCAACCATGAGATTTGTCATGCTATTGATGACCTCACCAAAGCTACGTATGAAAGATCTTCTCCAAAATTTTGATGACCCCACCATGATATTTGCCAAAGATCTTGTAAACTTTCACCAATTCTTCCGCAGGAAATCTTCATAAATAGCACATATTGTGAAGGGATGAGCAGAGAACTTGCTCTTGCTCCCTTTTCCTTTCTCTTGTCTTTCTAAGTTCTTTTAGTTGCTCTTATTAGAATAAATAATATTTCTTCAAAGTACTTTATTTTTCTTACTCCATAATGGAGTAATCTGTTTTAGTTAGGATAGTTGATGAAGCTTGATATCTTTATAATGCTATCTCAGTTTAAATAGGTTCTTGGCTTGATACTTTCTATTTATATTTTATACTGTGCAAGGATGATCACCTTTTATTAATTATTATGGTCACATCTACATAGTTTATTCTTATGTTATTTTTATATTAGTTTTGTAATTCTCACGGAGAAAAATTAATATATTATGACTAAAAGATAAAATAGTAGAGTGAGAGCAATTTTTAGTATACTATTATTCCGAGTCTATAATCTTGCTTGCCTCAGTTTTAATTCTCATGGAAGAATTGTTGCATGAAAGGTTATTGATTTATAGTAAGAATATTCTCAAGAAGTTTTTACTACCTTGCTGCACAATTCAAGCAAGTAAATATTTTGGTTTAACTGTCACTAGTTATAACGCAGAATTTACATAACCTCACTGAGTGTTATTAACTGATTATTTCTTAGTGAGCAAAATATAATTGAATTAGCAATAAGCAATTATTCTTAAGAGAAATATATGTAAAAGCTGAGATTGTATTATAATATTATAAAGTGAATTCAATAATTTCCAACTTTTTTTAAATTATAAATCTTCTGAAAGTTGTTTGTTTCATTTAAAGTAGATTATAAATTCAAAAACTCACTTTTCATCAGCTTGATTCTCTCAATTAGTATTCGAAATATTACAGGTATGTAGCATAGATTTCCCAATCTCTGTGGGACGATATCTTAAACTATACTATAATTTGACAAAGCACGAGCAGGAAAATCCTATACACTTTGGCATCGTCAATGCACATCCACATTTGAGGGCAAGTTCATTCAAAGTGGAAGAAGATGCTGGAATAACTTAATGTATACCCTTAAGGGGAAGGAAATCATGAACTATTACTGACAGGAGTTAGTATTTCTTAGTGTTAGTCAGTATTATTTTGTTAGTTAATAGTTAAATGTTTAGTAAATTATTCTTAGAGATAGCACGTGGTCAGCATATGCTGGATATGTAATGTTCAAATTTTGGTTTAATGGACATAATTGTTCACCAAAAAAATTCACTTAAATTTCAAACTCAAGAACTTTAACTTTTTATTTAATATAATAATAATATCTTACATATTGTATAGATTTCATAGTAAATAGAAGAGATGTATATGTAATTGCTATTATAATAATTTCCAATAGATGAAATTGAAATATTTAAGAAAGATAATTAGGAATTGAAAAATATGAAAATTTAGATCTGAAATCGTATGAAATTTTGAAGAAAATGTGATATTGTAATACATTTTCTTCGCCTTTTAACAAATTTGATTTGAGAGGAGAAATAGTGAGCAAAATCATTATAATATCACTTGGATTAAATACGAATTTTACTATTTAGTGTTATACATGGTGTACGAAATGATCATTTAATTTAAGTATATCAGACAATTAACTAAACATAAAAAATAATAGAATGTAGATAAAATTGATCTAACCAATATAATAGAATGAAAACGAATTGAACCATGATTTGATTATTAAACTCGGTTTGATATTTTAAGTGTTTCATTTTTTCCTATTAATATACGCAGGAAGAATGATTTAATAAACTAAAGCTTCTTTGATTTTATTTGAACTCACAAAATAATTTTATTTTACTAGAATCAATAATTACTAGAATCACATCAAAGCATTCTGATGAAGTGATCTCAAAAATATCTTAGATATTTACTCGAAAAGATTGTTGATTCTCATGTCGCTTAAAGTACTTTCTAAAATGCTTTGATATGATTGAGAGCGAAGTGTTGACTCACTTTAATTTTGATGGAACTCACGATGGCTTACTTTAACTGTGCAACCTCATTAGTTTTAGTTTGAAAAATACATAATTTGACACCTAAACTTGTCCAAAACAACTATTTCACAACTTAAATTTACATGCAACTCTTTATAGGTTATAATTCTTATTTGATCTAGAACTAACATCTCTTCTTTAAGAGAAGTCATGCAATAAGCTTCAATGAGTTTCATTACTTTGACAGGGAGTATGAACAATTGAGCCCAATAATATTGGATTCCAAATATAACTATTTTCATCTGCTGGACTCTTCTAGCATAAGAGAGTTTTTTAGCTGTTTATAAAGATATTTTTGTCACTATCTTATCTGATGGTTGTCATTGAATAGCCTTCAGTTTTTTAGTATCTCGACGCATGCCTAGGTATTTAAATGGTTAGATTCCTTGCACATAACCCAAATATTGTAGGTTTTTATTATTTTTTTGGTCACTTGTACCTCAAAAAAAGATTGAGCTTTTGCTGAGGTTAACTTGTAATCCAGAAGTAGTGATTTTTTTTTTTTTTTTTTGGTAAAAACTATATGGACTAGTTGAAGTGATTTGAAATCACCTCTTGCAAATATCAGCACATCATTAGCAAAACTCAAATGAGTGTCGCACCCCACTTTTAATAGTAAAGTAAGTGGTTTTCGACTTAGGGTAACTCGTTTGGAGTTAGAAGTTTTGGAGTCGCCACCTAATAAATTATTCTAGGCGTATTAGGTCACCTATTAATTTCTAATTCAAATAATAACTCCGGGTTGATCTACTAATCAGAGATTTGGATAAGTGTTCAGGTTAACTTAGAAGGAAGGGATTAGGCACCTCCTAAGTTCCACTAAACGTGGTTCCCGACTGATTTCTATATTGGGTTTTATCATGCAATTTTAGCTAAAAGGACAAAATGTGAAATGAAATAACAAAAGGGATGCAATATACAAGTAGATTAAAGTAATTGTATATAAGAAGAAAACATATATTAAATAGGTGTTCAAATTAGGATCAGATATATAATTCCAGCCTAAGTACTCGTCTAAACCTCAACCGCGGTTAAATTCACAGGTAATTCTCAAATCAGGGACAGTTCTGCAAAATTTAGATGGAAGAGAATCGGCAGTTGAAATAGGTAATTTAAGTACAATTTGCAGAAGCAATCCAGAACAAAATCATACTGCACATGTAGCCACAAATTACAAGGTTGAATTAAACCAACAGCATTGTCATCATAAATTAACTTTTAAGTGACAAAAGAGGAAATACATAATTAGAAAAAAATGTGTGCCACCAAAGGATGGCATTGTGACATTATTGGTCACATCCCTTTGGCTTCGGTGGTGTCTTTAGTATGAGGTCGCGTTTAAAATAGTTTGGCTTATAATAAGGAAGATATATTTAAAATACGTATAAATGTTTACACATATAAAGTTTACAACTAATTTGAACACACAACATGTTGAGCAAGTAGTATATATAAATTCAGAGAGGGATATTAATTTAGAAAGTATTAGTACACAATTTAATAAGCAAATAAAGGGTACGACATTTAAGAGATATGTAATGTAACAAATAGGATCAAAAGGCTAGTTTATAAATTCAGTGAAAGTAGTATGTATTTTAGGACTTGACCTCCAAAGTCCGAAACCACTTACAAGTCATTAACTTGAATAAGTTTAAAAGGATATAATTTAAATTGTTTAACTATTCAAGACTTTTGAATTTGCAGAAACAGCCCACTTGAAAAATATTCTGCAGGTTTTAGTCATTGTAGAAATAGACTGGTTGTAGAAATAGACTGGTTTTTAAAACAAAGTTGCATTTTTAATCCTTTTTCACAAATCATTTGTGATTTCGTTTTCAGAACCTAAAAGATTTGCAGAAATACTTCACTCTTTAATTTCAACTTCAGTTCTACACCTGTTGCAAATTACTATGATGTTAACGTTTAAATATTGTAAAAAACATACCAGTTTTAAACTTGTTCTGCGATTTTAGCCTTTTACACACATAACAACTAAAAGAAAGCTAGAGAAACGGCCCCTGCTTAGCCCTTTAATGCACGTAGCGTCAATTTACATATATATCACCTGTCTCAATCAACTACATTGAACATTATGGTGTTTATACAAACAACTAATCCTAACATATACAAACTTCAAATGCTTTTAGTTCTAGTTATACATGACCAAAAAAAAAACATAAGAGCAAGTGAACGAGTAGGGCCTTTGTCCCTTGAACTTCATAAAACTTCTTTCTTGAACCAACTTAGTTTCTTGCTGGTGAACAACCTGCAACACAATATTAAGCTACGTTCTGACCTTTTGGCCATCCTACTTCAGTTAACAACCTGCACAAAGGGGTTAGCGGGTGGTCTTTACCAGACCAAAGTAACATATACATGGACAAGAGATTAAGAACAAGCTAGTCATGCTAACAGCTTCACATAACAAACAGAACAAGTTAACAGGGCGTTAGAGAAGCCATTCAATCAGTCACCGAACTCACCTTCGGAACAGATCAATAAAAGAAGAGTAAAGTACGCAGATATAGCAGCAAAAATCAATAGAGACTCAGAGAGTGCCAAGCTTTTTGCTTTAGCTCACAGTCAGCAAAGCAGTTTTCACTAAGGGGAATTTAAAGAGAAAAGAAATAACGTGTTTCAAAGAAGGAGCAGAGAGGATGAGAAGTGTAAGATGTGTATTAGAGCAGAAAGAGGTGCTCCCCTGTCTCATAAAGGGAAGGGGGAGCTGTTTATATAGTTCTAGGAGTGAGGTTGTTTGAATTTTGAATTACTATCCGAGAAGGAAAATAAAATCAGTCTCCTTAAAGAAGGAAAGTAGGCAATCAATCATCAATTTAATTTGATTTGATAAAAAGATACTTGGCATAAACTTTTCTGAAATAACCAATCACTTTGATCTTCAAAAAAAATAATTCCCCTTTTCACCCAAATCAGAACATTATGCACATATTTCTTATGCTAAAATTTTGGTAATCAATCCTTTCTCACAGGGAAGTATATATCCACACACAAATCTTTTGGCTAAAATTAGGCTTCTAAAAAAAAGGAAGTTGTGATATCAGGTTTAAGAGAAACAATCATTTATGCTCAAATGCATACAATGTATTTCATATGTATTCAATTATGATAAGGAAAGATTTCAAGTAACTCATTTATCAAGCATGCTTACAGCTCGTCAGTTACACTTTGTGTACTACATATTGCCATAGTTATGGCAGAATAGGAATTACATAAGATATCGTAAACTTTACGGTACAACTACTCTATAGATCACACTACTCTCATGGTTTTGAAGCAAACGGAATTACAAATGACTGCATATCAAATGAAACATTTTTTCTAAATTCTTAACACTTAGATCAAAGGGCTTTGAAACAAGTAGTTATATACACACATCAAATTAACAAGGCATGTATTTCTATAATTTAAATCATCATGATACAATAGGCATACATTTTGGGAAGAATTCACAGATTGAGAATACATAAAAATTAAAGAGGGATATTACCCGTTTCAAGTCGGGTCGGGTCGCATCTGACCCGGTCCGTTTCTGCTTTGTTTGGGAAGTTTCAAGTTTTGAAGTGTAGATTCTTGCCTTGTTCGTATGATAATCACTCTGATTTTGTCTTGAATGACATAGATTTGTCATGATTTTGCCCGATTTCATGCTTTCCTTTTCGGATTAATGAGAGAGAGAAAGGGATTTCGATTCCGTGCTTCTGAGATCGGAGAGAGAGACGCGAGATCGTGACCAGCGGCGCTGATGGCGGAGGGAATGGCGGAGCAGCGGTGGAGGCTGGGCGTGTATGTGGACGGGTTTGAGGATGAGGGAGGCGACGGCTGAATATGTTTTAGGGAAATGGGGAAAACGTTTAGGGTTTTGGGGAGTGAAGGTGAGGTGTAATTATCAAAGTGTACCATTTAATTTTAGCCTTTGGATTTAAAAGATGAGGGGCTCAGATCCGGCCACGTAGGCGCGCGTGTGTATGGATGTATATGTGTTGGCTGACATGCAAGGATACAACTCTCATTAGTTATGCTTTAGGTAGTCGTACCACACGCTTAATTAAATTGTACCTACACTAGGAGTGTGTTTTAGTGAGGTGTAGGCTTAGGTGGCGTACACGTGGACAAAACGTGATGACGTGGACTGAATATAATGAAAATGGAATTGTAAAATAGCAAAATGGCTAATATTAATCAAAATACTTATAAATACAAATAATTAGTATAAAAAAATAGGAAATTTTGTAAATAATTATGAATAAATATATTTAATTATAAATAAATATAGATGACCACAAATAATACTAATTAGATATAAATAAGTCACAAAATAATGATTAAATAATGTCATAGTGCATTAAATTGCATGAAATAACATGCGTTTTGGGAAATAGCCTAAATGAATGCAATTACGTAATTATAATCACAATTAAAATAAATACTATATAAATAGGGGATAAATAATAATATTACACACGTAAATGCATGTTGTCTAATGCAGTTTTGTTTGGAAAATTACTATTATCGATTTTAATTAAATATACCCAAATTGCGAAAAACGGAGAGACAAAATTGGGTGTCAACAGCTGCCCCTCTTTGCCCGGGGATGATGAAAGAGTATTCGGGCAAAGATAGTTGACGGAATAACCAATTTTGTCACGAATGGAAGGCAAAAGAATTGAAAAGGGCAAATGGGAATTTTGGGGAGTTTTTGGCCGAACCCTGTTCTTTGAGTTGCGTACATATCCCGGGTTTCACGAGAATCAGGCCGTGTGTAGTTCTAGGGATGGCATGTTGCCTGTGTGAGATATTTATGACGCACGATTTTGGATGTAAAGACTAAACTTATCCAAGTATGTAAAGTTTAGATTCGTGTATGCTCTGCCTTTTGGCAAGATGAATGAAGAATGAAGCAAAGGCATTGTCGAAGATGAAATAACATCGATAGATCGAGCGTGGAAAAAGAGGCTTATAATCATCCTAGTTATGAAGATGTGGTGCACGACACACCCATAAAGAAGAGTTTACAAGGACATATTTTCCACTTCATCTCGATAATGAGCAATCTCGCCTTCAATATCGCCTTGAATGAGCTTGGAAACATTTGGGGAGCAAGTTTTATGAATGCGCACGATTCAAGCAGGCGGGCACGATTAAGCACGAAAATACGGATGATTGACGCAACTGGATACGGATAGGAAGGAGTACGAAACTGACATCCCATTGACAAGGAAGGATTAGGTAGGCCACTGGTACGAGTATGGAATTGTAGCTTGGAGCTTGGCAAGATAAGTAGCTTGTGGGTGTAGCAAAAAGCATTGTTTGTAGGGTTAGGCTTTGCTTTGTATGTGTTAGAGATTTTGAGGTTGCATGGTTGGTAGTGATTTTAGGAGCAGGTGTGAGAGTGGGACGCAGGGGTTTGTCGAGAGATCGGGGAGTACCCTGCAGCAAAATCATGATAAATGCAATAGGTGTAAAGATGAAGTAAAGTAAACTTCCCTGTTGAGCCGACGGGTTGTTTTGTCTGATACTTGTTTGATTGATGTCTCATCCAAATGTCTTTTCAATGGTATGCCCACCGAGGCGGACCTTGCTCTATTGCAAATTGTTGTCATGTTCACCACTGCGAACCTTATATATCCGCCGACGCAGATCCTATGCTTCTCCAATTGATGTAATGTCCACAGACGCGGACCCTATATATCCGCCGACGCAGATCCTATGTTTCTCCAATTGATGTAATGTCCACAGACGTAGACCCTATATACCCACCAACATGGATTCTATGCTCTTCAAATTGATGTCGTGTCCACAGACGCGGACCCTATATATCCGCCGACGCAGAATCTATGCTTGTCAAATGATGTCATGCCCACCGCTGCGGACCCTATATATCCACCGACATGGATCCTATACTTCTCAAATTGATGTCATGTCCACCGCTGCGGACCCTATATATCCACCGATATGGATTCTACACTTCTCAAATTGATGTCATGTCCACCGCTGTGGATCTTATGCTTGTCAAATTGATGTTGTGTCCACAGACGCGGACCTTATATATCCACCGTCATGGATCTTATGCTTGTCATGTCCACCGATGCAGACCCTATACATCCACCGAAATGGATCCTATTCTTCTCAAATTGATGTCATGTCCACCGCTGCAGACCCTATATATCCACCGACATGGATCCTATGCTTGTCAAAATGATGTTGTGTCCACAGACGCGAACCCTATATATCCACCGACATGGATTCTATGATCTTCAAATTGATGTCGTGTCCACAGACGCGGACCCTATATATCCGCCGATGCAGATTCTATGCTTGTCATGTTGATGAATATTGCTTTGCAAGAGTAGTTAGGTATGCTCGGTACCTGTGTAAACCTGCGATCAAAGAAAATTTGTGAGTATTCTGGGGGGAGGTTGACTTGCGCATTCACTGTGTCGTATTCTATTGTTGTCTCTTGTATAATCTTCTCCTTGTAATATCTCCCTTTCGAACGTCGAACCTTAGTCGAGCTGTGGGCAAAAGGGGTAAGGAAATGGTATATGCATGTGTTTTGTGAAAATGATTTTTAAAGAGTAATGCAAATTTGTTCCAATGAATCACAGACTGCGACGTGTTGTTTGGACATAATCTCCTCTATGTCCATTTGCTGTTCAAAGATCTTTCATCTTGAAATTTTGAGGGAAGCTCAAAATTTCTGCCCTAGTGTGCTGCTTGTATTTTCCTTGAATTTTGAGGTCCCTCAAAAATTCTGCCCCAGTGTCTAATAAAAATCTCTTATGATGTGACCGTGCCTTGGGTAGGCTGCCTACGTATCCCCTTTTGGGAATCAGGTCGCTACGTAGTTCAAATCTAATAGAGATGAATGTTGCTTGATTTGTAGTATCTCTTGATTGTATCTGAGTAAAGGATCTTGTTAATTTTGTCTCGATTTAGAGAATTCCACTTCAGGATCAATTGTCTTGCTCTAACTTTTGGTAAATGCCTTTGTCATTCTATTGCTCGTTGTATTCATACTTCGCTATCTATGAGTGCCAATTGCTTGAGTATGCTTTTAGTCCGTTTGGGATTGTCTAATTCTTCTCCTTATATGTATTTCTACTGTTTTGCGTTGAATTGTAAGTCATCTTCATCAATATGCTCTTGTCTCAGTTGTCTAGTGTAAGATCTCCACGATTAGCGATGAAGTTCCTTAAATGTCCTTTGTTGAATCATCATAGTCTGGCTTCTACTCCTTGTCTTGGACTGCCTTCTCACATCGCAGTCGCAGATTCAATGGAATTAAAATAATTTTGCTGATAGTGGATGATGCATAATAAAAATGGAAATGATTTTATTATTGGACTGAGAAAAAGTCTTCGAAAGGAAACAACGATGCAACAAAGTTGAAAAACAAAGAAAATAAAAGCTAACGACTCGGAGTCGTGTTTTATTTAAGAAAATAACTAATGCCCCAGCTCCACTAAGGTTCTCAACATGCTCGGAATGTGATGCAGATTCAGTTGTTCAGCTTCAGCTTTCTAGATGTTCGGGGCTTCAGTATGCTTTTCAAGAGCTGCATCATATTCTTCCATGAATAGCTCCTTTAGACCGGTCAGCTCATCTTCTATACCGTGAACACCTTCGGCAAGTCCTTCTCCCTTGAGAGTTTTCATGTAGCTTGAAAAGATGGATGCTTGTTTCAGAGTTGGAACAAACTGCTCTAGTGAATGATAACCTCTTGTATCTTTTGTAATACTTTTTCCTTTGCAAACCAAGACGTACCCCATGCCAAACTTGTGTTCATCAAATACTGTTTTTGCTTTTATAATCGTGCCTTCCAGATTGCACTCTTCGCCGAAGTCAATCATATTCACCTTCTCATCCCCATGATTGGGTAGCGGGTTTTTGTGCACATTTGGCGCTTTCAAATTAATGACCTTTTCATCTATTAGGTCTTGAATCTTATCTCTTAGTGCAAAACATCTCTCCGTCTCATGCCCCGGTCCACCTGAGTGATATGCACACCTTTTGCTGTAATCAAAGTGTGGTGAAGGACTGTCTGGCACCTTTTGAGGGATTGGGACAATAAGCCCAGCAGCTCTCAATCTCTCGAACAATTGGGTGCGAGATTCAACTAATGCAGTGTAGTTTCTTTTTGGTTTTTGGTTTACCTCGGGGCGAGGCCTGGGAGGGTATGATGGTGCATTTCGGTAGTTGGGTTGAGTATTTTGCTGGTATGGTGGACGGCTTGGTGCTGGGGTGTGAAATATAGGCCGAGTGGGCTGAGTGTTATAGACGGAATATTCAGGTGGTATGTGAGGGTATGGATAGAATGGTGGTGGTGTTTGATAATAGTGGTTGAAAACAGGGTCTTGAACGGTTGCAGCAAAAGAGACCTCATCTTTCTTCTTTTTGGAGAGACTCACATTTCCTGACTGGAGAGCCTTATTAGTAGCCTGTAGTGCAGCTAGGCTAATAATCTTTCCACTTTTCAACCCTTCTTCTACGTCATCTCCCATCAACACTACATCGGCAAACTTCTGATTTTTCATATGCAGCAACTTATCGTAATAGACGTCCTCTTGAATGCGGATGAATATGTTCACTATTTCCCTTTCATCCATAGCGGGTTGCACCTTGGCAGCTTCTGCTCTCCACCTCGTAGCATATTCTCTAAACGTCTCTGTGGGTTTCTTTTTCAACTTTTCCAAGTAGAAACGATCTGGTACCATTTCAGTGTTGTACCCAAATCGTTCTACGAAATCTGCTGCCATATCTTCCCAACCGAGCCATGTGCCAGGCTTCTGCTTAGAGAACCAACTCAAAGCCTCTCCGGTCAAGCTTCGACTGAACAGCTTCACTCGTACTTTCTCATCTTCCCCTGCTCCAATCAACTTGTCACAATATGTTCTCAGATGTGCCATAGGATCTCCAGTTCCATTGAACATGTCTAACTTTGGTATCTTGTATCCGTCTGGCAATTTCAAAGTAGGATAGATGCACAAGTCTTCATAAGCTAAACCTTTAGCAGTTTTGCCTAACTCAAACTTCTTAAAGGCTGCCTCTAGCTTACGAACTTTCTCTTTTGTGCCATCATCATTGGCTTCATCCTCCGCCCATTCATAGTTTTCATGGTTTTTGACTGGCGAAGTGAGTTGTTTGGTTTCAGCAGTGAACATGGAGTTGTAAGGCTGCGGGTATGCGGTGTTGGTGTGAGGTAAGTTTGTGTTTATGAAAGTAGGATGTGCAGGAGGTGGTGCTTGATAACTGGTGGGTAGGGTTGCTCGGTAAGTAGCAGTTGGTGCTATTTGGTAGATAGCGGGTGGTGCTGTCTGGTAAGTAGCAGGTAGTGCTGTTTGGTATGTGGCTGGTAGTACTGTTTGATAAACAACGGGTGAATCAGTTGGGTGTATAGGGTCCTTTCCGTTAGGGCGGGCTGTCCCACTTGGATCGACAGGCTCTCCTGAATGGGCGGAGTTAACACCGGGTAAACTGGTCATTGTCAGTTTCTCTTCAAGTTCTTTAATTCTTTGCTCTAAAGTAGCAACATGTTCGTTATACCCAACTGGGGCAAGCTTGCGTGGCGTTCCATTGTTATCATCAATAAGAGCAGCGTTATTCAACTCAGACATAATATTTCGCTTTCCTCTTCTTCTAGTTTGTAAGGGGGGAGGGGTTGTAACTGGTCCTTTGGCTCTCGTCCGGTACTGATGCTCGGCCAGAATGCACAAGTCAACCACGGGAGTGGGAGTAAAACTAACACATGAAAAAACAAGTCAGTGTTGAGATAATAATTTTCATATACAAAACATATCATGTTTTCTAATGCAAGGAACCTCTTTTGTGCTGGAGGTAGACCTAACAAGACCAACACATATAAGATACATGATAGGCGCCATTTGGACGAAGTTGGCTAATGGACTTTAACATACCAAGGATGTTAAGCCTTCCTAAGTTTGAGTATGGTATTTAAAATGGAACGTATATCGTGCGTCATCCCATTTGTTCTCATAACCCAAAAAATGAATGGACAATATTTTTATTAAATAAATGTAGAAATACACATTTTCTCTTTTTAGGTGATTAAAGTAACATAAATCAATTTAAATTTTATGATTTTGGTTTTCATAAGAGTAGAAAATTAATTTCGTTCATAACCTAAAAAATAATTTTATAAAATAATTGATTTTGCGTAAATGTAGAAATAAAAAATTTCATATGCAAATAGAAATAAATAATTGATTTCTATAACGATTTCTATTTATAGAAATAAATAATTGATTTTGTTATACAAAAGTAGAAAAATCAATTTAAAGTCTGTTTTCTTTGATAAATAATTGGATGATCCACACTTTTGAGAACAAATGGTCTACATTAGACACGTTAAATGTTAAATAGATGCACACATAACACATTTAAATGTCCCTTAGGGTTGAAAACCCATTCGGTTCATTCAAATATGGTGAACTAGTAGACTTAGACGTGAGCCGAAGTCAAAAATGGTCCTAGATATGATATGATGAATGATCCCTAAAAGGAGTCTTCATTAAGAGTTGGCTAATCTAGACAAGGACATGGTTCCCCCAGGCGGACAACCAAGGGGTGGGAACGTTTGGAATTGTTGGTTGTACCACGGACCAACTTATCCCAACCGTCCCCCCTAAAGGGTTTTTTTTAGAGTGAAACGACCGTGAGATCCACGTAATCGTTCGTGTGTGTGCAAATGTCAATTTTCCAGGAGTGGAGGAGTATGAAACGAAATGCAATAAATAATTCAACGAAATGCGACAAATAATTCATTAATATTCAAAATATCAAAAAAAAAAGTTGCAAAAATATAAAGGCTAACCACCTGCAAATAGAAAAAGTCAGTATTGAATAATAAAAGTAATAACAAACCCAATATAAAAAATCGTAATGGTTAGAACATTTAATCCCCAGCGGAGTCGCCATTCTGTCGCACCCCACTTTTAATAGTAAAGTAAGTGGTTTTCGACTTAGGGTAACTCGTTTGGAGTTAGAAGTTTTGGAGTCGCCACCTAATAAATTATTCTAGGCGTATTAGGTCACCTATTAATTTCTAATTCAAATAATAACTCCGGGTTGATCTACTAATCAGAGATTTGGATAAGTGTTCAAGTTAACTTAGAAGGAAGGGATTAGGCACCTCCTAAGTTCCACTAAACGTGGTTCCCGACTGATTTCTATATTGGATTTTATCATGCAATTTTAGCTAAAAGGACAAAATGTGAAATGAAATAACAAAAGGGATGCAATATACAAGTAGATTAAAGTAATTGTATATAAGAAGAAAACATATATTAAATAGGTGTTCAAATTAGTATCAGATATATAATTCCAGCCTAAGTACTCGTCTAAACCTCAACCGCGGTTAAATTCACAAGTGATTCTCAAATCAGGGACAGTTCTGCAAAATTTTGATGGAAGAGAATCGGCAGTTGAAATAGGTAATTTAAGTACAATTTGCAGAAGCAATCCAGAACAAAATCATACTGCACATGTAGCCACAAATTACAAAGTTGAATTAAACCAACACCATTGTCATCATAAATTAACTTTTAAGTGACAAAAGAGGAAATACATAATTGGAAAAAAATGTGCGCCACCAAAGGATGGCATTGTGACATTATTGGTCACATCCCTTTGGCTTCGGTGGTGTCTTTAGTATGAGGTCGCGTTTAAAATAGTTTGGCTTATAATAAGAAAGATATATTTAAAATACGTATAAATGTTTACACATATAAAGTTTACAACTAATTTGAACATACAACATGTTGAGCAAGTAGTATATATAAATTCAGAGAGGGATATTAATTTAGAAAGTATTAGTACACAATTTAATAAGCAAATAAAGGGTACGACATTTAAGAGATATGTAATGTAACAAATAGGATCAAAAGACTAGTTTATAAATTCAGTGAAAGTAGTATGTATTTTAGGACTTGACCTCCAAAGTCCGAAACCACTTACAAGTCATTAACTTGAAGAAGTTTAAAAGGATATAGTTTAAATTGTTTAACTATTCAAGACTTTTGAATTTGCAGAAACAGCCCACTTGAAAAATATTCTGCAGGTTTTAGTCATTGTAGAAATAGACTGGTTGTAGAAATAGACTGGTTTTTAAAACAAAGTTGCATTTTTAATCCTTTTTCACAAATCATTTGTGATTTCGTTTTCAGAACCTAAAAGATTTGCAGAAATACTTCACTCTTTAATTTCAACTTCAGTTCTACACCTGTTGCAAATTACTATGATGTTAACGTTTAAATATTGTAAAAAACATACCAGTTTTAAACTTGTTCTGCGATTTTAGCCTTTTACACACATAACAACTAAAAGAAAGCTAGAGAAACGGCCCCTGCTTAGCCCTTTAATGCACGTAGCGTCAATTTACATATATATCACCTGTCTCAATCAACTACATTGAACATTATGGTGTTTATACAAACAACTAATCCTAACATATACAAACTTCAAATGCTTTTAGTTCTAGTTATACATGACCAAAAAAAAAAACATAAGAGCAAGTGAACGAGTAGGGCCTTTGTCCCTTGAACTTCATAAAACTTCTTTCTTGAACCAACTTAGTTTCTTGCTGGTGAACAACCTGCAACACAATATTAAGCTACGTTCTGACCTTTTGGCCATCCTACTTCAGTTAACAACCTGCACAAAGGGGTTAGCGGGTGGTCTTTACCAGACCAAAGTAACATATACATGGACAAGAGATTAAGAACAAGCTAGTCATGCTAACAGCTTCACATAACAAACAGAACAAGTTAACAGGGCGTTAGAGAAGCCATTCAATCAGTCACCGAACTCACCTTCGGAACAGATCAATAAAAGAAGAGTAAAGTACGCAGATATAGCAGCAAAAATCAACAGAGACTCAGAGAGTGCCAAGCTTTTTGCTTTAGCTCACAGTCAGCAAAGCAGTTTTCACTAAGGGGAATTTAAAGAGAAAAGAAATAACGTGTTTCAAAGAAGGAGCAGAGAGGATGAGAAGTGTAAGATGTGTATTAGAGCAGAAAGAGGTGCTCCCCTGTCTCATAAAGGGAAGGGGGAGCTGTTTATATAGTTCTAGGAGTGAGGTTGTTTGAATTTTGAATTACTATCCGAGAAGGAAAATAAAATCAGTCTCCTTAAAGAAGGAAAGTAGGCAATCAATCATCAATTTAATTTGATTTGATAAAAAGATACTTGGCATAAACTTTTCTGAAATAACCAATCACTTTGATCTTCAAAAAAAAATAATTCCCCTTTTCACCCAAATCAGAACATTATGCACATATTTCTTATGCTAAAATTTTGGTAATCAATCCTTTCTCACAGGGAAGTATATATCCACACACAAATCTTTTGGCTAAAATTAGGCTTCTAAAAAAAAGGAAGTTGTGATATCAGGTTTAAGAGAAACAATCATTTATGCTCAAATGCATACAATGTATTTCATATGTATTCAATTATGATAAGGAAAGATTTCAAGTAACTCATTTATCAAGCATGCTTACAGCTCGTCAGTTACACTTTGTGTATTACATATTGCCATAGTTATGGCAGAATAGGAATTACATAAGATATCGTAAACTTTACGGTACAACTACTCTATAGATCACACTACTCTCATGGTTTTGAAGCAAACGGAATTACAAATGACTGCATATCAAATGAAACATTTTTTCTAAATTCTTAACACTTAGATCAAAGGGCTTTGAAACAAGTAGTTATATACACACATCAAATTAACAAGGCATGTATTTCTATAATTTAAATCATCATGATAACAATAGGCATACATTTTGGGAAGAATTCACAGATTGAGAATACATAAAAATTAAAGAGGGATATTACCCGTTTCAAGTCGGGTCGGGTCGCATCTGACCCGGTCCGTTTCTGCTTTGTTTGGGAAGTTTCAAGTTTTGAAGTGTAGATTCTTGCCTTGTTCGTATGATAATCACTCTGATTTTGTCTTGAATGACATAGATTTGTCATGATTTTGCCCGATTTCATGCTTTCCTTTTCGGATTAATGAGAGAGAGAAAGGGATTTCGATTCCGTGCTTCTGAGATCGGAGAGAGAGACGCGAGATCGTGACCAGCGGCGCTGATGGCGGAGGGAATGGCGGAGCAGCGGTGGAGGCTGGGCGTGTATGTGGACGGGTTTGAGGATGAGGGAGGCGACGGCTGAATATGTTTTAGGGAAATGGGGAAAACGTTTAGGGTTTTGGGGAGTGAAGGTGAGGTGTAATTATCAAAGTGTACCATTTAATTTTAGCCTTTGGATTTAAAAGATGAGGGGCTCAGATCCAGCCACGTAGGCGCGCGTGTGTATGGATGTATATGTGTTGGCTGACATGCAAGGATACAACTCTCATTAGTTATGCTTTAGGTAGTCGTACCACACGCTTAATTAAATTGTACCTACACTAGGAGTGTGTTTTAGTGAGGTGTAGGCTTAGGTGGCGTACACGTGGACAAAACGTGATGACGTGGACTGAATATAATGAAAATGGAATTGTAAAATAGCAAAATGGCTAATATTAATCAAAATACTTATAAATACAAATAATTAGTATAAAAAAATAGGAAATTTTGTAAATAATTATGAATAAATATATTTAATTATAAATAAATATAGATGACCACAAATAATACTAATTAGATATAAATAAGTCACAAAATAATGATTAAATAATGTCATAGTGCATTAAATTGCATGAAATAACATGCGTTTTGGGAAATAGCCTAAATGAATGCAATTACGTAATTATAATCACAATTAAAATAAATACTATATAAATAGGGGATAAATAATAATATTACACACGTAAATGCATGTTGTCTAATGCAGTTTTGTTTGGAAAATTACTATTATCGATTTTAATTAAATATAGCCAAATTGCGAAAAACGGAGAGACAAAATTGGGTGTCAACAATGAGTACTGAAAATTAAAGTTAGATCCCTCTTTAAGTTGATGCAAGATCCTGCTTAGATACTCCATAGCTACTTCAAGGAGAAAGGAAAATATTTGGATCCCCTTGTCTCAATCCTTTAGCCACCCCAAATGGGGCAGTGTATTCTCCATTGATAATAATAACATAGTTAACTGTTGTTACACAATTAAAATATCAGTCTGCAGCCCGGAACCCCCTTTAGCATAGGCCGACTAAGAGCAAGGAACCCTCGATGCTGGCGGAGTATTGTGTTTTGTTGGAATCTCAGTCCCGCTATCACATGTTTCAATTATTTCCATTCCACAAAGTTATATATTTTTTGTAAATTCACTTTGATTATCACTCTAGTTGATATATGAGCTCTATTATAAGCTTTAACTAACTTATAAGCTACCATAATATTGTTAGTAATTTTCCTTCCTGTAATGAAGCCAAATTGTGCTTTACTAATTATGATAGGCATTAACTTTTGTATTGTTTCACCCAACACCTTTGTTATGAGTTTGTATAAAGCTGACCAAAATAATATAGGTATGAACTCTTTCACATTTGCAGGCCTCAGAGTCTTAAGTACAAGAGTGATGACAGTGAAATTAGTTGCATTGTAGAGTTTTCATGTTTCAAACAATTTATTTCATTGCAGCACATACATCTTTTTTAATCACCGCCAAGCTCTTTTAAAGAAAGAACATTGAATCCACACTCTTTGGACTTTTCCATCTCCAACAGCTTTCAGTCCTTCCCAGATTTCTTGATCAATCACCTCAGCAATCAACTCAACTTGTTGGTGAGTCGATGTAGGACCTTTTGGATCTCAATGATATCAATTATGGTGAAAGTGGTTAACAATGAGAAAAAATTGATTTAAGGAGAGAGTGGTTGCAATAGGAGACTGGATTTTTAAATTTCCACGCGTTCTCAACTTCTATTTTTAACTTAAGAAAAACAAAAGTGGAGTTATGTTTCAATTAAGTCCCAGTTTGCTAAAATATTTGTATTTTCATAATTTTGGCTTTTCACACATTTAACATGGATGAAAAATACTTTTTGTGGCATATCCTCTTTGAATAAGAATAAGGCGACTAAAATGTTGATAATATAATTAAGTAATAAAAATATATTCTCTCTAACAACTTAAATTTTTATAAGAGATGGTCACACAACTTCAACATAGTATTAGAGTAGGCAGAAGTCCTGAGATCGAATCTCAAATTTGTACTTGACTCATAAGCCCGTACATGAGGAGGCGGGTTGAGAATATAATTAAGAAAAAATAACATTGTGTATACAAAAAACCTCCCCTATATATTTTTTTAGCCCGTCATTTCCAAAAGTACTCTAAATAAACACCTAGCCACCTCCCATATCTTATTTTAGTCACACCATTTAAGGTTTCTTCTTCATTCACTTCCCTTTTTTTTTTTTTTTTTATGGTTTCAGCCAGCGCCCCTTCTTTCTCCTTCCCCTCCGGCAACCCCCTGCCTCCCCCATCCCAGATATGGAATTTTCGGCACCGGCTGCTCCTCCGACGCTGCTGCTGCACCGCCGCTGCTGTTGTGTTTTGTTGCTGTGTTCATATCCCCACTGATGCTGCTCCGGTGACGGGGACTGCTGCTCCGTTGAGCATTTTTCTCCCTTTTTTTTTGTTAGGGATAAACGAATGTGTACAAAATTTATTATTTCAAAATGTGTATACACTAAAATTAACTGAAAAAAATGCATGTGCACATTGCGTAAACCCGATAAATCTGAGTGTATAAACCATATTTTTGGGTGTAAACACTGGATATACGTAAGGATAACATTTGTATACCTATGCTATCGTTTGTATATCATTTATATCTGTTTTTGTATTTACTGGCTATAAAAAGTAAGAATTATTCAAAAATAAAGGGAGAAAGTTGACTAGTTGTTTTGGTAATTCTCCCTCTAATTGATTAATGCTCATAATATTAAGATGCCTAAAAAAGAAAAAGAAAAAGAAAAAGAAGGTCAACTCAGTATTTTGTTGTACCATATTACTACCATTCCACTACTTCATCTTTCTATCCTTCCCTTCTTGTTGTTTTCCTACCCAAAATCCATTCTTTAGAATCAATTCACCCGCTAATTTCGTCTTCCTTAGATTCTCTTCCCTCTTTCTCGCATACCATTTTCCAGTTTTACAAAAAAACCCCACAACTATTTATATATTCAGCTTATTACCCCAAGACTTATTTTTTATTCTCTTTGAACTATTCTTTTTATTTTTTTTTAATCAGAAAAGATAAGACCTTTTCTTGAAAAATACGTGTTTGCAAGTATTCCCCTATGTATAACTAATATTGGGTATTTGAGTTCTTGTAGATTTTTTTTGGTAGAATTGATTTTTCTGGATCTGGCTGTATATATATATTTATCATTTTGATGAAGGGTAACTAATTGTTGTATTGAAATTGAAATTAATGGATTCTGTGATTGGTGGTAAGTTTAAGCTAGGTCGAAAGATCGGTAGTGGATCTTTTGGGGAACTTTATTTAGGTAAACAATCCTAATTTTATGTTTCTTGATTATTGTTTATAAGTATTAATAATGTGTATTGTTAGGTTTGTTATTGAAAGTTTCATTTTTGTATCAGGTGTTAATATACAAAGTGGAGAAGAAGTTGCTGTTAAGCTGGTGAGTTTTCGGGTTTAGCTTAACAAATTCAGTATATAATGATGGTGTTAAATATATGAAAGATTAATGTTTTCTTTAATCTAAGATGAGGTAGTTTGTCTGTACTATTACTGGATCAACAACAATTAAGCTTTAATCAGAAACTAGTTAGGATTTGTCATATGTTAAAGTTGATAGTTGGATGTGGCGAATATTTTTGTCCGACTATTGGGTAATTTGCTTAATTAAGATAATCGAATGGGTTGGGGAGGCACCCTAATATGAAGCATTATCACCTTCATGGGCGTAGATAGGTTTAGGCAAAAGGGTTGAGTTGAATCCCCTTAGCCAAAAAATTACTCTATGCAAATAGGAAATTAAATAATGTTTTTGGTCATATTTAAACTATTGAATCTGCTCGGCATAGGGGATGATTCTAGTGTAGCGGCAAAAGGGGTTTAAATATTCCTTTAGGTCACCAATTCAACTCTTAAGCGTGACATTCTTGTATTTTTGTTATACGACTTCGCCACTGATCACCTTCATGAGTGGTTTCTTTCTATTGTCAGTTGTTAAGTTTATCAAATATCACGAGTGCATTTTTGTTACGCCTTCGTGTAAAAGTGTGTTTCCAAGTACAGTGTTTAGTTTTGGAGTTTGATTCTTTGATACGTGTGCTTTACTATTTCCAGAATCTAATTTGTTGCTTCCCAGGAATCAGTTAAAACGAAGCACCCTCAGCTTCATTATGAATCAAAGCTGTATATGCTTCTTCAAGGAGGAAGTAAGTAATAGTTTCTGCCATTTCGATTTTTCATCATTGGTGTTCTTTTTAATCAACTGATCTGCTTTTGCAATTGTTTGTATTGATTGCTTTTCAGCTGGAATTCCCCACCTCAAGTGGTTTGGAGTTGAAGTTGAATACAGTGCCATGGTTATTGACCTTCTAGGGCCAAGTTTGGAAGACTTGTTTAACTATTGCAATAGGAAGTTCACATTGAAAACAGTCCTAATGCTGGCAGATCAGTTGGTAAGTAGCGTAAAGTATCCACTTGCATGATTGTTGTAGTTGGCTTGTCTAAGGCTTATTATCATATGCAGATTAATAGGGTTGAGTATATGCATTCAAGAGGATTTCTTCATCGTGATATTAAGCCTGATAACTTCTTAATGGGTTTAGGGCGTAAAGCTAATCAGGTATGCTCTTTATCATGTGCTTTATAACAATGTGAGTACGTCCACATGTACCCGTCCAAGTCCGAGGATTTTTTTCAGCATCAGTGGAAGTCTACATGTTTTGCTTAATGTTCAGATTAAACTAGGAATGTTTAATTTTTCATGGAAGGAGTAACATGTTTTGCTACTCTCTTATGTTTGAAACAAGTCTAGTGGTCATCAGTTGAATTCTTAAGTTGCATTAGGAATAAGTCCTTGTCAATTGAACTGATCCTGGCTTTTATGACGTTTACTAGCAAGCTTGCATTTTTTTTATGTTGATTGATTTTTTTTGTTGATGCAAATTCTTTTGAGCCCTTTGAAACTTCAGTGGGTGCTTGAAAGTGTATATGCTGAACTTCTGTTTTTCTTTCTCTATTCTTTCCTCCTTTTAGAGCATCAACGAGCATGTTATAATATAAACCCTGCAAATCTTAACCAGTTTTGTTTTCGTTTTTATCATGCTATAACAGGTATACGTCATTGACTATGGTCTTGCCAAGAAGTACAGAGATCTTCAAACGCATAAGCACATACCTTACAGGTATAAACTATGAAGTTCTTTCCTTTAGAGAAATGATATGCAATAAATATGGAAGATTTCCTTCTACCGTGATTAGATAGTTGGACAATAACAGAAGGTTTTTGGTATTGTAAATGATCACTTGATAACAAAAAGCCATACTTTGAATCTTCTTTCTTGTCCGTTTGCTACTTCATTTCTTGACCTGTTGGTGTGGTGACTATTCAATGTTTGCTTTAAGCTGATCACAATCAGCTGTGAGTTGGGCAACCGTTCCAGAATACAACAAGATGGGTGTTACGTATAAAGAAGCTATAAAAAAAGTTGCTGGAAGAATCCCATTTTGCAGAAACTGGACTAGATCAATCAAAGCTATTCCTTGGGGATATTAACTGTCTGTCAGTTGAATTTTGATAACAGACAGTGACTCTGTTCCTGTGAAACGAAAGATAGTTAACTATTGCTCATCTTACTTACTCCATCCTTTTGGGCATCTTTTATGTATTAAGTTCCAATTTTAATTGGTGGTGTGCTCAACAAATGAAGTTTGAACTTTTAGGCTTTGACATTTCATCCTTCTGATGATGCTTGTCTTTCCTGGATCTTCTTTTCCCCTTTAAATGTGGTTGGTTGGATGACTGGGGTTAAACGTGATGCATTCATGGGCTGTTTCTTCCATACACAGGGAAAACAAAAACCTCACAGGCACAGCTCGGTATGCAAGTGTTAACACCCATCTTGGAGTTGGTAAGTAAAGATGAAATTATTATTAATATTTTTGATTTTCAAGTAAAGATGATATTATTTTCAACGCCTATTCATATTTCTTGCTTTATATTAATTTAACTTCTTTTCTCTTGCTTGCATCTAGAACAAAGCAGAAGAGATGATCTAGAGTCTCTTGGCTACGTGCTTATGTATTTTCTAAGGGGAAGGTTGGAGTTATAGTTGAATCTTGGTTCCTTTCCTTATTTCTCCATATTCATTACTTTTCTCTTATGTATCTAAGCATTTGTTGCTTGTACCAGTCTCCCATGGCAAGGTCTAAGAGCTGGCACCAAAAAGCAGAAGTACGACAAGATCAGTGAGAAGAAGACACTTACACCTATAGAGGTACTGTAACTTGTTTTTGTTCATTGTGTTATTCATTGTAATTCTCTGAGAAGAAGACGCTTACACCTAGGGTTGTAATCTGTCTGCGCGAAGTTTTTACTGCATAAGAATCAGATTGCATAATCAAACTTAGTTCAATGGGTTTGTTCACTTTGTTGGTTATAAGCAGGTACTTTGCAAATCCTATCCCTTAGAGTTCACATCATATTTTCACTACTGCCGATCATTGCGGTTTGATGACAAACCCGACTACTCGTACCTGAAGAGGCTTTTCCGCGACCTTTTCATAAGAGAAGGTACATTTGCTAATTTGGGATGCCAGCTATTTTATTTTTAGTCAACAGTTCTTCTTTTAGATCATTACTTCTGTGTTCTTTCTTGTAATTACTTTCTGCCACCTGTTGACATAACAAAGTTTTGGTGTACTCATTGCAGGTTATCAATTTGACTATGTGTTTGACTGGACAAAATTGAAGTATCCACAAATTAGATCCACTTCAAGAGAAAGGGTCTGTGTCTTTTTTTAACTGCTGACTTGATTACGTCCTTCTGAAGAAACAATCTTCTTACATTAATGTCCTTTTCAGCAACCAATTGGGAGATTACCTTTGAACCCAGGACCATCTGCTGAAAGAGTGGAAAAGCCCCCAGGTATTCCTCTTCCCTGAAAATACAGAGTTTTGAGTCAGAAGTAGCGATAGCATCTTATATGATATTCATTCAATCTTGGGATCATAGTGAATTTCCTTTATCTCCTGTCTAATTCAAACATTCTGCAAAAAGCCATAAATGTTGCAGAGTTACAATTACAACCAGTAAGAATAAGTGGTGGCCTTGCCTGAAACACATAATGCCACAGGCAAACTTCCATGTGCATGCCGAGAGGGAAAGAGAGGCACAGTGCTCAAGCATGCACAATGACTAAAACTCAGAGCAATTCTAAAGGATTCCTTTGCAGGGGATGAATGCCCTCTTTCCATGCTTACATGCATCGATGCCTATAGAGAGGTGCAATGTGTTTGCTCCGGCTTGTATTAGCTTCATGGAATTTATTAAAGCAAATTTCGCTTTTATCTATCCAAGTTCCTTCCATGGTTTTCCTAAGTTGAAAAGTTGGGCGCTGCCTCAGCAAAGCTTTTAGCAATTTTGCTTGGTTATCGGTTGAAGAGAAGTTCTGTCTTTTGAGGAATAAATCGATTCCTTTCATTGAATATCGCGCTCAAGATAATGCCACTTTGCTCCCCAAAAAATCCAATCCAACTATTAACACAAAATGGAATATTTTCAACAACATACCCAGTGCTATCCCACAGGTGGGATCCGGTGAGGATGAGATGTATGCAGACCTTACCCCCACCAAGGTGGGGAGGCTGTTGCTGATAGACCCTCGGCTAAAGAGAAATGTTTTATAAACATGTTTAAAAAACAAAATATTCCTTAGATAAAATACAAAAGAATAAGTTTACTGTTACTTTCCATGCAAGTCCTTTTTTTGATAAAGGTAACATTTGTATTCATCAATACCAACTTGGTATTGGCAGCAGTATTTAAAGTAAGAACCATAAGACTAACTAGTGTATTCTTACAAGGAATCAAAAAAGTCTAATAAAGTTTCTGCATCATCTACAAAAGCTTCTTTATCCCAGAAGTGAAGAGACAAAATACAATTCATTTTGAGCTTCTGGATTGTAGTGCATCTATTTTCAAAGCACCTAGTATTTCTTTCTCTCCAAACAGTCCACCAAATACACGGAGGGACTGTACTCTACCATTTCTTATGTCAGTTCCTGCCACCTGCGTTTCTCCAGTTCTTCAAAAGATCAGAAGTATTTCCAGGCATCACCCATCTTATTCCAGCAATGTTTACAAAAAAATTCCACAAAGATGATCTGACCTTGCAATGAAGAAATAAATGGCTATTTGTTTCAGCTTCCTCCATGCACAAAAAACATCTTGAACTCAACTGGAAACCTCTTTTCTGTAAATTTTCATGAGTGAGGCAAGCCTTTTTAGCCACCAACCATGAAAAGCAGGAAACTTTGAAAGGAGCAGCAGTTTTCCATATGGATTTCCAAGGCCAACCAGTATCAATGGTGCTAGAAGGGGATATGAGATCATATGCCGATCTTACTGTAAAGCCTTTATTGGCGTCCCTAGCCCATATTTGTGAGTCTTCGCAGCTGCTAATTCCATGAAATTCTTCTAAAGATTTGAGTAGTTCTGCTACCTTGTTAATCTCCCAGTCATTCAGCAATCTACTAAAAGATAAATTCCACCCTTGTTGGCTCCAAGATCCCTCGATTGAAACATCTGGATTTGAGGTCATGGAGAACAAATCTGGGCATAGTTCTCTCAAGGGACTATGACCTAGCCAGCAATCATTGCAGAATGAGATCTTCCTGCCATTGCCAATTTTGAAACTGGTAAATGCTGCAAATTCCACCCATTGTTTTCTGATGTTCTTCCATAAGCTAATTCCATAGGAAGAGTTGACTGGCTTGGTAGTCTGATGCCTCTGGTGGCCATATTTCTGGTTTATCACTTGTCTCCAAAGGGCATTTTCTTCAAGATTGTATCTCCAAGATTGAAACTGGTAAATGCTGCAAATTCCACCCATTGTTTTCTGATATTCTTCCATGCAAGTCTTTCTTGTCCTTCAGATAATCTATGTTTCCTTTCTCATCAAATTTTCAGAACCAGGTAAAGAGCAATTGCCTTCTGGATCTTCTTCCTTTTAGTGTCTGAATTTTTCAACCTCCAACTACCCATACTATCCACCATGCTGTTGATAGTACCCAAGTTATATTAACTAGGAGTATTCCGTGGCCTGTAAGTTTACTGCAAAATTGCAGTGAAGTTGTAACTAGTAAGTGATGAGCATCCTTTTGAAAGACTTAGACGTACAACACCAATTCATTATGTTTCATCTCCTTCTCAAGAAGTCTGCGACGGGGATCATATCCCTCATTACAGCAGGTTAAGAATATCACTTTCTTGGGTGTCTTTGTTATATTGATTTTGTTATATTGATTTTCTTATAGGCCTTTAATCACATCTGTTGAGCATAGCATTCCAGAAACATTTGCTTCCTATCCCTTTCCATAGCATTCTCATCTTTCCCGAATTGTATGTGGCTATATACTTCTGAAGGAAGTCGTCAACTTCGTCCCATCATGAATAGGCCCCTTGAACGCAATGTTTATCAATTTTTATAGATTATACTTTGGGGATTTTTCCCTTCTGGTCTCCTCACCTTACACCTAGGCCCTAGCTAAAGTGAATCCTATTTCCATGTGAAACCAATAGATTCGGACAACTCTTGCACCCCCTTCCGCACACTTATCTTAAAAGGACTCCTGACTTTGTTTAAAACAACTTCTATTCATGAGATTGTATTGATTTAGAACGAAATACCTCAGAATTATTGAGTTTACAAAGCACAATAGAAATAAAAGAATACGTAGGTGATAAACAGTTGAATTAAGACTTAGTCATTTTGGTACATGTCCATTGGGTTTGATGTTTACTAGGAGTCTTTACAGTTTCTTTTTATAATTTTGGTTAAGGCCCCTCCACCCTTGACCAAAGTTCTTGGGGTCAATCCAGGGAGATGGAAAAATTCCAGGCAAGGAGTAGTTCCCTCTTTATTTAGCCTTATTCGGCATGAATGCATATTAGTCGGGCCAGTTGGTTTTGGTGCCGGATGGTTAAACCAAAAGAAAAGAAGAAAATGAAGAGTACGTCTTGTGTTAGGCAACCATTGATTTTTCATAAAAGATGAATGGTTAAACTATTGGAATGCAATGAGTTCAAATGGTTTAACTTCATTTATTTACCTTTAAAAAAAATGCAATGAGTTCAAATGGAGCGAAAAATTCATATAGGCGACTTTCTTCAGTGGCTCACAGAAGATCAAGGTATCATGCTCTAAGAGGAGATGTGATAAAGAAATCTCTTACACATCTTTATAGGAAAAGAGATATGTCGTTACACTTCCCTCAATCCAAACCTAAAGCTCAGTAAACAATTGCACTTTTCTAGCATATGCGAGAATGTCATAACAAATGGACAGAGGACTGGAGATGGGAGATCTACCTTTTCTCTACTAATATCAATGAAATCACTACGTGTTATGTTCATCGTTGTGGGACATCTCACGTGAAAATGCATCGAAATATCTAGTTTCTACCTTTCCCTGGAGCCTACAAGCAGCAAAAGCTAGAATTTGTTAACTTGCTCATGAGCTTTCTCCACAACTAGTTTGTATAATATCATCTGGTTTTGAGCTGCTTAGTCTTGACTCGACAATGTCGCTAGTGATGAGGACATCCAAGATTTTTCTCCCTTTAACAAAAGCATTTTAAATGGAGGATATGATATTGCCTATCAATGGTTTCAGTCGTCCAGCCAATGCATTCAATCTCGAGGAAATAAGATCTCTTAATGAGCTATACCCATGTGTTAAAGTTGGTTAACCACTTAATGGTTCATGCTAGGGAGTAAAAAGTTTACAAGTAGTAACTACTATCTTACCAAATCATCTGTAAATTACAAATTGAGATCGTCCGTATTGCAACTGACTAAAGAATCGAGTTGTTTTTCTCTTCCTTTTTTTAATGAAAACGGGAATTGCATGATGTGGGCTTTGCTAGGTCTACTCTATTGGCATGAAAAGAGAAGAAAAGATAAATAGCAGGAACCAGTAAGAGCAAGTAAAATGAAAAAGAAGATTAAATAAACAAATACTTGGACTGAATAAGGTTGAGGTGTCTTGCTCTTATTATTATTATTATTATTATTATTATTATTATTATTATTTTTTTTTTTTTTTTTTTTTGGGCTGGTTTGGTTTTATGAGTTGAATCGCAGGAATCATGCCAACAGAGTGTAGTCTGAAGTTAGTTCTTACATTTGTCTGGTCTTTTGTACAGTGCGGCAGGACATTAGAGATAAGTTTTCTGGTGCTGTGGGGGCATTTGCTAGAAGGAATGTGTCTGGAACTGGTTTGCTGGGGGACCATTTGAGACATAGATCTTCAGATGATCTACCATCCTCCAGAGAGATGGTGAGTGTCGAACATGATATCATTTCTTATTTGTTCTCCCAGCAGCGGTCCTTTACATTATCTCAACTTTTTCCAACTGCGTTCAGTCTATTGTTTCTGCATGGAGCTTCTACTTTTGTCTAACAGCTGTTTATTTTCATATCAGCAAGCTGATTCTGAAAGAGGACGCGTGTCTCGGACTGGTAGCACGTCGAGGAGGGCTGTGATGTCAAGCAGCCGACCAAGCTCCTCTGGTGAACACACGGATAATCGTGCTGGTCGGTTGGGTTCAAGTAGCGGCCGACTCTCGACTGCGCAAAGAACACTACCTGGATTTGAATCCAAATCATCAACTTTTACTCGTGCTACTGCAACGAGAGGTGGCAAAGACAATGTCCTTAGGAGCTTTGAGCTGCTGACCATCGGCACTGGGAGAAGGAAATAAGACTATATGATGTTTTTAAAATCTGCCCGTTAAGGTGGCAAACTTCGACAAATGGTCATTTCTTATTGTTGGCATTTGTCCGCAGCTAATGTGAAATTCCCGTCACTGGTTTCCCCTAATATAGTGTCAAATTCGTGCTCTTCACTAAATTATTCCCAGTGATCTTTTGGCTGGTTCTTGCCATTAAACTGCCTTGCAAAACTGCCGGAAGAAGGGTATTTTGCTTGTATGTTTGAGACATGTCTTAACTATTGTTGAAGAATGTACCTCATATTGCTCCATGTAGTGAATAGTGAAAAGCAACTGGTTCATGGTTGTGTAGATAGTTCCATATCTGAGGTGGCGTATTTCTTCCTTTGTGTGGGTTCAAGACTTGAGTACTCATCTTTTAACAACGAACCATGTTATTCAGTAATGAGATGTTTCCGTTGCCCTTTGCAACTTTTTTACAAAGCCACTACCAAGTGGAAGCGTTCGCTTCTCTGTGGGGTATCCTACAAGGAGAAATTGAGGCTTAGAGAAACATTGCACGATGTAAACAGCACGAGTGAGGGAGGGAGTTCGTCAAAAAATTAACTTTTCAGATTACTCGCTTCTCATTCTAGCAGGTATACTGTTGGGAGTGTGATTAGAGGTGAATTTAAGATTTTAATTTGGTAAATGCAACCCTTGAGGTTCTTAACAAGTGAGTGAAGGTATTTTAGAATTATGAGTTCAATATTTAGTGGTTTTTCATGTATATGTTTCTTGTCTGTTGAACCCATTAATTATAGACTACATATGACGAAGAGTAAGAAACATTTATATACCTTTCAAATGGAAGCGATCTGCAGAGGAAGAGTCATACAAACCTCCAACCAGGAGAAACATACTAGAGGCTTTTAAGTGGCTATTCTTGTAAAAATCGACCAAGGACCTCTTTTCAAAGGGTAACCAAATTACCAAAACATCTAGAAGCAACAGGTGAGACTTTTTGTTTTATTTTTGTTTGAATGAGAGATCATCTCTGAAAAATAGCATATTGTTTATGGATAAATCTGCAAACGCTATATTACTTAACAAATTTCATATTTCTTATTATGGATCTCGGGAAAGAAGATAACATGGTGAGATAGAGGATATAAAGAAGCTTGTGGCAAAATGGATATAAAGATTGAGAAATTCCATATATCTCTTATTTCTACATCCTGCAAATTGCATATTGCATAACTCTTTCCTATGTGAGTTTGCTCCATTGCATGTTCTAAGTTCGGATAAATGTGGAGAATTACGATAGATTGTCAGTCAGGGTAAATTAAACAATCATAGTATATTGTAGAGATGCAGATAATGCGATGGATGTGTGGTCATTCAAGATTAGACAAAATTGAAAAATACCACATTCATGAGAAGGTGTAGGTAATACGAGACATGATCTCTAACTTGGTCATCTCCCGTATTAAATTTTATATGCACCGATTGGTATGGTGACTAGAGGTATTAAAAATGAGACTTGATGTACCTAAAATAATATATGGAAGGAAGTTTTTGATTTACGATATCTTGGAATCAATGCAAACTTGTGAAATGAAGATGCAATGGAAAAGAAAACAAGGTATTTATAGATTTGAAATTCTACCAAATAACAAAGAGTATTTTGAACTAGAAATAAAAATTAGGTACAATGTTAAAAAAAAAACAAATACTTAATAAAGTTACCTACAAGATTATAATTAAGTCAAACAATTAGTAAAGACTATCACAGATAAACATACAGAAAAATAAGTAAAACAACTTAACAAATTAAAGATAACTAAACAAATAGAAACATTGAGAAGGATATTAGGAGTTTAATAGATATTATAGAAACATTAGAATAAATATCTCTGGAGTATAGACAAGTTAGATACATTATATAAAATTGGCAGAAAAACGAGAAGGCCTAAAAGATTAGTACTACATTTCACCATCAGGTAAAGACCAAGTAAAGAAACTAGCATATAATTGAAAACGGAAAAGAGAATAAAAGAAAAGATGAAATAAAAAGTGGTATAGAGAAGTTTTTCTTTATGTTAAACACAACTAGTTTAACAACATTGTTTGGATGGTTGTTACGATCATTTATATTATATGATATTGTATACTATTGTATCGCAATGTATTGTTTTTATGAATTTAATGTATGGATAAAATGTACCGTTTCAAAATATCCTAAGTATTTCATATACCAACAATATGAAGAATAAGCTTAAAATAGTACAAGCAAATGTAAGATACACGATAGGTTAATAATAGGAAAAAATAGTTTAAAAAGTGATATAAGATTATTAAAAAGGGGCTTGTCTAGTGCGGTTTATCTTTCCTGTGCGGTTTGCAAGCTATTGCACAAGGAGTGAGGTTTACCCAAAGTACACAAAAAATAGTGGTGCGGCCTGCGGGTCCCTAGTTTACGAAAAAAAGATTATTAAAAAGGGCATGCTTAGAAAAAAAAAAAAAGAAGAAAAAGAAGTGTCGCGACCCTTTTTCAACTTAAAAAAGAAAATACTTAATATGTTTTAAAAAGGTCTGTGACGGTGTTCAAAGGTACACAATTTATTAGAGATTTTCGGAGTCGCCACTTGACAAGTTTAAGGTGTGCCAAGTCACCAAAGTGGTGTACCTAGAACACCTATGACTCATAAATGGTCTGCGTTAGAGTTCCGGGTAAGGATCTCGGTTGACTCTCGGAAAGGTATTAGGCACCCTCGAGTCCTGTGCCAAGCACAGTTGCTTTATTGACGCGTATCGACTCTTTATAAATTGTTTGTTTATTTTGCCTTATTTTGTCACGCTTTTGATTTGATTATAAATTTGTGTTCAAATGAAAACTCAAATCGAGATATAATCGCGCGAACACTTCACTCGTTCGAAATCTTTCGACTTAAGTTAGTTAAATCGCGCAGGCACTTCACCCGTTCGAAATCTCCTAACTTAAATGAATTTTACGTGAACAAATAAATTAAATGATGTTACGTGCAACCTATTGATTTGCCTAACCGAGTTATCTTCCATTACTACTAATCTGCTCTATATCATTTGAGTGTTTATTTTATACTTGATGCAATTATTTAAATTATGAAGGAGAAATCAAGATATCGTTTCCCTTTCCATGAGAAAGCCGGCTGCTTCGATTCCTTACTCACTTGCCTAGAAGATTTATATGTTGAATGTTTTTAACGTTTGCAAGCCTGAACTTGCATTCATGTCCTGCGTTGACTACTCATTTCATATCTGTCCCATTTTACCAAATTAAACATTTTTTTCTTTAGATCCGACCATTTTCCTTGAACAATTTTCAGATCCAACCACACATTTAATATTTGTCTCATTTTTGCACTAAGTAAACATTTCTCATATCTGACTATTTCATTGAACATGGCTGATTTTTTTTCTTAAAAAAATAAATAAATAAATTAATTCAAACACTACTCAACACATCAGTTGTTTAACATCACATGGCTCAAATTTTATCTTCTCAAATTTTCCCCCTTTTTTTCTCTTTAAAAGATACAAAATATGCATACATCATACAAGTATAAGAGCACAATTCTTTAGGGCCTTTAAGAGGCTATTTCATACATTGTAAACATTTCAAACAAAATATAATTCTTACAACATAAAATATGGTATGAAGATTTATCTATGAGTGGGTTGCCAAGCAAACACCAACAATGACCAACAGTAAAGCCAATAGCAGCAACACAAACGTACATCAGCCCACAAACCACCAAGATCCTGCACCAACAGTACCCAAAGCAACCTCCAAACTCGACCTCTAAACTCAAACTTTCTACTTTTTTTTTTTTGCTCTCTCAGATCTGAAATTTAACAAGTATTGGAGGGGGTATTTTCAGACCTTTGTGTTGTGAAAAGTATTTTCACTCAGATGTTCTAGTTTGGAGAGTAGTATTTTCATATTTGTTTTAGATGTTCTCTTAAGAGAGAAGTCTATTTTCAGCTCTTTTTTTTTTTTTTTTTTTTTTTTTTTTCAGATTTGAAATGTGTTCTTCCAAAGTAAACTTAGGAAGTATTTTCTTCAGATGTGGGTGTGTCTCCCCCTTGGTAAAATGAGTGAGAAAAGGCAGATTAAATAGGCTAAAGAGAAGACAATGGACATCTATTCACAATGACACAAAGGCCAAAGCCATAAATGCAATTTCCCTAATTATGTTAAGCTTTTCACCAACCAAAAAGAAGACTGAAAACTTACCCTTTTGGTGCTTCCCCTAGCCCCAATGTTGACTTGTGATTCACCTTTTACTTTTTACTTTTTACTCACCTTTAGATTTCTAGCTTGACTCAAAACTAAACTAAAATTCAGATTTAAACTAATACCCCCTAATGACTCATTCAAATTCAAAAATGATCAAAACAGCCTATCACTAACAAAGTAAACAACTCCCAGTTACCCTCTTAAATGTAAGAACATCAAAACACCCCAAATTCAAGTTTGAACAACTTTAAATTCCCAATTGCAAGCTGAACTTTCTATTCTAGCATGAACTCCCTCACTTAATACATTTCTCACAAGTATTAACTTAATTATGAAACCATCCAAACATTCCGAAAAAGCAACAAAGGTCAGACACTTCTCTTATACTAAAAGGAAACCAAGTGACAAGGAAACACTAACATTCACTTGAACTAACTTAATAAATACACAACTCAGCAGTTTCAGATCATGAACAGACAACAGAAACATACACTTTCTACTCTATGACAGTGAACGATACAAACCGTTAAACTCATGCGTATACACATACATACATTACCATGCTTGAATCAAGGAAAGCAAGACCATGTTTGAAACTAACGAGATTCTCATAGGCTCAATGATGTTATATAGGATTTCAATACAAGAAACTAATGCTAACTAACAACTATACAAACTGAAATTGCGAAAGGAAAATAAGGACAGAGAGGTTACGGTTTAATCATCTTAGCAATATCTCGCACTACGGATAGTCAAAACACTGCCTCGCCTCGCTTCGCTTACCTCGGGCTCAAAGCGCCATCCTAGTAAAGCCACTGCCTCGCTGCAGCTACCATCATTACATCACTAACGTATCGCCTCACAGTAGCACAATCAACCAAAGCCAAAGGACAAAACACGGCCTCACCCATCCCTCACGAACACTGCCCCAGCGTCGCTGCACCATAGCCTTGTCTACACCCCTGTCACGGATTCATTTGCAACAGCCGTAGCTTTGTCACCACTAATCCCAAACAAACGACTAAGCAAAACAAATCATCACAGCCCCTCCATTAACATTGAACCACCTCAGTCTCGTTGCCTCTCATTTCTTCATCGACACCTCGCGAACACCGCTGCGTCATCTCACTAAAGCTGCACTATTCTAAACCCCAGCCACACCAACATCAATCCGTAAAAGCATCGTCACGGCATCAGCATCATAACAGCCGTATCCCAATCCCATTTCAAACACTATCTCACCAATGTTCAAACTAAATCACGTTGCTAAGCAGATACAAACATCGCAGCAGCCTCCTAAATGCAAACTCTAGTCATGCTTAAGCCATTCGGATCCGTTCCCTTCTACTTCTAACGGAAACAATCCCATTTGGGGTCGTTTCAGTTAGAAAAAGTAAAGAATGGAAATAGGAGAAAGAGAATAGTGTGTACCCGTAAAAAATCAATGGAAAAAATGAAGAACTCAACGGAAAAGCTTATGCCGTGTTTCGAATCTCTGTCCTTGAATTTTAGGAATAACCGAAGCCAGATCGAGGGAGAGGAGAGCCAGGTGGTTCTGGGAATGTATTTAATTGACAGAAATGGTGGTTATCGCCACCGTGGGCGTCGCCATCGAGGAGCTCAGGCGGAGTTGGAGACTTGGCCACGTTTTCCCCTTTGATCGTTTTTAGTGTAGGAGGGGAAATTAGGGAATTAAAGGGAAATGGGCCGGATCGGGTCAAGGGTATTGGGTTTATAGAGTGGGCTAGACATTTATTTCAATTTGGCCACCCCAATAACAATTGCTTTCAAAACAAGCCAAACTTCCAACCTTAATTAATTAGCACGAACTAAATTAACTAAGCCGCAAATTAAGGTAGATTGTTAATTAACTCAAATAAGCATTGAACAAGAACAAATATTAGTTTTTGATAATTTTTTCTACATTTCTTCCTAATTAATTACTAAAAATAGTAAAAAGAAAAATGGTAAAATCACATGACAATTAGCACACATATTTTATGTATTTTGATATTTTATGCCAAAATTAGGTGATTACAAGAAGCTAATTACATAAAATAACATTTTTCATTTGACAATATTCTAAAATTTAAAGTTATAAACAAAACGGAGAAGGGTCAGATTTACCCTTGTAATTTGGTTTGTAGAATAGACTTGTCCTCCTTTATACTATCGAAACAAATTCACCCTCCCCGTTAGCAAAAATAGCAGATTTATCTCTCATTTTGGACGAAGCTCCAACATGGCTAGCCAAATCTAATGTGGCATGACATTGTGTTGAGGTTGATGCCGCGTGGCATTGCCACCTTACCGTCCTCCCATTTCTTCTTTTACCCCACCCCACCTTTGTTGAGGTTAATGCCACATGGCATTGTGTTGTAGCGTCCACTTCAACACAATGTCAAGCCACATCAGATTTCGTTAGCTACATTGGAGTTCCGTCCAAAATAAGAGGTAAATCGGCTACTTTTGTTAACGATGAGGATAAATTTATTTCAATAGTATCGCTGAGGACAAGCCTTACTCTATAAACCAAACTATAAGGGTAAATCTGACCCTTCTTAAACAAAATAATAAAGACTAGGAGTACCATACTAAATACAGTACTAGGTAACAACCATCCGAAGTCCAAACAAGCTGTAAGGGTGGGCGATCTGCAGTGCAAAACGACAGTTTCCTCATAATCTCATTACTTTTTTTTTTTTTAATTTCACGTGTGAAACTCAGAAGAATAGTTCTGAGATGTTGGAGTCAATGAATGGAGGTTGCCACGAAACTTAGAAAACGAATATTATAAATAAAGAATGAGTGGCACCACTAATACTAACAACTTTGTTATAATAATAATAATAATACTATAGAGAAGGAAGATTGTTGTCTATTGAGCAGTGTTTTAAAGAAAAACAAAACATACTGTTTCAGTCAACGACGATTCTTGATTCATTTCTTGGTTTCTTTGAAGCTCAGAATAATCATGTCTGATATTGTTAAAGAAACTTGGAACAAATATCTTATTGCACTGCCTTCATCCTTTAAGAACCAAGGTTTCATTTATTTATTGATTTGTATATACATAAACATGTATGGTCTTTCCTTAACTTGATGATTATGGCTAAACTATTTAGTTAATGGTTTTTGGTTCTTTGATCAGGCAATCACTGCTGGAGCTTTAATTGGGTGCAGTGATATAATTGCTCAAAAGATTTCTGGGATCAAAAGGCTTCAATTCAGAAGATTATTTCTTCTAATGGTATCTACTTGTTTATTTATCTTGTCTAATGTTTTAAGTTCACTATATTTTATAATTCTTGATTTGGTGGTCAGTTGTGGTAATTGGTTTTTCTGCTCTATTTGTTTACATTTGCATATGCAGCTCTATGGATTTGCCTATTCAGGTCCCTTTGGGCATTTCCTGCATAAATTGATGGATGTGATATTTAGAGGAAAGAAGGGCAATAAAACAGTTGCTCAAAAGGTTGGACAATCTTCCCTCAAAATTCCAACTTTTTTTCAAGCTGTGTGTTCAGTTTGTAGAATCTAAAGATATGTTGTCTATGATAACTATTTTTTGATAATTGAGACATCCCTAAGGGCTAGTGGCACACGGTTCAAATGCGACGAAAAATGAGCCCATCTCTCTATCTTTCTCCACTTAAAATACTCTGCAGTAGCCAGGAGGGTGGTCCGAACCCGTGACATGCGCCTAACCCATACATCACACCCTGTCTCTTACCGCTAGACAAAGACCTATGGCTTTTCATGATAACTATTAGATTCTGGGTTTCTACAGTATTAATCTTCTGTAATGCAACTCTTATGCCTGATTGCGTAACTGAAATCACTAATATCAACAGCTTCTCCTTCTCTTCTAGGTTTTGTTGGAACAGTTAACCTCATCCCCTTGGAACAACATGTTCTTTATGATGTACTATGGCTTGGTTGTTGAAGGTATGCCCATTTCATTATCAATCCTTTAGAAACTGAACATCAATACTAACTGGAATACTGTATCTGTCTCGCTTTAACTAGACTATTAGTCAATGACGAAGCCAGGAATTTCACTAAGGATGTTCAAGATTTAATACACATGTATAAACAGTAATATTTGTCCTTTTACAATGGTGAACCGTGTTGAACTGACCACCCTTCACTAAAGGTAGCTCTGGCCCTGCTAATAGTTCCTTGAGGTGATAATTGATCTTTCTCTGCATAGAGGCATGAAAAATGGCACTATAATATTTTCTTTAGAATTCAGTTACATATTTTTCGTCATTAGCTCATCTCCTCACCCATAATAAAGGTACTTGGGTGGGCCGTAAAATTATTCTCAACATGCTAACCTCTGATTGAATTAGAATGATACTCTGCAAATATGACCATACTTATTTTGAATGGTAGTAGAAAATTCACACAAGGGTGTCCTAACACTTTGCTCAATTAGGATCAAGGTTAGAGATAGTATGCAGTATAGGTGGTCTGGAGAATCAACATCATAACCTTGCTCTTGCTAGTTAAGTTTCAGAACAGGTTACTTGGAGGGGAAAAGCAAATGAGCTTCCCTAGAGTCTAATGCTGGTTGCCTACATTTCTGGTTTAAAGCGTTTAAGCAACGATGAAACAGGAGACTTGGGGAGGTCATTTCTTAGTCTTGAGAGTAGTCATACAGCTGCTGGAGCAAAAGTCTTCTTGTTGATAAATTTTGAACTACCGTCGGCCAAGAGGTTTAAGATGCCTCCTAAGCTTCATCTTGTCTCCCAGAACTGGTACATTGAAATGCAGTAGAAGAATTTATTAGCTCCAATTATATAAAGTTTGACCTCTATTATTTGCATCCAGTACTTCGGACCAATTGATTGTTCACATTACAATTGTTTTAATTGCTATTTAGCTTCAGATCCAGAGGAATTTTGCTGCCTACATGGCTCATGGCTGTTCTAAGATTTAACCTTGCTTAATAAAGTAAACTGAATAAGAAAAGGTAAACAATAAAGTTAGGGCCGAATTTCGACAACCCTTTCTCCTTGTCATATCTTGTTATTGTACCCTTTCTGCTTGTCATATCTTGTTATTCTTTATCCCAAAATAGATGGAATTGCTGCCTTGCTACTTGCTAATATGCTGTAGTGAGCATATGCAATAGAGAATGTGATAACAGAGTTTAGATCAACTTTCTTCTTTTCCTTTACAACCATATAATGAGAGGGAGCGCCGGAGGAAATAAATTAGGTCTCTCTGTGTACATGACTACTTTGAGATTTGAGCTGTATTTAACAAGCATGCAGCTAATTAAGATGAAATCCAGTCTATTGCAAGACTAAAAGCTTCCCCCAGTCACTTCTTTTGTCATTTGTTGAATCGTCACTCTTTTTCCAAGACTTTTCGTACTTGGCATGCAGAAGTCGTATCCAATTTTCATCTTTTGGTGGATGCATATGAGATAATGACCACAAAACTTATGGAATCTCAAACATGTGATTTGAAAAAGAAATAGTAACTTTGTTATCGATATGCCACTGGAAATTATTATAGATCAGTCTCTTTATTACAAAGGCAGTCTTGTTTCTAGTTGTGCATTTGCTTGTTAATATCAGAAAATAATGTACCTTCTAGGAAAAAAGAAAACCAAATTTAACTTTGGGAATGAAGGCAAGGAAAACAAGAAAATAAACACTTGAAGAATCCATTTGTTCCCTTGATGAGTAACACTGAATGATGCAACCAGCTCATAAATGGAGCAGAATGATAGCCTTGAATGGTCATTTAGACTGTCCTAAAAGTCGGTGCTTATAAGAAACTAACTTATTGCAGGCAGGCCATGGGGTCTTGTCAAAAACAAGGTTCGGAAGGACTATCCCTCTATACAACTAACTGCATGGAAGGTATGTTATAATGAATTCGTGATTGATCTTTTTTTACAAGAAATGTATAGAGAAATTGTGGTTGTCAACTTGTCATAGTAAATTAATAAAACTTAATGGTGGTAATAATATGCAGTTTTGGCCAATTGTTGGTTGGATCAACTACCAGTACATGCCATTGCAGTTTCGTGTTCTATTCCACAGCTTTGTTGCTTCCTGCTGGTAGGTATCTGTTCCCTCGGCTATCTTGCCTTCGATGATTTTGTTATATTTTCCTTGGTGACGAAGCCAGATCACTAAGGGTGTTCAAGATTTAATAGAGTAATATTTGACATTTATAGAAAACATAATTTTTTGATGAGGGGTGTTCTACTGACCACCCTTCGCCGACTGTAGCTCTGCCCGTACTTGGCAAGTGGACTTTCATCAAATTTCTTGTGATTTGTCGCCTTTAAGCGATGAAAATTTTGCGCTCATGCTAGTATATCTTACTAATCTTTCCCTTATTCTGGCATATTAGGGCAATTTTCCTGAACTTGAAGGCAAGATCAGTAACAGCTAAGAAGGACTGAAGCTGACAAAGGGTTCATTTGCAATTTCTCCCCTTTTAAATTTTTTACTTTCACAGTTGCTGTAGTTCTATTCAGTAGATTCTTCACTTCATAGGTTTTAACTTATTTGGATCAAACTTTAAGGGCCACCAAAAAGAAAAAAACGGACATCATGCTCGGCGGCTAAAGGGAAAGAAGACGACTACATTATGTTATAATTTTCCTATGTTTTCTGTGAGAAAGGTTTTGCTTGGAAAGTATGGTATATACGAATTGCAGCATGTGTTATATAATGAACTTAGCTTCAAGTATCAGGTGATACAAGTTGGCGTATACTTGAGCCAAGATTAGGCTACAGAATCTGGCCCATGGTTCTGGACTTGTCAGAAAAATAGGGGGTTAGTGCACGAAAGGCCATTTTTGCCACTGGTTTTTGGGCACAGGCCACTAATACCAAAATATTTAGTTTGTGGCCACTTTCAGTTAAAAGCTAGAATTTCAGTCCAGGACCCTGGATTGAAGTTCAGTCGTTAAAGATGAAACTTCAGTCCAGGGCCATATGGACTGAAGTTCAGTCCTTAAATATAGAACTTCAGTCCAGGGCCATGTTGACTGAAGTTCAGTCCAGTCCTTAACGATGGAACTTCAGTCCAGGGGCCGTATGGACTGAACTTCAGTCAATGAACAGAACTTAAGTCAATGTTTATTTAGTAAAGGTCCAAAAGTGGTCTCTAGTGTAAGACCAATAAAAATAGTGGCCTCAAACTAAACACCGGTATTAAAAGTGGCGTCTGGGCGAAATTTTTACGAAAAATAGACCTTGCAAAAAGGGACAATTGCAAAAACAATATAATTTTAAGTCTCTGATTACATTTTGTCCCCATTTAAGGAGAATTTGACAACAACAACATACATTTCACTAGTGGGGTCTGGGGAGGGGGTGATATGTACGCAAACCTTATTCTCACCAAGATCGAGAGGTTGTTTCTGATAGACCCTCAGCCAAAGAAAAATATTTTCGAAAACATGATTTGAAAGCAGAAAAATAAGATTGAAATACTACGAATAAAGGAAACAACGGACATAAAAACTAAAGGTAAAATTTTCCGGACAGGGCATAACTTTGGTACGTAGAAGAAAAGGAAAATAATTCTCAAACATTTACTTTGAGCCACCTCGCCTGTAAAATTACAACCATCCATAATAGAAAAGTTCTCATTTTCTTTCAATAAAATTATTAGGCTCCCTCAACAATTTTCATTTTTCATTGGCATCAATTTAGAAGCGATGTATACCTGCAAACGTGACTAATTGAGTATAACAACTGTAGTTTGTCCAACTAACTGCAAGCATCTTCCAGAAGATTTTCAGCTTGTAGGACTAATAGCTAATTTGGGTAAGCTTAAAAGTGACTTAAAATACATATGTGCTTATAAGCCCATTAATGAGTGTTTGGTAACTCAAAAAATCATAGACTTATAAGCCTTTATATACTTAAAATAAGTTAAAAGTGAGAAGTTAGTAAACCCTAACTTCTCAAAAATTGCTTATAAGCAACTTACGACTTCAAGGTTGAGACAATGTTTTTTCAAATTCTCATCATCTAGTGACAAAATAGAAAATCAAAAATATTTTCACACACTTTAAATTGTTCAAATCTTTTTTGAAGTGACAAAATGGCTTGGTCTACTATATATAAAAAGTAATCAACTCTAAAAGATTCTTCAAGAGACTTTGTGATTTCGTTATCAACATTTTCATCAAATTGTTTCCTTCTAAATATTACGCATTTTCTAGGAAATTCAAGTTCTATATTCATCTCAGATGCTATTTCTTTAGCAGAAATTATAGTAGTTGCAAGTCCTTCTTCTCTATAATTTTGAAAAAAAGAAAAAAGAAATTAGATCTCTTAGCTGATCTATGGCAATATAAATATGCATATCTTTAGATTCTAACCTTTTGCTAATTGAATTAACTTCAAACAATATATCATACCAAATAGTCATACCCAATAAAAATTTAAAATTTTCAAGCTCATATGTTGCTAAACAGGTAGCTTCACTTTAGTTTTTGGATCCTCACTAACTTCTACTAGTTTTAGTAAAGTATCTCTTATTTGTGGTGCTTGAAACCTTAATGCTTTAATATTTTCAATACGACTTTTCCAACGTGTCTGTGACGATGATTTATGAGTTAGGTAGGGTACAAAATCTTTTAAAACCTTCCATTGCTGAGTAGCAGAAGCAAATAGAGTGTATATATATACGTTGTATCACTCCAAAGAATGATATAGCTTTCATACAAGAATTAGCCATGTCACAAAGTACTAAATTTAAGTAATGACAACCATAAGGAGTATAAAATGCTCTAGGATTTACATCGAGAAGTCTTTTCTGTACTCCTTGATGTTATTCCTTCATATTAAATCCATTATCATATCCTTGTCCTCTTACATTATTAATATCAAGTCCAATATTTTTTTATCTCATCTATCATAACTTGAAAATGATCTTTTCCACTTGTATCATCTACTTTTAAAAATTCTAAAAAGTATTCATTAATTTTTAGTAGAGAAGCTGAAATGTCCACACTCCGCAATATAAAAAAAATTGTTCTTAATAACTTGCATCTGGAGTGCAATCAAGTATGATTGAGAAATACTTTGTTTCTTTAATTTTTTCAATAATTTTATTCTTGATTTCATTTGCTAACTAGCTTATTAATTCATTTTGTATATTATGTCCAAGGTAATGATTGTTAATTTCATCATGTTTGATTCGTCGAATATGTTCTTGCATAACAGGATCAAATTTTGCAATCATTTCAATTAGGTTTAAAAAAATTTCATTACTTTGTTGATAAATATTTCCATTTATTCTCCTAAAAGCCAAATTATTTTTTCCTATAGTTTTGATCACGACAATAATTCTTGACACATTTTTCAGTGGGCTCTATCTCTATTAATTTGCTCTTGTGCATCTTTATCAATTATTTTATTTTTATGCAATCTCATTTCTAAATCAATCTACGCACCCATATTAATAATATGCTCATTTGTTACTTCATAAGTTTTGAGCTTAGCACGAAGATTTCTCCAATCACTAGTACCTTCACTTGCTAGTTTACCGTTACAAGTACTAGAAGTCGTCCTAAACAATTTACAATAAAAATAAAAAACTTTATCCAAATCTTTAGAATAAACTAACCATCTTCTATCATGCCTTTCACATTTTGCCAATTTTTGGATATAATGTATTGTAGAAAAATGTCAGTTATTCTTATGATTGTCCTCTCCTGGCCCAGTAGTTCCGCAACTACTACCGTGGTTGTTGCCAACGGGGATCCCCCATTTCGAAATGCTACTAGGCCGGCCGTTAGGTCTCCATTCAAAACCGTCTACTTGGGAACCCATAATCTGATGATTCTTTCACATATGATCTTTTTCCTGAATTCGACATCAGTGATCTACGACCATCCTTTCTTCTTTCCATTCCTAAAAGGAATAGTTGGCTGATAGGTGCCCAGGTCGGGACATCATTCCTTTCTCCTCCTCAAGCTGCTTTGGTCCTTTTTCTACTAATAGATCCCTCAATTTTGTGTCTACAATATTCAATTGAATTGGATCACATATATATTTTTGGGATACAATTACTTAAATCATCTAGGTTTTCTTGATTTTCTGGAACTATGTCAGAATTCTCAATAACTTCTTCTAGATTTTCTTCTTAGATCTTATTGTCTTCTAGCTCAATTCGATCAGTGACTTATTCATTTGAAGAACATCACTCATATTTTTCAATTCAGGAATTTTATTATTTGTTAAAAACCTATCAAGGACTCCTTTGGGATTTAAACAATTCTTCAACTTTTCTCCTTTTTCTTCTTTTTGCACAATCGGATTCATATTTTCTAGTTGACATATTTAAATTGAATAAATTCTTATATAACTAAAACAAAAATATATAGTTAAGAATTAAGAATATCAACAAGGACAAATTCTCAATGAAAAAGTAAAATATAAACCTAGAACAATAAAACATGGCTCAGAAATTTGATAAGTTGATATAATAATATCAAAGTAGTGTTGGTGCTTCTTCAATATAATGATTGTTGTTGCAATTGCTTGAATATTTGAAGAAGACACCAATTTTTTTTTTATCTTCGTAACTTGTAAGGAGCAAGTTTGAAGAAAGTAGAGAATTTGAGTTTCTATTTAGAAGACTCAGAATATTCACTAGAAAAAGAATAAGAATGGTAAAAAAAAGATAAATATAGGATATAAATTAGCCAAAAAAATTAAAATAGATACCCACCTAAATAAGGATAGTACAGTTACCACAATAGTAAAAACTTTTCCGCTCCCGTATAATGGCAAGTTGGCAATAATTCATTAAAAAAAAAAGGGTGACAACTATCCCCACATTAATGGGGCACGTTATTTTACTCTCTCCCTTAATTTTCTCTTCATTTTTGAGATTGAAATACATTTTATTTTTTTACAATATATATATAGTACATATTTATAAAAAAGTGGGGACCCCAACATTCTGGGGGCCTCGAGCCATTGTCTTAATGGCTTTATAGTGGAGACGCCCCTGCATGAAGGGTTAAAGATTATAAAGATCACGTCATTGATGAGCTGCTAACCTATTGAATGTATACATTGAATCTTTTCTTTTTAAATCTTATCATATGTTCCCATTGTATATTTCTTTATATACTAATTGGAACTTAACTTTAAAATTTGTTCAACTGATATTCGAGTTTATAATTAGCGTATGTAACATTTTTGATATTTAAAATAAAAAAATTACCTTGACCATGTAAGAACTACCTAGATATTTAAAATTCAAGCCTTTCGATGTGTGTGTTTTGGGGGGTGGGGTGGGGCTGAGGGTATTGTTGTGTACAACTAAATTTTCATTAGAAAATTAGTTTTGAGATGACCTAACTGTTTGTGCTTAAAACTTGATTGATAGGAAAATAATTAAATTTATATAAAAGTCCACATAGAATAATGATATATCAAAGAAGACAAAGTGAGGTTAGCATTGTATTACTTGAATATTGGAGAACAGAAGCAGGTTTCTAGTTATTCACGAATGATCATTATAATAGGGTGATTGAGGTATATATAGACTAGACTGTACCCCAAATGCAATTCTAATATAACACTTTTACGGAATGCCTAAGGCTCATTTACATGAGGCGGTTGTCAAAATTATACCCTAGATAGGAGTATGACTAACTTAAGATGGCTAGGCTGTAGAAATACGCACGTTGGTCCTGCATCCGTGCGGCTCGTAAGGCCGTAGTTGATGATCGAAGCTAACGTTTCCTCCTTTTGATTCCTTGTGTCCGTTGTTCTGTGGACCTATTCAACATGGGCTAACGGGCTTTCCATTACATTAATTATATGTGTCGTATTTTTACCCACACAGTCAGTCCCCTTACTTTATGAGTGATGTCGTTAGCACTTAGAAAGTGTGTAATGGTTTGAGAAAGGAAACTGCTCTCTGCAAAGCCTCAATTTGACGACCATCGTATCAAAACTCAAGTACCCACATGCATCGATGTTTGAATGGCCACCTGTCTCTGTGTCTTCCCAACATTTCCTTTCTATGCCACGATCAGCTTTCCGCACGTCTCTTCATAACCGTCATTATTTACTGTCCCGACTTTACATATGTTTTACCCCTTATATATATGTGGTTCCCATCCTTTCCCTTGCTTACTTGGTTGCTTGCTTCAAAACTTTCTAGTAAATTTTTGTTGAATCTATTTTTCCTCCTTGTTTATTTTCAATGGCTGCTCTTTCGAACTTCCTTCACTCCGACTTCAATGCTGTTGTGTACTCTCCTTTGAAGCCCAAATTTGATGGGATGGCAGAATTAAGTTACAAATTGAGAACCAGGATGAGACATTCAACCTCTTCATTAATGCTCGCCCCTCTGATATCACAGAATCCGTCTTTCCTCAGGTAAGGGGAAGCTATAACTGGGGTACTGACTTTGATATTATTATTTCCTCTGGGGAAGAGAAAGTTTCTAGTTTTCACGAGGGGTATTCCTTCGTACATACTTATTATTTACGGTTGGGCTTGGTTTTCCAGTACACCCCGTTGTTGAAGAGATGTGCCGTGATCACGCCCAACTATGTCCTAATAAAAGGTACTAAGCAGTTACAACAAAAATAGCTCGGTACTCAAAGCCATGAGCTCGAATCCCACAGAAAATACGGTTCCTAGCAGTTAATCTGGCCAAACTATCTACCTAATCAACTTCAAGAGTGTATCTTTGATGTTGATTTATAATTAATACTACTTAATAAGAATTTAAATAACAAGTAAATAAAGATAGATTTGATTCAAAAGATGTGAAACCTAAGATCGATTTTTCCAACTCCTAACTTGTGCTAAAGTATAGTGATACTAACTGCCTTTGATTCTTCCCTATTGAACACTACCCACTTCCGTTAAGTAATCATAACTTCCACTAATAAATTATTTTAGTTAACTAACAAAGATAAAGAGGACTGCACTTATGGTTCACAATAAGGATCACCAACCATAATTCACCATTTTGACAACCTAAGCAATGCCTCTATTTTAGGTTAAAAAACCGCTATGTGTCTAACCTTAACTCATGAATCTATTCCTAGTAATCATAAGAATAAAAGTGGATGATTAATTGAGATGTTACTAATTAATAGCGTGAAATTCGTAAATAACAGAGATAGGAAGAAAACATGGTTCATTCACAACATAATAATTATCATCACACAAGCTTGTGGAATGGTTCAATCAACCCTAGAATGGGTGATTTAGTCACTCATAGCCATGTTCTAAGACAAGAAATAACTATAAGCATACAAGACCACAAGAATATGGATCGATGGATGAAGTAGAGCCTTAGATCTTGATCTTTTCTCATCCTTGCCTCATTTGGATTTTAATTATGCCAAAAGTCCCGTCAGGGTTTTAGGACGTATTTAGTATAGGAACCGACATAGGGACAAAACAACCTTTTAAAGTCCATGTAGAACTCGTTCTGGGCCAAATTCCAGTCGGGACAAAACAACCTTTTAAAGTCCATGTAGAACTCGTTCTGGGCCAAATTCTAGACATGCATGGCGTTCTACACGTTGTGGTGCATGTCATGCCTTCTTTAATACTGAGTTTATGAGAAAAACTAGGCTGCAGGAATTTCCACAGGTGTTGCACGTACAACCATACAACTTGCTGCATGCCGTGTAGCACGACGTGCTCCCTCAATTTTCATGCAGTTTTGTTCCTTCTCCATCCGGCTTTCATTTGCACGATCCTCGGGCTTCTACTCAGACTTCAAAACCCTTGGTTTCTATCAATTGTGCTCCAAGAACGCCTCATATCATCAATGTAATCCCTGAAATATAAAATACACAAAGTGCGAGAAATTCTGTTCAAAGTACTAACAAATAACACAAGTAGAAGCATGAACACGAGGTAAAAGTAAGTGAAATATATCCACATCTAGCCTCATATTATGTCGTCAGTACAATATTTCCGTGGCCCAAGTTGGTCCTTCGGCGTGGCGTTTAATTTCAACTCTTGATCATCTGGTTTCCAAGGTGGATGTCCCATTTAGTGTTTGGCATCTCCATGCTCTTTATTCCCCTAAATTGTTTAAAAGTGGTATTGTAAAATTCAATAGGCGAGGCGGGGTTAAAAGGCCGTCATTTCTGACAGAAAAGATGTCAATGACCGTGGCTGGTGTTTTCATGATGTTGCTCTGAAGACTTTAAACTTGGTGAGACCTGTCATCATAAGTAATTCTTTCGATTTTATGATCTATGACCATTACAACTTTCTTTTATTGATGTCTTCGGTCAAATTGTGCAGTGCAACAATTGACCAAAACCTTTAGCTGTCATCATATAGTAGATTGGGTCACAAAAGTATTTTCTCTCACTCCTCCCCAAATGAGGAAGTTCTGATCCATTGCTGCCCTTAGATATTGGCAAGCCAAGAGCCACGGTACGTCTTGTTATCTTCCATAGTACCATAAATATTTTATTTTGTTTACACCAATATTATGCTTACAAATCCGTTCAATGCTCTAGCCTCGCTGGGATGATACCGCTCCATTCCGGATAGTACCAATCATTCGCCCACACCAAGTGGATTTTCCTGAAGTGAGGGCGGCCTTTAGCCGGCCTTTTGAGGAAATTGGCAGCTTGGTTCCTTGGTCTCCAAAAAGAAGAGTTCTTCAAAACCTTCGGGTGCTACTCCTTCTGCTCCAGCAACATCATTAAAGACTGTTGAAGTCCCACCAGTCGTTGGGATGAGGGATACTAAAGTCCCTCTGTTTGTGGCTCTATCTGATGCCACCGCTACTCCGTTAGTTGTATGTGTTTCGCGTGAATGGAAGTAAATTCTTGAGTCCAAGCCTGAGGCCAAAGAGGGAATGCACGACGACGAGGCCGTCGATCCTACCACTCCTATCAAGGGTACATAATAGCTGCTATCCCGTCATTTTATTTTGTACTCCCAATGTACAATTTTCTCTTATGTTGCTTTTTCCTTGTCTTCAAAAGATTTTTCTCCTGCACCGTCAAGTCCCCAATTAAAGTGCCGTCCCGGGAAAGAAGTCATTGGAAGCAGTTCTACGGCTGCTGAAGATGAAATGACCACTGCTGGTGAAGATGCAGTTGCTACTGGGAAAGCCGCCGCTATTTGTGAGCACGGTCGTGACATTCTTGTGCCTATCTCGGCGGGAGTCAATGTACTTAATCATCCTACAGATCTCATCGTGGCCCTTCGAGACATGGTGGGGCCTTTGGAGGCGAGAAGTTATCGAAAGCTTACTCGACGGGCTCGCCAGCAACATAGCCCATCTTTACGTGAAGGTAAAATCTTGTGCTCATCTTCTCTCACTTTATGTTGGACCGTCTCGTTTCACATTGCTCATATGTGCCATTTCCTGGATTTCTTAGGAACTGGTCAATATTTTGGAAGCTTTGCACTAGCTCTACGACTTCGAGTTGGAAGAGAAATATCTCTATGAATAAAATAATAGTTTGAAAGCCATAATCAAAAGCATGAGCCCATTGGCGGAGGAGAATAAACGGCTGTAGGCTTTGTTGAAAACCTTGGATACTGAGAATTAATAGATTTAGATGCAAGTGCTTAGACTTGAGAATTTAACTGAAGCAATGAAGCGCGAGTGAAATGAGCGAGTCCAGGAGCTCGAGGTATTTGTTTCGAAAAAACGGGCAGCTCAGGCCATGGCTAAAGCTGAAGCTTCCCGTTTGAGGGCCGCATTGGTTGGCTAGGAGCACCGTACCGCTACCGCTGAAGAATAAGCACTTGAGGCTTAGTCACCACTGAACTCCAGGTGACCGAGGGAAATTGAGGGGAGAACGTGGCCCGCTAAAGGCCAAGTGTGATAAATTTATGACTGAAATCGAGTTTCTTCAAAAACACTCATGACGGTATATGCAACCATATTCATGCCTTGAAGAGACTGTACGACTGTGGCCACTAGACTGGCGACTCTATAGCGATTGCGTGACAATCCTGACTTCGAATTCGTTATTGAGATTAAAGAAACACAAGTCTTTGTGGCTGAAGTGGATGTTCTGCTCGATTCTGATGTTGATGAAGGGGTTCAATAGAGCGAACTTAGTCAGGGAGGTGGCGGTGGTGACCTCCATAGAGGCCAAGTTGGAGATGAATGTGGCACGTTCTGCGGTGCTGTTGGGCCCTATTTTGTACTAGTCAAATTAGTTTACAACTTTCGGACTCTTTTGAGTAAAGAATGAAGTCGCCACCTAACAATTCTAAGGTCTGCTAGGACACCTAATTAGATTAGTAAAAGATACATGCTTAACTCCAATTATAGCATGCGAAATATGTGAGATTTTAGGTAATGGTTCAAATTATCTAAAGGAAATATGTTAGGCACCCTTTAAGATCCACTAAAAAGCGGTTCCACGTCGGACTCAATTTAGTAAAATGAGGGTTGTGTAAAACAATAGTTAGTAATAAATAAATGAACAGAATGAATGTTAAAATAATTTAATTAGAAAATGAGTCATGCATAAGAAAGTTAATTTAAAATAAATAACTAAGTGTAAGAATTATCTTTCTTTCAGATAAAAGAAAGAATTAAAGATGTATATAAAATAACTAGAGGGCAACTTTAACGAAATGGATCAAATGGATAAAGAACAAACGGTGAGGAAAAAATCGTAAGTATGAGAAAGAATAATTGAGTAAGACAAGATTAAGAGAAAATAAAATAAAAAATTGTTAAAACTAAGTATGTGTGTTGATAAATAGGAGGTATATATTATCAAATACAGAAGGTAATCAAGAACTTAACTGCCAAAGAATGATCCAGATAAAAGTAGAAATATGCTGCCCATTATATAACAAAAAGAATTACTTGAATATTTTTTTTTTTTGGTTAAAACAAGATTTTCATTAATTAAACAACTACGTAGGATTACGTAACGAGTTCATGCGGCTATTAAGGTAATCCGCATTAATACAAATACTAGCATTAGAAATAGTAGAAGGTGCATTAAGCACATTTAGATTTCCTAACTTAGATAGATAATTAAGGTTACTATCCGATGTCGTAGTAGCAAAATTCGTGCCCACACTATCTTTTAATAGAGCATACTGGACAAAATTAGGTGGCACTGCATAGTGATATAGGTAGCCATATCTTTGGACATTTCAGGAGCTCCATGCGCTAGAAGATGTGCAACCTTGTTACCCTGGCGAAAATTATGCCTGATTGTTGTTGTCTGAAGGATGCACATCATTGACCTACATTTCAAGACAAGAGAGAAATACGTAGGGTGAGGTTTTTCCAAAAGATGAATTATGTCTGTGGAATCAATTTTCACTTCAAGATGAAGATAATTTTGATCAATGGCTAAGGATAGGCCATAGTGTAGGGCCATTAGCTCAACATGCGTGGGATTAAGCCCTTGAATTTTTTTATGATAGCCTAGAACCCAGCCGCCTTTATTGTTACGAAAGAATCCTCCAATACCAGCACTATTATTAGAAAAATTAAAAGAACCATCAATGTTCAATTTAAGAGTATTAGACAAGGGAAGATACCATTTTACATCGATGGTCCTGCGAGGAACAGAACTAGTCCCCTTTGAGGTAAATAATTTAACCTCTAAGACCTTAGAGTTGATGTTGTTAAAGGATAATTCATTGGCAGTGTTGTTAATATTATTACTATTACAGTTTAGCCAAAGATTCCAAATGCCAAAAGAAAGAAATTCAATCCAACTATAGTGTAAATTAACTATGTTGGGAGAGAGTTTACGCAAGTCGTCAAGCCAATTAGGAGAATCAGTAAGGTTAACATCCATAGCACGGTCATTCCAAATTTTTTTGGCTATATGACTGATCACGCCCAACTACGCCCTATAAAAGGGACTAAGCGGTTGCAGCAAATATAGCTCGGTACTTAAAGTCCCGAGGTCGAATCCCACAGGGAACACTCGAAATCTAGTTGCTAATCAAACTAATTTATCTAACTAATTAACTTCGAGGCTTTGTAATTGTATAATGATTTCAATGTAACAAAAGTAAATTGCAAAGTATTATGAAATAAATTGATCAAGGATTTACAAGCCTAGGATTGATTTACCCAACTCCTACCTATGTGTTAGAGTAATTCTTTTAAAAAAATTCAACTTTATTTTCTTCCAATTGAACACTTGCTCCAATTATACCACTATTCACTTCCATGTAATAGTAGTAACTTTCACTAACCAATTTTCCAATTAATTAATGAAGACAACTAGGACTACAAGTTTAGTCTACAATCGGGGTCAATGGTCAAAAATCACCTTATTGACAACCTAAGCAATACCTTGGTTTTAGGTTGAAATATTGCTAAGTGTTTTACCCAAACCTATGAATCTATCCCTAGACACACAAGAATAATGGAAACAATCAATTGGGAGCTCTTCCAATTAATAGCAATGAAAACACAAACACTTAGATAGGAAGGATTCACAAGTCTCATTCATTGAAATAAATATTTATAACACATAAGTATTGAAGTGGTTCAATCAACCCTTGAATGGGTAAGTTAGCCACTCATGTTCATGATAGTCATATCAAAATAATTCATGAATGAATAAATTACAAAAAGCAAGGAAGAATTTAGGAAAAACTCGTGTTCTTGAAGTCTCCAAATCTCTAGCCTCCTTTTTGCCTCTTTCCCAGTGTATAATTCATAATGGAGGCAAAAGAAGCTTTTATACCCTGTAGGAAACTAAGCAAAAGTACCAAAATACCCTTAAAATTTCGCCCCATGGGTCTGTGCTTCGCGTGGCACCCGCGTGCCACGCGGACTAATTTTCTTATGGCAATTCAGCTCGCGTGGCGCTCGCGTATTTGGCCTAAATGCGCTGAAATTTTTATTCAATTCCTAAGCAAAGACTCTATTTCTTCCCGTGTCACTCGCGTGGCATACAGATCACTTGAACTCTTCAACCTCTTCACTTTTAACTCCAAAACTAGCACTTTCTTGCTCAATTCACCATGTTCAAATCCTACAACACCAAACAACTCAATTATTATCAACTCTTGAGAATTTTGCATATAAACTCTTAGGTGTGCTATCATAACATTAAACTACCCACAAAATATAGGTAAAATAGCTAAATATCACAACCCCATACTTAGACTTTTGCTCGTCCTCGAGCAAAGAAGAATAATACACACAAAGCGTGCAAGATATTAAGATTAGATAAGGACTCGTTACAACAACTTAGCAAAACTCACCCATAAAATTCAAACACCCTTTCTTTTGGTCATAATCAAGTATTGAAAGTAGAAAACTATAGACCACTCAAGTTCCAATGTACCTCACAGAAAGAAGATGCCACCAAACAAAACATATGATTTCAAGAGAAATTGTGGCATATCAAATATCAAATACTCTCACACTCAGAATAAAATTTCTCATGCCCCATAGAAAAGTACCATAGGCTTGCCCATTTTATCGTTATCCACAAATGTAAGAGTCTCAATCAAAAGTCAAGTAGGGCTTTTTCATAGCTTGTAATGCTGGCTTAGGGTAAGGTGTGGTATACTTTTGGGTATATAGTGACTATTTCTTCCCCTCAACACTTTAAACATCACTTACTACTAATTATCCCTTTCTCTTCGTTTATTCATCAACTCATTCTCTTATCTCTTTTTTTAAATGATTTTCACAACACTTGGATGATTGGGGCTCTAAGAGTTCAATGAGACACATCAACCTCAATAGGTGCCTTTGGCGTGTTCATACTCGAGGCTTTTATCACCCTTAACCGAGCATAGGAACATTGCCCCTATCCTTTATTTCATTTTTTTTACATCTTGTTATACGAAGAGGATATCAAGTATTTCATTCCTTCATTCTTTTGTAACTTTCTTCCCAAGAATACAATAACTCTTATCAATAACCCACAATCTTTCCAAATACACAACCTAAAGTAGTTAAGGGGAAGATGGGTAACAAGAGAGGTGGATAGAAAAATGATAGGGCTTGTAATTCAGGTTGCCAAAGAAAAGGTCAATAGGCTCAAATTGGGGACTCTAAAGAATATGTTCATTAGGTAGGCTAATTTGGGAACTGGCGGGCCAAGGAAGGCCTATTTTCATTCTTAAAATCAAGACTACCTCGGATTTCGCCTCAAACAACAAGCAGAGCAAGTTCTAGACTTAACATAAAATAATAAGAAGTATATAAATAACCTCACCACACACTGTACATGGCACGCAAGGATCAATTCAGTTTCACCTCGCAATACCTCACTATGAACTCAACAAGGAAGTTAAAAAATATGTAGATAGTTCTAGCTAAAGGCTGCCTTTCGAATCCCTCACTTCTCTCTCTTTCTGCCTACTCTCCAAATTTCCTCCTTCTGAGCTCTTAGACATTTTTTTTCTCTTTTATTTTTTTATTATTTTTATTATTTTTAATTATTATCTAACCTACAGACTGCCTGGTTCAGCATAAATAACTCAATGGGAAAGAACCAAGGCTAAGAAAACCCAAAGAGATTATTTATATACTAAGAATTACTAGTAAAATTTACTTTAATAACTAGAAAGCAAGAAACAATTCAAAAACTGTCAAGTGACAAGAAAATATGAAAACATACTAGAATAAACAGTTACCAATAAAATAAACTCCCACCCCACACTTGATATCATGCATTGCCCTCAATGCATTAAAATAAAAAACTAAGGGTGATAGAGAAACTCCCTGGGGCTCTAAGCCCGAAGAATATCCTTGTAATTTTCCTTAGGGCGCGAGGTACTCAGTCTTCCCTCATAGCAGGAATTCATCTTCAAGCATGATGGGTTTGAAGAAATTCCACACTTAGATTTCAACCCAGTTGAAACCTGCAACACAAAGAAACTCACCCAGTAACATCCTTCAAAGAATAACATAAATTATTATTATTTTTTTTTGTATTTTTTTTCTTTTTTTTTTACTTGTATACAATTACAATCACGGGTTGCCTCCCAAGAAGCGCCTTAGTTATAGTCGAAGCACGACATAATCCAGAGTCAATACTTATTCTTCCACCTTGAGCTTATGAATCGCCTCCCCAGTTGTAATTCAACTCTCCGGTCATGCTCTTGAGGTGGCACAAATTCTTGCATTCCAAAAACTAAGCATCTCCTTTTGCGCGTAGTCACTAACTCAGGAGTATCTTCGAATTGTTGGCTATGCTCTTGACCAAGCACCAAGTATAAAATTTTGTACTCTTTGGCCTTCAAACGAAGATAGTCATCGTGTCTAGATGGTAGTGAAAATTCCATAATGTAAGCACCATACACCTCATCCTTCAACTTTTCTGTTGGCTTAAAAGGATCAATTTTCATGTCTCCCTCTAAAACCAGTGTAGAAAAGTGTCTAGAATGTGGTGCAACCTTCTTAGACTTCACTTCAATATTGACATCCTTTTTTTGGCACGAATCAGAGTCAAGTAAAACTTCAGCTTCAATGTTATTGGCTGACTCCGGTACCACATCTTTATCATCGGCATCTTCCCACACTATAAGGCTAGATGGTTGGCTTTTAACCCTTGTCTCATCCAATGGAAATTCACGTTTAAAATCTTCAACTATAGTCATAATTTCTTCTTCTAATTCCACATCTTTTTGGCTAGGTTGTTGAATTCCTAATAGTGCAGCCAACTGATTCACTTGAGCTTCTCTATGGCATAGTTGTGCTCTACGTCTGTCCCAAATCTTTTTTTATTCAGCTTCATATTCTTCCTCACCATTCTCCACTTTATTGGACCAACTATTATCATAAGAGAAAGACAAAATCATCATAATAGGGGCTCGGGGAAGAATAAGACGTATTAGCACAACCATAATAATGATCACCTAGCCACATGTTATTTCCTGATGCCATATTTTTTCATTTTTTTTTTATAATTTAAACATAATATGTACAGAAACGAAGTTAATTGAACAAATGACTCAGCTATCCTAACAAGCTAGAAATACACCATGTTCTCCGGCAACGGCGCCAAATTTGATCACGCCCAACTACGCCCTATAAAAGGGACTAAGCGGTCGTAGCATATATAGCTCGGTACTTAAAGTCCCGAGGTCGAATTCCACAGGGAGCACTCGAAATCTAGTTGCTAATCAAACTAATTTATCTAACCAATTAACTTCGAGGTTTTGTAATTGTATAATGGTTTCAATGTAACAAAAGTAAATTGCAAAGTATTAAGAAATAAATTGATCAAGAATTTACAAGCCTAGGATTGATTTACCCAACTCCTACCTATGTGTTAGAGTAATTCTTTTAAAAAAATTCAATTTTATTTTCTTCCTATTGAACACTTTCTCCAATTATACCACTATTCACTTCCATGTAATAGTAGTAACTTTCACTAACCAATTTTCTAATTAATTAATGAAGACAATTAGGACTATAAGTTTAGTTTACAATCAGGGTCAATGGTCAAAAATCACCTTATTGACAACCTAAGCAATACCTTGGTTTTATGTTGAAATATTGCTAAGTGTTTAACCCAAATCTATGAATCTATCCCTAGACACACAAGAATAATGGGAACAATCAATTGGGAGCCCTTCCAATTAATAGCAATGAAAACATAAACACTTAGATAGGAAGGATTCACAAGTTTCATTCATTGAAATAAATATTCATAACACATAAGTATTGGAGTGGTTCAATCAACCCTAGAATGAGTAAGTTAGCCACTCATGTTCATGATAGTCATATCAACATAATTCATGAATGAATAAATTACAAAAAGTAAGGATGAATTTAGGAAAAACTCGTGTTCTTGAAGTCTCCAAATCTCTGGCCTCCTTTTTGCCTCTTTCCCAGTGTATAATTCATAATGGAGGTAAAAGAAGCTTTTATACCCTGTAGGAAACTAATCAAAAGTACCAAAATATCCTTAAAATTTTGCCCCATGGGTCTGTGCTTTGCGTGGCATCCGCTTGCCACGCAGACTAATTTTCTTCTGGCAATTCAGCTCGCGTGGCGCTCGCGTATTTGGCCTAAATGCGCTGAAGTTTTTATTCAATTCCTAAGCAAAGACTCTATTTCTTCCCGTGTCACTCGCGTGGCACACAGATCACTTGAACTCTTTAATCTCTTCACTTTTAGCTCCAAAACTAGCACTTTCTTGCTCAATTCACTATGTTCAAATCCGACAACACCAAACAACTCAATTAGTATCAACTCTAGAGAATTTTGCATATAAACTCTTAGGTGTACTATCATAACATGGTAAAATTACCCACAAAATATAGGTAAAATAGCCAAATATTTATGATGAAGTCTTTTCCCCCAACAACTTGATAATAACTGAGTTAAGCCATGGAGCATAGATTCTTTGTTTTTCTTCTTGTGTAAACGATATGCAGTCTACTAAATCATCTTCCATAATTGGTTGGGTTTGCATGGAAGAAATAGAAAAAGGATCTGCCAGAATATTTGGTTTCATGAGGGTAGGGTTTGTAGGTTGAGTTAATAGTCTGTCATAATAAGAGATCTTTTTTTGGTAGTTGAGTGAGGCTCATTGATTATATCATCTTGGGGCTTTGGTGGTATTGGATGACTCCCAGAGTTGCTTGTTTTTGGATCAATATCCATTCGAGTAAAGAAGTTAAGAAATGAGTATAGAAAGGGAAGGGGTTAGAGAGAGTAGGGAGTTTCTATCTCTAGAATTTGTAGAGGGACTTCTAACAGGCTCTAAATCTTCCTTGAAAGTTCTTAAGCTAATCCAATGTGAAATAAAGGGGAAAGTAAGGTTAAATATTAAGGCTCGTAACGTAACTTGATTTGCATAGTTAGCTATGGATGTAAACTTAGCCTATGAAAAAAAAATACCAAATCTAACTATCAGATCTATGTAATTGCAATGTTCCCAATTGAATTCATTTCACACATACCAGTGAAAATTAAAATATTGGCGAGCTAGTTCTAGAGTATTTACCCAGATGTTATTCCTATGCACAGGCATACAAAGACAAGATAAAATAAACAAAGAACAAAAAAAAGTGTGTGTGTGTGTGTGTGTGTATAAACCAAAAGAACATAGAAAGAATGAAGAAAACAGAAAGTATGTATGCTAACCCCTGCTAAAGTTCCCAAAGTTTACCTCAATTTTTTAATGTTCAAAGAACAAGAAAATAAAAACAGGCGTGGCTCGAGCGACATTCTTGAAATGTCTTGAATTTCCCAGATGACATTTTTAATTATGATTTGAAGTGTCTCGGACTATTCTCAGATGTCTTATTATAGTGAACTTCAAGAGTAATACTAACCTCGATCGGAGATATGACTCCTCATCTGAAAATACCGAAGCTAAGCCAAGAACAGTGACAAAAAGTGCAGGCACTCATGAGGCTCAGAAAAATTGAAATTGCAGCTTTGACAACAGAAACGCTAGCATCGCCATGGCTGTGAACTGGTTGCACGTAGTCCAACTGTCCTCCAAGCTCGCCTTGCCAAGATTCGATCACCTCATTTCCTCGCCTAGTTGATTTTATAAATTTTCATCATTGTCTTTTTTTTTCCTTTTCGGGACAACAATAGATCAATAGTCGCATGGAGTGACGATCTTGCTTGGAGCGACATTCTTGAAATGTTTGCAGATTTTGAAAGGCTATTACCATGTACTTTATTCAAGAATACATGTGGGACCAAAGTATTCACGAATAATAGTATTAAATACACAAAAATCCATGCTTAAGAGCATTTTATAAATTAATACGCTCGAAGCCAAAGGGGACATGGTATAGCATACTGGGATGTATCCTTAAGAATAAAATTAATTGGAAAGTCTGGAGTCCACAATATGCAGCTATAAGGAGGACATAAATATAGCAAAAGACTCCAACATGAAACTTCCAAAATTGCAGCTAAACTTGGAATAGTAGAGACTAGTTACTGGTGCAATGAAATTAAGTTTTTACAGCCCTGAATCAACATTTGAACTAAAGAAAGTTTCCATCGAATGTAATCCATAACAGCCACAAATTATACAAAAATCCTCACGCAAAGAAGCAGTAAGAACGGGGTCAAGGATGGTAAGTTTTACAAGCGAGGCAGACCTGAGATAGAAATGATGAAGTGGTCACCACTGATATGAACTTTAGTTCAATAAACTGATCACTGCAACAAGGAGTAAAAGACCATGAAATAAGTAAATAGCCTCAACAAACATCCGGCAAGACCGAACAGATTAAATATTAACAAAAAGCCAACACAGCAGGGCAAGCAATTTATTAACAAATAGAGGGAAAGAAACAACCTGTGGATGTGAGCTAAAGCTGGACCTGGGAGTAGGTGCAATCCTTAAGAAAATACGTAATTTATTTCGGAAAGGAAGGCTCAGACCTATATTCAATACAGGCAAAGAACCATCAGGCTTTCCATGACTGCAATGACTTGCCTCACCAAGATACAAGACCCATAAGTCCTCCGCCTTACTTGACATTCTAGGACTTTCTTCGTCACTCAGATATACTTTATTACAACAGTAAAGGGGCAACAACAGAACACATTGAGGGATAACAATAGTAAAAGAAAATGTTGTGGCCTCACAATTGATCATCAACCAAATGTAGTATTTGTTCAAATCAGTCTCTACCCAATAAAAACCAGCAAAGAATAATGGTAAAATATAGCCAGAACCACACACCAACAGTCAACGACCAAGGTAGGATGGAACCACAACCAGGTGAAGCAATCACAAAAGATAGAAATATTTTTTTAACCAAATAGTGGCTTAGCAGCAAATCACAAACCAAGTATGGTATCTGTTGAAATCAACATGTTCCAACAATAAGAAGAAGTGTTTAACTCATGAGAATCAGCCATGAAATGGCGTAAGCAGGCAACTACAAATCAACATAAAAGCACATGCTCACGCATAATAAATCCCAAATAAAAAGAATTTCACCAATATTTATAGATCGTAGGCCAGTAAAGGTCATCAAAAACAACTTATTAAGGCTTATGAGCAATCAAAATTTAGCAGCAATAACAACAAAAGGGTGATACAGTCATCATAATTTCAACCAAAGAAAATTCTAACAACCGACGACAAGCCGTTAAAGCCAAAAAGGCTCATAAAATAACAAAGCCGACAAGGCTATAAAGAACGATACTCCAAATGATAAACGCTGGCAAGTTGAGATAAACAGTTTTATCGAAAGCAAGAAAGGAACAAAATAACCTGGGAAATGTGCAACACCATAAGTTGAAGTAGAGACATCGACAATATGCAGCTTATTATTATCGTTGAGGCTCAGAATTAATTGCATTGCTTCTTTGACGAGAAAACATCAGCGTCACCATGGCCGTGAAGATCGCCTCGCCAAGATATGACTCCTCGTCTTTCTCACCTTTCTAATTTGTACCGTATTCATTATCATCGCCTCTAACGGAACAACGGAGCAGTAGCCAAAACGGGAACAACGAGCAAGGAATTTCTTGCGAGCAAGGAAACTGGGGTGCTAGATATGAATAACCTCATCCAAACAGAGAACTAGCTGAATTGAAAAATAAGTGCTGAACCCAAACGTTGCAGCAAAGAAAATATAAAATGATAATATAATTGCAAAAGAGGGGTGAGATGACTCAAAATCTTCACTTAAAATTCCTCCCCTTTTGCTTGAAAAATTGCAGGATTTTATCTCTCGAGTCGAAATTAGTCTTCAGATACCTGGAATTGGAAAAATCCTAGGCCAATTCATTCTATAACGGCTATATTTTGACTAGAACAACTTCAAATTACCCCAAAAGAGAAAGGTATCCGAATTGAGAGTGGGAATAAAGGGGTCCTTTTGCTAAAAAGAAATCTGATATGTATATATATTGTATTTGCAAGCATAGGCTAGAAGTGAATTCAAAGTTTATATCTAGCCCAGCTAATTGCCCTAACTAATTTTACAGTTAATTTAAAGAATTTTCAAATTAAATAAATACTCATAAATATTTTACATGTTGTAGGTAATACGAAGGCGAAAATATTAAAGTGTAAATATAGTCAACTTTGCAAAAGTTAGCCACATTGTGGCAAAACTTCAAATTTTACAATTTCTTTTAGAAAATAACACTTTTGGCTTTATATTAACACGACATGCTATATTTTGAGGTTTATATAAAAAGTAAGTATCAACAAGTTAATTTTGAAAACACCGGGTTAAAATTGGGTGTCAACATGTGCTGCTAAGGAAGATAGTCCACCCCTAGCGGGGAAATTGTTTCCTTAGTTTACGTTAGGTAGGATCGTTCTTTTATATAATTTTTAGCCTTCTGGCTTTACGAATAGTAATTTTTGTTCTGAAGTGTTTCATGTGAGATTTATTATTTGCCTTAGTAAATTCTTTGCTTATCCTTAAGTTATTTTCTTAACTGTTGTCGGAATAAGCGTGCGCCTGCTGAGAGCGAGAGAACGTCTTTTATTTTTCCGTTGAGGATACTTTTACGCCTGCAGAGGACGTCATATTTTTTCTATTGAAGAAATATTTACACCCAAAGATGACGTCTTAGTTTGTCCGTTGAAGACATGTTTGCGCCCGCGGAGGACGTCTTTTCTAGTCCATTCGTGTAAAAAGGTGTCCCTTTTTCACTTAGGTATAAAATTGAATTGTCGATTTCAATACATAATTTGGCCCGCAGGGTTAGTTGAATTGTCGATTTCAACATACGATGTGGCTCGGGGCTAGTTAGGGTCGATCTAACTTGGTTGGATTGACGATTCCAACTTACGATGCGGCTCGGGGGCTAGCTAGAGTAGACCTAACTTATTTGAATTTACGATTTCAGTGCACGATAAATTGACTAAATATAAATACTCGTTTACTATTGCTAAAAACTAAGATGTCGAATCTGAGAGTATAAGGTGGAGGCTGCGACCGAACAACTAAAGTGGACATTGGGTTCAAGAGTATCATGAACTCCAAAAAAGAAAAAAAAGAAAAAAAAAAAAACTAAGTGACATTATGTCCAAAACTATTAGCTATTTGATTTCCCTCACTCCCCATCAAACACCCGGGTCAATTAGTGCTTTTGGCCCTGATGCTCAGTGGTCTTGGGCTACTCATGCAGGAGCTTCCCTTAAGTTGATGTTGAAAATGACACTCATTGTCTTGCGGGAGTTCGCCCCTTCCAGTTTCTGATCATCCTTTACATTTGCCACGGTTGCCATGTAGCATTCCTTTGAAGTTTGATGTTCTCCTCAGATCTTCTTTACTCCCTATTTGATCGGGTATTTTACCATCTGATTATGAGTTAATGATACCACCTCCATCTCATATATTGAGGGCCTTCCCATGATGATGTTATATGGGATGTCGCCCATCATTAACTGAAAAGATGTGCGCTTGACTGCCCCAAGTATGTAGACTGGTAAGATTATCTCTCTGATTGACCTTTTACTGGAGTTATTGAAACCGGACAACATATAAGAGCTCGGGACCATTTGGTCCATAATCTTCATAACTTGCACCACTTCTCATTTGATGATATTAACATCACTACTGGCATGAATAAGGACATGCTTCCCATCACTGTCACTGACCCATAAAGTGACAACCAAGACGTCATGGTGTGGAAAAAAGAGACCGTTAGTGTCCCTATCCTCAAAGAAAACCATGTTATTGTTGGATGCCTTTTTCCCGACGTTGATGGTTTCGCAGACCATCACGCCGCTAATCATCTCTCTTTTTGCTTCGGGTCCTCCGATTATCACATTGATGGACCTCTTGGCTTCTGGAAGTTCTAGGGGCTAGTCTGTACCCTTGTTTCTTACGTATGTTTGCTTTCCTTTGTCTGACAATAGCTCCTTAATGTGTTCTTGTATGAGAAGATGTGCTACCTCCAATATTAAAGCTTTGCAATTGGCTGTGTGGTGGCCATGATCTTGATAGAATACATAATAAACTGACGGGTCCTTTCTGCCTGGTCCGCCCTCATATCTTTGGGCCACAGAACCTGCACACTTTTAAGGTGATTTTTTGACAAATTCAAATGCATTGACATATAAGAAGAGGTCTTCAAACATTTCAGACACCTTCACGAAGAGCTAAGGCCCCCTACTTCTGCGCGAGTTTGTCTTTTGGGTATTGTCGTGCTTATCCACCAGCCTTGTCATGTCCTAATGGGATTCCCTCCTACTTTTTCCCTTCTATCATCGGACCTGTCTTCCTCGACTTGGTCGAGTTTGCGGCTCATGTTGTCTCTTCATTCTAATATCTTCATCGAGTCTGCCTCGATCCTGAGCTTTTGACAGTAGCTATGCTATAAATCATTCCATGTCTTACCTGGATGTTCTTGTAGGCTCCTCTGCAGTTCTCTCGTGGCCGTGGAGCCCTTGAGGTTTAAGCTCTTAGCCAAGGCCACGAATGCTATATTATGTGGTACCGTTGGGAGTGTCATGTATTCCTTTTGAAATATTTTCAAACAACCTTTTAACAACTCACCTTCCTCCTGCTTGATCTCAAATATATCCTCCATAATTTTCTCATGCTTCTGGGCATCAGAGCGTGCTTTTACGAATAAATATTGCATATAAATGAATGATCCGATGGACCTTTCAGGTTGTCAAGTGTACCAGGTCAAAGCTCTCTTAGTCAAGGTGGTGCCCAATTTATTTGCCAGCACATACTATATTTCTTCTTTAGACAAATCATTTCTCTTGACTGCGGTTACATAACCTGCTACATGATCGCTAGGATCAGTAATGCCATCGTACATTGGTACGTTGGGCATGCAGAACTTCTTTGGGATCTGGATTGACATAACGCTGGAATTGTTGCTGAGCGAACTTATTTTCATCGATCTTCTTTATCGCGGGGGTAGGCCCCAGTATCTGATCCATCTATTCCCTTTGTTCCTTCAGCTGGCGAAGCTTTGTCATTAGTAGGACATTGGAGGTGTTTGAACTTTCTAGGGCTATGTTTAGGTTGACTCGCCGGCCCATAAAGTACAGGGTGTTTCCTGTAGGCCTTGATCCTCGTGGGGATTCTGGCAGTGGCACTGTCTTCCCGAATGCTTCTTCTAGGCTTTTAGACAGTGTATCGGTCATTAACGCTGGAAGATGCTGGTGCGTCTCGAAGAGATTTTCCAACACGTTCTCCAATCCGTCCCTTGTTCTGGCGCTGCCCTTCCTCTTGGTTGCGCCTCCTCTTTGAGATTAGGATCAGAGTCCCTTCGGTTGTCTTCCGCCTCCAGATCCACGGCTTCCTTACTAAAGTCTAGTACTCCCTCATGGTTGAGGTCCTTGTTCCTTTTCTCTACTCCCACAACGGCGTCGACGGGACTTTGTCGTCGTGATGTGACATGATTTATGTGCTTCTTCGGAATAAAAAAATTATATAGACTCCATGGTGCGCGCGAAACTATTTTTGCCTAAAAGTTTACCGATAGGAAAACAGTTAAATATATGTGGTAATGATACATCGAAGAAGACAAAGTAGGGTTAGTTGATGTGTACAAGTTTGGTACTTGGGTATATTTTACCACTCAACTTAATTTAATGAGAAATGAGTTTTATTTGAGAAAAACCACAAATTAATAAGATAGAGCAAATTACAGAAATTTTACTTTAAGATATTTTATTGCAATACTTTATTGTTTCACACGGTTGGTAAAACATATAAAGGTCAGTGGATCCAATTAATGCAAGAGAAAATAATTTTGCGCTACAAATACTAATTATCAATTGCTAATAGTTAGGCTGAAATGAACCACAGAGATAAGAGATACTACCTTAATATTGCTACGTTATAATATGAAAGTTTTGAAATAATTATAACACCATAATAGAGTAATTATTCCTCAATTTCTTATTAGAATTTTCGCGTCGTTTGTTAGTGTGCGGGTAAAACTCGACTTCTTTGATGTGTAAAAACAGATTGATGCATCCCTTCTTTGATGTGTTGAAAGCCATGCATGTAGCCCTTGATCTGTTTTTCATCTTTAGAGGAGTTAAGAAAGCCACAGCAAATTGCAGCTTTTTTAAGCAATTTGCCTTTGTTCCATACTTCTTAATTTCATTTTGTATGATAGTATTTAAATGTGCACCGTTAGAACTTGTGGGCATGATAACATTTTCAGAAAATGTTGTTCATACGATCTTTATTGAACAAACATAAAATAAAGAATGATATACTAAATGAAAAATAATAGTGATACTCAATTCACTAAAACAAAAATAACATTGTTCTAAATTTAGAAACAACTAATTTAAACTTTTTATGTTATCCTTAGTGATATAATTTATAGCCACACAAATATTATGACTTATTTTAGACCATAATTTTTAAAAATAATCATTTATTTCTTAAAGGCTGATCCAGGTCAAAGGATGTCATTCTTTGTGGATGATAATAGGACGAAAAAAGATCTTAGATGTATCAAGAAAAAGAAGGATAATAAATATAATTTGATTTAGAGACACTGTGGCTGATTCAATGTGCAACAACATGCAAATTTAATTTAAGTTCCAAGTTCTCCTAGTCCTCTAGCTAGCATCTGTACTACATGCACAAATAAATTCAAAATGTATACGTACATAGAGAGATCGACCAACAGAAACCACGTCCTCTGGTCACAAGTTTTTCACTTCCGAAATTAATTCTTACGGTGCGAAGAGATCCAAATCGAACAAATTTAAAGTTATCCAGTCCATAATGTATGCCCATATATGTGTTGTAAAATAGCTGGCTAGCTAGTTCTGCTAGGAGTATATAGCAATAACTAAATTGCTAGACTTAATTACTGAAAACTGAATTAATTAGACTGTGGGAGGGTATTAGATCATCAAGCATAAACTAGTACTGTCTGTTTTTTAAATTAAAAGAATAAGTAACAGCCATCAAGGGGAACACGCTATCCATATTGTTTTGGCATGCATCTACGTTCAGTTATTATGTGAAATGCGGCTAATAGGTAGTAGTTGAAGCTATTCTATTAAAGCACATCAATGCCAAGAGCAAGAATGTGAAGTATATAAAGCCCTTCAGCTCTTAATGCCATTTGCACACAGCCGTAGGTGATAGCAGTGATAAAAAATAGGAAAAAAAAGTTCACGTTATTTCACATTCCTTAAATATGATGAGCATAGGAGTGTTAGCATTGGTTTTCTTTCATGCCCTCGTGGGATGTTTGGTTCTCGCGAGAAATGTGAAAGATGTTGAAGATGAGAAGTTTTTCTGGGCTGGTAAGGGAGGTGGGGTTGGTGGTGAGTTTGGAGTGGGGTATGGGAGTGGATTTGGTGGCGGATTTGGCAAAGGAGGTGCAGTTGGTGGAGTAGCTGGTGGTGGCATTGTAGGAGGATTTAGCAAAAGTGGTGGAGTTGGTGGCGGTGTTGGAGGAGGATTTGGGAACGGTGGTGGCATTGGTGGAGGAGGATATACAAGGGGTGGTGGTATTGGAGATTGTATTGATAAAGGTGGAAACATAGGCGGTGGTGCAGGAGGAGGATTTGGCAAAGGTGGTGGCATTGGAGGTGGAATTGGAAAAGGAGGCAACATTGGTGGGGGATTTGGTGGTGGTGCAGGAGGAGGAGTTGGTGGTGGGGCTGGTGGAGGTATTGGCAAAGGTGGCGGAATTGGTGGAGGAGTTGGTGGTGGTGCTGGAGGAGGAGTTGGTGGTGGGGCTGGAGGAGGTATTGGCAAAGGTGGCGGTATTGGTGGAGGAGTTGGTGGTGGAGTTGGTGGTGGAGCTGGAGGAGGTATTGGCAAAGGTGGCGGTATTGGTGGAGGAGTTGGTGGTGGTGCTGGAGGGGGATTTGGTAAGGGTGGCAATATTGGAGGTGGTATTGGCAAAGGTGGAGGTATTGGTGGGGGTGTTGGTGGTGGTGCAGGAGGAGCAATTGGTGGAGGTGTTGGAGGAGGTTTTGGCAAAGGTGGTGGATTTGGAGGTGGGATAGGAGGAGGTATCGGAGGTGGCTTTGGAGGTGGTTTTGGTGGGGGAGTTGGAGGTGGAATAGGTGGACATTACTAATGTTATTTCTCTTCTTCTATTTTGCATGAACTCAAAACATGCACAGTTCGCATTTATTTTTTTGGATTTTGATTGAAAGATTGTTCACTTTCAAGCATTTGATCAATACATTTCTATATCGATGTAATTTGTTAGTCACAAATTATCAGTGAAGTGAAATCCTAGTTCTTAATTAACCTATTCCTTAGCATCTATACTTGCAACTACTGTAATTGTCCTTGTCATGCACGTACTGAACTCGTAAAATGCATGAAGGTGAATGTGCTATGCTTAATCTAGGGCCAAAATGAGTATTGCTAATAAGGGGGAAAAAGTTGACAGAAGTAATATCCTATAGAATTAGCTACTAAACTCATGGTAGGGAGCCCTTACCTCTGTAATACTTGGACATGCGACAAATTTGAAATATTTTGATCTTTCGATTCTGTATACCAAAAACTTCTATCAATATAAAAAGTGGTAACACGATGGCACCGACAGAAATTACACATTTTCAAGTTAATACTCGTTACTTTTGTTTATGTCTAAATTTAGTTGGTTAAATAAAATAATTAAATTTGTTTGGGAATCACAAGCAATACGGTAAAATATGCAGAAATTGTAAATAAAGCTGAGAGAAAAGTAATAAGCAAGAAAGTAATAATCTTATTTCTTGAGAATAGCCGGATTTTGTGTGAATCGCTTGATGTGTAATACAATGTGAGAAGGGGTTTTTATAGTAGAGATTTATTCAGTCCTAATTATAGTAAAATACAAAGACTGACAAAGTCTATAGGCTTATAAACTCCAATGTACGAACCCTAACTAGGAGATTGTAAACCCTAAGGCGGTGGGATGCATACCCTGTGTCCTATGCCTGTGCCGACTGAGTGGTCGTGGCTTGAGAAGCGGACGTGTATCCTCTGGGCCCGGTGACTTGTATGCTAAATCTAATCTCGCCAAGTGGACTCGTATCCCCATAATAGTAGGTGACATATTTTTACTCACACAACTTTTAGTAATTTTATATAAATTACTAAATATATAATTTGGTGAATCAACTAATAGTAATTTTATATAAATTACCAAATATATAATCTGGTTGAACCCATTGATTCTATGCTACATTTGGTACTAATTTAGATCTCACGTACTCATTGTATCTATATCTACCTCTTCGAATTTTTATTTTGACAAATACATATTCACTACGCGAGATAAATAATAGGAAATTTTTTAAAACGAGCTCCTCAAAGCAAAGAAATTACAAATGAAGATCTATATTTCATTCATAGCACCCCTTATTTTTAAATTACATAATATAGCACCCCTTTAAACTCTCGCTCAAATAAAAAACTCTAGGTGTCATTCCCCCACTCTCCCCCATTAATCTGCCGCCGGCAACCCAACCGCCGACGGCAGGTGGCCGAAAAATTGAAAATTCACCGGATCTCATCGGATTGCTTATTTTATGTCACCAGAGCTTTATTATTGGTGGTTTTGTTTAAATAATTATTTTTTAATAATTTTATACACATGAATCTATCAAAAAATAATAAATTATATATATAAATACATAGAAAAATTGTATGCAAGAAGAAAAATACAAATATATACACAAAAAACATAAATTTTATACAAACATCCATAAATAGTGCAGAAATTCGAAATTTATACAACTTTATTTATTGTTCATACACGCGTATACAACTTTATACAAATTTACAGAAGTGCATAGAATATGTTTATTCGTTGTATATACATACATATACAGATTTATACATTTTTATACACGTTTACAAAATTGTATAAAAATATATAAAATTGTATAAACTCGCAAAAATAATTTTAAACGGTGTTTCGGGCAGCTTTTATACAAAAGCTTAACAAAAATCCAAGATTTATACTGTTTTATATAAGAAAAATACTAGATCTAAACATTAGACAAAAATTTTAACAAAAAACTAATAGATCTCACCAGATTTTTATGAAAAAAGTGAAAAAAAAAGAAGAAGAAACATGATTAAAAAAATCCCTCACCGGATTTTTGACCGGAATATGCAACGAAAAATCGACATTGTTATTTAAAAAAAAAAAAGAAGAAGAAGAAACAACAGCGGTGTAGTAGAACGTGACGGCGGCGGCGACGGCTTGGAGGAGAGGGAAAGTAAATACATCTTAGAGGAAATACATCCAATATCTTCTATTTTATCTTTATTATAATTTTTAGACATTTAATCTTAGGTATCCTACTTTTTATAGCCATTCACTTTAAGGAAATACATCCACATTAAATGCCTTTATTTAGGGGAGATGATAGGTCATGACTGAATTTTTAGAGTATATTTTTTAATTAATTTTGTATATATCCTATTTTCTAGGAGATGGTTGGTCATTTTCCTTATCTTTCTCCATAAACTATTATTGCTTCCCAAATATACAGAAAAACTTATTAATCTCCTCTTCCAGCATGGCTCTACCAAAACAAACTTGGAATATTCACTTATAATTTAATGTATATATTCCGCATATTATTAAAAAAAAATTAAATTGTTTACATCTTGTCTTTATTTAGAATAGATGTGCTACTGATTCATAAAAATGTATATTTAATACATACCACACGCATATGACAATGCATTATAGGGATACCCATTGATATTTTATACATATACGAGTATTATGCAAGGTATATGCACATCTTAACATGGATATAGTCTTATACGATATATATCAATATGCACTCATTGTTCCCAATATTCACCAAATATATTGGTTATCATTTATATATTACAGATTCGTGTGCATAAATATAATATAATACAAGTGCTATGAATATGCATCAATATTCCAAATTTATAAGCTAAATAACAAAAATACACAAGCAATATGCATTCTTTATAGAAGATAAAATAAATGAAGAGGAAAAATTAATAAAAGATATTCAAAAGATCTTTTGATTGATATAAAATTAGATAAAAGAACAAGGGAAAGAGATTGCGTTCATCAGTGTGATGGCTGTTATATATGGTAGAGAATAAGATCTCAATTAGTGTTAATATCCCAAAAAAATAGGCAAAAAACGTGCTTAGAAAAATCAGTTAAACTTATGACATGTACTTCCACTATTTTAGGAAAATATCTTTGTAAACATATTAATATAGTATAACTTTTGGCTAGCCTTTGTTCAAGAGTCCCTGTGTCTATTTGAATGTAAGGCCAAACTTGATTTTGGCTAGATATGTTATTTTCTCAATTTTCGGACTAAATTCATAGTGATCCACTAAGACTTGCTCTGAGTTTTGACGATGGGGCTAAAAATTAGAACAATTTTTAATGGGGAGCAGAAGTTTCACGGTGGTGTTGGAGTGTCCTATTTTTGTTTATTGGAGTGTCCTATTTTTGTATAGGGAGAATTATAAATATATACAATCCTAACACTAAAACTATAAAATTACAAATACTATACTACTTTACAAAAAATGCCAATATTCTTTTACATATTAAAACATACAAAATACATATTTATACTTAAAAGGAGTAGATTTAACCTGTAAAAATACATAAACATTAAAACTAGAACATACAAAACATGCACTTACTTACACCACACATACAAGACATATAAAGGGGTTTATGGACAAAAAAGTGACACACATACATATAAATACTACTATATATACAAAATATACAAATACACAACCAACAATATTGGCAAACATACAATTCAGATATAAAAATACACAAACATACAATAATATATAAATAAAAACAAGATATTCAAAAAACTTAAATATATTTATGCACTAAAACATACACATACACATAAATACAAATCTTATACGGGTATATATAAATAAATACACATATAAAATCAAAAAAAAAAAGCAAAAACAAGAAAGAAGAGGGAGAAGAAAATCTGAATAAAACATACACATACACATAAATACAAATCTTATACGGGTATATACAAATAAATACACATACAAAATCAAAAAAAAACAAAAACAAGAAAGAAGAGGGAGAAGAAAATCTGAATATATATATATATATATATATATATATATATATTACAAATATATACATAAACATAAACATATACACACATACAAAATGAAAAAATAAAAAGAAAAAGAGGAGCGGATCGGAAAAATCATTTCGAAAAATAGAGATCGGAGCAGAGTCGATGCAATGCAGCAGCGCCGCCGAAGAGGAGCTGCGCTCCAGCAGCAGCGGCAACAACGTCGGCAAAAAATAGAAGCAAACAGTAGCAGAGACACGGTGACTGCTCTTGTTCGCCGGAGGAACAGCATCAACACTGACCGGCGATGGGGGAAGGGAACGGCGTGTGGGTGGGCGGGTGGATGGAGGAGGGGAGAGAGAGAGAGGAAGATAGAATTTTGTTTTTGGGAGAGTGGAAATAAAAAAATGATATATGTAGTGTAATAAATTGAGAAATGTTGAAATGTATTATAAATGTTTGAAAATAACGGTATATTTTATAATTTAAGTGGTTAATGTGTCAACTAGCATAAATTTTCCTTTTGTATATGAGATTTTACACCACATGCCCACATTTTATAAAATATTTACTTATTTTTACCCATTTTAAATTTCATTTCATTCCATGCGTATTTTGACATATATATTTACCTTCCATGCCCATGTTGACATAAATATTTACCCTCTTACCCACTCTTTTAATTCTCATATTTCCTCATTTCACAATTCACAGCTTTGAGATCATCTGAACTAACCAAATCTTGTCAATGTTCCGTCCATCTCCAGAGCTCCATCACTAGCGACAGCCAATCATCTCCTCCGAACAAAAATTGTACATGGATGGACTCCTCTCATCACCCTCTCACTATTCTTCACCTTCGTTTCTTCATAAAGTTGCTGTCCCGCCATAGATCGAGGCTTAAAGGGTCGTCGGAACCCTAACTCCTACTCTACTACGGTCAAGCCATACATCAGTAGCGTCTATTTAGTCTCATCTACACGTTTTTGAAGGTTTTTTTCCATGACACATTGAGTTTTAAAGATATTTTTGAAAAATGTAATTAGGAATGCACTTACTTAATATTGAACATGATAGGAAAAAAAACTGTTACTGCTATGGATATTGTTTATGCGCTTAAGAGACAAGAAATGAATCTCTATGGGTTTGGTGGTTAGATTTTAAATTTTGGTGTATTAATGTTTGGTTATGTAATTGAATGAATGGGTTGTTGAATGTTACGAAATGAAATGTTTTGTTTCTTTTTAGAATTTGGTTTTGTAGTATTGTTTATGTGAAGAATGATACAGATTTCCTTTCACTTTCTAATAATATGATGAGCACTTATGTGAAAGAATGTAAGAAGCGTTTTGACTTTCTTGAGAGCACTTCGAGACTCATTATCGGTGTTTATATCTAAATTTATACGTTTAGGTTAAACAAATAATTATGAATGAGGTCACAAGCAATACAGTAAATTACGACGGAAAAGTAAGTAAATATGATGAAATTTAAGACTAGTAAATAAGCAAGAAATAATGAAGAAAGCAAAGTAAATCTTATCCATTGAGAGTAGCCGAGTTTGATGGCGAATCGCGTGTTTTGTATACAATGTAAGGAGGGTATTTGTAGTAGTGATACTCAGTCCTAAATAAGGTAAAATACAAGTACTAATAGACATGGGCCTACAACTCAAGGCGTTGGTATACTAAACCCTAACTAGGACACTAGAAACCCTAGGCGACGGGATGTGTGCCCTGCGCCCTGTCACAAAACCACCTAAACAGTCTTTGTCTCTAGAAGCGGGCGTATATCCTCAGTGTTCGGTGACTTGTAAGATAAGTCTAGTCTCGCCAGCTGGACTCGTATCACCGTAACAATAAGTGGCGTATTTTTGCCCACACAGCCAGTCCCCCCAATTGCTGAGTGCTGACGCAAGCAGTCAGGAAGTGAAAGCGGCGTGATGTGAAAAGATATCTCACTGACTCCTTGAGACTCGCAGTCACTTTGATCAAGAATGATATTGAACTCTTCGATAACTTCGCGTGCTTCCTTTTGATTGGCTGATACCGATCTCTCGCACCTTTTCAGGAACTACCATTAATTGTTCCAAATCATTTCATATCTCTAGCCATAATGACGCATGACCGTTTCGTGCCTCATCCTCATCCTTTCTTCCTATAAATAATGACTTCATAGCGATGGGAAAAGCACAAATCTTCTTCAGAAAATAATTTGCTTCTTCAGCAATTTCTTACGATAGTGAGTTGCTTTTCTTTAAGAATGTTTTCCTTTGATCCTCATTTGATATTCCTAGAAAACCTTCTTTGTTCCAAATGAATGTTGCATGAAGGAGGAAACTCATCTGCAATTATCTTCTCTTTTCTCTTCATCCGTGAGGGAACGAATGAAGTCCCCCAATTCATGAAGTTTGATCGGGATTCTAATGATATCCTTCGGGATGTTTTCATTATTTTACGTGCACTGATTACGATGCGATCATCTTCAAACACAGCGGTTGCTGTGATATTCTTCTTGTCATACGAGGTCAGGACGCCTAGCCTTTTCAGCTTTCGTATGGATTCTCCGCCAGGATACTTCGTGTGTCCAGGCCGCTCCTTCAATTGTATTGGGCTAGCGGTCCGTCGCTTGGCTCTATCACGGCATGCAAGAGGGTATAGCTTCACAGCAGCAGGTGACTAAGGTGTCACTGAACTTCGGAGTCTTTCGTAGTTCATGGCCTTCACTTTGGTTACCCGCTTCAGCTGAACCGCTATTGTAACGCTCCATCGGCCGTTAGTTGTGGGATACCCGTGGGAAGAGGTTCCGTCGTGATGGGTTCCCAACTCAAGCCTTTCTGCTCTCAGCGAACTCCTTTTTGTGCTTGAAGATCGGCAGACGAGATGAAGCAAGGTCAGGCCTGTACTCAGGTACTTCTTGGATCCCTTGCTTTGATCAAGCAGATAAGCTTTGACTGCACCAACGACCGTATACCTTGAAAGAATGCTCGGACCGACATATCTCGGGCTGTCAGAAGAAAAGAAGAACTCCGGACTGTTTACGGCGTATAGCTACAATCCAGATGAAGGATTTTTCAGCCATGTTTATCCTGAGGAGCTCTTTGTTTTTAGTCATCACTTTCCTTTTATTCCACAATTGTTATAAACAAATGTTGAAATTCAGGAAGAGCTAAATGTATATTATGAGCCTACGGGCTGTTTGTTATTAATGAAATGAATGTTCATCAATATTTCATACGTACTTGTGTTATTACGCGTTTCGTAATGTGTAACCAAGCAGTATTTTTGTGCACCTAGATATTTGATGGTTTCCGATCATCCTGACTGTTCTGGTTGTTTAAGAACGTCTGTCAGTGTGCCTGCCCTGAGAAATTACGTCTGTTGTGCATCGATAGATGGTGGCTAGGTTGGATCCATAGTAGATGGATGTTTGTACCCACAATGGGACGACTTTAGCCTGTTTGGAAACGGTCCTTTTGTGTTTTGAGAAAAAATGTCTTCGTTTAGTTACTCAAGTATTTAAGACTACGTGCACAGGCGCCCCCATCGGCGTGTGGGTGCAATTGTTGATTTAACGAGATCAACGCTCGATTAATACCTGGTGGTTGAGTTAGACGTGGTCTAACTCTAAGCGAGTAGTTACTGTACTTTTTATACCGAAAAGTGAGTGTATTACTTCAACTTACATCTGGCCGGGGTTATGAATAGTTGGATCGTCAAAACTGGCTAAGTAAGGTAGTAGTTTTATTGATAGAAGAGGCGCGGGACCTGTGATGCTGTGGGTGAAAACCCATAACATATTTGATAAATATCATAACCAAAAGGAAATAACAAAAACAAAGTAAATGCTTTCGCAACCATACTACTTCATGTTTGATCCTTGAAATATTCGGCGTTATTTAGTTAGGATTTCCTGTTTAAGGGTGCTGAGCCTTGAAAGTCTTCCCCCGGGTCGTTGATGACTCTGTGGTACAACTGCTCATTGATAAAGCAATAGTGAACCGCTTATTTTCGCAAGTAAATGCTTTCTGACTTGTCTTCGGGAAGGTCTTATTTGCTCAGATAGTTGACCAGCGCATCAAACTACCCTGCGTAGTATCCTGTATCTAGAACTTCAAGGTTCATCAGGCCTGCGGGGGTTAGCTCAACTATCGTCTGCCAATCGCCCGGGTCTTCGGATGCTTCGGCGTCTCCTGAGATTTCTTCTTGGTGGATGAATTCCCACGCATGAAAATTTTTCAGGATTGCCCTGATTTTCTTCTTTCGATCTAACTCGCAGATGTCCTCAGCTACGAAGATTTCCCTTAGTTGATTAACCATCAGCTGAGATTTGTTGTACAGGCTGATCTCCCTGGCCCCCAGTGTGTAGGCTAAGTCATGGGCTTGAATTATGGCTTCACACTCTGCTTCATTGTCATCAGCTTTTATGGCATGATGGTAGTCCATTTCGGACGACGTTCTGATCTGTAGATCGATCTTCTTCCCGTTGCGATTCATTCCCGTGCAAATTTTCCAATGGCCGTACTCAATTAATGCTTCATTCCTGAGTGATTCTTCAGCCTTCCGTTAAAACCTTCCAACGTTTGTGTCTTGACATATGTACGGGGTTGATAGATGACGTCGTACTCTCCCAACTCTTCAGCCCACTTTGCCATATCTTTCGACAGACCGGACTTAGATAGAATGGCTCGCACCAGTGTCGAAGAGACTAAACTGACCGAGTGTTCTTGAAAGTACGAGTGCAACTCTCGTATGGCCATTACCACGGTCACTATAAACTAGAGCTGTAAGAGCAAGAACTTATCTATGTGTTGCGGTATCCTGTTGGCGTACTTCACGGGAAAATGCTGCCCGTTCTTTTCTCGTACAAAAATCGCATTCCAAGCTATCTCAGATATTGAAACGTACAACAGTAGGTGCTCACCTGTCTCTAGCTCTGTTATCACTGGAATCTGTAGGAGTTGGATGTTCATCCGAGCCATCATCAAATAACATTTTATCGGTCAGAGAGGTCCTCATTGCTTCCGTAGCACTTCAGAGAGATGACACGCCAATTCAGTCGCTCTCTGGACTACTTGATCCATCAGCGTCGATCTTGCAGCTCGCTGAGTTCCTTCCTAACCTCTCGCTCTAAGGCCTCGATAACCATCAACTCAGAAGATGTAATCCCGTCTGAGGTAAGGCAACATTCCTCGGGGAAAAGACGCTCACCTCGTAGGTCGGCGACCCCATGTAGGGTCGGATACTTGAAAACCTGATGAAGTGTTGAGGGCACTCCCCTGATGTCGTGTATCCATGTCCGCCCCAGGATTACATCGTACGGGAGATTGCAATATATCACCTGGAAAATAGTTGTGCTCGTCACGTCGGTATATGGACCGGTAGAGCTAGTTATCCAGCGGATGCTTCCCAGATTTCGTTGAAACCCATTATGTTTCGAGTACTCGAGGATATTTAAGGACAATGGCTGAATTTGTGTAATACCTCCCCCCGGATAATACTAGCGCTGCTCTCCGGGTCGATAAGAGCCCGCTGGATATGTATGCCGAATATTTCCACAGGTACAATGACGTCTCCTTATTGGTCTGCTTGCTCCTCCAGGTCAAATCATATGGATTCGAATATTATCCTGGTCATTGCAGTCCCCCGGGCCGTGTCCGGCCGTTCATCCACAAAGATTGCGTTGATGCTCTTCGGGTTTTCAGACTATGAACCCTTAAAATGGTAGCTTCTTCCAGCAGCTCCTTAAGATGTCCTTCCTTTAGCAAGTGTTCAATTTCGATCATCAAGGCTTTGCAATCGACCGTTGCATGGCCCCAGCTGCGATAGAAGTTGCAATAGGGTGTTGTGCTTCTTCCTATAGATCCTTTTATGTTAGGTGGCCATCGGATCCTAGGGCCTAGTTTACCAAAGTGATTGGCGACTAGGTTCACAACATTGTAGCGAAGATCAAAGTCTCTGAAATTCTGGGGTTCTGTTAGCTTCTCCTAGGATCCAGATGCTCGAGAGTTATTCTGCCTCCCGACGCCCGTTTGATTTTGAACCTTCAGCTTTATCCTTCTACCATCCCCTTCACATTCTAGGAACAGGCTTCCCAGTCTCTTCATTCGCTCGTCCTTGGGGTTATGAGAATGGTATGGTTCCAAACGAAGTTTCTAAGTATACCTCTGAAGTAGTGCACTCCATGTGGACGCTGGTTTTGAGTCGTGCTCCACTACAATTCTCGAGTAGCTAAGGATCCCTTTGAATTTAGGCTTTTGCCAAAGGCTACCACATCGATATTATCAGGGACTTGAGGAAGCTTCATGCGTTCCTTATTAAATCTATCGAGGTAATCCTTCAGCAATTCGTTGTCACGTTGTCGTATCTCGAAGATGTCTTCCATATGCTTCCCTCCCTTGCGGGCACCAGAATACACTTTCTTGAATATGTCTTACATTTGAGTGAACGATTCGATGGATCCCATTAGTAGTTGAGTGTACCAAGCAAGGGCTTCTTTGGTCAGGGTTGAGCCAAATCTTTTCACCAAAGCAGACTGGATTTCTTCTTCAGTAATCTCATTACTCTTCACAATCGCATCGTAAGCAGCGACGTGCTCGTCCGGATCAGTCGTTCTGACATACTTCAAGTTATCCGGCAAGCGGAAGTACTTTGGTATGTGGAGCGGCGCTGCGCTTGCTTTGTAAGTATGTTTGTACAACTTTTGCTTATCTACCGTGGTAACTTGGGGTGGAGCACCCGACATGTTGCTCATTCGGCCATGGATGGCCTTCAACCCCTTTATGAGATCCTGAATGACAGGGGTTTCGTTAAGGTCTTGATTGTTGATCGTCGTTGATCCTCCAGGGGCAGCATCCAGTTTGAGCCTACGATTGGGAACTGATGCTGGCTAGTTGTCCATGGGCGTCGCTCTTCTCGGGGACAATGGCCTCTGAGACGAGCCAGCAAACATTGCTCCTAATCTCTGGGATATCCCTTTAGCTGTGTTGTTCGAGTTCCGCCTGGACACGGTTTTGAGGATATCCAGGAGGAAACCTTTGAACTCTGAATTACCTCTTAGAGGTTGATCGCCTTCGCCATCACTTGCCATAGGGATTGGCTCATAAGAAGGATCCTTCGGCTGCTCGACGGGATTCTTTTGTTGTATGCTGAGATCGCTGAGATCCTTTACAGACTCGTCTGATGCGTTTGTGGTGTTCTTCGGAGCGCTGCTACCGTCGTCTGACATGACTGCGCCTTTTCATTCATAGAATACCTACAATTTCCCGGGCCCCACGGTGGGCGCCAAACTGTTTATGCCTAAATTTGTACGTCTAGGTTAAACAATTAATTATGAATGAGGTCGCAAGCAATACGGTAAATTACGACAAAAAAGTAAGTAAATACGATGAAACTAAAGACAAGTAAATAAGAAAGAAATAATGAAGATAGTAAAGTAAATCTTATTCCTTGAGAGTAGCCGAGTTTGATGGCGAATCGTGTGTTCTGTATAATATAATGTAAGGAGGGTAATTAATAGTAGTGATACTCAGTCCTAAATAAGGTAAAATACAAGTACTAATAGGGCCATGGGCCTACAATTCAAGGCAGTAATATACTAAATCCTAACTAGGAGACTGTAAACCCTAAGCTACGGGATGTGTGCCCTACGTCCTGTCACCAAACCGCCTAAACGGTCGTTGACTCTAGGAACGGGCGTATATCCTCAGTGCCCGGTGAATTGTAAGATAATTCTAGTCTCGCCAGTTGGACTCGTATCCCCATAGCAATAGGTGTCGTATTTTTGCCCCCACAATTGGTTTAAACGTTTTCAACTTCGAGTGTCTTACATGTATTCTTAGGTACATAAATCTATTATCTAGCCAGACTTTATACAAGTAGTTTCCAACCATATATAGCAGAGATTTAGCAAATTGTATACCTACAATCTTCACTCAATGATCTGTTCAAGCTTACTCTGCAATCTCGCTCTTTGATGTGTGTACTTGTATTATAAAAACTTTGAACTATACATAATACAATTAGGCTAGTTTTAAAAATAAATGGTGATTAGTGATTGGTGTTTATTTTCACTTGGAGAGCTTAATTTATATTTTATTAATTATTGATAATCCAATTGATACTTTGAGTAGTTCTGTATAGTTTGATGGAAAGTCATTGATTCGAGAGATTAGCGCACTTGTGATAATGGTTTTTTGTGATTGCAGAAAGTGTGTATCGTTGATGCTTGTGTTTCATTAGTGATAATGCATAAAACCTTTTGAGCAAATTTTTGTAGTTGCTGAACAAATCCAAATTCCATAACTTAAAAATAAATTATTTAATTTTTGAACTTGAGCCATTAAAAGGGATGTGATGTTGATAAACAGAATCGACAATGAGATTCAGCCATGCATTCAATGTTGCCTCAATTTTTTTCGTTTTTCTTCTTGTTACAATAGGAAATTTATTTGATGATTATATCCAAAGTTATTAATTTGTATGAGTTTTGTTATAATCATATTTAAAACGCTAAGTGTCTTTAATTGAGCTTGAAATGAGGAATATGTTATACGATTTGTAGTAACATATTTTTACATATACATGGGCAATTTTATCTGTATTTTTTTCTATCTGTAGGCTCTTTTTACCTTACAAATAACTAGATAACTCTCATTGTAGAGCACTGAAGTAGTTAAGCTTGCTGCAAGATTGCTTAATTTTTCTTATTTTTTTGTGCATAATTTTCTCTCTTTACCTTTCATCAGCAGTAGAATATTATTCATTTTATATTTAGGTACTACAGTTCTGGTAATGAAAAGTAACTATTGAACTTTTTTAAAATGTTATACTACACTATGATTAAAATGAAATCTCTTTTGCCTCTGCTATACCATTTGCAATTTCAATGCAATCTTGTGGTTAAGTATCTTGTAGTAATATTCTATCTATACCTCTTGAGAAGGCTTCTCAATTTAAGGAATACAGTTACCCTTTTTGAAGCATGTCAGTTATGGAGTTTATACTCCTTTGCAAATAAGAAACTTGGTTGTTTATTTCTAGTTTAGATTACTTGTTTAAAAATGGTACAATACTGGAAATTCTTCACCTACAGGTGATCCTTTTCATGCATTTTGTTTGGAAAGCTTACAACACATTTTAATACTTCTTATATTTTTAAAGAATATATGGCAGAAGAATGACAAAAGACGGTTTAATGTACTTTTCGGAAGAAACTTGTTACCAACCTTTATTCTTTCTTTGTAGATTGAAGTAAGACTTTGTGAAGACAAGATGAATAGCAAGACAAGCAGCGGTTAAAACAGGATATGAAACAATTTCTACAACCCCTTCAGAAAAAATTGCTTCAATTCGAGCAAGAACTGAAAGAGTTGGACTATGTATTCACGTCAGATAGTTTTTCGAAAGCCTTGTCTTTTGGTTCCTCTAATAACATTAGTATTTAATGTTAATTAATTGATATAAACAACATAATGCATGAATGAACTAATGTATAACACGTATTTTTATATTGTATATCTTTGTAGTATACGATATACCTTATTGGTATACCCTTTTGTGTTTTCGATCAAAGTGTGCGATCATATTGAGCAAATAAATATTTTAGTTTTTGTTGTTTTGAACAAAGTATACCCTTTTGGTATACTGTATACTCTTTTGATATACCCTTTTAGCATACTGTACACTCTTTTGGTATACTCTTTTATTTTTGGATCAAAGTGTCTGATGCTATCGAGGAAATAAATATTTAAGTTTTTGTTGTTTTGAACAAAGTATACCCTTTTGGTATACTGTATACTTTTTTGGTATACCATTTTGTGTTTGGATTAAAGTGTGCGATATTATCGAGCAAATAAATATTTCAACTTTTTGTTTTGAACATAGTATACTCTTTTGGTATACTGTATACTCTTTTTGTATACCTTGTTATGTTCGGATCGAAGTGCGAGATGTTTTAGAACACATATATTTTTGGGATTTTCACATAAATAGCCCTCAATATACCATATTAACAAGTCACCTAGCACTAACATAATCTAGCCACAATATTTATATTTAATATTTGATTTATAATCAATATATGGTATATAATTAGACTGATATTCTTTATACATAGCTTCTATACACACATATACACATATATATATTTATCTTATATTTTTTAAATATTTATATCATCAAATTATATTTAATAAATATGCTAGAAAAAGATAGAAAAGATAAAATATGATTACAAAAAGTGGATAAGGCTTGAGATGGTTAAATAGGGTAATAGTCTCTATATTTTTTAATTTTTGTTATTTTTAAATAAGTATACCTTTTTGATATATTGTATACTCTTTTGGTATATCCTTTTGTATTTGGACCAATGTGTGTGATGCTATCGAGCAAATAAATATTTCAGTTTTTATATTTTTGAACAAAATATACCTTTAGGAGAAAGAAAAAAAGCCAAAAAAAAAAAGAAAAAAAAGATTTGAGTATAATAAGATTGCAGAGAAAGAAAATAAATAAAAAAATAAAAAATTAGGGAGACATTAATAGTGCTAGAACAGGAAAAAGAAACAAAAAAAGGAAAAAAAGAAGAAGAAGAAGCAGGGTGAAAATGGAGAAGGAGAAAAGAATAATAAAAGAATGACAAAAAAAAAAGAGATAAAAAATATGGGGAGAGAGATGGACTTGAGTTCCTTGTTTTATGCCTCAAAATAAGGAAGTAATTAGCTAATGGGTATAGGATATAAATAAGTTATGGATATTAATGTAATGAGTAGAGCCTTATAAATAAGATTGATATGTATGAGTATTTTTGAAAAGGGCTAATCACAAATATATACAACCATAACACCAAAATTACAAAAAATAACAACATTATTCCAATTTACAAAATATACCAACATTTCTTTACCCATTATATACAAAACCAACAAAATTAACAAATTAGGGTTCCTTCTTCTTCCTACTGCCCTCCCCCCCCCCCCACTGCCAGCACCCCAGGCGGCGGCGCCGCCTAGTCACCGCCGGCCGCCGCCGGCCACCCACCGGTTTTTTTTTTTTTTTTTGTATCTAAAATATGAAATACACATATAAACATTGATTTCTCTTTGAAAATACACTTGCAACATACATATAAACAAAAAATACATGTAAATACACAAAAAAAAATATTTTACATACACTAAACACACACATACATACAAGGATCTACGGATCTACAAATTAAACATACAAATTTATGTATGTCACACATACACTTGACATACACACAAAAACACATACAAAAAATACAATAGATGCTCAGATATACATGTTCATACAGTAACATACACGTTCATACACTTCTGTGCTGAAAATTATTACATGTATATACACGAACATACAGATACATACACTTGCATATCTGAATTTGAATGTGTATATTCAAATGTAAAAAAGAAGAAGGAGAAGCAGATCTGAACTTGTATTAACAAAATACATGTGTATACATAAAAATACACACATATACACGTACAAAATGAAAAAAGAAAAAGAAAAATGAGGAGAAGATGAGAAAAGAGGAGCAGATCTGCTCCAATCGCCATGGTGGAGACACGCAGCGGCTGCGACGGCGGAGCAGAGGCACGGGGGGGGGGGGGTGATGGCGGGAGGGTGGGGTGGGTGGGTGGAGGAGAGGAGAGAAAGAGAGAGGGAGAAGTTAGAGTTTTGGGTAGAGAGGGAAGAAAGGAAATGAAAAATTGTATATTTTGTAAAATGTGAAAAAGTGTTGGTATATAGGGTAATTATTTAAAAATATCGGTATTTTTTGTAATTAAGTGGTTTAGTATGTCAATTAGCGTAAAAATGTCTTTTGAAAATCTGTATATATCGGACGAACCATGTCATAATCAGCCCAATTATAGCTCATAATGGATGCTATGCTCGGATAGGCTATTTTTCCCATGTTGTGTAAGTTTGACCACATTTTGATATTTGTGCAAGAATAACTCAGTTGTTCAAGTTTTGAAGACTGTGTCAATTATTGTGAACAATTTACTACATATAAGTTTTGTGGATTTGTCAAAATTTCATATGTTCACAAGCGGCCACTACTAAGCATATAAGCAAACTTTGTTGGACTCCGTAAGAAGTTGTGACAAACTGTGAATTCGTCTGAATTTGTATAAATTTTTGAAGCGTTCTTCGTTAGAACTTGCAAAATGGACTATTCATGCACAAATGTCAAATCAAGATCAAAACTTAGAAAATGTTGTTTGAAGGGATATTTGGTTAACATTGTCGGCCCATGATTATAAATGGATAAAATATGATTAGGGATTGAGATTTTTATCATGTATATTCAGCGAATTTTATTTTGAACTAAAAATAGTCACATTAAAAAATATTTATCCGAGTTGGCTATTTACCACATATACCCCAAGCTTGTATACCCCATAGCCACTACAATACCCCAATAGTATACAATATCTTCTATTGTATACCTTTCTAGTATACGTATACCTTAATGGTATACAAGTTTGATACCCCAATGTTGTGGTTGTGTGGCTACAAAATATTTAAATAAAAATAGGGTCATGGTAGGATAATATTTTGGTGTGGGCTGGCTAATTTTGAAAATTTTTCTTATGGATTTCTACATAAATAGTCCCATATATAGCATATTAACAAGACATCTAGCCCTAACATAATCTAGCCACGACGTACATATTTAAAAATTGATTTATATTTAATATAGCATATAATTAGATCGATATTTTTTATATAGCTTCTAATACACACACATATTTGTTTTATATTTTTATATATTTATGTCATTAAATTATATCTACTAAATATATATACTATATTTTAATATTTTATTTTTTAGATATTATTGTCATAAAATTATATCTAATAAATATTTATACTGTATTTTCTATATATTTTTTAGATATTTTGTGTGTGTATATATATATGAGGGGCATATTACTCGATTTTATGTAAATAAAATATATTTTTTTAAAATTTAAAAGATTATAAAATTCTACTAAGTGGCTAATAAAGAAAGAAAAGACAAAATATAATTACAAAAAGTGAAAAACGATTGAAAATAGTTATGTGGGGGTAATAATCTCATATGATTATAAATGGATAAGACCAGGATTTGGCCCTACTTTTTGTTTAAACTCTCATATACAGAGACTTCTTTGTAATAGTATATATATATATATATATATAGGGTTTTGCTAACGTACTACATGAGTGTAGTAGGTTAGCAATGTCCCATTTTTGGATTGACTATAGTGCCCTTACTACTACTAATACACTCATTAAAAATAGGGATTCTTTTTCATTTTAACCCAAAATTTTTCCAAATTAATTTCCTTCTCTCCTGAATCACCGTAAACTCATTAACTGTTTAATCTCTGCGTGAAAAGAGACCAAGAACAGTCATGGTTCTTCTTTGAAATTCTAAGATGTATCTTTCTCTTTATTATAGTGCATCAATGAAATTGGACTGTTGTTTCTTCTTTAATCAATAGTAATAATTAATTTCTATCTCAAATATTTTCATGAATTGTTTACCAGGTTGAGATTGTTAAAAATTAATGCATTTTCAGTTATTGATTAGAGTATGAGTCACATATACTTCTGTCTTTTTAAAGTGTTGATGGCCAACGATCTGAACTTGATTCCCTTTTGTCTTTCACCATAGAATAAATCATAACTCATGAACTTGGTAGAAAAAAGATGGAAAAAATGCTTCACCTTCTTCAGTCTATGAAAAGATTTTCATTTTCGATTTCATCTTGAATCAATTAAAAAACTTAGAAAAGCTCTAATTGAAATTTGGCCAAGAAATGGATTGAACGAACGGTGGAGTAGCTGCTGATTTCGAAAATGATAGTTAAGGTTTTTAGGTGAATTAGGGGAATTATGGTAAAAGGACAAAGAAACCCAAAGATAGGTGCAATAATTATGAGCTGGCAAGGGCACTATAGTCAAATAAAAAATGGGGACATTGCTAACCTATATATTTTCCGGAAAGAACAATTTTTCATATTACATTTTACTTATTTATAATAACGTTCTGCATATAACATCAGTGACGTTCATTGTAACGATAATTTTTTGTAAAATTACCTCTCAATTTACTCAACTATTGATTAGTTTTGGCTTTCATTATGGTGATGATAATTCTGACGAATAGCCTTAATCGACTGTTAGTTGGGCTGTGGTTGAAGATTCATCCGTTAAACGCTTGTTGACACCCAATTTTGTCCCTCCGTTTTTCACAATTTGGCTATATTTAATTAAAATTTATAATAGTAATTTTTCAAATAAAACTGCATTAAAGAACATGCATTTACGTGTGTAAAATTATTATTAATCCCCTTATATAATATTTATTTAATTGTGACTGTATTACGTAATTACATTCATTTAGGCTATTTTCCAAACTACATGTGCTATTTGTGAAATTTAACGCACTACGATATTATTTAATAATTATTTGTAGCTATTTATATCTAATTAGTATTATTTGTGGTCATCTATATTTATTTATAATTAAGTATATTTATTTATAATTATTTACAAAATTTCCTATTTTTATACTAATTATTTGTATTTATAAGTATTTTAATTAAATACTAGTCATTTTGCTATTTTATAATTCAATTTCTGCTATAATCAGTCCACGTCATCACCTTTTTGTCCATGTGTACGCCACCTAAGCTTACACCTCACTTATACACACTTTTAGCACAAGTATGCACATAATACGCGCATGTACAACTCGCTTTAGCACAAGGTACCACCCGTCAATGCACAAGTTATTTGTTTCCTCATCTGATATACATTATACACATGTATATACTCTCCCGACGTGGCACGATCCCATCCGTTTATCCCTTAAATCCAACGGCTCAGATTAAATCTCCTAGTTACAACTATACACACACATACCCCACAAAAAACCCTAAACACATTACTCCCTCTCTCCCCAAAACTCATCAGCCGCCGATCCCATCTCCCTCTCTCTCCCTTTGCTCGTAACTCGTCCAGGTTCCACCAGTCCCCCGCCGTCTCCTTCGCCATCAACGCCGTGACCTTCTCCCTCGTCCTATCTCTGATTACACGGGACAAATCTCCCTTTCCTTTGCCTCGTGAATCCGAAATAGGAACAAGGGATAGGGTACGAATCCCTTCAAATCCGGCACCTACAAACTGAGATTGGAACGGATTCTACACACACAAGACAAGTTATCAAGGATTTGAACTCGAAATATTGAGAAAAACACAAATGAATCGGGTCAATCTTGACCCGACCCGACCTAGATTCAAAATAGGGTAAACTATTTCCTTTTGTGTGATAAGTTTTTTGTCTAGATTCACAATCACATTTAGTAGTCTAATTCTATTTTGGTTCATTAGCATGATGACATGATATATACATTTAAATTTGATTTTAATTTGCTTTCTAGAGTACCTGTGTGAATCTTGTCTATATATATGCCGATTCTCTTCCTTTATCTTGGTACAAACTGATCTAGTTCATGATTTGGTGCCTAAGAAATTGAGATGCTGATTTGCCATTTCATTTAAAGGGATTAGGACTGATTTCCTTTGCTTATGCAATTTGAGTTATGTATTTCCCTTATTGGATTGACTGATTGGAAGGGTAATTGATCATGTTACCTTTGTTAAAATGGGCTAGTAGAACCAGCCATAGCCCTATAAATATGGCTGCCTGTTTTCAGTTCTGGGCACACCTTACGGGTATCTCTAACAGCCTCACACACATACACAGCTACACTTAGACAGACAAACATATCTGCACACACACATACCATCTTTCTTGTGATCTCTGAAACACACTTTTACTACAACATACACCCCTCACAGACACCTCTTCTCCTCTTTTACAAACTGTTTTGTCTTTGGAAAACACACTGCTTTCAATTCTTTCAATTACTTATCATTGAAAGCCTTTTCTCGGCTGGATAATAAGTTAGAGCAAAGTTTAGTTACTTTTGCTATTTATCACTGCCTGCCGCTTGTATTAGTGTCGCTGATTCTGTTGTCAAAGCTCTCAAGGTATAGTACTCAAAGAAAACTGAATGTATGACTACTCTATGATATCATATAGGTTGGTTTCGAATTTATGCTTGGCTTAATGCCATCTACTGTCGCTGAATGCTTGGCTTGTTATGTGTGCCATTGTTGGGCTATTTTGGGGCCACCCCTAACCTTCTTTTGCAGGTTTTAACTATAATAGGATGGCTTAAAAGGCCATACCAGTATTCATGATTGTTACAGGTTCTTTGACTGATTGTAAAGGGCCATACGGGTCTATGTAAAAGACATGAGAAAGGCTTGCAACAACAATAGGGACAAAGGCCCTGCTTTCTACCTTTTTTTTGTTGTTATATTAGAAGTTTAAACCCTTGAATCATGTATTTGTTAGGTGTTAATGACTCTGTATAATCACCCTAAGGTGAAATTGTATCTTGGACAGGTAGAACATTGTTAGGCGCAGCACAATGGCTATAACAGGGGCCTTTTTCGTCCTTCCTCATCTGTGTGGCTATTTCTGAAATCTGGCATACTTATGCAAAGCTAAATTTTGAACCATAGCCTTAGACCTGTTTATGTAGGATATTGGAATCTGGAAATTTTTATGTAAAGCATGACAGGTTGTTAATTAAATTACATTAGGGGCTGTTTTCTACAAATTCTAAAAAATAGGGGCTAAAATTGCAAGTCAATCTGAAAATCAGGACTGTTTTTCCAAAGCTCGAAATCTGGAAGCATGGTTTGTCTCTGTACTAGTTTCAGAATGTTGTAACACGCTGCAAAAAATTGATTTCTCTGAAATGGCTTTGAAATGCAACTTGATTTTAAAACTGGCCTCTCTGCAAAGGGCGAAATATGCAGAACTTTTTTTTAGAAAAAGTTGTAAAAATTTCGCCCAGAGGCCACTTTTAACACTGGTATTTAGTTTGAGGCCACTTTTTTCAGTGGCTTTACACTAGAGGCCACTTTTGTGGCAGTACACTAAACGGGGCATATTTAAAAGTCCAAATTACCCCTCATCTTTTCTGAATTGACAGGGGTTTTTAAAACCCCTCTCTTCATTTTAACCCTTTCATTTCATGCATTTTAACCCTTCTTCTTCACTGAGTCTTCATGCAAAAATCATCTTCAAACGTAGAATAGTTAACGAACTCATTTTTAGTTGTATTGCATTACGTTTTCTCTCTTCACCTTTGCATTTTCGCAGGTATAACATTTCTCTCTTTTCATATACTACTTTTTTGTATTTTTTTTTTTGTATTTTTTTGTGAAATATGTTGTTGTTAAGTTAAGTAACGTTATTTTTAAGTTTAATTTTGTATGTTTTTTGCGTATTTAGTAGTTAATTTTTATTCAAGTTCTAGTGTGTGTGTGTAGTAAAGTTATGTGTTTGTGCGTCTCTGTGATCGTCGAGTGCGTGTCCGTGTGTGTGATTGACTGGATTTACGTTTGTGTGTGATGGACTGAAGTTCCACTAGGATTGAACTTCTGTCTCCAGTGATTGCAGTTTATTCCTAGTGGACTGAAGTCCCCCCCCCCCCCCCCCCCGGTTCCCAATGCATCTGACTCAGTGTGTGTGTGTGTGTGTGTGTGTGTGTGTGTTTGTGTGTGATGGACTGAACTTCTGTCTCTGCGTGTGATGGACTGAACTCTTGTCTCAAGGCAAAAAACACAGTATGTGTCACCATTGCATTTAGGTAGAAAGCACTGTTTGTAAAAGCGTTGTTTGTAAAATCGGTTGCTTCATCGCTTAAAGCGCTCGCTTCATGCTTCAGTTGCTTCATGCTTCAGCAGATGAAGCGTGCGCTTCATTGAACACGGTTTGAATAGTGCAGCTTCCAGTTTTGACTTATCTTTCCAATCTGTGAAGGAATATCTTCACTTTCTGATTGCACATTATAGGCAGAAGGACCAATTTTTCTTTTTTTGTAATCTTGAGGGTAGGCATTTAGTTTCCAGCCGCCATTTAGTCAGTTTGCAGAAATCACAGTAGAATTTCTTTGCCTGTCTCTTGAAGTTTTTATTTCCCTGGTTTCCTCTGACCTTAGTGTACATTGCACCCTGATTCAAGTTGCCTATAGCTGGTGCAGCACCAATAACTTATGTATGTGTGTATGCTCAGTCCACATAGGACAGATGTTCATTTCTAGTGGACTGAAGCCTATCGCCCATATGTGTGTGACTCAGTGTGTGCTCTCAGCCTACTATTATTATACTTCTGTCTGCAAGGAATGAACTTTTGTGTGCGTGCGTGTGTCTGTGTGTATCCTCAAACCTGTATTTGTTTATTTTGTATGTGTGACTGATAGTTTTTTCTTTTATTGTTAGCTTTGTGCAATATGGATGCTGGAATGGAAGGTAATCTAGTGTATCCATTTGACCGCTGGTTCAACATGAATGCATATTGGCAAGGGGAGCACAATTTGGATAATATCATTTCAAATTTCAGTAAAGCACAGCGTAAGAAGCTTTCGGATGGTGTGTTTGGAGACTTTTTGAAGTTGCAGTCGTTCAAAACTTCTATGAGGTTACTGCACTGTTTATTATTGTCACGTATTGTGAGCAGTGATCCGAATAGATTAAGTTTTAATATTTTTGGTCATCTCATCCATTTTGGTCCCGAAGAATATCATGTTTACACTGGTTTGAGGTTTTCTGCAAACCGTGAGGAATTGTTTGATGGACCTGCTATAAATATGAATCAGAGGCTTCTGAAGCAGTACTTTCGCGGCAAAAGAAATCTTCAGGTGTCAGACGTTCGTAAATTTTTAGTATCAATGACCCCGGCATCTCTGGTCGATGAAGATGATGCAGTGAAGATTGCAGAGTTTTATATTTTTCAGTCAATCATCTTGTGTTCTAACAAAAAAACAAGCTTGGTTGAAGTGCATTACTTGGATATTATTGACAACGAGGATCTTTGTAGAGCTTATCCCTGGGGGAGTGCGGGTTTTAAAGCACTAGTTAACTCTGGAATGAGACCTATTAAAAGTGGTGTAAATTACTATGTACTGGGATTCCCGTTTGTGTTATGCGCTTGGTTTTTGGATTTATTTCCATCACTTCGTTCTAACTTTTGTACATATAATGCTCGTGGCTTCCCAAGGATGGTTAGGTTTATTAGTTTCAAAAATCCTCAGTATAACACTTTGGTTGATCAGTATTTTCATAATGTAAATGTAAGTTTCTATATCTGTGTGTGTGTGTGTGTGTGTGGTTGCTTAAGTTCTTTACACTCATGGACTGAATTCTATCATAATGTACTGAACTTCTTCAGCCTTACTGAAGTTCTTTTTTTTTTTTTATAGAGTTTTGACAAATTTAAAATGGTTCCAATTGTTCTGTCTGAGGAAGAAAAAAGGTCGGTGGAATTGAATGTGACAGAAGCAGGTCCTGCTGTACCTGTTGTTGCATGTAAACTTTTAAAAGGAAAAGAAGCTGTTGAAGATAGTGAGGATACGTCTGATGATTTTGAGGTTTGTGGGGCTCAGACATATCATGATGGTGCTGAGAGTGAAGATATTGCTGAGACTGAGACTGAGGATGGTTCTGAGAGTGTACATACTGCTGAGGCTGAGGATGGTTCTGAGACTGAGGAAGGTGGTGGTGGAACTGAGGATGGTGCTGATGAAAGTGGAGATGTTGGTGCTCAGACTGAGGATGATGATGATGAGGGTGAGGATGATGATGATGTGGGTGAGGATGATGTTCATGCGGGTGAGGCTGCTTGTGATGATAAGCAAGATGCTCGACATGGTGTAGAGCTTGATGAAGATTTAGTTAATGCAATTGTTAAAGTGAGTTTTCAAGTATCATGTGCATTCATCTTTTTCTGTTTTTATTTTAATTGAATATTTTTATCAGTTCTATTGATTTGTTTTTTTTGTTTTTGCAGAAGGTGAATATAAAATTCCGGAAGAGGATGCGTAGTCAGCGACGGTGTATAAGGAAGTATATTGGTGGTGTAGAAAACAAGGTTCGTGGTGTAGAAAACAAGGTTCGTGGTGTTGAAAACAAGGTCGATTGTGTTCTGGATTTTATGAAGAAGTTTTCTAAGAATTTTGAGGAAAAGGAGGCAAGTTGGAGGAAAGATGTTAGTGGAAGAAGGATCAAGGAACAATCTGGTAGCGTTCGTAATTCCTTAAACTTGTTTTCATGTGGAGGCAATGCTAGTGATGGAAGGAAGAGGAAGTCTCCTCCAGATGTAAGAAAAGACTTCAGTCATGGAGCTGTATCAGGGAAAGATGTTAGTGGAAGAAGGAGCAAGGAACAATCTGGTAGTGTTCGTAATTCCTTAAACTTGTATTCATGTGGAGGCAATGCTAGTGATGGAAGGAAGATGAAGTCTCCTCCAGATGTAAGAAAAGACTTCAGTCATGGAGCTGTATCCGGGAAATCAAAATCTCCTTCAGATGACAGACAAGACTCCAGCAAAGGCAGTGTAGTTAGGAAATCAAAAATCTGTTCAGATGTCATAAAAGAAGTTAGCGGTGGTTGTGCAGGTCTAAATTCAGCTATACAATTGCATGGAGCTTTACAAGGTGCGTTTGTCAATGAAACCCCTAGACAAATTCATGAACAAATTGATAGTGAATTAGATATGTTTGGTGAGTTGACTGCAGCCCAGAAGGAGGTGCTTGAAATTCAATTGCAATGTATAAGTGGAGAGCTTGATCTGTCGACACCTCGCTTGCTCCCTCAGGATATGATTGTGCAGAAATCATGTACAATAACCTATGAAAGGAAAAGGAAGAAGTTGAAGAAAAATAGTTCACATCCTGATATGCCTAGTTTTAATATACTGCCACCGAGTCAAGAAAGTGTTAGCGGGGGTTCATGTGATGCTGAAGATACACCAAGAGCTGAAGAAATTCAGCAAGATATGTCGAAAAATCAGCAGCAGGTTGAACTTGGAAAAGAACAAGGCATAATTCTGCAACAGGAGAGGACCGATGACGTTGAAATGTATAATGTTGATGTGAGTTATCAAGCAGGAAGAGAAGAACCAGAAGGGCAGTCGGTCAACAAAACAGTAGAAGAAGAGGTGATTTCGCACGGAAAGGAGATGCCTGTTGATGTCGTTATGGAGAATGCTGACAGAAGTAAGCAAGTTGAAAGAGATGGGGATATGACTGAAGATCAGCAGGCTCTAGGCTGTCAGTCAATTGATGAAGCACCCAAAGAAGAGATTATGACACAGGAACAGGAGATGCCTCCTAAGATTGTTATGGAGAATCCACAGGCTATTGAGCAAACAAGAACAGAAGTTGATTTGACTGAACCACTGACTTTTGAAAGTCTTGTCAACAAACAACAGTCAGTCGGTATAGCGGGCAAAGAAACAGTAATGACTCAGGAACAGGAGAAAGAGGAGCTGAACAAAGAACAACAGGCTGATAGAAGGAACCAAGTTGAAAGAGATGGGGAGATGACTGAAGATCAGCAGGCTCTTGGATGTCAGTCAATTGATGAAGAACCGAAAGAAGAGATTACGACACAGCAACAGGAGATGCCTCTTAAGATTGTTATGGAGACTCCCCAGGCTATTGAGCAAACAAGAAGAGAAGTTGATTTGACTGACCCACAGACTTTTGAAAGTCTTGTCGACAAACAACAGTCAGTCGGTGTAACGGGCAAAGAAGAAGTAATGACTCAGGAACAGGGGAAAGAGGAGCTGAACAAAGAACAACAGGCTGATAGAAGTAACCAAGTTGAAAGACATGGGGAGATGACTGAAGATCATCAGTCAATTGATGAAGCACCCAAAGAAGAGGTTACATCACAGGAACATGAGAGGCCTTTTCCGATTGTTAGGGCGATTGCCAAGGCAAGTGACCAAGCCCCTGAAAGTACTAAGGTAGAACAGTTGGAGCAGCAAGGTCTTGTGGGGAAAAGGGACCGAAAGCCCAGTCAGTGGTTGCTATCTCCGTATAATACCACAAGAACTAAAAAGAAGACAACTGACTGGAAGGGTAATTACAGACGTATTTGTCCATTCCACCACTTGAAGATTAGTCCAGCAGTGTTGGATGAGTTTAAATCTTTTTTGCTATTTCAAAGAAATGGCACTGAACTTGATGAGTAAGTCTATTTTGTATTTTTTTATGATTTCTTGTCTGTAGTTTTATAAGTTCAGTGCATAGTGGATGAATTTGGAAACCTATAGGTCAATCCCCTATGGACTGAACTTCTTATCCCTTGAGTTCTGCTCCTATGGATCGAATTTCTGTGCATATGGAGAATTGAACCTCAGTCAAAAGGCCATGGACTTTTTTGTGCACAAGGACATGCCAAGTTCTGTCCACCTATAAGATTGAACTTCATTGCCTATTATATTCTTATAATGTTAGTGCATTTTCTGTTGAACTTCATTGAAAAGTAATATGTGTTTTGTATTTTGTATCTTTTTAATTAGGAACAACCGTGCTTGTTATATACGCGATAATGATTACGACAGTAATCCATATCAGCTGGAAACAATGAAGCCAGACAAGCAGTGGTTTTTGGAGTTTGTAGATGTTGCCTACCCTTTGTCTGATAATGTTAGTGCATTTTCTGTTCTTTGGTTTGTTCCGTTTTCGTTATTCTGTGTATTGACTAAACAGGTTCATTTTTTTTTGCAGCATATCGATGTTGCTATGTATTATCTTAGGAAGAGGGCATGCTACCATTTGTTCAAGTTTCCTCACACACTGTCAACTACTGATCTTGTTTTTGATAGTTATATGTGCTCTATTTATGAGTCAGAATTCAAAGACAAAAGTAAAAGACCGGGTGATGAAATCTGGCTTGACGGTATTGGACAGTATATGTGTGATTACCTTCATGGCCTGGAACGGAGGTGTTCAATTCCCTGGGGTGGGGTTGATAAACTCTATTTTCCGTGCCGATTGCAAGCAAAACCTGGTGAAACGGTGACACATTACTTTTTGGCAGTCTTTGATTTGCACGACAAGAAAATACGTGTATATGATTCGATGGTCAAAAGAAGGAAGCCACCAGCAGACAAATTTGACCACATCAAGGCTTATGTTGTTGTGCTCCCACATCTGTTCAAGTATGTCAACTTCGGGTCTCTGCATGATTCTTTCAAAAACGACAAGTTCAATGCTGCCTATAAAGCCCATTGGGTACTATCACCGAATCAACTAGATCGGTAAGTCTTTTCATTTTTGTGCAAGTTTTAGTGCAAAATTTGATATAATTGACTGAATTTATAACCCCCTGCCTACTTATGTCTTACTCTTTGTTTTGGTGCCTCATTTTTTAGGACTAGTTGTGGCGCTTTTGTAATATGGTATGCTGATCTGCTGACCAGAGGTAAAAGTGTTGACAAGGTTCAACCAAGTCTAATTCATCATTACAGGGAGCGGTTTGGTTGTCAGCTTTGGGCTCATGGTCGTGCAAAGGCTAGGGATGGATTTGAGACTCCACCTGAATTTGTTGAGCATGATTATGGGCAACATAATGATGACATGTGTCCGTTGTAAATATTTTTGTTTTTATCTTAAGAATTCGTAGTAATATTTTTTGTAAAGTGTTTTGGTAAAGTATGGTGAAACAGATATTATGTACAGATGAACAGATTATTATGCATAGAATTATGTAAATGCCATTTATGTTGCAGTGATGCAATTATATGGAGTGAACCTTTTTTATACCCCCCACGTGTGTGTGTGTGTGTGTGTGTGTATTTGTGTGTATGTGTGTGTTCAGTCCACCAGGGGATGAATGTCTGTGTCTCCAATTGATTGAAGTCCTCAGAGGACTGAAGTTTTATCCTCATGACAGAAGTGTACATCAACCCTGTGTCTGTGTGTGTTTTCAGTCCACTAGGACTTGTCTCCAAGGTTGGACTTCTATTTATATGCCATCAAATTCAATCTACAGGGTGACTGAAGTTTTATCCGTGATGAGTTGTGTTTACTTAAAGAAAGAGCTTCTAATCGAGTTACTTCAATTTGAAACTTAAAATCCTCATGGACAGAACTTCAGTCTGATGATAGAAGTTCTGTTCCATGTTGATTTAAGTTCTAGGTTTACTTAAACAAGGAGCTTCTGATCCTTATGGACAGAAGTTCTGTCCATGATGATAGAAGTTCTGTTCCATGTTGATTTAAGTTCTAGGTTTACTTAAACAAGGAGCTTCTGATCCTTATGGACAGAAGTTCTGTCCATGATGATAGAAGTTCTGTTCCATGTTGTTTTAAGTTCTGTTTACTTAAACATGGAGCTTCTAATCCTCATGGACAGAACTTCTGTCCATGAGGATGCTTCTACTTTAGTTATTTTCAGTTAATAATGAGAGATTCAAATATACAAAACATAACTAGGTTAAAGTTCATATATTAAAATTAGACATTGTCATAACAAAAACAAACAGTACTGCATAAAGGAAAACAACAAACAACAACTAGAATTATTCAATTAAAATTGGATTGTCTACTGATGCTCCACCACCATTATCATCATCGTCAGTGCTTAAATCATCATCATCATCATCATCATCTTCTACTTCACCAGCCTGATTGTTTGTAAGAGAAACAGCAAAAACAACAGATGGAACACCCTCGATCATTTCGTGCCATAGGTGATCAAAACGAAGCGTTTGACCTATTCTGAAGCCTTTCTTAATAAGCATAGCCTTCCAACCGTTACACAGCCTTGCATGCCTCCCAACTTTGAAGTGCATCATATGTACATCTTCAGCTTCACTGTCACAAATTATGCATGCCACTCCACTTACACCTGGCAGCCTCTTCTTCCAATTGTCTGGGAAGATCTAAAAGCAAGAATATCTCACAGTTAATAAACAAAATCACAAAACACTGAAAAGTTAAATGAAAAATATAAAATATACTCTGGTCATTTGTTTTAACATACAAAATCATCTCTGTTATAGTAAGACAATGTTATTTTCTTCCTGAAACTGCCTAGTTCCTCCATGCGATTGTTTTCATTTGCCATATTTTGTTTTCTGAAAAAAAAAAACTATGTAGTATGTAGCAGATGAAGAGTGAATAAACCTTGTAGTTTCCTCTAAATGCAAAGGGGGTATTTATAGTTAAAAAATCAGTAACTGGCAAGTGGATGGTCTTTTTACAGTTTTCTGTACAGTTATGGTCTATGCTTCATTAAATGAGGTCAAAGAAGTTTGTGTTTTCTATGCTGTTACAGTTTCTGTACAGTTATGCTTTTTATGGTCTTAAAGAAACTGTACAGTTATGGTTATTAATGGCAGTTTTTGACCTGAACTTCAGTACCCGCCCGTTGACTGCACAGCACTTTGGTAAATCCTACAGAAGGGTATGCATTTTTTTTTTTTTATTAATTGCAGTTTTTGACTGAACTTTTAGTCCCCTCATTGACTGAACTTTAGAAACCAAAAATTGACTGACGTTTAGTACCCCCTCATGGACTGAAATTGCAGTGGAGTTGTTAAATCCTACTGGGATTATGTATTCCTGTGAATTGTGTAGTTGAATCCTAGTGGGGTCATGTATCCTGTCAGGTGTGTTGTCTTCAGCTTACTACAGAACAAAAGAAGAAAGAATCTTCAGCTTTATCCAAAAGTGAAATGACAACACAAAAAGACAGAATATCTTTTCTATAATTATAGCAATAGAAATAGCCCTTACTATAATTCAAGAGAACAACCAAATAATTTCTATTTCTACAGCATCCTATCAGGCATCTTCAATCAAATAATGGCAGCACTCATTGATGCAGTTTTGACTCAATTGGATACTGAATCAGATCAGTTTGTAAGTTATTCATAAAATTTTTGTCTTTCAAAAGTATTATTTTTTTGTTATTTGTTGTTAAAAAATAACACTGTTCATTTTTCTTTTTGTTGCAAAGGTTTTGCCAGCATTGTTGGCAATTAGGCTTCCCAGACGTAATGTTGCAGCAACTGTAATTTGCCGTGGTACTCATTTCCGGATGAACTACCTAAAAGTGGGAAGGGAAAGGTGGTTGTCTAATGGATGGAGGGAATTTGTCCGTAGTAATAATCTACGAGTAGGAACTAGGATACTTTTTGGAGTTGTTGAATCCTCAGATCGTGTGGTTTTAAGTGCTACTATTTGGCAGGATGTTAGAGAACCTTTAAGTTCCAGTCCTAGTTCTAGTTCTAGTAGTGGGTCTGTTGTTGAAGATGCCTGATAAGATAATATCTATGTGTTGTCTCTTATATTTTGTTGGTAATAAATTTTGAGTTTTCTAGAATTTTTTGTTTTCCAGTTCACCAATGCTGCAACAATGACTTTGAACTTTTGTCTCTAAGTATTCGATTGAAGTTCTGTCTTTTTTAAGGATGGATGTTTTTAATTCATGAGATCAAACTTCTACTCACACAAGGATGGAAGCTCAAACTTATGCGCTTTTGGTTTGTAGAATATAGACTGAGCTTTCTATCCGCCAGGAATAAACATTTGCTTCCAAGTATGGAAGTGCAAACCATATCGACTGAAGTGGTATCATTATGGGAATGAAGTTCGTACATCCCACTTTTCAGTTCATATTTGAAAGGCTGAATTTACACTCCATAAGTAGCTACAAATTCAGTCTTTATATGGACTGAAAGTGCTTCGAATACTAGTATCCAACTTATTAACATACACACACACAGATAAAAAAATAAACTGCAATGCATTCAGAGTTTGAATACCTTCATTATCTTGAATGTTTGATAAGAAACTATCAGTAATTTGAATATCTTCATTTATTTCTGCACCATCATTGACAGCGAAGCAGTTTCATGAAACAAAAAGAAGTTAGAAAATTAAATTAGTAGGAGGGACATATTTAGTAAAAAAAAGTTTATGGTTAACGAAGGAAGTAGCAGTACCTATATTTCCTTGAATAGGGTCGGAGTACTGGAGTATTTATGCATGAGGTTCTATCATGTCCGCGGAGTTTGCATCGACTACATTGGTTTCCTTTGACCCGTACAGCCTCAGCAATCGGTACGTATCTCTTTGTTTTCCTTCTTCCTCGTTGTATTTTGACGTTAGGCGTCTCTATCCTCTGGCTTTTCACGGTATCTGGTACAGTCCAAGAGGTTTTGTGCCCTATCATATTCACCTCACCTTGATATGCGTTTAACCAAAACTCTCGTGAATACCATTTTGAACAGAACTTAGATTTCAGCAGGCGTCTTTTCTCAATGCATGAAATTGCATGTACACATGGGAGTTCATCAGTCTGGAATTGAAGACAGTCACAGGTCCTATTCTTTAAGTCGACGTTGAAGCTTTTTCCTTCATCCTGCACATTGAATGTTGCTGTACCTGTGGGGAATACCTATTTGAAATGAAAAATAACAACTTTTGTGAGTCAGTACAGATGTTATTTAAAATCGGCTATTAGTCAGTCAGAGCAAGAGTGCATGAGTACAGTTCTAATGGACTGATTGGAGTTCAAATCATATGGACTGAAGTTCAATCGCACAAGGATCGAACTATCTGTACTGGAACTTGGTTAATGTTATGGACTGAATTTTGTAGCAACAACTATTTGAACTCCACCCCCCCAGTGGTTATGTATGTATCCCCTCCCCCTTTTTTTTACGGAAGTTCAAATCACAGTCCTGAATTTTCAGTCTATCTGTATCTGTATTTTTTATACACTATTAGGATTGCATATTTGGCGCTGTATACTTACATTCATTGTGAAGGCCAGCTGAATCTTCTTGTTCAATTCATCTTCTGCCCACCTTGATAAGCTATGAAAAGTCTCTAGAGCAGCAGTTCTTCTTTCACAAAACCATTTCTGCTTCTTAAGAATGATTAAATCCAAAAGGCTTAAAATGGGCAACTCTCTTGCTTCAAGTAATGCAGAATTCATCGACTCAACTATATTTGTTGTAAGCATATCATATCGTCGCCTCGGTGAGTAAGATCTAGCCCATCTTTCAGGTGGTTCTTCCATTATGTAGTTGTACGTGTTTTTATCCATTCCCTCTAATTCGGACATGAAATAATGAAACTCTTCACGCTTATAAGCTCTTGCAGCAGTTTGAAACAGACTTATCACTGTGGTTCTCACGTTCTTTTGGTTTAGATTCTTTTCAAAGTGGTAGATGCAGATACCATGGTGGCTATCAGGATAAACTTGTGCAATTCCATGCGCGATTGATTTGTTTCTGTCTGATAGAAACACCAGTTCAGAACGAGTACCTATTGTCCTTCGCAGCTCAGTGAAGAACCAAGTGTAAGCTTCATTATTTTCAGAGTCTGCAATCCCATAAGCTAGAGGGAAGATTTGATTATTTGCATCTTTTGCTACAGCAATGATGAGAACACCTAGATATTTCGCCTTCAGAAACGTCGCGTCTACTGCTATCACTGGTCGACAATACCTCCACCCGTCTATTGATGGTTTGAAAGCAACAAACATATACATAAACCTGAAACATTTTAAAAAATTCTCAGAAAGTTTTCAATTTCCGTGTAGCAATCGAATTGACTTTTGAGAAATGCTTACCGATTAAGACTGTCTATCTTTAGATTTGTGTAAGCGCCTGGATTTCTCTCTTTCAGAACATGCAAGTATGAAGGGAGCAGATGATAATGCTCATCAGGCCGTCCCCTAATTAATGCGTTTGCTGCTTGAATTGAACGCCATGCCTTGTGATATCCTATTTCAACCCCGTGTATCCTTCTCATTTCGTTGACAATAAATGTCGGTCTAACATCTGTTCTGTTGTCGCGGATGTTTTCAAGAAAGTACTCACATATCAATGTTGACGTGGCATGTTTTTGATCAGCCTTCTTAACGTCAACAGAGCATGTATGTGTATTCTGAAACTTAATCACCTTAAACAGTGAGGAATCTTTTATCCTTCTTGCTCTGATGTTCCATTCACAGTTTGGATCGATGCATTTCAGTTCATATCTCGTTCTATTTGATCTGATAACCTTGAACTCAAAATGCTCCTTGATTGCCATCTTGACAAAACACTTCATCATGGTTTCTTTGGTGTCAAATGTTGAGTATGCTGCTACATCTTTTGATGATACATCTCCTGTTAATATCATAGCTGGAGATTGTTTTTGTTTTACCCTGGACCTTTTCCATTTGGTCTTGGCAGCTGGTGTGCTACTAGGGCATTCAAATGTTGGTGCTGGTGACTGAAATTGAGTATTGTTTGGTTGCAGTGTCTCAGCAATGCCAGGTGTTTCAAGCGCTAGGTGGGAGTCAATCTGCATTATCAAGCGTCCCTCTTGTTGTGGAAGCTCTGTGCATGGAGTATGATTATTTTCAACTGCTTGAATGCAGTCGATCTGCATTATAAGGGTCCCCTCCTGGGGTGAAACTTCTGTACCAGGAGTTTTATTCTCTATCTTCTCAATCACGAAACGACTATTCTTGAAAGTCGGATCATTCTTCAGCAAAAGCATGCATGTTCTCAGTTCTTCTTCTGTAGTTACAAGCATTCCCCTGCTCGAGTCCATTCCAATATCAAACCATATATTGACAGTTCCAGTGAAATGTGTTGCTTCATAAATCCTCTGCATGAATGTTCTGAATTCGATCATTTGATTAACAAGCAGGAGTTTTGTTTCATGATGCAAGTACTTGTAATCTTTTGTCCAATTCCCATTGAAAGCAATAACTAAACAAACTGTATCCATTCTGCATTGAATAAGTAAACCAGAGAAAGAATTGTGTTATTATGAAGTTCAGTCTTAATAACAATGTCAATAAGTAATCACAAAGTCTTGAGGTTGCTTCTTTCAGTTTATAAAAAGCTTTTACGGCATGTGGATTGAAGTTCAGTTCACGTGGACTTAAGTTATATGCACAACGATTGAACCAATGAAGTTCAGTCTTATGAAGTGAAGTTCAGTCCTAGCGTGCTGGTGCTTAACATGCCAATAAGCAATTTCAATTATAAATGAACTTTTTCACCCCTTAAGCACTGAAATTCAGTCATAATTAACTAATTTTTAGTTCAAAGACTGATCTTCGAGGTATCCTGATAACTCGACAGTGGCGATACCGATGTTCAGTCATATAAAAACTAGTAAATTTTAAATGAATTTCTCTAAATTCAGTTCACATAGATTCAAACTCAGTCCTAATGCAAACTCAGTGCTAATGCAGCATAAAGTAAAATTCAAACGTAAAGTACTTAATGAACTGAATTTCTGTTCAAATTTCAGTGCTAGTATGCTTAAACTTGACACAAAAATGGCGACACTGATGTTCAGTCATCAACGGCACATCGAGGTGTTAAAACTAGTGCTGATACTAGATACGACAATGGCGATACTGATGTTCAGTCATCAACGGCATATCGAGGTGTTAAAACTAGTAAATTTAAAACGAATTTTTCTGAATTCAGTTCACATTGAATGAATTTAGTTGAAACTCATTCCTAATTCAGTATAACGTAATATTTAAACGTAGAATACTTACAATTTTTGAAGCAAAACTTGTGAAGAAATTTGAAAAATTGCGATTGGGGCGTGAAGAATTGGTGGAGAATTCAGCAGCAGCAGCAGCGACAAAGTATAGAGAATAACGAACTGTCTGTTGTATATATAAAACGAGGGGCAATTTAGTCTTTTACCTTTTTCATTTATTGTGGGTGTAACTAAAGTGGCCTCAAAGTTAATGTTTTGGGTTTAGTGGCCTCTGCTATAAGACCAGTGGCCAAACTGGCCTTTTGCGCACTTCGCACGAAAAAGTTGGGCTGTCTCTGTAAATCTTCAATTATGAGGATGTTTTAAAAATTATGTGTACATTTTTATATATTTCTCCAAGGTAATTAATAACTTGCGAGGAGTTTAAGACTTTGGAGGTCAAGTCTTTAGAAAAATTATAATATTTTTCCTATAGAATTAAATGTCATGACTACTACATATTTGATTTTTACATATATGTGTGTTTACTATTTGTATTAATATTTTTTATATCAACTCTTTACTTAATATAGAGATATTCTTATTTGCTCAATAAGTTGCTATTTGATCCATGTGATATATACTCAACTATATGTATATTCAATTATAAATATATATCTTTCTTATTTCAAACCAAATTATTTTAAACGCGATCTCTCACTAAAAGTCGCCACCGAAGTTAAAGGTATGTGACAAATAATGTCACGATGCCATCATTTAGTGGCGCACTTTTTTACTATATGTTTACTCCATATTTTGTTATTTAAAAGTCAACTTGTGTTAATATGACAATATTGGTTAATTTTGCCTAACATTGTAAGCTGTAGCTATATATATAACATGTCTGCAAATTGAGACTGTTTATATCGAACTGCATATTTTCATATTTTAACTTGTTTGCATACATGTCTTATTTGCTTATTTTATTTAATTTTTATCCTCTTAGCTTCGTTACATGTTAAAACCTAATATAGAAATTGGCCGGGAACCACATTTGTGGAACCTATTAGGTGCCTAATCCCTTCCTTCTAGGTTATTTCGAACACTTGCCCGAATCTCTGATCCGTAGACCAACCGGAGTTAATTCTTTAAATGAAATTAGAAATCAATAGGTGACCTAATACGCCTAGTTAAATAATTTATTAGGTGGCGACTCCAAAATTCTAACTCCAAACGAGTTATCCCAAGTCGAACACCACTTTACTTTATTAAAAGTGGGGTGCGACAACGCTTAGATTGCATTCAACAAAATGGTATCAGATACTCTATAGTTTAAAGTTTGAACATAAATTTTTGTTAATTCAAGCATTATATCGTCACTAAGAGACTTGAATGTATGAAATAACCTACCATTTTAGATTTATTCTATTGAACTTGAAATTTTGAAATTTCAATTAGTTTTAAATACAAATGAGAGTCTAACTCTTTGAAAATACAATACAACTAGTTTTGAATTTATTAAAAATGTAATAGCCTTTCTAATTTTTTAATAATGAACTATGAATATTTTGTTGTCTTTTATAACGTAAACCGTTCAAAAAAATAAATAATTTTTTGGATAGTTTTTATCTATAACATTCTAATAAGATTTAACGATCAAATGCTATTATATGTGTACAACAAAATTTGGTTGATGTAATCACGTAATTTCAGAATAAACGTCGTCATCGTAAAAAAGTCTCACTATATATAGGCACACCAAATAGTCGTACATCTTAGTTTGGTCGATCTATATAAAATGTTATTTTTCCTTGAGACACTTGAATATGTTCAACATTACTCATTTTTTGATGTAATTTTTTCACAACATTTCACAAACTTTTAGAATTCAAAATCATGTAAAATTTTAATGTATATAAAGTATAAGATACTTTTTATATAATCAAAATAGATTTTAACATTTCTTCTGCTACCACTAACATAACAAAACAAGGGCAAGGAGTAAATTCTAAAAGAATTGAAAAGTGAGAGTTGCTTAGAGATAAATACCCTCCAACTACAATCAATTGGTTGTATTTTTTAACATCACTCCTTCCCTCTTTCGGAATAAATTGGTCTTCTGACTTTTTTGCTCCTACTGTAACTCGAATCTACAACCTCTTGGTTATAGGTTAATGATGCTTACCATCTGAACATCTCTCACTTGTCAAGTAATTGTGTGTTCAAAGTTACTGTATGAGCAAAAAGTAAGAAGACCACTATTTATTTCAGATATGGGAGAGGTGGGCTTAAAACAAATCCCTTAAAAGAATTTGGTAATTTTATTATAGTCCAACCTCATTATAACAAACACTCGTTATCATATCATCTCACTATAACATCCTAATATTCTTCGGAAGCGATTTTTATATTATGTTTTACCTCTCTATAGTAGAATTTTACATATAATATATAGCAGTGACATTCATTATAGCAGCACACCCTTTATAAATTTACATCTCTATAACAATCTTACTCAAATATTGTGTAATAATATTTTGTAAGAAATATATTATGTATAAAATAAAATAAGTTCTTAGACAGCCGTCTAAGGAAAGCTATTGACTACCCTTTTACTGAAAGTTTGGACAAAAAATTTACAAATTCAAATTTTATATTGTCATTGAGAGATCAAAATTTAGGAATCAACTTAAATGGTAGAATTCTTAACGTCAAACTTGAAAATTTAAATTTTTAATTAATTTTAAATGCGTATGTTCATTAAATTTTAAGTTCTTATTAGTATGGTACAACTAGTTATGGATTTAATCAATAATATATTAGTCTTCAATTTTGAATTATTAGATATGAAAATCTATAAGATTTTAAATTTAACAAGTATTTTATTTTCGTTTATAACATAAAAAGTACATAAAGTTATAAAAAGTACATAAAAATAATTATTTTGCGCACTTTTTATTTATAACAGGCTAACTAAGTGAGAAATATTAGTACACATATATTAACATCTTACTGTAGCAGTCAAGATTTTTTTTTTAAAAAAAAATGTTCCCATAACGAGGTTTAACTGTAATTTTTAGTTCATTTAGAGGTTATTGAAATAAAGCACGTGCATAGGTACAAAACAACATAGGAGTATATATAATGTAGAAAATAAAGAAAAGTGAAATTAAACAAGTAAATGGAAGAATCATTTTAATATTCAGACATGACACAGGGTAAGCAACTGACACAAACATTTGATGGGCTTTGTACCAAAATTCAACATTGAGACCCACTCCATTCCTTTCCATAACCTTTTCCTAAAACAGCCATTAGAATAATAATTAACACAATTAAACAATAGAGCAATTTCCCCCTTAAATCTAGTGGTCCTGTAAAGGAATATAACACTCTGTCAAACATACTATTTTATTGTAAAAAACCATAGCAAGAAAAATCTTTGTCACAATTATAAAAACACTAATAAAAAAATATTTCCCTTGGCTAAAAATTGTTCTCGTGTGACACTGTGATCTAATAATTACAGGTTTAAATCTTTAATCAGCCACTAATATTTGTATCGAGATAGTTGCTTACAATGAACCTACGTAGGATAATGGCGTTACTCTTACTTGTGCTTACATAATGTACATGGATAATGTCGTTACTCTTACTTGTGCTTACATAATGTTTTGTGTACGTAATTTCTGTAAGATTCGATATTGGGACTTTAACTAAGTTAACACGACCGCTTAGTCCTTTTTATAGGGCGTAGTTGGGGTGATCAACTGGTCTTTAGCTCTATACTTTTTTTTTTATTTTTAAAGAAGCATTTCGGGGTTTGTTGGGTATTCACATTTAATGCACTCACTACATTTGTCTGACTTCTGAATCTTCTCTTCTACAACACAACAGTTCCCAACTATAGAAGACTAACCACTAAAAGCCACATAGAACAAGTTGAAAAATCACTTTTGCAAGAAAACAAAATTTTTGTTAAGCTTTGGATTCTTCATTGTTGGGTTTTTACTTAGTCAAGAAAATCAAGTAAAAAAGGTTTAATCTTTGGAAAAAAATGAATAGTGGTGGCTTTAATATCTTGTGGGCTCAGTCAATGGCTTTTACCAATCAAAGAAAGGTACTTTTTTTAACCCTATCTTTCACTGTATGAAGTTACTATTTTCAAGACTTTAAAAAAGTTGAAATCTTTACACTGAATTCTTGGTCTAAATAATGCTACATAATCTTGGTTATTGGTGAATTTTTATGGATTATTGAGTTTCAATTTCTGCCATGGCATGTAATTTGTTAATCCCTTTGTGTGTAGCTCAGCTAAGGTTCTGTTTGGGCAGTGTTAGTTTTTTTGCTTAATTTTACTCAATTCAATATCTGAGGGCTTTTATAACCCTTGGAGATTTTGTTCCATGTGTTTTAGGGACTTTAAAGTCTATGATCTGCATAATTTAGGTGTAGCATTTCTTGAACTGTATGAAATCTTTTAGTTGAGCAGTCTTTAGAAGTAAAGCCGAGGGCCTATCGAAACAGCCTCTCTACTTCACTCGAGGTAGGGTAAGTTTTGCATATGCCTCGCCCTCCCCAGACCCCACATGTGGGATATATTGGGTATATTGTTGTTGTAGTCTTTGGAAGTAAAGCTCTCATTTTGAATTCTAGAGAAAAGGGAATATGTGAAAATTTACACAATTCTACAAGTGGATAGAGTGTTTTTTTATGTATTTTATGCCAGGTCCATTTTCTCGCTTTAATCTGTTATACTGCTATCTATGCTGGATAAAATATCTTATCTTTATTTACTGATGTCAAGTTCATGTTCCAATATGTGTTCTGATACTTTTGTGAACTTTGTGATTGATCGTTTCAGCGGAATGAGACAGGATGAGTGTAAAGTATTGGTTTCACAAGCAGAAAGTAAGTTTCAGCCTTAAATTGCAGAAGATGATGAAGTGCATTTGCTCAGGGGAGCAATTAAGGATTGAAGATATAATTCCATCATCTGAGTCTCTTGCAACTCGGGACTATTCAGCTAGTGGATATTCTTCGCGAACGGGTGATAATGACGCCAAGGCAGACAGCAGTAACATAGAAGAGGCAGAATCATCACTTCGTGAGAGTGGCATTTTGAATTATGAGGTTGGTGCGGCAAAGTTTCTTATGACGAGTTAGCTTCCCTTTCGATCCCATAGTTAACTGATCCTATTTTCTTCATTATCAGATGTTACCGTCACTATTGTTGCCCCTCAATTAGACTTTGATGCACTAAAGACGTTTTCTTGATTCTTCTTAAAAAATATGCCAAATGTTAGGTATTTCAGTTGGTAACGGCAATACATGGTTTTATTATTTGATAAGCTCCACCATTTAAAAAATAAAAAATAAAGAGAGAAATAAATTGATAAGCCCCGTCGCCAAACTGGTTTTGGGCAAACTTAGATTTGCTGTTTGATTGAGGCACAGGGAAGAGAAATCCCTGTGCTGTATGCATTTTCATGTATCATTCTGTTCAAGTATCACTGGATGGACGCCTTTAATATCTGAAATGCAATTTGCAGGCTGTATCCTCGTTATCAAGACACTATTATATAGTTTATCTTGTTAACTCTCTTTCAATGGGCGCATGTTGACATGTGTTACATGGAGGGTGGTTTGTTTTTTACTGTGTATGTGGCCTAAAATATACATAGAAACTTATGATCTGGTAGAAACTTTAGTTTTACATATAAGTTTTCTGAATAGAGTTAAATGCATTCTCACGAAATTGAGGGGATAGTTCAGTAGCATGTGAAAATAAAAGAGAATTTACAACGGAAGCACGAGAGCAAACAGCTGCTTTACATGCAAACGTTTGGAATATACAGGACTTTCACTGATTTATTTATCAGCATGAATGTATATAATGCTATCACCTCTTTCTTTACATGAACAACCCTTGTTTTAGCTTGCCAAATGGGTTGTTTTATATTTGAACTGTTAAGGCATCACCTAATACCTGTTTAAAGCTGGTGATCTCCATTATATTAACAAAATTAATACATGTCAACTTCCATGTCTATGGTTTAAGTGAAGATATAACTCAGTTCAGTCTCTCAAGAATAAAGCTCTTTACTGCTCAACTGTTTTTCCCTTCATATTCTACTTGAAGTCTAAGAGACACTTTCATCTTAGGAAGCAAGAGCATTATTAGGACGGCTTGAGTATCAAAAAGGAAATATTGAGGCCGCTCTTCATGTATTTGAGGGAATTGATATTTCAGCGGTTGTTCCCAAGATAAAAGTTTCCATTGCAAGAAGATCCGAGCAACCTAGGCGGAATTCACTAAGTGACAGTATCCCGCCTATGTCAATGCATGCAGTAAGTCTGCTGTTTGAGGCCATTTTACTCAAAGCAACATCTTTGCAGGCACTTGGGAGATTCACAGGTGCTTCCTCTCCTTAATTAGCTAAGGTCATAATATGTTATTGTTCTACTACATTATCTCTTTCCTTGGGAACTATGTTTCACTGACTTTATTGTGGAATATGGAGTAACTTCACAGTATTTTTCACTTACTGTCACGAAACGTCTATCTGACATGTTTGTGCTTTTTTAAGGCTGTTCCTGCATTTCCAATTGTTATTGCGCATTAAAGTTTCCTTTATGATTTTTGCAGAAGCTGCTCAGTCATGTGCAGTGATACTGGATACAGTTGAGTCTGCTTTGCCAGATGGCTTACCTGAAAACTTTTCTGCTGATTGCAAATTGTTGGAAACCTTGAACAAGGCAGTGGAGTTACTCCCTGAGCTTTGGAAGCTAGCTTGTGCTCCTCAAGAAGCAATTTTGTCGTATAGAAGGGCCCTGCTTTATCGTTGGAATCTTGATGTTGAAACGAGAGGCAAAATAGAAAAGGAGTATGCTGTATTTCTCTTATACGGTGGCACTGATGCAGCTCCTCCAAATCTTCGCGCACAGGCAGAAGGTTCCTTCATACCTAGAAACAATATAGAAGAAGCTATTTTGCTGCTTCTGGTTCTTCTAAGAAGATACATCCTCAAGAAAACTGTATGGGATCCATCCATCTTGGATCACCTCTGTTTTGCATTATCCATTGCTGGTGAGTTTAGGGCACTTGCCTGTCAGGTTGAGGAGTTTCTCCCCGGGATTGTTGCTAGAAGACAAAAGTATACTACCCTTGTGCTGTGTTATTATGCAGAAGGTGATGACATGGTCTCCTTGAATCTTTTAAGGAACCTGATGAATAATAGGGATAACGAGAACGGCATATTTGAGTTAGTACTTGCTGCAAAAATTTGTGCAGGATATCCCAATTTACTGGAAGAAGGCATGGGGTATGCCCAGAAAGTGCTCCCAAAAATTGAAGGGAAATGTAACCAGATGGCTAGTGTAGCAAAATGCTTACTTGGTCTTCTGCTCTCAGGTCGATCTCGTGCCCTCGTGTCTGATTCCGAGAGAACCTCAAGATTGTCTGAAGCTCTTGAATCACTTGAATCGGCACAAAAGATGACTGAAGGAAGAAATCCTAATATCCTTTTCTACCTTAGTTTGGAGAATGCAGAGCAGAGAAAGTTGGATGTTGCTCTCTACTATGCAAAGCAGCTGTTGAAGTTGGAGGGCGGTTCTACTGTCGAAGGATGGCTTCTTTTAGCTCGCATACTATCTGCTCAACAGAGGTTTATGGATGCAGAAACCATAATTAATGCTGCACTAGATGAAACAGGAAAATGGAATCAAGGAGAACTGTTACGCACTAAGGCTAAACTACAGATTGCCCAGGGTCACCTACGAGATGCCGTGGAGACGTATACTCAACTTCTTGCAGTACTCCAAGTTCAGAGGAAAAGTTTTGGAGTTCAGAAAAAGCTATTAAAGGTAGGGTTCCTCTCGACAAAAAAAATAACTTGGACAACTTGGGTACAACTCTTGCTAACTTCTACAAGACCTTCTAGTTTAGTTTAGTGACAGATCTCAATTTTACTGAAACAATATGTGACCTTGCAAGGCGTTCTTGAAGAAAAAGTACCTGCTTTCAATCTCTATTTGTTTCACCGAGTTAAGAACCTTTACATTTGCAATTGAGAGGGAAATTGGGGAATGAATTTTCCGAAGTGTGATCTCCTGTTTCAGATTCTGCTCTTCATTCTATTTGTCTTCTTCAGGCAGGAAATTGTTGGATGTTCAAATTTGTATTCCTTAATAGTTTTTCTGACTTTTCTACCTATATCTGTCCTTTGAATTTTCTGTCTTTAATTAGTTGATCTGTTCTTTTTGCCCTTTAAACCCACAGAACATGAGAAACAACAGTAGAAGTTTAGAAATGGAAACATGGCTCGATCTAGCAAATGTGTACACAAACTTGTCTCAGTGGCGTGATGCGGAGGTTTGCCTCATCAAATCTGACGCTATCAATCCTCATTCTGCTTCGAGATGGCACTCTGCAGGTATATACTGCTATCACTTTTCTTGGTATATATATATTCCTGCCTTTTCTTATAAGATGTCTCTTAAAGAAACTAATTCAGACCAAATAGTTTCTTTTCCTTTACCTGGCAAACAGATAATGATTCCTGTGACACGGCAATATGACAAAAACCTAGATAGTCTCATTGTGAATATATGCTGCCTAAGCAAGGGCTTTCACACTGATCTTGCAGCTTTTATATTTAAAAGCAGAAATACAGTTGAAGAGCTATTCTTTTATCTGTACAAATGAAGAGCTATAATGAGCAGCTGTCTCATTGCGGTTATTCAGCCAACATGTCAATTGAGAGGAATCCAAAAATAAAAAAAAATTGAAAAGCAACATGATATTTTGTGATTAAATTTTTATATACAAAGTTTTAGATTGTGATGTTAGAGCCAAAGTGGGTTGGATCATTGCTGCTTTATGCGTATCTGTAAATCCAGTAAAGATAATCAGAGAAACAATGTGCTCTGGTTTCCTAGAGTTTCCTATCATGATCTTGAAATGTTGGACTTGAATTTCCTAACTTCCCATGTATTGGCCTCCTTATGCTCCAAGAAAGAATAAAATACCACTTCTTTTTTGGTATGTGATAATTGCGCGTAGCTTTATCATCAAGGGTGGAGATTTTGATGTATACTGTGGAGGACTAATCTCTCATGGACCAATCTCTCATGGACCTGCATCAAACACTTGACAACGAGGGCTTTGCCATCTAAATATTTGAAAAGATGGAACAGGGGACTTGAAATTTGGGAGTGATTCAAATTCCGTGCTCTTTTTGACTTTTCTACCCTGAACTCCGACTTCAAATTGATATATATAACTAAAGGGAAAACAATTACACAAGAAAGAATCCTGGATATGTCGTTATCTGGCTTTTTTACATGGACTAACGACTTTAGATTCTGGACTTTCTACTAGATTATTGCTCGTCTCATTTGTGGTTAACACAGGTTAAATGTGTAAATTAGATAGGATGGAAATCTTAGAAGTCACTTAAAAAAGGAAAAAATATTTGTCCAATAAATTAGTAAAGTTTTGTTATGATTTTGACAAATCGGATAGTGTTTGCTGAAATTTTTGTGTCCCCGTTTATTTGTGAGTCTCTTTGTAGGTAGTGCTGTTTTAGAAAGTGGTTGTTGCATGAAGTTGCATCTTTGCTACAATCTATTACGATTACATTCTAGACTAGTCTGTAACGTTGATCAATTTTGACGTATTACGTTCATGCTTTCTATCTTGCTATTTGATATCTCTTACCTTTTGAAAGGCATCTTAAATGGTGGTAGTTTTGCAGGGTTACTCTCTCGAGCTAGGGGACTGTACAAAGAAGCCTTGCAATCTTTTCAAAAGGCTTTAGACATAGAACCAAATCATGTTCCGAGTTTGGTTTCCACTGCCATTGTTCTTCGACAACACGGTGGCCAATCATTGCCTGTAGTGAAAAGCTTTTTGACAGATGCATTACGCCTTGACAGAACAAATCCGTCTGCTTGGTACAATCTTGGGTTGATATATAAAAATGAAAATGGTGCATCTGCAGTTGAAGCCGTCGAGTGTTTTGAGGCTGCGGCACTTCTCCAAGATTCTGCACCAGTTGAACCATTCAGATAATCGCTGATCTTACATGTTTTACCGATAGCTGAACATCCCACGTGTACAATTTTGCAGCTTGATAATCCAAATAGGGGAGAGAAGTGGCAACGAAAATGTAGGTAGTACTATTATTGTGTTAATGTTGTAATAATAGCTTTGGGAACAGCTGCTTTTTTGGACTGGTAAATTAGCAGTTTGCATAATATTAAGGTGGATTTTTAGTGAAGTTCATGAAGAGCGTTTAGATTTTCATACAAATAATGTGCGTATGGAATTGATTTGGGGAAGTGACTAGCTATGATAAGTACTCATGGAATATATAATGCTTTTTTCTTTGGGCTAGAAGGAACATGTAATGCTATATCCTTTAAATGAAAAGTCATTTTCGCTGTCGATTTCAGTAGAACAAAAAATATATAGGGACATCAGTCACCAGATTGTGTCATTCAAACAAAGATAGGTAATTCACGGTTACCAACACTGCATAGGCTAAATATGATCAAGCTAAGGGAACAACTAATTGTGTCAAAAAGGGTTTATCCACGACTACAAAACACAAGCATAATATTTTAAGGTGTTTGGTTGGCATTTTAAGGAATTTTAATCTCCGCATAGTATCTTGTTTAACTAACTGAATGTTTGGTTAGATATTTTTTACTTTTTTTTTTACATAATACTTGCACAAGTAAATGAGAAAATCTATTATTATTTTATGCTTTGCATGTAGGAGGTGGAATGATTTTACATGTGCATTAGATAAGTGAGGCTAACTCTAGGGTAAATTACAGAACTATGACACTTAAAGCCTATGGTTTACCTAATTGACCTCACTAAGTGTGGTTTAGCAAGAATGATCTTGCTTAACTTAAGTGGAACATTTCAGGACGATACTACCCCTTAATAAATAATAAAAATACGTGACATGTCCCTTTCATGTCCTTTATCATTCTGCAACTTAATTCCAGCAAAAAAGAAGCTCTGCAACTGATAAACCCTAAGAACTCCAAATTTTCAGAAAAAAGAAGATTCAAAGGTAAGTTTCTTCAATATTTCATTAATTATACGTAGTTTTTAAACTAAATTTTGCATAATTACATCTTAAATTCGTAGAATTTGTTTAATTTTTGTATAATAACAGATTAGCTATAGGGAGTTGTGAATTTTGATGATAATGATTGAAAACTGCTGCTAGATAACCAACAGTTAACGTCACATTGATTTTCAATTGCTGCAAAAAAAAATTAGTTTGAATCTGTATTTGCTGCAGAATTTACGAATAGAAATTGCGATTACTCTTATTTAGTTGCAACTGCGTTGCTTTTCCCTAAATTAACTTGAAATAACTTGTAGATGATATCTGTAAATTGTCAATAACAGGAAACGCTTTTTAAGATCTGTTCAATGGGAATTTGTTTCCAATGCACTCACTGCCTTGTGGGCAGCACTTGCAGCTGTGCTGCAAACAATTGCTTGTAGATAAACTCTACATGTGTTGCCTAATATGCAGCAATTTTAATTGCATGGAGTGGTGCCTTGTAAGTGCTGCCCACAGGGCGACACTTAGAGGTCTAGTTCAAAACAGTACATGTAGAGTAGCTCGACATGTACTGCCTAATAGGCACCAGTTTAGAACGCATAGTAGGTGCCTTTTAAGTGTTGCCTTGTGGACAATACTTGAAGGTTTGATGTAAAATAAAATGTAGAAATTGAAGTTAGGCATCACTTTAGTTGTGTTGTTCATGCTGTAACTTGTCTACTGAATTGCCCTAAAAGTTGTGGCTGAAGGACAACACTTTGAGTAAAAAAGTGTAGACAAGTTGATGATACCGATCGGAAACTAGTGCCCGATAACCAACAATTAATGCTATATTGATTGTCAAGAACTGAATTTTTTATAATATTTTCAATGTGTATTTATTGTAAAATTTAGTGGTAGAATTGAGAGTATTCTTTTATGATTGGAATAGAAATACTTTGCCCTAAATTAACATGGAATAACTTGTAGATAATCTCTGTGAATTTTGCTTGCAAGTGAACACCTTTTAAACTCTGATGCACGGGAAAATGTTCGCACTGCACTCACTTGCTTGTGAGCAACAATTGAAGTTGTGGTGCAACAAACATTTGATGAGAAATTCTATATCTGAGGCCTAATAGGTAGCACTTCTTATCCCAGGAAGTGGTGTTGCCTTGTAAATGGTGCCTTGTGGGCAGCAGTTAAAGGTTTGGTGCAAAACACCCTGTAGAGAAGTCTCAACATGTGTTGCCTAATAGGAAACACTTTACCTGTGGTGCAATCTCTACGTATACTTGCCATATCTTGTAGTGAATTTTCCAACACTTTAAGCATTGGTGTAGAGAAGTCTCTACAACTTGTTACTACTCGACCTCCACTGCCTATGCGTATCACTTAACAAAGAAATATTGATGCTTGCTTCTATCTAGTTAATCTATTCGTCAAACTCTAACTCGTATTTCTATTTCATTGCGTGCAACATTTGAATGTCAGCAAATTGCATCTACATTGGGCCGAAAAAGAGTTGAACGACAAGATTGCTACTCTGACAATAAGTAACACTTCTTCAACAAAAAGATACTTCACTATTAGCTTTGTAAGCAAAGAATCTAATAACATTTAGACTCTTGACTTTATTGTTAAGTTGATTCTTGCTTTTGCTCGCAGGTAAATCCTATCAACGGCACAAGATTTATTGTCAAAGATGGACTTGATGAATTCACTGTAGACGTAATAAAAAGGTCATGTGACTGCTTGCAGTTTTAAACGGACGAGATACCATGCACCGACGCCATTGCAGCAACAGATAGAAGAAATTTGAATAAGTCGACTTATTGTGCACAATATAGTTCACAAGAAGCACTTGGACACAAGTTTATCAGGAGAAATTTCCCCAGTATGAAGTGCTAGATCGTGGGACGTTCCACAAAGTATAAAGGAATTCATCAATACATCCATCAGTTACAAAATTCACTTCGGAAGGAGACAAACAAAAAGATATGTTTCAAGAGCAGATTCTTTCAAGAGTATGATCAGATGCTCGCGCTGTAAAAGATTAGGACACAATAGAACGAGACTTTATACATGGTGTATCTGACACAACATCTTGTGACTCACATAACCACGGAACGACAACATATCAAAATCATCATCAAATCCATATTTTTGCCTTTTCCTAGCAACGACACCCTCATAAATGACTGATTGGTCTACAAAGTTTCCAGATCATCTATAGATTGCAATTCATAAGGTTCACTATCCATAACCTGAAAAAACAAACCACAACACTGAAACCACAGAAAAATAATAATAACAATAAAAAAATAATGTAACAAGCATATAAAATGTATTACGACGCACCATAATGAACTCAAACTAACAACTTTTCTCATACAAGCAAAAAATGCATTATCAACATCACAAAAAAAAACAATAATAAAAAGGACAATAGCTAATACTAAACAGTACGCAAAGCACATCCTGTCAGGCAGCACTTTAATAACAAATAGAACTCATGCTTGAATGTTATGATGTCAACTGGTGCCCACAAGGCAACAATTTCTGCAACAAAAGGAAAATACAAGACCCAATGGAACATATGCTTGAATCTTATGTCAATTGTTGGCCTATGAGCAACAGTTTCTACACTAAAAGGAAAATAAAGTGCAACACCAACACTTTGCTAAATATTATATTACCTACCTAATTAATATGATTTATGTCAAGATTAACAGTTTCTACAGGAAAAGAAAACAAAGTGCAACACCAACACTTTGCTAAAAATTACATAAACTACCTAATTAATATAATTTCATATAACATATTAAACAAATATTATCGATTAACAACAAAATTTAAACATTGGCGAAACAAAAAATTGGATTAATAATAAACATCAACAAAGGTAAAAAAACAAAACTAAAAAAAAGGAGAAAGAAACAAACCAAGATGTATAACCCTAATTCGCAAGAGAAAGGAAAGGGAGATAGAGAGAGAAGAGAAGGGCCGGCACATCAGAATTAGGGCTTATAGAATCCTAATTTGCAAGAAAAAGTGGGAGAGAGGGAGACAGAAAAGAAGAGGCAGAATTAGGGAATTATAATGGTTAGGGGAAAAATAGTCTTTTCGCATGTTTAATAATAAGTAGGAGGCCATTTTGCTAAAGCATTTCTAAGTGGGGACAAAAAGACATAACCAAGGATAAGGGGGTACATGGGGTGAAATTTTTTGCTAACTCTAGTTGTCATGTATAATTTGGCCTTTTTTATTGATCACTGCATAAGAACACTTTGGATGAGGCTCCTCCCCCTTAGCTAATGTCTCTATTTCCCAAGTTCTCATTTGTATTGATGACACCTGGGTTTTGTGGGTGAGGGGGATTTTCTAGTTTTTTAAATAAGAAAAGGGGACAAAGTCTTTAAGAATTGGGTGAGGGAGACATTTTTAAGATTAGTACTAATGACTAATATTTTAAAGGAAAATTTACGCGAGTTGACGCTCTAAACAGCTTAATTACGTAACGTACCGATACTTTTCAAAATTTACGTAACATAACAATACTTTTAAATTAATTACAAAACATACCATAAGGGGCAAAATAGAAATTTCCTACATTATTTTTAGCGGTTTTTGTATTTTCCCTTTGCCTTCTCCATTTCGCTCAACAAACTTCAGTTTATTCTCTCCATTCCTCTTTAATTTCTTCATAGTTATCAATTTAGGGTTTTCTCTCCGGCAAATTTTTGCCGCAATTTCTCAAATACGTGCTTCAATTTGATCGAAAATGTCTCAAAAATCAAATAATTCACCGTCTGATCGTGAAAAGCATATGAAATCGCATCATGAAGGTTCGCCGGTTGTTCAGGGACGTCGACGAGGGCGGTCAGTTCGACTTAGTAGTCCTGAAGTTTCGCCGGTTGTTAAACCTGTTAAACGGAAGGTGAGAGATGACGATAAAGGTAAACATGTGGTGGATGATGATTTCGTCGACGAAATTGACGCTGACGTTAAGTTGAAAAGGAGCAAATTTGACCGGTGTGGAGTTCTCGCACAAAATCAAGTGTGCTCAGAGGAAACTGTATGTATTATTATTATTTTTTTTTTTGTTTTCATGTTGTATTTTATTGTATATTTGTGTATGTTTTCCTTGTACACATGTCTAAACTATGTATTTTTTTGGTTAAATTTTTATATTTTTGTGTAAACTGTATATTTTTTGTGTAACCTTCGTATTTTCCTGTATATTTCTGTATGTTTCTCGGCTATTGATGTATAAACCTGTATTCGCTTGTATATTTTGTATGTTCCTGTTTAAAATAGACATGATATGTATATTTTTGTGTAAACTGTGTATTTTCCTGTATATTTTATATGTTTCTAGGCTATTGATGTATAAACCTATATTCGCTTGTGTATTTTTATGTCCCTATTTAAAATAGACATGATATGTATATTTTTGTGTAAACTTTGTATTTTCCTGTATATTTCTGTATGTTGTCGGCTATTGATGTATTTTGGGAGGTACTTTCGTTCTACTTTACTATAGCAGTTTTAGATCTGGAATCAAAGAATTAGTAGATCTGTTCCGCCCAAAATGTGAATGGGCTATGTTCTTGTTTAAAATAGACATGATATGTATTTTTTTTTTCTGTAAACTGTGTTTTTTCTTTATGTGTCTCGGATATTAATGTATAGACTTGTGTTTGCTTGTATATTTTTGTATGTCCCCTGTTTAAAGTGTGTCTTCATGTTTAAAATAGAGTTATTCATGTGCGTACCTATGTAGACTTATTCTGTATGTTCTTGCTTATTCCTTTGCCTTTTGCTCTTTTTGTTGAATGAATTTGTATATTTTTGTATTCTCTTTTGTATATCCTTATTGTTAATTTTACTTCTTTATTTTGTCCATATATAGGGCTGCAAATTTTATGTTCCTGCAGATATTGGTTCTTTTGTCGATCACTGGACTGCGACAACTCGTTATGACATTGTTAGCACATTAGAAGACACTTTGACACCTGTTCAATTACAATTGTTTAGGTTGGGTACTTCTTGGATCTACCACAAGTTTTTGGTCAATACCAATTAATTCACCACTTGATGTTAAGAGAAATTATATCAGACCGCCCCAATGAGTTTACTATTATGGTTAATGGTACGCGGTTGTGCCTTAGGCTAAGAAACTTTGCAGTTATAACAGGTTTGAATTGCTTTGGGGATGATATAGTTGTTGCTGATGCTACTCCTAATAGGCTTATGTCGAGCTATTTCCCCAATCAGGAAAAGGTCCGTAGGAGTGAGTTAATCAAATGTTTCACTGATAAGCGTTGGATTGGTGATGAAGATGCCGTGAAGTTGGCTGTTTTGTATTTTCTACATGTGTTTGTGTTGTCTACTGACAGTGGTCAGTATATACCCAAGGAACACTTTGATTTGGTTGAATCAGGGGCATATCTTACTTATCCATGGGGCAAATGTTCGTTTATGTTATTGCTTGAAACTACTCGCCAGAAGTTATATCCTCCTTTGATTTATCGTATTGGTGGGTTGCCGCTTGCAGTACAAGTTTGGTTTTATGAATGTTGTTCGGTGGTTGATCAAAAAGTTGCTACTCGTGTTGGTAACTTAACTCCTAGGATTCTCAATTGGAAAGTTATTGTGAATCAACCTAGGTTTAGCAATTTGTCCAAAGGAATGTTTAGTGGCACAAGCGCTGAGGTAAAAAATTGTTACATTTACTTTATTTGTGTTTTTTTTTTATGTATATGTATGCCTTTGTACACATTTCATTTAACGATTATTGTGTGGTTTGTTTTTGTAGTTGGTGTTTACCAATATTGTTGCAACTCATGATGAGGTACAGAAATTCAACTTGCCCCCTTTGGATGATGCTGCTGTCATTGTAAATAAGGCCCTTCCCAGACAAAGTGTAGCCACTCGACTGCCTTCTTCTGCGTCTATACCCATCCCCTCTCAAAAAATACAGCATCAGAAACCACCTGTTCATGCGTCCCAAACTGTGCATCTAAGTGATGTTGCCGCTCAGTTGCAGCAGTTGACTACTGACTTTCAAGATTACAAGATGCATGTATGTATTGCTTTTAAGTTTAGCATCTTGTTGATTTTGTATGCTTGCAAGTTGACCTTTCTGTACTTTGTTTTGTATTTATTTTGTAGGTTGATTCTCAATTTACTAATCTTCATACTTTCCTCAGTAACTCATTTAGTGAGGTGTTTGCTCGCTTGAAGGTAATGACTTACTGTTTTTATAAATACATTTGTTGTATTTTTTTAAATTTGTTTTTGTAACTATTTCTTATTTCAACAGGGTGTTAGAAGCAGCCCTGTTGTGGATGAACATGATAATCGAGCTGGTGATTCTCATTATGGAAGTCCCTTAGAAGGCGGTCCTTTTTTGTATGCAACCTACTGATAGCGACGCCAACTTTTTTGTATGTGTGGTTGCTTCTCTTCTATTATTTATGTTTAATTTTCCTAATGTATACAAATGTATTGTTTTGTATACAGGGTGTTTCTGATGCTCCATCTGTTGGCCATGATTCTGATATTTTGGATCGAACCGTTGGAAAAGTTTGCAGTCCTGTGCAACATACTGCCACCCCACTTAGTAGTAGTGTATGTTTTTTGTCTTTATTTTTGACATTTTTGGATTGAACTGCTGGAAAAGTTGAACAATTTTTTTTCTTGATACAGGATGTTGCGCCTGGAGTTTATAGACAGTGTGAACATGCTGGTCGCAGAGAGGATGTGCCAGGTATTGTTTGTGGAGTACTCGATCAGAAGGATTCTATTTATCATCTATATGGTGGACCAAATTTTTCGATTGGGGATTTTAGTGAAGGCTATGAACATGTTGGTAATGTGGCCTGTGGAAGTGAAGCTCAAGTGGACAGTGTATGTACTATTTTTAGTTTTTCTTAATATTTTTTTTTGTATTTTTGTGTATTCCTTTGTAGTTAAGTGTATTTTCTGTATATTAATGTATTTTTCATATATTTATATATTGTAGCAGGTTGTTACTGTGGGACCATTAGCTGTTATGAAGCCAGATGGTAATATGGACTGTGGAAGTGAAGCTCGAGTGGACAGTGTATGTACTATTTTACTTTTTTTTTTTTACTTTTTTTTTGTATTTTTGTGTATTTCCTTGTAGTTAAGTGTATTTTTCTGTATATTTAATGTATTTTTCATATTTTTATATATTGTAGCAGGTTGTTACTGTGGGACCGTTAGCTGTTCTGAAGCCAGATGGTGATCAATTCCCCCAAATTTTCTATTGATCCCAATTTTCCCCTGTCTGCGTATGATGAGATCGATGCAGCTATCGCACGAGCTATGTCTATGTGTAAGGCATTGGTGGTTGTACCAGCTAATAACCAACCTCCTCACAATGTTGATTGTAAAGAGATGGATTCTGAAAATCTATTAGAGGATGCCCCAAGTGAAGATACATGTTCTGATGACAACAGTCAGCCCGACGCAGCAGTTCTTGATGGGCAGGAATCCCAGATTGTTTTGGTCTCGAGTGATGGAGATGATGCTGCCACACCTGAGCAGTTGATTGCACGCATGCGGCGTCCAGGGAGGTATGGCAGGTCTCCTTGGGTTCTCAATTCACCGGCACCAAAAATCTTTCAGACAAAACATCCTTTTATTTATAATGTTGATGCTGACGTTGACCAAGATCTGGAAAATGCATTTGTTGCATGGGTTGAGGATGGGATCGAGCCAAGCAATCAAAGATATTTTTCCTTTTATTTTTTACTGTTGATGGTATTTTTCCTTTTGTATTCCTTTGTAATGATTTATTTTGTTTAATTTTTGTGAATCATCAGGAAGTCTCTTTATCCAAGAGAAGCTAACCGAATTCAGCATCCTTTTGCGTTAGGAGTTGTGAAAGTTGAAAGGAAGGAATGGTTTCGGACGTTGCTGCACAGTGGAGGCACTTTGAATGACCAGGTATGTATGCGTCTGTATATACCTGTATGCATGTGTATCAACTGATTCTTATTTTTCTGTATTTTTTTATATAAAACTGTATGAATCTGTATACATTTATCTCAATTGTATGTTTATATTCCTGATTGTTATGTATAGCCTTTTCTGATTGTATGTTTATTCAAATGTCCAGCACATGGATGTTGTGTTTTACTACTTGAGGAAGAAAGGAAAATATGGTCTTGATGTTTCTCGTAAATTCACCACTACTGACTGTTATTTCAAGAATATGGTTGAGGACGTTTTTAAGGCGTACAAAGCTAGCAAGAACAATCTGACTGTGGTGTCTAATGATGATCCTATAGCGCAGTATGTTATGGGATTTAGGCTGATTGGAAACACCCCATGGGTTAACGTTGATTATGTTTTAGTCCCATTGCATGTTAAAGAGAAATTTCACTGGGTGTTGGCTGTTGTGGCATTCAAAGAGAGGTGCATTTGGTTGTTTGATTCTATGCGTGGAAGATCTAGTGCTCCTGTGCGTGGTCTAATTCAAAAGTTGGCTGTTGTCTTGCCTCTTTACCTTTCAGTCACCAGCTTCTATGGTGCGAGGCCTGATATTGATTGGAATTTAAACCCAGCTTTCAAAGATAAATCTGCGACAAATCCGTTCTCCGTTGTTTCAGTTACAGATATTCCAAAACAAGCTGTTGGATCACTGGATGTATATTAGAAATACATTTTTGTTACTATTTCTGTTATGTAGTTCTTTTTACTTAAATTTTGTTTTTGTTGTGTTTGCAGCGACTGTGGTGTGTATATTGCAGCATATGCTGAGTATTTTGCATGTGGACTCGATCAACCACCTGCCGACTTTGATGTTGATATTTACCGTAGCAGATTGGGCACACTACTATGGCACTATGCAAAAACAAAGCAGGACGAACGTTCCATCAGTGGGGATGAGGTTACAGGAATTCAGTTCAAGAAGAAGGCTGGTCCAAAGCGGGGAGAAGTTTATCATTAAGTAGTTTATGTTTAGGTTTAAGTAGTTCGGAATATACTGATGTTTAAGACATCATTGTTCTATTTTTGTTTCTAAGTTACATCAAGGAATATGCTTCTGGATGTTTGGTTTTATAATCTGTTAATATAATGACGTTCTTATTCCTTTTTTTGCTCATAGTCTATACAATTTTTATATGTTAATGAAATGAATTTTAGCACTCATTTTCACTCATTCAGAACTTGGTTTTTGATAAGGGTGAAGTGCATCGCCTTCCCTTGAGCGCTGTTTCAGTTTGTGTTGCAATAGACATGTATGAATTTTAACATACATGTCTATTGCACCGGGTGGTGAATGAAATGTATGTGTATGCATCCTAACATACAGTTTTATACATGCTCGAATAAAAGTGTATGCCCACACAACCTGACATAAATTTCACACAATGGGTAGATAAGTTGTTTCCTATAGCAAATCCGTCCCCACTGCATGCCAATAAAATTGTATATGCTATGCAAGCGAATTAAGTGTATGTCTATGCAGCCTAACATACATTCTACCCATACTGGACATACACCATTATATAGTTTTATACATACCGGAAACAAAACTGTATGCCCACACATACACCCTGGAAAAATCCATCATGTATCCCTGACTTCCCAGCTTGATCGCTTGTCTTATTTACCATTTTCTTAGCGGGTGGTTTATGTCTGGTCCTTTCGGGTCGCCCGACCTGGGCCGATGGTGCTTTGCAAGATATCCATATAAGCTTATCGCACTTTCGGGTGGGGCCCCGGGCTGCGGAGGGTTCTGGGGCAAAATATACTTTGTTATCTGATGACATTAGGCCTAGGACTTCGTCGTACCCTGCTTACTCATCTTTCACTTTCACTCAGTAGCTCTTTGCTTACTTGTACAAAGAGCATGCCCGAGGGGGCTACTACGCTCACCGTGCACTTGCATTACCACCTGAGCTTTGCTAGTCTAACATACATTCTACCCATACTGGACATACACTATTATACAAATTTATACATACCGGCAACAAAAATTGTATGCCCGCACTACATGCCATACATTTCACACATACAGACTTATAGAAAATACTACAGATCGATACAAAACAAAACAGATTTATTCAAAACAATATTTGAACAGTCTTTTCGAACTAAGCTGAGAAATAGATATTTTTGTAGTTCCATGCATTTCAATCTATGAAATTTTTATACACTTGCAATGTAATAATTGTCATTGTAATAAATGGTTTTTGTAAATGAGAACAAAAAGTATCCACATCTTGTTTTCAGCTTCTCTTAGGCGGATTTGTGCATGTTGCTCTATTGTGCCCTTCGTTCCCACACAGTTCACATGTCATCGTTGTTCTTTTTGGATGCAGTTCCCAAGCTGGCTTGTGTCTGGTCTTTTTTGGTCTGCGCGGAGTCCTTTTCCATATTGGGGGGTGCACAACTTCATTAGTAATGTATGTAGGGATGTCCCAATTGCTTTCATCTGATATTGGATTGACAGGCACTTGATATGTCTTCAACATGTAGTCTTTTGTGTAGTATGGGGAGGCATACAACTCCTCATCCATGCATTTAGATTTCATCACAGCGACTGCATGTGCACATGATAGCTCATCGATTTGGAACCTTCTACAGCAGCATGTTCGGTCTTTTAATGACACAAGAAATTTCTTTTGCCCATGCCAAACTGAATATGAATAAGCTGATGAAGTCTTTACCTGTAATATATAAGCTTTTTGAGTATTAGCTACAGTATATAGTCTACAGCGCTACAATATATACTATACATACGCATTAATACACAGTTCTACAAAAATATACAGAATACTTTGTATGCAATTAAATACAAAGTAAATCAGATTAGTCATCACCCATATTGTAATTTTTTAGCTACTGGAGCAACGTTAGTGCAGAATTATTCAAATATATACACCAGACATACATACTTCATAAATTTTTGAAACTGAACTACAAAAAAGTGTTACCGTCATATCGAGAGCCAATGTTCGCTGTTTATCAAGAATATCATTATATTTTTCACCCAGCTTTGTGAATGTATTCTCTGCACCTCCCATGTTGCGATTGTTCCAGAGTTCAACTTTTGCTCTCATGGACTCCATAAAGGCTGATACAGGCATATCTCTTGCACCCTTGCTAGCTGCATTTAATGACTCCGCAATATTTGAAGTCATTATCCAGCCACGACGGAGAGTTGCATGTGCCCTAGGCCACTTTTGATAGCCAACATTATACAGGTATGTTTTGATCCGGTTGTCCATATTTGCCACTTCTTTCATTTTTTTTATCAAACTCCCTAACTGTGTATGCTTTAGCCATTGTAAAGAATGCTTCATACAGTTTGTCTTCAGCCCTTTTGAATTTACTTTTCACATTGTTCCAGAGATGCCAAATGCATGCATAGTGTGGAACCATGGAATATACAATGGAGGTTGCTTTCAAGATGCTTTCTTTACGGTCTGAAACAATACAGATATCATCCCTTTCACCATATGCTTTTCTAAAATTATCAAAAAACCAATGCCACGCAGAATCATTCTCTGAATCGACTATAGCATACGCTAGAGGGAGGATTCTGCCTGTGCATGTTCATACAAATTAGAAAGGCCAACAGCAGAGAATTATACAAATTCATACATATTTATACACTGGAATTCAAATAGTTTTAAACTTTACCTGCTGCATCCATTGTACTCGCAGCAAGGAATGTCCCCTTATGTGTAGCTGTGCGGAAGCTACCATCAACAATAACAATTGGTTTGGAATATTCCCATCCTTTTATTGATGTATTAAGTGCCACAAAGGCATATAAGAAGCAATCATCATCAGTTTTAACGAAGTCCACAATTGACCCCGGGTTAAATTTCTCCAAAATTCATAAGTAGCTTGTTAACTTGTTGTATGAATCTTTTGGATCGCCTCTCATTATTTCCATAGCTATTTCCTTTGATCGCCACGCCTTCATATAGGTAAGCTCCACACCGAATTGTTTGTGAATGTCTTCAATTATCTCCTTTGGTTTGTAAGTTGCCTTCGCATCTTTAAATTTGTACTGGATAACACTCCCAATGATGTTTGCAGTTGCTTGTTTATGGCTGAAAATTCTGTTCTTCAGCGGGCAAGAGTGTTCATTCACAAATTTCCTAATTTTGAACAGATTAGATGCATTCAAGCTTGAAGCCTTAAACTGCCATGTGCAATTCTCCCCGGTGCAAATCAGGCAATAGCTATACATACAAAAGATGTCACGGGTTAGTATTTTACATACAACTATTATACAGATAGACGAATAATTATACAACTTTTGATCTTATAATTTTTTACACTGTCATACTCTTAAATATACAGATTTTTACAGTGTCATACATTATTATACATTGTACACTCATACATATACAGACCTTTTCACAACATAGAGATTTAAGTATAGTGACACAATGATTTAAAACAGTATACAGATATATACAGATTTATACACAAGTAACTTCAGACACAAGTTAGGCAACAATTTTTGAAGTTTCGTACCATGTTGAGCTTGATCTTTTAACCTTAAAGTGAAACTTTCCCGTTAATGCATAGTGCTTCATTGCTTTGACGAGTGTTTTCTTGTCTTGGAAAACCTGCCCCTCGGTAATATCTTTTTGCATAGGATCTGCAATTATAAGAGCACTACAATCTTCAAAGTCTCCAAAGTCTGGGAAAGCTATCAATTCTTGTGTATTCTCCTCGGCTATTGACTGTATGTTATTACTCTCTACATATTCAGGTGAATCAACTATCAAATTTTCACTATATCCAGCTTCATTGAATGACGTTTCATTCACTGAAATACACAATGGATATCTTCCTAGTTCCTTGTTATCTTTTTTCACCTCAACAAACACTTTGACTCCAATGTCATTGTGTATTTCTATTGCAGGTCGTGTTGCATCCACCTTGTACCTTATTTCGATTTGTTTTGTAGTGGTATCAACACGAAGTTGGTTTGCAATTGTAGAGATCAGATCATCAAAAGTACAATCACAGTTTATTACTATTGTGTCAACACTATAATAAATGTAGTTTCCTGTTATATCCCATCGTCCTTTGTGTTGGAGAAGTACTGTGACTGATGCCATAAGGGTGAGTCAAAAGGACTCAATAAGTGGGGCAGACTAGCCACCTCAAAATAGGATAACTAGCCAGGGGGAAGAGAAGCAGATAAACCAAATTCCTCTTATTTAAATTTAAAAAAAATAGAAGAGCAAGATAATAACTGGAAATATGTATGGAACAAAAAACTCATAAACAACCAGGAACATAAGATAGACAGAACATATAGTTATCCCGAACATATCAACAATAAGAAATACATCTTATTATATGCAAGTATTGTTGTGGCGTGCAACCCGATCCATATATTTATAATGTTGCGGCGTGCAATTCGATCCATACATTTATACCGCTGCGGCATGCAACCCGATCCATACATTTATACCGCTGCGGCGTGCAACCCGATCCATGTATTTATACTGCTGCGGCGTGCAACCCGATCGATATATTTATACTGTTGCGGCGTGCAACCCAGAATACGAGCCAGAAATATATAGACAAATTGAAATATGTCCACAATATGGTATACATACCGCATACACAAAACATAGCATGATAGTCACACAATAGTCTGCATGCGGTGAAATGGGATGAATGCAGTATGATGCAATGGGATCACATGCGCCAAATAGATGGAGCGGAATCCTCCTATCCTCAATATGATGTAAGGAGCGGAATCCTCCTGCTCCTAGGACGGAATCCTCCTACCCTCAATAAGATGTAAGAAGCGGAATCCTCCTGCTCCTGCGGCGGAATCCTCCTACCCTCAATTGCGGAATCCTCCTACCCTCAATATGATGCAATGGAGCAGAATCCTCCTGCTCCTGGGGCGGAATCCTCCTACCCTCAATATGATGCAATGGAGCGGAATCCTCCTGCTCTTGGGGCGGAATACTCCTGCACCCAATATAATATGAATCAGAGGCGGAATACTCCTACACTCTCCTGGAGCATAATACTCCTGCACCTAATATGAATGCAACATAATGCATATGAATGCAACATGATGCAATAATAACCCATCACCAGCGCGGGACTCTCATCGACAGCCGGAAAGTATATGCCAACTCACAGTCAGAGTACAATGCTCAGATCCTCAATGCAATACAACCAACAACAGGACATAATATATAATATACAATGTAAATCCAAAGCTAAGGCGCAATGAGTACGTCTATCGGTAGCTACACACGTAAGGAACACGTGGTAGATTATCCACGAGGCCAAGGTCCTCCAAAGAAATGGATACAAACACTTACCTTATTTCAAATTTCTACTTGACAACCGCTTTATCCTTTGGATTCACTGCTAAACGATCCTGTTTATTCAATAAGCAGAAAATATATCAAATTAGGCTAAAGGCTTCATTCCTCACTTCTTAGGGCAATCTGGTTAGGAACCTGATACTCCATTCGCATATGCAATTCGTAGGACAGACCTATGTGCAGGGTTCAAAGTCACATAACCAAACCCTAAATATATTACATTTATATGTTGGCCCTAACTCAGTGAGTACGAATATATAATCAATTCCATTATTGGGGTCCAATTGACCTTTTAAACTATCAGTTGAACTTACTGAAACGATGTCTAATATCACAATTTTTACCGTTAAAATATATTCAAATACACATAATAAACTGAAATAATGGATGAACACCATTACCTAGATGTTTCGGGGTAAAAACTCTACTATTTTTCCTTCTCCTTTCTCTCTTTTCTGGCTTTTCTTTTCTCTTTCGCGTTCTCTGATTTCATTTCTCATGCTTCTGTTTCCATTTCTCTTTGTTTTGTTTGCATGTCTAGGCTAAGGCATAAAGCCACTAGCCACCGCCTTTCTCACTTGTCCTCTCCTTTTTTTTTTTTTTGAAAATTTACTAAAACGATTCAAAAATTAAAATGGAACCCTACGAAATTCGAAATGATCCCAACTTTCTCGAGCAAGTTATACAAAATATATGTAACATACTCATTAAGGCGGATCTCAAATCGGATACTCGAAATTCAAAATGCGAATTAAAAGAAAAAGATCAAATTATTAATTTTTCGCAATTTTAGCTGAAATCAACCGAACAACCTCGAAATTCACACATGTCACTAATATTCATACAAACATAACGGCGCTTTCGAATGTTGAATCGGAGATCATTCGCCAAAATCGAGCTCGAAAACCTCTATTTTAAAATTTACCGAAAATGAAAACTGAAATCTTCTTCCGATACCTATCAAACGAGGTCCGATTTAACTCAAATTTTACAAACAAGTCCTAATGGACATTACAAAGTTTTAAAATTATCGGCACGTCAATCGGAGACGAACGAGCCTAAGTCTAAAGAAAAATTCATACATATAACAAGAGAACTTGCACGTCCTTCATAAACTATTCCACGGACATTGTCTCATGATTACAGAATCAGAATTATAACGCACATCGAATTCTTGGAATAAAACATATCTGGATAGTGTCATCACATCATTGCCCAGCTTATTCTAACTAACCTGACCCTTTCCGATCATGAGAGAAGAGTTCTATATTTTCGACATAAAGACACACGCAACTCTAGATGGGTTAACATGATTCTACCAACGAATCACCTCGTCGATATACTTTTCGATATAGAATAGGTCAATGAAATAAAGAATTAGCTTACGATTTAGCAACTCTGTAGAGATTTAATATTAGGATTCTGTATAGGAGGAAGACTCCTCCACTTATAGCATAAGCTCATACAGCTAACTTGAATAGAAATAGCCATCCTCGCACAGTCTTCCGGACTAAGGGAGACATAGCTAATAACAGAATGCGGCTCAGATCTGAGCTACCAAATTACCTTCTCGAGTTTCCAAATAGCTGCAACTCTCGAGTTCACAACTCCATACCTTTTCTATAAGCACCACCGCTGGATAGCTCAATTCACGGGCCGGACGACACTCTCCATTACCCTTAGTAGCCTTGAAACACAATAATGTGCTTATCCGGCTACCTTGACACACATTGTCTCAACACAGGGAACATTACAAGCGGCTACTAACCGCCCAAGCTCACTAGTGCCGGAAGAAGAATAGATGGAAATAAACTGAGGATAGGAATAATTAGAGCTTTAGGAAGCTCATCTTCTTATTTACTTGGCTACCAGAGCTAGACTACTCTCGAGTCATGCTAGCCAAAGAATCGCAATTGAAGAAATAAACATTAAATGAGCTTCACGGAACGACATCGATGCCAATTTAACCTTCTCATAAGAAGAAAACTCCAACAATTTATCAGTAAACTCTGTTATAACTGAGAGAAGCTCATAGAATAACATGACTTTACTAACATTTCGAACCAAGAGGAGACACGTAGATACAGTATTACTTGCTAATCACTTTACACCGGAAAAAATAATGACACTTTCTGATGGTGATGAATAAGAATCCTATCATCCTACCAACACTGAATTCTGAGAAGAGAGGTAAACTAATTTGACATAATAATAGAAGGTGGCACGATAAGATGCTAACCAGACAATACCGACACTCACTGTCAAATCTCTCATATTTAGACCAGATAAATTAATAGGGTCTGACAAATGCCAGGAATAAATCATACCAGAAGCTCGCCCCTCTACCGCAACCGATTCTTAATAGAAACAATATCCAAGGAAACCATAGAAACATGATATGACAAACCATTTCCAGATCAATCAGAAGAATCAAATCTTACTCACATATAAGGGAAGAAGAAATACATGGGTCTACTACATCGGATGCCTCAGCGTCCTACCAGACTGGCAGTTCATAGAACTGCCTCTGCAGTTGAGCTGAGCCACTACCTTGATAATCACCTTCTGAAGAACCACTGCCACTACGCTCTCAACCTCTACTGAATGGTGGCATTTCTCTGGCTGATTAAGATCTAAATGAAATCCCCTGCGACTGTACAGGTTCCTGATGACGAGAGAAAGGACGACTACCTACTTGCCAGAGTAAGGAAAAACTCCTCAAAAGATAACCAAACTCACGACAGTGATAACACCCTTTTCGCTAAAAATGGAAACTGGACAGATTATTGATAGCTACAAAGAGAAAGTTGAGTCTAATCTTGATGAACTACTCGCGCACTCTGAGAATCACGCTCAACAAGCTGAGATAACCTAGCAAGTAACCTCCCAAAATAATCAGACTCTTACCTTCAAAGGAGGTATGGTGCCCACCCGGGCCGTGGGATCTCTTGCTCTTCCGCTCTAACTCTTCCCACTCTGACTTATTGTATGCCTAATACCTCTGAGCAATATCAACAACGACATCAAATGAAGTCCCGACCTCAATTTCTCGAGCCATCTGAGATCTCAAGGAAGGAGAAAGGTCACCAATAAATCTTTCAACATTCTAGGAAGGTTCATGGACTAGTTCTAGTGCATATCCAGCCATCCTAAAGAATTTAATCTCATATAAATCCGACAAGCTACCCATCCAATCAACTCAAATTGGCGACTCTTTCAATCTCGCTCACTGCGCGAAAGGAACTTTTTCATGAATCTACGAGAAAAATCGAACCAAGTTAGCTAATAAGAGAGGGGTCCACCAATTCAAGGCTGGACCCTTGAAACTGGAAGCAGAATAATCAACACCATACCGCTCGATATAATCAAGAGCCTGAATGATACGCATAAATCATTTTATTTTAAAAAAAACTTATACAGGATAACATCAGAAGGTTAATTTGGGTAGAATAATGCAGCCTCTTCAGACACTCGGACCGAGCCATTACTCAGGTTAGCTAACCAGCCAGAATAACTAGAGGCACAACACATGTTGCCTCTGGAACATATTTTACTGCGGCAATATTAAGAACTGGAATAGGAGCGCTCTAAGTCCGAACATCTGCATATGCGGCGACCTGATAAGCTGCCTAGCGAATAATAGGTTCTTCCGGTATCTGCATCGCCAAAATTCTCGTAAAAGCATCGTAGAGAGCCAAGGGAACCACAAGGCCCTGCTCCCTTGCCCATCGCGAGCTTGTACAGCTGGGGCCTGCGCGACTGGATCGTCAGCACGACAACTCTCGAGGCTTGAGCAGCGGTAGCCCCAGGCTAGACTACTTCGTCCTTATTTCCTACCCTTTGCTGATTTGTCGCACGAGGGTTCACAATTACCACGAAGGAATTAACAAATATACTTTTGCATCCTAGACCGACGCACGATCAGAAAAGAAGGAAGTGAAACTTCCTAAATACCATCATAGCCTCTCGTAGATAAGTACGGACGTCTACGTACCCATCAGCGAGACTCTACCAGACACTGTCTTAGTCTGGATAGACTCTAAACCGGGCTCTGATACCAACTGACACGACCCGGAATCCGGCTAGGCCGTGCGGGCACCTGAAACGACTACCTAAGGTCGTTTTAGCCTGGCAAAGTATATAAAAACTCCTTATTTTGAAAAGTATTTTTTTTTTCAAAAATACTTTTTGTAAAAATATTTATGTAGAGTAGCAATTTGTGTTTGGCCAACTCATTCGATAAGCACTTTTATCAATAGTAAAGTAGCAATTTGTATTTGCCAAACTTTTCGAAAAGTATTTGAGAGTTAAATTACGAGTATGGACAAGGAGATTAAGGAAAAGGTACTATTTATAGTTGAGAATCATTAGTTTAAATAAATATGGTAATACTGTATATAATATTTTTGGTAATGTTATTATTGTAATGAAAGAAATTAAAAATATTTTCGGCTTTTGCTTTTAGGGAAAAACTATTTTTTCAGCTTCTTCCCCATAGTAGAAAACACAACTTCCGTTGCCACCCAAAAATACTTAATTTTTTCCAAGAAACTTGGTCAAACACCTCTATTTTTTAAAATTAGTACTCTTTAAAAAAATAAGTATTTATGCCTAAAATTTAGCGAATAGGTTAAATAGATAAATTTAGAGTAGGAGCACAAGAAATAAAGTAAATACGAAGAAAATAATATGAAAACAGTAAAAATGGTTGTATTATTCCTTGAAAATAAGCGGATTCGTAGTGAATCTCATGTGTCAAATACAATAAGGGAAATGGGTATATATAGCATTAGGTTTACCCCAATCCTAGTTATGATAAAGTACTATGTTTATAGGCCTTGGGCCTGATTATATAAGACGGTGAGACGGTGATACTAGGTTAACCCTAACTAGAAGACTACATTCTCAAGACGGATGGGTATGTGCCTTTCGGCCTTAGGCTCGTGCCTAGTGAACGGGCCTGGCTATGGGGCATACGTATATCCTTGGTGCCCGATAACTTGTAGAGTAAGTTTAGCTTCTGCCAGCTGAACTCGTATACCTGTAATAATAGGTAGTATACTTTTACCCACATAGTCATTTCCCCAACTTGTCGAACGTTGTCGTAAGGGTTTAGGAAGTGAAAGAGATATGTGAAAGAACATTACACTTACTTTCTAAATTTTGCAACTGCTTTGACTGGAATAGACGATTTGTTCCTTCCAGAATCTCATGCGTCTGTGGCTTATTAGCTCTGTTGGTCTTCTGCGCCTTTCCAATATCTGCTATTCCTCCTGCCATTTACTGCGTCAAATCATTTCATATCTTTTTCCATTGCTCTCTGACCGCTTCGTGCTCTCCCTTATCTCTTTACGTATATATAAATGGTTTTCCTTGCAGCTTATTTTCACCATTTCTTCACTTTCGGAGTATTTTGTTCCTTAAAGTCTGTCTTCTTAGAGTGAATGGTGTGTGAAAAAAATAAAATTATAGAGACAATTGTCTTCTTCCTCCTTCGCTCCTTTCCCAAGGTTGAAAAGGGAAAAGTCTCGTGTTTCTTGAAACCATGATCATAATGGCATTCTTCGGAGTGTCTTCATCGTGGAACATACACTAATTATGATGCGCTTATTTTTTAATGCAGCGGTTGTTGTAATATTTCTCTTTCCACGAGGAGCTCGAAAAAATGAAAGGCTCTGCCGAGTAAGGTCTTTGTGTCTGCATATTCTCCGCTTTCTTTGGGGATATGTTAATGCAATAAGGCTTACTGCCTCCTCCTTCTCCCTACCGGCGGTTGATCTGCACTTCCTCTTCAGAGCCACTGTTGTGTGAGGGTGGGTTTGTACCTCTACCCTTGTCTGTAGCTTGGAGGTCATCCCCACTCTTATCCATCAAGGACGAATGGATAGTACGACACCCTTTCTCTGCGTCGGGCGTGAATTTTTTTTGCATGTAGAGCATCCAGCATCGGTCACAATTTACCTGAAAGTTTCAATTCCTGTCACTTGTCTCCCGAGGGCTTTGCAATTGTCCTGATATTACTAGTGTTCGCGCAGTGGTATTGCAAAGATGTTGCTGCTCGGGCGTCGAGAGTGATGAAAACTGTGTGCTAAGGGAGTGATAAAATGGAGGATAAATGGGGCTAAGAACGGAGCTTGGGGCTATAGACTGCCCTCGATATCCTTTTCAGATAGAGTTCCCTCAGGACCTTGTAATAGCTTGTGAAAGCTTTTGTGAAAAACCTCATACTTGAAGTTCAATTGTATATTGTAGCCTTCAGGCCTTTGATATTAATGAAACGAATGTTCACTAAATTTGTTCTTTGCAAGTTTTCATGTTTTAATACCTTTTAGTTGAATGTATTCAAGAACTGTTTATGCACCTAGTCGAGCATTTGATTTGTCTACTAAAGACGTTTGTACGCTCGAAAAGTGGCTTTTGGGTTGCGCCAGTAGGTGACGTCTTTCAATAGGTTATGGCCCGCACCCACAAGGGAGCGACTTTGGTCCGTTGTCGATAGCAGGACATTTTAGCATCCATAAAGAACGGTTGTTCTTGTCCACTCAAGTGCTTAAGTCTTTCACGGTTCTATGTGGGTGAGCTTCCCCACCACATATAGGTGCAAATATTAAATTGACGATTTCAACATACGCAATTGCCTGGTAGCTTTGCTAGAGCTGATCTAATTTGAGTGATAATAACTTCTGCTCAAAATATGGCCTAGGGCTGAGAATAGGTGGATCTAGATGATCGAAGTAAAAATGAGTAAAGTCAAAATAGCAGCTTTATTGAATAATGAAAGCCGAGCGAAAGTATGATAAACTTTGACAAACATTGCACGGTGCTAGATACCCTTTAATATAAAACTATGGTAAAGAAGAAAGAAAGAAAGTAATTATCCTGATTATATGGACCTCCTGACCTATTAAGAATAATAATTTTTTAGTCATATAACATTCCAGTTGTTTGGGATGGCAGCTCCTTCCATGTCTTCGAGAGTGTAGGCCCATTTCCCAGCGATTCCCTGATTTTGTACAGCCCTTCACCAGTTCTGGGCTACCTTGCTTGCATTGGCTTCTTTGGTGTTTTGAGACACTTTCCTGAAGACTAGTTCTCCTATTAAAGGAACGTAGGTTGATCTTCATGTTGTAGTATTGCTCCACTCGTTGCTTTTAGGCTGCCATGCGAACTGTTGCTAGTTCCCGGCACTCATCCAATAAGTTTAGTGCGTCTGTTAGGGCCTCATTATTGTGCCGTTCTTCAGTAAATGATTTGCACAGACTGAGATCATGACCTCTACTTCATATGATAGTGGGAAAGGAATTTCTCCCATGTTTCCTTTCGACGTAGTGGGATATGCACATAAGAACCCTGGTAATTCCTCCGACCACTTTCCTTTGGCTTCTTCGAGCAGTTTATTCAGGCTATCCATGATGTCTTTGTTTAAGGATTCGGCCTGACCGTTCGCTGCTGGGTGGTAAGGTGTCGAGGTTATCCTTTTTATTTTCACATAAAATGAGGTTTGTTATCACTAGTGATCTCGGCGGGAACTCTGAAATGACACATGGCATTCTTCTATATGATTGTATCATCTTTTGTTCTCCGATCTGGTTGTAGGGTGCAGCTTCAACCTACTTGGTGAAGTACTCGGTCATTATGTGCAAGAATTTGACGCCTCTGGGCGCTTGGACAACAACCCTACAATTGGAGGGAGAAATGTCATTCGAAAATAGAAACAAAGATATTAAAGTCGATCGAACTTCTCAATTTGTTAATTTTTTAAAATGAATCTTATGTATTTGAAAACTACATAAATGTGCTATAAATTACTACAATACTTTTAAAAAATCATTATTATTAGAAATAACATATAAATAGTGGTCAAAGAGATGTGTAAATTTGACTCCTTAAATTATATTCTACTCCCCTAGTGATAATGTCGAGTAAATCTGAGCGGCATGTAGGTCCAGAAACTGTCTAACCAACGTGATTTAAGAAACAAATCTCTGGACTCGTGAATATTGCTGGATATATATACATATTCCGTAGATAGACAATTTAGGTTATTATACTTGCCCAAGTGTTGGAATTTAGTCAAACATGATATTGTGTGTATAATAGCCTAGTATTATAAGTTGGTACGTATGCTTTCATTTATTAATAATATGAATCAACAAACAGCCATCCTGATAATTGTATTGAAAAGCCACGATGCATGCATGCAATGAGGACACATGAGATACTTAGAATGACATTTTCCCAACAAGTCTAAATGTAACGTGTTTTTAAGTGTCTGTGAATGCATGCAGTGTGGAGTATATGTGTTGAGTTAATTTGTACTATTTGGGGGTCTTGATTGGGGTAGACCTAATTATTGAAAGCTAGTCATATTTTTGAAAAGTTAAGTCCTATAAATACGTGGACTCCCCTGAGGCAGCATAGTTAATTCACAATATATTAGGACTTTATGGTATGCTGAAAGAACTCGAGTATATTCCTAAAAAGAATATGAGCAATATACCTTACAGTCTTTCTTCTTCACTTTTGTTCCATATCTTTCTTAACATCATAGTATGTGTTTAACTTAATCGGGTATCTTTATTGCGAGATATATAGTTAGTAAGTGAAAAATTGATAAACTTTTAACAAATATTGTTGGATTATATATGAATCCATAATTCCAAGAGTACAATGAGTTAAGATTGGATTTATCTAGTTTAAATTGCACTAACCTGGCCACATAAAGCTCATATCTGTTTAACCTAGATTCGATTTTAGGCCAATTAACAATTAAATTTATATTTGCGGAGTCACGGTCAATAGATTAGATTAAGAGTTTAAATGACGAACTAAAACAGCGATAGATTCGTAAATAATATGGGAACGAGATACAAGCAGGAATTAACAAAGACAAAGCGTAAGTAAAGATAGATAGAAGTAACCGCACTGTATCGCTTATCCCCGGTGAGAGTTCTTCGGTACTGATCGTACTTAGAAGATCAGAGAGTAAAGTGCTTAGCAAATGTAAATAGAGAATAATATTTGAGCCAGGGGGAGAGAGTATTCTTATTGACTGTAGTAGATCAGAAGTAAAGTTGTGTTACCATGGCTTAGAACAAATGCTATTTATAGGTCTGATAGGCGTCCGTTGGGTTTTGTAACCGCTGAGCACGTATCCGTTGGATATGTAACCGCTGGGTTGTAATGATTGCCTTTATGACTATTAATTGAGTGATCGCACATGATCAGGTTAATAACTGCTCCTTCAGATCGTGTTGATTGATGAGGCGTTTCATAACTGCTTTGGGTCTGCTCGCGATAACTGTCTGTCTGTTAGATATCTGTCCGGTGGAACTTCTGCCCGTGCCACGTGGCAGACACGTGTCATCTTTTAGGTGCTGTCAGCTTTTATCCAATACAGATAGTCCCCGCACTTCTCGAGCAGAGTATCTGTTCGAGGAGTGGATATGAATTTTGGCGGGAATTTCTGCTTTGTAAAATCCAACCTTTGTGTGACGAAGGTTAGTGATGCATGTATCTTATCAGCTACGTGACAAACCCTTATGACGTGCGCATTAAATGCGCCGTATAAAAAAATAACTGCAGCTGGCGTGCCTGCGCGTTTGCAGTCTACTCTGAAGTGACTACTGCGCGTTCCAAGGGTAAAAGTAATGATTTTAACCGCCTCAATCACGTGCACACGTCGACTTTTGATCGCGAGGTGACCGCTGCACTTCAGGGTAATGATGATACTATAAAAATTGGTGAAACCTACTCCTTCTTTTGACGGTCGGATCTGATCGTGGTCTCTTGGATAGTCTCAACGGACGCCTTTTACTTGCTTTTATTTCCTTTCTGTTAACTCTTGAAAATATTTGAACAATTTTCAACTCTTCTTGCGAACTTCTTAACTCTTCTGAAATTATGTCTTCAAGAGCTAGAAAAAATCAAAATGTAGATACGGCCGGTAGTTCCTCGGCAAACACTCCTAGGCCTAGGGCTACTCAGGCTACCGCTGCAGATATTATCCCAAAAAAATGGGGTGAGTTAGAAGCAGACTGCAACATCAAGGCCTCCAGTAATCATCATGGGGATATACGCAACAGGCTGGCATATAGATTTAAATCTGTGGTTACATCGGAGCTGATCCCACGAGTTTGGACGGACTGCCACTGGGACGATAGGATTCTCCTCTTGCCGGTCTCTGAAGAGGAGAATATTACTTCTCATAGGGCTGGGTGGACAACTATGTGCACCTATCCCTTTACAGTAGGATGTAAATTGCCCCTGCATCCTGTTCTCGAGAGGCTCTGCAGGGAATATTTTCTCTGCTCGGGGCAATTGTGCCCTAGTATATATAGAATAGTCACGCTTTTGGATTGGTTTGCGACGGAAATCGACCAAATTTTTGGATACGAACATTTCATTTCTTTGTATAGTATAAAAATTTTTAAAGATGGCTATGTGAACGCCACGGTGCGCGGGAGCAAGGGCTTGGTGCGCAGTTCTGAAGACACAGGTGACCGGGGTTGGTTACAACGGTATGTGTTTGTGCGCACCTCGGCCTTGACTTTCAATTCCAAGACCTATCTTCATGAAGTTTGGAACAAGAAGCGTAAGTCCCCGAGTATTTTTTGGAATTTTTCGTGCTTTTCCTTTTCTTCTTATCTACTTACTCCCTTTGACTCCTTTTTGTAGCGGCCAAGCGACCCTACGACGGTTTCATATCTGTTGATGAGCTGACGGCGTGGGTCGAGGCGATTTTGAAGGAATTTTCTCCTGAAAAAAGAGAATGGGCGTACTTTGCTGCGCAGAAGAGTTTGACCGTGAAGACTCACGGTGAGCGTATTTCTTCTTTTGTGACTATTCCTCTCCTTTATAGTTTATCCGTGTCTGACTGTTTTACCTTCTGCGGGTCTGGGCACTCAGGGGGACTTCTTTCCTCCTCCCCCCAGGACGTGCCTTCTGAATCTGTCGCTGATCCTGATGCTGAGGCCGCATCTATACTTGCTTCAGTGGAGGCACTGTGCGGCAGGGAGGGTGGCGAGGAACTCTTATCCGGCGGCCTTGGTTCTTTGAAAAGAAAGAAGAAGAGCCAGGGTGAGGGCGGAGCACGGAAAAGGTCTGTACGTAAGACTTCCGTTGCTGCCGGGCAAACCTCAACTGCTGGGGGTGAGCCTTCGCCTAAAGCCAATGTATCAGAGTCTGCAGAAGAGACTGTTAAGACTACTGCCGAAGTCCCCGAGTCTGCACGGGGAGAAGGTTTAGACAAGGAGGTTATCAATTTTTCAGATACTGAGATCGAAGCCAATGAACCCCTTGCGCGAAAACCTTATCTTCAGAGTGATAAGAGGAAAGTTGAGGAGGAGGCTGCCCGTACTCCGGAGAGGAGTCCCCGAGTTGATGATGGGGTGAAGGCGGCTCCTTCCCGTGTGGACAAAGGGAAAAGGAAAGTGGGTGAAGAAGAAGAAAAAGAAGAAGAAGAAGAAACAAGGGAAGAAGTTTCCCAAGAGAGTGGCCGAGGTCCTCGTGTTTTTCGTTTCGACGACCTGGAAAATGTGGCCACTGAAGCGGCGATGCCTGTCGGTCTTTGCGAGTGCGACACAGTAGATCCTGGAGTGGAATGTGACTCCAACTTATCAACAACAAGGCTCATTTGGCGGTCAGTCATCGACGGTCAAACTGGATTGAAGGATATTAGGGGTGTGCGCTACAAGTTCGGGCCAAACTATCCTACTGAACAGGCTTGGGAACCCAATTACTGCGAGCGGAAGCATACCATGAGACTATCCCCTGATGTTAACTTCATATCCAGGTCGGGCGGCTTAGCCAAGGCTGTCTCTTCACTCATCGGCCCCCGGGAAGAATGGGCGATGAGGGAAATGAGTGATGATGAGCTAGCCTTTCAGATTGCTGCTGATTCTGCCTGGGTAAGAGTTTACCGGTTTGCGTTGGGAGTAACTTCGACCTCAGATTTCAAATTTTTGCTTACTTTATTTTTTTAGTCAAGTATGGTGGCTGCCGAACTCATGTTCCGCTCCAGGATCAACAATGTCGATCAAGTACTCGAGGTAAAGAAAGAGTTGTTGGATGCTCTGAAGGAGAACAAGATCCTGGCAGAGCAGTGCGGTTTCCTAGGGAGTGAAGTTAATTGACTAACTGATGTTAGCAATGAGCGACTTGAGCAGATTAACGAACTCACCAAGGAGAAGGACATTCTTTTTAGAGAGAAAGAAGGGTTCGCACGCTCTGCCCAGGGTCTGGAGAGTCTACTTGAAGAATGTAAGGCTTCACTGAACAGTGCTATTGATGATCGCGCATCTCTTGAGATGAATCTGCAAAGGGCTAACGAAGAATCCGCTAGGGCCAGAGCTGAGCTCCAGGCTTCCAAGGATCAGGTTGCTCAGTCGATGAGTGCTCAAATCGCACTATCTAAAGACTTGGCAAACCTGCACGATCAATCTGAAATTAAGGCCATGCTTGCTGCGCTCGAAGCTAAACGTTCGTTGCTTGGGCAGGTCCAAGCTAAGCAGATTAATGTTGAAGAGATGCTGCAGAAGACAAAAAGCGCTGTTCGTGGAGTAAGAAAAGTATTGAATCTCTCTCCTGAGGAGTCTGAAGATGAAGATGAGGATGAAGATGAAGACGATGGCGAGAATTCGGGGGACGATGGCAGAATCGACGGAATTGGTGCGTCGGGTTCTGATCGTAGCCCCAAAAGCTTCCCCAATCTTTGAGTTTGTTCATCTGGCGAGAGCCGGATTTAATTGGTTATGGACAGAGGTCTTGTAAAGACTCTCTGATCTTTGTATGGCCGGTTCTATTTGGCCTTTGATCACTCTGTAAACTTCTGTCAGCCGTTTTTGGCATCTCATCGTTTTACGGGATTATATATATATGATTTTAGATCTATTTAATGACTATATTTAGCCTGAATTTTTGACCTTTTGTTTGTATGTATTTGGGCTTTCGTGCCTTATGTTTAGGAGCTTTTTGAAGTTTGAACTTTATTAAGTTCTGGTCTCCAAAAGTCTGCCCGAATGTTTTAACTTAGCCATTCCTCAGGAAGAGGTCGTAAGTTGTGAATAATCTGCGCATATATTTTTATTCTGACCGAGTCGTGGTCGTTAGATTTTTGGCCGAATCGTTGCCCTTTTGCGCATAACTTCACTTATCGCTTATCGAAAGTCGTCGCAGGACTTTGTAGATTAGCTCTGGCCGAGTCGCTGGCCTTGTCGCGTAAAAGATTTTGAAAAACTTCAAAAACTCGCCTTTTGGCAACGTCTTTTGCCTTTATGAAGGTCTTATCTGGCCTACAGGGGCCTCTCACCACCCTCCTTGTTTTTATGTTGGAACACGGGAAGTGATAACATAAAAAGAGTTGAGGCAAGCTGCATATAGAAGAACACATATAACCAAACGAGGAGTGTGTCCGTTGTGGGATTCGAACCCACAGCCGAGAAGTTGAAGAACTTCGAGCTCTACCAGTTGAGCTAAACGGATCTGACCTTGTTCAGGCCGTTAGTACCATTTAGAAAAATTATAATAAAAGTAAGAACTTTCGTAAAAGTAAAAGGCAAGCATAAAATAACTAACCATTTTACCATTTAAAAGTGATATCTTTTGAGGTGAATCACGTTCCAACTGTTCGGGACAGTGGAGCCGTCCGGTCGGCCAAGCGATAAGATCCCTTGCCGACTGAAGCGATTACCTTGTAGGGGCCTTCCCAGTTAGGGCCTAGCTTCCCAGAATTTATTTCTTGTGTGCTCTGGGAGACTTTTCTTAGTACAAGATCTCCAACCTGGAAGCTTCGTACGCGCAGTCCCCGATTATAATATTGTTCAACTCGTTCTTTCTGGGCGATTACTCGTACGAAGGCTAACTCCCTTCGTTCTTCGAGGAGGTCCAGCTCTTCATAGAGGTTGACTGAGTTAGATTCTTCAGTGGCATGTGCATACCGCAAGCTGGGCTCTCCAATTTCGACTGGGATTAAAGCATCTGCACTGTACACCAATGAGTAAGGAGTCTCTCCGGTGCTCATTTTTATCGTTGTGCGATAATCCCATAATACACCAGGTAACTCCTCTACCCAACATCCCTTTGCCTGCTCGAGGCGCTTTTTGAGGGATTCAATGATGATTTTGTTGGTAGATTCTGCTTGTCCATTAGCAACGGGATGATACAGAGAGGAAGTGATCCTCTTGATGTGCAGATCGTCGAGGAATATAGTCACTTTCTGGCCGATGAATTGTGGGCTGTTATCAATGACTATTTCCTTAGGTGCTCCAAAGCGACACACGACAAAACGCCAGAGGAAGTCAACAATTTCTGTTTGTCGTATCTTCGCGTATGCTGCCGCTTCGACCCACTTGGTGAAGTAGTCAGTGATGATCAGCATGAAGCACATTCCTCTCGGCGCTGTGGGAAGAGGACCAACTATATCCATTCCCCATTCATGAATGGCCACAGAGAGATTATTGAATGGAGCGGTTCTGCTGGCTGATGGAGAAGATGTGCGGTTTTGCGGACACGTGTCATCTTTTAGGTGCTGTCAGCTTTTATCCAATACAATATCTGAATACCAGCCAGGAACAATTGAAAGACTTTCAACTTCTTTGGACATGATTTGATTGGTGAAACCTTCCTCTCCCATTTTCGTTTCGGAACAAGATTACAGAACCCGGACATTCTCTACTTTGGAGTCTACGTATCTCAAACCTATGCATTTATCAATATTTATACTTCAGTTTTTGAAAATTTATATTTATCTTTTCTACTCTTTTTTTTTTGTAACTTGACCACCGAAGTTCAATGCGTGTTAGTTCTTCAAACATGCACTTATTGAGTCACTGAGAAGACATGTGAGTCTTTGACATGCATCAATTTGGTATTGCTTGTGGTTGTTGAAACTTTAATTTCTTCTCTTGCTCTTTAGGTAGTAACAAAACAAATTACTCCAAATAAATTATTGTTAAATTGATCTAGCATTGTTTATGCAGCACAAATTTTTTTAAATTTTAATCTACAGAGACAAGTCACCTTCATTGGGTCACATCCGAGAGCCTCATCAGTTGTATTAATAGCTTCATTCATGTGTTTGAGCTGGTGAAAATAACATAAGGTGGTTGTCCTTAGTTACTACATTCAGTTGTTAGTATATAGTACTACGTTCGACTTTATTTGTCACCATTTAAATTTTCAGAGTTAACGAATTTTTTTACCACAATGTTTTTAGTATATATTTTCAAAATATCTTAAATTATTAATTATTATGGCTCGTGGTACTCCACTTTTTATATTATTTTCTAAATATATATGGACTCCGTCCATTCTAAAATAGATGTCATTATTTACTTATTAATTCGTTCATAAAAGAATGACACAATTCTAAATTTAAAATAATTTTGAGTTGAAACTACCAATTGAACTTTCATGAGATGCTTTTAGACCATAAATTTCAAAAATCTTCTCGTATTTCTTAAACTTCGATCTAAATCAAACTAAGACATCCTTTGTGGAACAAGGGAAGTAAGTTTGATTTCAAAATATAAAAAATTCATTGTATAGCCAACGACCCCTTATAACAAAAAATAGATATTTGTCCATTGTCGGTATTTTCAACTTCCGACGGTCACCTTCCTCTTCGATCTACAAATAATATGGTAACATAAACACAATTCTTTTACAATTAATCCCACATAGGTTAGGATAAATGAAGCATTTATCTTTGGTACTATTTGGTGAAACTTTGATTTCTTCGGCCCATCTTTTGCTTCTTTTTCAGTTACATACCAAAAGGACATCTAGTCATACAAAACATATGTGTTTAACCTAGATCCGATTTTAGGCCAATTAATAATTAAATTTATATTTGCGGAGTCACGGTCAATAGTTGAGATTAAGAGTTTGAACGACGAGCTAAAATGGTGATAATACGAGAATGAGATATAAGTATTAACTAATAAAGATAAAGCATAAACGGAAATAAGGAGAGGTAACCGTATCGTATCGCTTGTCTTCGGGGAGGGCTCTTCGATACCAATCGCACTTGGATGATCAAAGAACTAAAGTAATATGCAAAATATGAGCAAAAGGAATATCTGAGCAAGAGTGAGAGAATATTCTTATTGATATTGTAGACAGGAAGTAAAGTTGTGTTACAATCGATTAAGGCAAATGCTATTTATAAGCCTGATAGGCACCCGTTGGGATTCGTTACCGCTGGGCATGGATCCGTCTGGATAAGTAACTACTGGGCACGTATCCGTTGGAGACATAACCGCTGGGTTGTAATGATTGCCTTAATGACCATTAATTGAATGATCGTGAATGATCATGTTAATAACTGCTCACTTAGACCGTGTTGACTGTTGAAGTGTTTCATAACTCCTTTAGGTCTGCTCGTGATAAATGTCTGTCCGTTGGTTGTCTGTCCGTTGAAACATCTGCTCGTGCCACGTGGTAGACACGTGTCACCTTTTCAAGTTCAGTCAGCTTTTATCCAATACAGATAGTCCCCGCACTTCTCGAGAAGAGTATCTGTTCGAGTAGTGGATAGGAATTTCCGCGGGAGTTTTTGTAACCTCTTGTCTTTGTGTGACGAGGCTTGGTGACGTACGAACCTTATCAGCTAAGTGACAAGCCCTTATGACGTGCGCATTTAATGCGCCGTATAAAAAAGTAACTACAGCTGGCACGCCTGCGTAATTGCAGTCTATTCTGAAGTGACTACTGTAATCACCTAATTTTGGCACCAAATACATAAAATAGTTTAAATTATCATATAATTTTTTCTAGAATTTTACTAGTTTATTTAGCCACTTTTAGTTAATCGATCAAGGAGAAAAATGTTAGAATATACAAAAAAATATGATTCAATTATGAGTAACATTTAATTGACTTTATGTGCTAATCAATTTTAGTTTTAGTTAAATTATATTTGTATTAGCTTAAGAAGGCCATTAGGCCACTTGAAATCAGATATAGAGAATGAGTGCAGCCCACAACAAAATCTAGCCCAATCTCCCTTTTAACCCGGCCAAATCTCATAGTATATAACTTAAAATTTGCTATTTTTGTTAAGTTTTTCCCCAAATTACAAAGAAGCAAAACTCTTGCCAAAATTACAAACGACGGCCGGGAATCACCCCCACCGTAAACCGCCTTCCGCCGTCGAAAAAATCACAAAAGATACATCCCCGGAACTGCCTATTCTCCTCTTCCTCGACCTGACCTCGTTTTCCCTAAAACCTCAAGGAATCAGCGTGAATCAAGGTTCGAAAACACGGCCAAAAAACTTTCCGGTGACCCATTTGTTTCTACGGTGAGCTCTTACTTGTAAGCACTCTTTTGCTTTCTCCTCTTTCCGTTCTTTCCTTTTTCTAGCTGAAACGACCCCAAATGGGATCGTTTCCGTTAGAAGAAGAAGGGAACGGATCTGAACGTCTAACGAGAGGGTCGGGGGGTGTTTGGTTGGGTGTTAAAACAATGGAGAAGGTGATGTTGTGGCCGGCTGTTTTGATTCGCTGAGGGTGTAGTTGTGACTGTGTGTGGGTGTTAAAACTGTGATGGCGAGGGTTGGGTTGATGGTATCCGGGCTGTTTTGATTCGACTCATGGTGGTGATGAGTTGAGAGCTATTTTGGCTGTAGGGGTGTTGGCCTGACAATGGTGAAGCAACAGTGAACTCTAGGGGCTGTGTTAATTCATATTGGCGAGGGTGTGACTTTGACGATTCTAAAGGCATTGGTGCTGGTCCGAGGAGGTGATAGATGCTGCTCTTGGTGACTGTTATGGTGACGAAGTTGTAGCAAAGCTGAAGCGATGAATGGAAAACGCAGCAGTGGTGATGGCTCGACGATGGTCTATTAACTCAAGCAATGGCAGTGATGTGTTGGTCCGTGTGGTAATGGTACCAGCTTTGATCTGAATGTGAGGCTTGTGGTGGTCGTTGTGTGCTGTATAACAGTGGAGGCGAGGGATGTTTTGGCTTTGTTGTGGTGGCAGTAAAGGCGAGGCATTTGCTGTGACGATGAAGACATCGAGGCAGTGATAATGCGATGGTGTCGGGGCTGTTTGCTCAGAGACGATGAAGCGTCGAGGCAGCAGCTTGACGATGCTTTAGCAAGGCTCGCTATAGGAAGCTGTGATGTCTTGAAGCTGAACATTTTTGAAAATGTTGTTAGGCTCGCGGGGTAAAAGCAGAACCTTTAGTACTTTTCTTCCTTTACTTTATTGTATTTTAGATGTTTAGCTAAGAATCTTTCATGTGTTAGTATAGTATTAGCATAGACTATTAACATATGTAGAACCTTTTTGGAAATCATGTCTCTGTTGTTCGCTCTTGGTTCATTGTTTCAATTGTCGTTTCCTTACAGCTTAAAAAAATAAAGGTCGTATGTTTACTGTGAGTTTCCGGTGTCTAGTCTTTTTTGAGCAAGAATCTGAACCTTTGGTGCCTGCTTTTAAACATTGAAATCTGTCCATTTTCTTGATGCGTTTAGCATAAGATCACCTGCTTGACGATGAAATTGTTTGATGGAAATGTTCTTAATCGCATCCGTGAATATGAAACTTGGCCGATCCTTATCAGATTTGTTATGGTCCATTTCTTCATTAGTTGAGTGGTGAGGTTGTTATTCCTTCTCTGGTTTTTTTCCTGCTTCAAGCATAAAGTTGTCCATTAGTTGTGATTTTGAACCATGTTAAGATGCTTAGCATTAGTAGAGATGGAGTTCAGGTCCATTTCCTTTTGAGTACTAAGTATGTTTTAGTAGTTGAATTTCATAATTTGAAAATTACAAAAAAAAAAAGAGTAAAATTAAAGGTCAAAGAAAGTACATAAAGGCAGCTGAAAAATAGGCTTTTCTGCCATTGTTTTGTTGTCTAGTATGGTGGGAATGCATGCCAAAAGTACTTTTTTAGGGGGTAAAAATTGGCACATGGGTTAGTACCCAACTTTTCACCTATTTCCTAGCCTATTTAAGAGGGTCTTTACCCTTTCATTTCTGAAGGGAAACAAATCTGAAAATCTTGAATACTGCACAAAGGTTCAAATTTTAAACTTAGATAAACCTGGGAGCACAAAGAGAGGAAAAAGAGTATAGAAAAATACCAAGAAAGTGAGCAAAAAATATAGAAAGAAAGTTGAAATATTCTGAGAGAATAGGTAGAAAATTCAGTGAGTTTAAGAGTTAAAATACAGTGGTAAACAAGGTTGTTTCCTCACTGTTTGGTGGATGTTGCTGCACTGGTGTCTTCGGGCTTAGCTTTGGTCACTTTGTCGTTGCTTGAGACTTCATTAATAGGTAATTTTCTCAATTTTTACTATCGTTGTATCTCAATTTCAGCATGTATAAAATGGCCTTTAAAGGCCCAGAAGTGTTTCTTTAGTTGTGTTAATGTTCTGGGAGAATTTTTCCTGCTTGTTGAATTGGAAACAAAAGCTAAATGGGATTTGTTTGTCTTGGCCCGTCTGAAATTTTGGTTTGGCTAAGCAAATTAGTTTTGTTGTATTTATTTTGTTAGAATTGTTTTTGGTATGTAACTTTACTTCTTTTAAATAATTAATATGTATGCAAACAAGTTAGGCGAGTTTGGTTTTTTCTTTGAACTTGAAACGAAATCAAATTAGCAAATGTGACAAATATGAAAGAGAATGGCAAAAATAGGACATCACACGCAAACCTACTGTTGTTAAGTAGAAATGGACAGAACGTTGGTAAATAGGCATTACGTTTAGGTTGTTAATTTCGGCAGCCCTTTCTTTGAAGTGGCCAATGGCCAATAAATTAACTTAGTTGAAAAAATGGGTTTAGATAGCAAAGTTGGCCCAATTAAAAATCAGAAAGTTAACAAGCTTGCCATGTTTACATTGGAACTCATATTAAGTCAAGAGATTTCGAACGGGTGAAGTACCTGCGCAAATTAATTGATTTAAGTCGAAAGATTTCGAACGAGTGAAGTTCTCGCGCGATTATATTCGATTTGAGTTTCATTTGTTGAACGAGGAAATTAGTGAGTAATTGAAGCGTAATAAAATCAAGGCAATAAACAACAAACAAATTCAAAGAGTCGAAATGCGTCAATAAAAGCAACTGTGTCTGGCACACAGGACTCGAGGGTGCCTAACACCTTCCCGCGAGTCAATCGAGATCCTTACCCGGAACTCTGACGCAGAACACTTACGAGTCATAGGTGTTCCAAGGTACCTCTTTGGTGATTTGGCACACCTTTAACTTGTCAAGTGGCGACTCCGAAAATCTCTTAATAATTTGGTACCTTTAAAACACCTAAGTCACAACCTACCTTTATATTTTAGTAATATTTTGGGGCGTGACAGCTTGGCGACTCCGCTGGGGAGGAAAGAGAATACTGAGAGTCACAGGCTTTAAACTTTGTCGCTTTCGGCTTTTGAATATTGTTTGTACATGTTGCCTTGAATGTTACTGCTTTGATATGTTTGAACTGCATATACATAATTGTATTCTCTCGTACACCTCTGAGTCTTCTGGAACACTGCACACATGCACGCCAGTTTCGCTGCGGCGTCTGGAATTTCTGTGTGTCTCAAGACACAAAAAGTTAACCCTTCTTTAGGAGGAGGTCCGCTGGGTTAGGCCGTTAGACGTTGTCGATCGGTACCCCCTTGGCACTTACAAATTCCCCAGAAACTATAGAACATGAACCTATTGAGTCACCTAGAGTTGAACCTGTGCTTTTATCTAGGTCGATTTATTTGCATGTCATTAGACTTAGTGAGGTGCGGTACACCGGCACCACACTTGTCTAGGCTGGCTTCCTCGTATCATGATGGGGCCCGCGTCCCCAAATCACACATCATGGGCATATTATATGTTGCATTTGTTCTAGTCGAAGGATTGTTATGCTAACTGATCACCGGTGTGCCGAGAATCAATTTTTGAAAACAAAAAAGTGAAATGATAGAAAACAAGTTTTAGCCCCGTGTCTCGAAACAATTTTTTGTTTTATACCGTTATAATGGCAAAATTTTTTAATAATTTTTTTGAGTTCATTTGGTGTTCAGGTTTGGTCCCTCGTGTTAGAAAATAATTTGTCATAGTTTTACGCCGTTATAGTTTTGTGCCGATATAATGGCGATATTTTTGGGGCCCTTTTGTGTTTGTGTCCAAGTCAAGTTCATATTTTGAAAGTAATTTATCGGGATTTTACGCCGTCATAATGGCTAATTTTTGGGAAACCAGTTTTGCGTCGTTGCATCGTTATAATTGCCAAATTTTATAAATGCTCTAAGATTCCTTTTCGAATTAGATCCAAAGAGATGTTTTTTTTTTAAGAAATTTTTTTTTTGTGTCCATCCTTGTGTTGTCGTAATGTCCGGTTTTGGAGTCACCTTTCAGATAAAAAAATAACAATAATAATGTAGTTTGTTTCATAATCCGTTCTTAAGTTCCATTTTGAATCTCCCGTTGAGTCTTAATTTTTCATTTTTTTTAAAACAAAATGTTGTTTTAGGATCCCGCTTTATTTTGTTTTGTTTAAGGTCAAGTTAGGGTACAGACGATAAATTACAATTAGCTAAGTTGTATTTTGTGTCGATCTTCGTGGAATAATCTGACTCCGCTAAAATGTCGAGTCCCATGATTTTCACCGTCTGGGTATACCCGCCCAATGTGTCAGTTTGTATATATATCTTTGATTCGTGCATCATGTCAAGCATTTTATTTTGAGTTCGTCTCGTGTCGTTTGTCTAAATTACGTTGGTTGAGTCAGAAAAATAGGAAAGAAAAAATAATAATCATCCAAATTTGTCCTTGTGCTGATTACGTATCAGTTACAATTTTGTTCTAATTTTGATCAAGGCACATAAGCAATCTTTCGAGGATACGATCGGTACACTCGGCTTACGCCACTAACCATTTCAGGATGACGCATAACAACCTTAGGCTGCAATCTGTGATTCTTTTGTGCTAACCTGATTTGTTTGAATAGTTTGGAGTTGGAGATTTGGTACAGAATTTTGGCATCGATCCATCCGTACATAACTAAATCAAAGGGACCTGTGACTTCACTCGTAGCCATGCCATCTGATGGAGAGAGATCTGAGACCGGTGCCCACGAACTCCTGGCACTGGAAAATGAGAGATTGACTGGGGAGGTTAATAATTTGAAACAACTCGTGGCCGACATGCATCACGCACTAACCACAGGACGGGCACCTCCTCATATTCCAACCAACCTAGATGGGGTTGTGCCGACAGCGGTACAACGAGCACCGGGCACATCTACGGCAGCTGAAGATCCCACTTATCCTACTGGTCTTGCCCCTATCCGTAGCGTAACAAATGAAATTGAAGTGCGTCCTCATGCACCACCTCCACCAGAGGGACAATATGGCCCACCTCCAGCACAAGTTCCAGTTTTTCAGGGTCCAGCTAGGCCAGTCACGGCCAGGTGCAACAGTGACCCACATCTTCAGGTTGGGGACCAACACTATGATCCGCCCCATGAATCCAATTTTCGGCAAAGCGGTCCATATAATCAGGGTTTCCATCACGAGTCTCAAGTTGAGCTCGATCGGTTGGGAAAAATGGATGCGAGCGAGGTTTTGCGCAAAGTGAAGGGTTTAGAACAAGCTGTGAGATTATGCAGGGATATGGAGATCATTTCAACACTTCTTTCAAGGATCTTTGCCCTTTCCCTAAATTGCAGTTGCCAGATGGGTTCATAGTTCCCAAGTTCGAGCCATACATCGGGCAAGGAGATCCAAGAGTTCACATGAAGATCTACTGCAACAAAATGAGAGGGGTCAAGAAAGACAAGCTGTTGATAGCATACTTTTCCGAAATCTTGGAGGGTGCAGCTGCCAAATGGTTCATGAGGCAGGATGTAACTAAATGGGTGGCATTTGATGACATGGCGCAGGCATTCTATGACCAGTACAAGTACCACATTGAAGTTTTGCCAGATCGATCCTCTCTGGATATGATAAAAAAGAAAACAAGTGAAAGCTTTAGGGAGTATGCCCTCAGATGGCGCGAGCAGGCCGCTCGAGTGAGCCCTGCAATCCCTTATGAAGACATGGTTCGTTTATTCATCGAAGCTCAGGATGAGGAGTTTTATGGTGCATTGATCCCTGCCTGGGGAAAGCCGTTTAACGAGGTTGTCAAAATAGGAGAAATGATTGAGAAAAGAGTTCAAACTGGCAAGATTGTGAGCCAGACAACATTAAGGGGGACCACCCAAGTGGTACAGGCCCAGTCAGGAGCCTTGGGGAGGAAGAATCAAGATGATGTGGCCATGGTAGGTTCGGGTTCACAAAGAGGGAGCGAGAAAGGATACTATCAAACCCACTCATACCAAGCTCCACAAATACGTCCACCACAACCCTACTACCCTCCACAAAATCCACAATACTCCACTCTTCCACCACAATACTCAGTCATCTAGCACAACCATATACTCCAGCACCTTTCTATCCGCAATGGCGCGCTTCAGCCTCACATCCTATATATCCCATTCACCAAGCTCCATATAACCAATTCCAGCCTCCACCGAACCTTCCCCACCGACCAAGAGGTCCTCCAGGTTTTCGCCCAAAAGTTGAGTATAAAAAGGTGCATCAGGCGAAAAAGAATGAGTTCACGCCAATTGGAGAATCTTATGCCGAACTTCTTCAGAAGTTGCAAGCTTTGGACATACTGAAACTGATCAATAGAGGAATGCATCCTAGGGATAGGGTTGACGACTCTCGTCAATGTGCTTACCATTCAGGTGCACCGGGGCATGACACTGAGGATTGCCATTTTCTCAAGAAGGATATCCAAGCTTGGATTGATAACGGTCAGATTCAAGTTAAGGGTTCAGATGCACCAGATATAAATCGAAACTCATTGCCTGTCTGTGATGATGTGCATATGGTGGGTATGGTGGATGTAGAAGATTTGGGAGTTGAATCTGCAATGCCGATAGTACCTGTTGGTGATGTGTCAATTTGGGCTAACCAAATGCTTGTGACAGTGAACTGTGTTCCTGATATCGAGCTTGGGTTAGCAGACAGAGTAAGGGGTGGTGAAATGAAGAAGACGAACATGTCTCTTGAGAAGCCAATTCCAAATCTTACTCGATCATTCATTAGTCCCAAAGAAGTGAAGTCCACCTTGATGGGACTTGAAGAAAATAAGGAAAAGAAGAAGAAATTGCCAGATTCAGGGATTTTCTTTGGTGTCAGCATGGTGCATCCTTGTGAAGGGCTCAACAATGCATGAAAAGCAGGAAACTGGTCCTAACTTGCAATTGAGTGACTGTAAAATATTGTAGCTTGTTTTGCTAATCTTTCTATGTACTTGGTTATTCAAGGGTTGTAAACCAAGTGCATTATTTTGCTTGTTTTATTTATTCAAACCCTTATATCTTCAATTCAATGAAAAGCGGGATCCTTTTCTCGTCTCAACATTATGTCTCTTATTTTCCTTCTTGATCTTGTTTTCTTAGTATTTTGTTTTATGTTTTATCAACCTTAATAACATGACATGCGTGCGGAATTTACGTCTTGATCTAAACACGCGCTCTGGCATTGTGAGCTATTTGAGTAGTAAAGAGGGATAAAAGAGGGAGTTGAAATAAGTTGGGAATTAATCAGTAGTCATCCGATAAGGGAGATCGGTGAGAAGTTAAAAATCGTACACGGTCGCTGCGACCGAATTTGAAATACCATGTTTGAGACCCATCATTGAAGTAGAAGTCGAGGACACGTGTGGAAAAATCCAGGTCAATTCATTGAATCATTATTTGTGCGAGACATTCTCGGGTCGGGATGACGAACGGCTTTCATTTTTTCTACCCAAATACTATGTCCTTTTGTCATTTTTTTTTTAGCCTTGTTCTGTATTTTCTTTGGCCTACCCTCCCATGGAATCAATTTGATGTGATTAAAGAAAAAAGAAAAAAAGAAAAAAAGAAAAGAAAAGAGGAAACAAAATAACAAAAATCTACCTCAGTTGTAGAGCTACGTCTGACCTGATTCCTCTCAAAAGGATACGTAGGCAACCATTCGGGTGCGGTCATAACAGGAAAAAGTTCATTTTTTTTCCTGTTCATATTGACGCAAAACTTGCCTCCAAGTTTGCGGCTAACGTCAAAAGAAATTTTGTTCCCCATTCTATGCTAAACTGGGGCAGAAGTTTGTTTTTATTTTTATATAAAATAAAATAAAAACAAACTTCTAATTTATCATACCATATATTCGTCTGTTTCATGAGATGTTTGGTATATCAGTCTCGAAGTCGAGGAAAAAACTCAAAAGCGCCCCAGTTTATCCTAAACTGGGGCAGAAGTTTATTTTTTAAAAAAAAATAGAGGAGAAAGTCAACATCCCTATACTTTCATTGTGTTCATCTTGGGGTGTTGACACCCAATTTTGTCCCGAAATTTTCAATTAGCGTCTAAATTATGTTAAAATAAGGTTAATTTTTTTATAATAAACTAAGTTAATAATTTTAACGGAAAAATGGCCATAATTATTCTTCAGTTTAAGTCCCGGCTTATTTGTGCAATGCGCGTTTTCTATTCTCCCAAGGCCAATACTAAAAGCCCATCCCAAAATATACCCACACCCATTTATTCATTTTCCCTCACACCAAAAACCCTACACACCCATACTACATCAAAAAAGGAGCTGTGCCCCTCTCACTAGGGGTTCCTTAACTATTATTCATCATCTTCATGAAGAGGAAAATGAGATCTCTCTCACACCCATTTTCGTTTAAGCCATCAGCCCCCTCATCTTCTCATTAACAAAAAAAAAACCCTCTACTCACAGCTATACAAAAAAAGCAGAGGAACCCCAAGTCTTGATTGATGTTGCAGATCTGAGTAAGGGAGATCGGCGAAGAAGGAAAACCACCACCGGAGTTTGTCCGGAAAATGCCATGGCTGGTCACCCTTTGCTTATTGTCTTGATTTCTGTAGTTTGGGGTGTGCGAGGTTATTGATAGCCACTAAGAGGAAATCCATAGAAGGGTCGCAGCGGCGCCGCCGTGTTCTTCACCGGAAAACACCGCTGGCAGTTGCTCCTCTTCTCTGCTCCGTTGATTCCTTGTTCACGAGATCTATATAGTTTTGACTATGATGTTTTGTGGATGTTTTGGTCCTGAACATGCGAGCTTTGAATCTTACAGACTTGATTAATGATTCTTCAATTGTTTTTGGTCTTTTACATCTTGTATCCGATGATTATTCCTGTTGGTTCCAATGCTTGAGTGTTGTTGGTCTGTTACTTGCCGGTTCCTTTGTCCTTGTTCCTATTGGTTTAGCTTGAGACTTGGCTATTGTTATTTGACCCGTTGTTCAGATTTTGCTCGCCATTGTTTGTTTATTATCATTATTTAGCGTAGTTAGCTGGTTCCTCTGGTTCTGCCTGTTCGCCGTTTCTTGAATTATTTGGTTTCCTCAAGCTTGATCTTCTTGGGGATCTGATCAGATTGTTGTTATGTTTGACCCGTTGACTCCGTTCAGTTTGTGGATTATTTCTTTGACCTGTTTACCTATGCTGGATAACTGATGGGTTTTGATTTTGGGAATGGGTATACCATGATTGGAAATGCTAGGCCTATGAAAATAATTAGTTTGAGGCTTACGGACTGATTCGAACGGATACTACACCGTTTTGGCCAATGAAAATACATATTATAAACGTATTGAGGCCTACACAAGGAATTGACGGACAATAAATTGACGGATTTTGAACATGATACTACACTTGAACCGTCCCGTTCCCGTGTCCCTAAAGCAAAAGGCGATGATGAAAGTATGAAATTAATGCAAAGCAAGTCGAATAGAGTAGTGGGTTTGGTGCTTTGGCATGGCAACACGGCCCGGGCTCCGTGTTTGCAACCGCACCAAATCCCGAGCCTCTACATGACGCGCCATACAAATCTGAGCCTAAAATTTTGCAAAAACCACCCCTCTACTATTATTATTATTATTATTATTATTATTATTATTATTATTATTATTATTATTATTATTATTATTATTATTGTTATTACTATTATTATTATTACTATTATTATTATTATTATTATTATTATTATTTATTCTATTATTATTATTTTATATATATATATATATATATATATATTTTATTTTATTGTTATTATTATTATTATTATTACTTTATTATTGTTATTTTATTTTATTAATTATTACATTTTATTATCGTACTAATTTAGTTTAAATTCCCATTTTTATTGCGAGGTACATCTTGGCACGAGCAATTCGGGAACGCTTTTGGCTAACTTCCGTTGCATTGGAGTCGTTTGGATTGAATTCGGACTCGAGCGTTCAGAAATAAGACTTAGAAATTTTAGAAAATCCAAGGCTCCCGCGAGTTGATCATTTCTCGGGTTTTACCTTTAAACTTTGTCTTTTCTTTCCTTAGAGATATTTATGCAAATAAATGTGTAAAATACTTTATTTATCAATAATATTTGATTGCTTGGTATATTGCTTTATTTTATGTGCATTATCCTTTTATTTTTGAAGTCGTTATTTAATTTATTGCAAACTGGGGCAAATTAGCAAAATGCGTGCAAAATTAAAAGATTTTTCATAAACAAGTTTTATTTCAATTAATTATTTTAGATAAATTTTTTAGAAAAGCATATTTTGCAAATATTTTTGAAACCTGTCGGATTAACCGTATTTTACGGAATTTCGGAAGTGCCTTAAAAACCTTCTTCCGAAATTAATAAAACCTCTTACCTTTAGAATCTCTGAAAGAAAGACCGTCTTTTTTATAAAAACGGAGTTTTGCACGCATTTGTTAATTTGGTTCCCTGTTTTCCTTAAATTGGGTGGCGACTCCAAAAGAGTTAGCCCATCCTGTCGATATTCCGGAATTTATCCTTTTCGGGTAATTTTTGGGGTTCAACAGGGGGATAATCTCAATTCTCCCTATGTTTTCATATTAGAAAATTCAAAAGATAATTCCTCGGTTTCACTAAACCGGGGATACAGTTTGTTTAAAAGAAATGATTCCAAGGGTTGTATCATTCACCAAGTCATTTCATGAGATGCTTTCATACCGCTTTTCAAACTAAAGAGAAAACTCACAAAAAAAAAAAAAAAAGAAGAAAAAAAAGAAGAGAAATAATCCCCAATCTGCCTAAACTTAGGGAAATAAGTTTGTTTTATTTTCAAAAAGCAGTGATTTCATAGTTTGTGATATTCATCTGATCGTCTCATGAGATGTTTCTGAGCTTTTATGTTGAACCCCTTTCTTCATAGCCTAACCAAATCCAATGTTACAATCCAAATAAAGACCCTTCTGACCGATCATTGAGATTGTCAAGCCGAGTAGGGTATCAAGGGATAAGTTCCACGTTGTAAAGTCGCATTCTTATAAGCCGACAATCGCATTCAGGAGTTGGGAGCACCAAGGTCATTAAAGGAGAAATTCTCTGGGGAATCAAGATAAAGGCCGAAATTGAAGAAAGAAAAGAAATGCAGGGTCGAGCAGCAAGGAGAGATAGGAGGTCGATTGGGAAAGAGCGAAAAAAAAAATAAAAAAAAAAGAGAAAAAAATGAAGTCTTGTCGGTGAAAACCTGAAAAGGCGCTGCAAGGCAATAGTGAGCTAAAAAAACAAAGAGAGAGGCTAGTTAGTGAAAACCCCGAGGGGCACTACTAGTCGACTGAGGGTCGTGGAATTCGTCATCAAGTTCGGGTTGAGAAGATTGTCAAACTGGGAATAAGGTCAGGGTTATGGCCGTGTGAACTAATCAAGAGTTGATTCTAATTGCATGTCATGTTTTACTAAGGTTGTCGTTTCACCTCCAAATAAGTTTCTTCTATCTACCAGGAACATCCTTCGTTCGATGTCTCCTTTTGAGTTTCTTCACTTTCCTTTTTATTTATTTCTTTCTCATTATTTTTCGGGCATTCAGAAAGGTTTGAGAAACTTGTCCACAAGTTTCAGTTGTACCAAGAAAGTCGGGAATGAGAGCCTGACGCCGAGATTGTACCATGAAGATACCAGGAAATGGTTTGTTATTTCTACAAGGTGTGACCAAATACCGAAATGAGAATATGGATTGGGAAGTGTGAGAAAGCAACTACATCAAGTCAGTTGCTCGTCGGGGACAAATTTGAAGAGCAAAAAAAAAAAAGAAATAAAGAAAGAAATCAGGGACGATCTGAGCAGGGACACGTGGTTTTCAACTTTCAAGACAAGAACCATTGGGATAATGGGATAGAATTTTCAACTTTAAACACAAGACCCATTGGGATTATGGGATTCAAGTTTCAACGCAACGCCCATTGGGATGATGGGATTCAATTTTCTGAACAAGACCTATCAGAGTGATGGTTTACAATTTCAGCTTTTGTTCGAAACCCATTGGGATAATGGGTTACAATTTTTCAATTTCCAGAAGAAGCAAGACCCATCAGAGTGATACTTTTCAATTTTCAGAAGAAGCAGAACCCATCAGAGTGATGGTTTTCAATTTTCAGAAGAAGCAGAACCCATCATAGTGATGGTTTTCAATTTCTGGCAGAAGCAATACCTATCAGAGTGATGTTTTCTAATTTTCAGTGAAAGCAAGACCCATCAGAGTGATGGTTTTCAATTCAGCAAGAGCAAGACCCCTCAGAGTGATGGTTTTCAATTCAGCAAGAGCAAGACCCATCAGAGTGATGGTTTCCAATTCAGCAGGAACAAGACCCATCAGAGAGATGGTTTTAATTTTCAGCAAAAACAAGACCCATCAGTGTGATGGTTTTCAATTCTATAAGAACAAGACCCACCAGAGTGTTGGTTCCAAGTTTTAGCATTCAAGTCAAAGTCCCTCAAATCAGCAATTTCTATTTTTAAAGTCAAAGTCCGTCAAAGCGGCAATTTCAATCTTTCAAGTTAAAGCCCGTCAAAGCGGCAATTTCATTCAAGTCAAAGTCCGTCAAAGTGGCAATTTCAATTTTCAAGTCAAAGTCCGTCAAAGCGGTAATTTCAATCAAGTCAAATTCCGTCAAAGCGACAATTTCTGTCACGTCCCGTTTTCTAAACGAGTTATGACACGGCATCTGGGGGCCAGGTGAACCAGACCTGCTAAACTTTTCATACATCTTTCAAAAACTCATAATAATTCAAATAAATAATAACTCTGCATCTTATAATAAATAGTCAATATCACTTTAAAATACTTTAAACGTTAAATCTTAAAATGTGCACCATAACCCTTCTAACTCATTGTCTATGAAGCCTCTAAAACTGGAAGACTGTGATATTGCACGAGACATGAAACCCTCGGCAATACTCAACTGAATAAATAAAATAAATGAAGGAACTGGTAAGGAAAACTAATATGTCTCCACTGAAAGCAAAGCGGAGCTCACCAACAACTGAGGATGTGAGGGAGAGTCCTAGCCTGTAGTCTGATCGCCTCTGTGACCTGCGTCTACGTTGACGAAGCCAACGTAGGTTCCAAGAAAAAGGAACGTGAGTAACGAATCGCTCGTCACCCAGTGAGTATCATCGACTCCCTCACTAAGGCCGGAACGAGAGTTAATAAAACATGAATGCGTAAACTTTACTTTAAGGCAACTGAAACATTAGATTAAAATAAACTCTTTAAGTATTGCAAAATAGCTTATATTTTCTTTCTAGGGAGTACCACTCAAATCTGACATCTTTTTTTTTCTTTCTCTTTCTAATCCCCGTGGCGTCCCACAGTTCAAAGTGTCTGACACGCTAGCATTCATTGCCCGACTATAACAATATAATATAGTGCCCGACTATGGCACATACCTACCCTGTCATGGTAGTTTCGGGGTAAAACGCAACCCGACTATGGTCACGCTCCGCAGCCCGACTATGGCTACGAACAAGTTTACCCTTCTCAAAATTTAAGGTAGCTCCCAAAAATATCTAAAATATTGCTTGGCACCAAAGGCCTCAATTTGAACTTAAGCTTTCATTTAAAATCTCATCACAGCTTCTTTAGCTTTCAAACACAATTAAATCTTGAATCATTTAATAATAATCATAGAATAACATAAATAATCTCATGAAATTGTACTCAAGTAAAGATATATGATCGGATGTAAAGGAAGCTATGAAACATATTTCTAGATACTTGATACTAAAGAACGACTTGGAAACATTAATGGATAATGAACGTTTGCCCGCTCCAATCAAACGTACATTAACTTCTCTAAAGCAATTTATCAAACACCTTAAATACATGCACTTTGTGAGAAAAGCACCTTAGGAAGGGTATGTCTCAACTCACCTCAATTTCCTCCTTGAATCTAATTGCAAGTGCAACTCGACGTACTTCACGTTACCAACCAACTACAACAATCAATTTACGTAATCAATCCCAAAGTTCTCATCTTTACCCCAATTTAAGAACTTAGGTTCAACCCTTAACTTTCTAGGTTTAAAGAAATTCCCCAATGAATATAATCTATTAAGATGCTAGATTCTTGTATAATCATAATATAATTTTACTAATCCACAAGAAAAACTTACCTTGATGTTAACTTGAAGGCTAAATTGAAGATAGTACGTTCCCTGCTTCAGTTTTGGCGAAAGAAAAGCTACGGGGAGTACTACTGCTGTTCACGCCCAAATACCCAACTGATGCATATGTTTTGCTCTCTTACTCTATTATTTTAATAGTATTTGGCCATTAGATTTTGTTTAGGATAGTCCATATATTGGTCAACTTGGCTAATTAGCCATCCTAATGTAACTCTACCTATATTAAGTCGGCTTTAACTTTTGGCACCTCTTACAATTTCTTCCTCCACTTTACATACATTTAAATATTTACACATCCTTCATGATAAATATTTAACTTATCTTCACCATACACTTTATATTCGGACCTCGCCATAATATATGAAACGACTTTACGTAAATAATTTTTTTTTTTCACGCCAATAAGTGTCCTAAAACTTAGAAATTTTGAGAAACATTACAATTTCAATTTTCAAGTCAAAGACCGTCAAAGCGGCAATTTTATTCAAGTCAAAGTTCGTCAAAGCGGCAATTTTATTCCAGTCAAAGCCCGTCAAAGCGGCAATTTTATTCAAGTCAAAGTCCGTCAAAGCGGCCATTTCATTCAAGTCAAAGCCCGTCAAAGTGGCAATTTCACTTTCAAGTCAAAAGCCCGCCCGAACGGCAAATTCAACTTTCAAGTCAAAGCCTGCCCGAGCAGCAATTTCAAGTTTTTAAGACTACTTTGGTAGTGGGAGCTTCGGACCAGTTTATCAGCTTGGGAAGAATGAAGAAATTAGCTTAGGAATTGTAATTTTACATTTCAAATGTTGTATTTTCATTTTTCCTTTGTAAAGCAATGACCACCAGCCAACCAGCCAACAACTAGCAACAGTGACCAGCAGCGACAGTCCCAAGTGTGTTTAGCAGTATTTTGTGTCAGTCCTAGTTTATTAGAAGCGTCTAGTGTGAGCCGTAGCGTGTCTAGTAGCGTCTAGAGTGAGTCCTAGTGTGTCTTGTAGTGTCTTAGTATCTGTTTGTGTGCGGTAGTTCCAGTTATCTCACGTGAGGAACTACACTGACCTGATTCCTTAGTCCGGGGATATGTAGGTAGCCTTGTTCTTGATTAGAACCGAAAATCAAGGTACGGTCACAACTTTGCAAAGCATGCTTTTGGCTAGAACCGACAACCCAAAATTAGTTGTTGATTACGTCTTTGTCCGAAAACTCTTCGTGTTCTCGAACAACGAGGGGCAACTGTAATCACCTAATTTTGGCACCACATACATAAAATAGTTTAAATTATCATACGATTTTTTCTAAAATTTTACTAGTTTATTTAGCCACTTTTAGTTAATCGATCAAGGAGAAAAATGTTAGAAAATACCAAAAATATGATTCAATTATGAGTAACATTTAATTGACTTTATGTGCTAATCAATTTTAGTTTTAGTTAAATTATATTTGTATTAGCTTAAGAAGGCCATTAGGCCACTTGAAATCAGATATAGAGAATGAGTGCAGCCCACACAAAATCCAGCCCACATCTCCCTTTTAACCCGGCCCAATCTCATAGTGTATAACTTAAAATTTGCTATTTTTGTTAAGTTTTTCCCCAAATTACAAAGAAGCAAAACCCTTGCCAAAATTACAAACGACGGGCCGGGAATCGTCCCCACCGTAAACCGCCTTCCGCCGTCGGAAAAATCACAAAAAATACATCCCCGGAACCGCCTATTCTCCTCTTCCACGACCTGGCCTCATTTTCCCTAAAACCTCAACGAATCAGCGTGAATCAAGGTTCGAAAACACGGCCAAAAAACTTTACGGTGACCCATTTGTTTCTCCGGTGAGCTCTTACTTGTAAGCACTCTTTTGCTTTCTCCTCTTTCCGTTCTTTCCTTTTTCTAGCTGAAACGACCCCAACTGGGAACGTTTCCGTTAGAAGAAGAAGGGAACGGATCTGAACGACTAACGAGAGGGTCGGGGGGGGGGGGGGGGTGTTTGGTTGGGTGTTAAAACAATGAAGAAGGTGATGTTGTGTCCGGCTGTTTTGATTTGCTGAGGGTGTAGTTGTGACTGTGTGTGGGTGTTAAAACTGTGATGGCAAGGGTTGGGTTGATGGTATCGGGGCTGTTTTGATTCGACTCATGGTGGTGATGAGTTGAGAGCTATATTAGCTGTAGGGGTGTTGGCCTGACAATGGTGATGCAACAGTGAACTCTAGGGGCTGTGTTAATTCATATTGGCGAGGGTGTGACTTTGACAATTCTAAAGGCATTGGTGCTGGTCCGAGGAGGTGATAGATGCTGCTCTTGGTGACTGTTATGGTGACGAAGTTGTAGCAAAGCTGAAGCGATGAATGGAAAACGCAGCAGTGGTGATGGCTCGACGATGGTCTATTGACTCAAGCAATGGCAGTGATGTGCTGGTCCGTGTGGTAATGGTACCAGCTTTGATCTGAATGTGAGGCTTGTGGTGGTCGTTGTGTGCTGTATAACAGTGGAGGCGAGGGATGTTTTGGCTTTGTTATGGTGGCAGTAAAGGCGAGGCATTTGTTGTGACGATGAAGACATCGAGGCAGTGATAATGCGATGGTGTCGGGGCTGTTTGCTCAGAGACGATGAAGCGTCGAGGCAGCAGCTTGACGATGCTTTAGCAAGGCTCGCTATAGGAAGCTGTGATGTCTTGAAGCTGCTGTGGACTATGGTAAAGCTGAACATTTTTGATAATGTTGTTAGGTTCGCGGGGTAAAAGCAGAACCTTTAGTACTTTTCTTCCTTTACTTTATTGTATTTTAGATGTTTAGCTAAGAATCTTTCATGTGTTAGTATAGTATTAGCATAGACTATTAACATATGTAGAACCTTTTTGGAAATCATGTCTCTGTTGTTCGCTCTTGGTTTATTGTTTCAATTGTCGTTTCCATACAGCTTAAAGAAATAAAGGTCGTATGTTTACTGTGAGTTTCCGATGTTTAGTCTTTTTTTAGCAAGAATCTGAACCTTTGGTGCCTGCTTTTAAACATTGAAATCTGTCCATTTTGTTGATGCGTTTAGCATAAGATCACCTGCTTAACGATGGAATTGTTTGATAAAAATGTTCTTAATCACATCCGTGAATATGAAACTTGGCCGATCCTTATCAGTTTTGTTATGGTCCATTTCTTCATTAGTTGAGTGGTGAGGTTGTTATTCCTTCTCTGGTTTTTTTCCTGCTTCAAGCATAAAGTTGTCCATTAGTTGTGATTTTGAACCATGTTAAGATGCTTAGCATTAGGAGAGATGGAGTTCTGGTCCATTTCCTTTTGAGTACTAAGTATGTTTTAGTAGTTGAATTTCATAATCTGAAAATTTCAAAGAAAAAGAGTAAAATTAAAGGTCAAAGAAAGTACACAAAGGCAGATGAAAAATAGGCTTTTCTGTCATTGTTTTGTTGTCTAGTATGGTGAGAATGCATGCCAAAAGTACTTTTCTAGGGGGTAAAAATTGGCACATGAGTTAGTACTTTTACCCCAACTTTTCACCTATTTCCTAGCCTATTTAAGAGAGTCTTTACCCTTTCATTTCTGAAGGGAAACTGATCTGAAAATCTTGAATACTGCACAAAGGTTCAGATTTTAAACTTAGATAAACCTGGGAGCAAAAAGAGAGGAAAAAGAGTAGAGAAAAATACCAAGAAAGTGAGCAAAAAATGTAGAAAGAAAGTTGAAATATTCTGAGAGAATAGGTGGAAAACTCAGTGAGTTTAAGAGTCAAAATAGAGTGGCAAACAAGGTTGTTTCCTCACTGTTTGTTGGATGTTGCTACACTTGTGTCTTCGGGCTTAGCTTTGGTCACTTTGTCGTTGCTTGAGACTTCATTAATAGGTAATTTTCTCAATTTTTACTATCGTTGTATCTCAATTTCAGCATGTATAAAATGGCCTTTAAAGGCCCAGAAGTGTTTCTTTAGTTGTGTTAATGTTCTGGGAGAATTTTTCCTGCTCGTTGAATTGGAAACAAAAGCTAAATGAGATTTTTTTTGTCTTGGCCCGTCTGAAATTTTGGTTTGGCTAAGCAAATTAGTTTTGTTGTATTTATTTTGTTAGAATTGTTTTTGGTATGTAACTTTACTTCTTTTAAATAATTAATATGTATTCAAACAAGTTAGGCGAGTTTGGTTTTTTCTTTCAACTTGAAACGAAATCAAATTAGCAAATGTGACAAATATGAAAGAGAATGGCAAATAGGCATTACGCAAACCTACTGTTGTTAAGTAGAAATGGACAGAACGTTGGTAAATAGGCATTACGTTTAGGTTGTTAATTTCGGCAGCCCTTTCTTTGAAGTGGCCAATGGCCAATAAATTAACTTAGTTGAAAAAATGGGTTTAGATAGCAAAGTTGGCCCAATTAAAAATCAGAAAGTTAACAAGCTTGCCATGTTTACATTGGAACTCATATTAAGTCAAGAGATTTCGAACGGGTGAAGTACCTGCGCGAATTAATTGATTTAAGTAGAAAGATTTCGAATGAGTGAAGTTCTCGCGCGATTATATTCGATTTGAGTTTCATTTGTTGAACGAGGAAATTAGTGAGAAATTGAAGCGTAATAAAATCAAGGCAATAAACAACAAACAAATTCAAAGAGTCGAAATGCGTCAATAAAAGCAACTGTGTCTGGCACACAGGACTCGAGGGTGCCTAACACCTTCCCGCGAGTCAATCGAGATCCTTACCCGGAACTTTGACGCAGACCACTTACGAGTCATAGGTGTTCCAAGGTACCTCTTTGGTGACTTGGCACACCTTCAAACTTGTCAAGTGGCGACTCCGAAAATCTCTTAATAATTTGGTACCTTTAAAACACCTAAGTCACAACCTACCTTTATATTTTAGTAATATTTTGGGGCGTGACAACTACTACGTGTCCCAAGGTAAAAGTAATGATTTTAACCGCTTCAGTCACGTGCACACGTCATTTGTTGATCGCGAGGTGACTGCTGCTCTTCAGAATAATGATGACACTATAAAGTTTTGATAAACCCTATTCTTTCTTTTGATGGCCAGATCTGATCGTAGTTTCTCTGATGACCTCCACGTGTCTCGAAAGAAGTTGTGGGGCTGAATCTTCACTCCTATAAATAGGGGTTTGCTTGATGAGAAACTTTTTACTTGCCTTTATTTCTTCTCCGATGTTCTTTGAAAACCTTTGAACTAGCTTTTGAATTCTCCTTGACAGCTTCATATTCTTTCTGAAATCATGACTTCGAGATCTAGAAAAAATCAAAGCACTGATATTGCTGGTAGTTCCTCGGCAGCCACTCCTAGGCCCCGGGCTACTCAAGCTACTGCTGCAGAAATTATCCCCAAGAAATGGGGTGAATTAGACGAACTGTAACATTAAGTCCTTTAATAATAAAGAAGGAGATACGCGCAATAGACCGGCGTATAGGTTTAAGTCTGGGATCACGAAGGAGGTGATCCCACAGGTGAGGATAGACTGTAACTGGGGTGATGAGGTTCCCCTCTTGCCGGTCTCCGAGGAGGAGAATATTACTTCTCATAGGGCGGGGTGGACAGCCATGTGCACCTACCCTTTCACAATGGGATGTAGATTAACCCTGCACCCTGTGCTGGAGAGGCTCTGCAGGGAGTACCTACTCTGCCCGGGGCAGCTGTGCCCCAGTATATATAGAATAGTTACTCTTTTAGATTGGTTTGCGACAGGAACCGGTCAATCTTTTGGATACGAGCATTTTATTTCTTTGTATAGTTTACAAAATTTTAAAGATGGCTACGTAAATGCCAGGATGCGCGGAAGCAAGGGCCTGGTGCGTAGTTCTGAGGATACGGGTGACTGAGGCTGGGTGCACCGGTATCTGTTCGTGCACTCTTCAGCCTTGACTTTTGGCCACAAGGCTTATCTTCCAGAAGTCTGGAATAAGAAGCGTGAGTCCCCGAGTATTTTTGAAATTCTTCGTGTTCTTCTTTTCCTTCTCATCTGCTAACTCCGTTCAATTTTCTTTTTGTAGCGGCCAAGCAACCCTACGACGGGCTCATATCTGTTGAAGAGCTGACGGCGTGGGTTGAGCCAATTTTGAAGGAGTTCGCTCCTGAGAGGAGAGAATGGGCGCATTTTGCTGCTCATAAAAGTTTGACTGTGAAAAATCATGGTGAGAATATTTCTGCTCTCATGATTATCCTTCTCCTTTGAAACTTCTTCGTGTCTGACCGTTTTACCTTTTTGTAGGTTTGGGTACTTCAGGAGATTTCTTTCCTGCTCCCCCCCAAGACGGGCCTTCCGAGCCTGTTGCTGACCCTGATGCTGAGGCCGAGGCTATACTAGCTTCGGTGGAGGCGCTGCGCAGCAGGGAAGGGGGGCGAGGAACTCTTGCCTGGTTGTCTGGGCTCCCTAAAAAGGAAAAAAAAAGAACCAAGATGAAGGCGGATCACGGAAGAAGTCTGCTCGTAAGACTTCCGTGACTGCCGGGCAAACCTCATCTGTTGGGATGAGCATTTATCTAGGGCTAGTGTACCGGGGCCCGTAGAAGAGAGTGCCCAGACTGCTGCTGAAGTCCCCGAGTCTGCACGGGGAGAGGTTTAGCCAAGGAGGTTATCTATCTTTCGGACACTGAGGCTGAAGTTGATGTTCCCCTTAGGCGAAGACCTCATCTTCGAAGTGACAGAAGAAGGGCCGAGGAGGAGGCTGTCCGTACTCCGGAGAGGAGTCCCCGAGTTGATGACGGGGTGGAGGCACGTCCTTCTCGTGTAGACAAGGGGAAAAGAAAGGTGGGTGAATAAGAAGAAGAAAAAGAAGAGGTGAAAGAAGAGATTAGGGAAGAAGTTCCCCAAGGGAGTAGCCGGGGTCCTCGTGTTTTTCGTTTCGAGGACCTGGAGAATGTGGCTACTGAGGGGGCGACGCCTATTGGTCTTCGCGAGTGCGAGACGATAAATGCTGGAGTGGAAGGTGATTCTAACCTTTCATCGTCAAGATTCATCTGGCGGTCAGTTATTGGTGGCCGGACAGAATTGAAGGACATCAGGGGTGTCCGTTACAAGTTTGGGCCAAATTATCCCTCTGAGCAGGCTTGGGAACCCAAGTACCGTGAGAGGAAGCATACTTTGAAACTTGCCCTTGATGTTAACTTCATAACTGGGCTAGGCAGTTTGGCTAAGGTAGTCTCCTCGCTCATCAGTCCCCGTGAAGAATGGGTGCTGAGGGAGCTAAGCGATGAGGAGTTGGCCTTTCAAATTGCTGCTGACTCTGCCCGGGTAAGTGTTTTCCGCTTTGTGTTGGGAATAACTTTTAGCCTCGGACTTCTAACTTTGACTTATTTTTTTTTCAGTCAAGTATGCTGGCTGCCGAGCTCATGTTTCTGTTACACCCCGTACGTCTAAATTGACGTATATCATTATAATATCATGTTAAGAATGATTTAAGTGAGTTTAAAGTAATAATATGACCATATATGATGTTTATATATTGAATATAAAGTTTGGGAAAAATCATATTTAAAGTTGCGGAAAAACCGACTAAGGAATTGCCTTGTAACGGAGCTTTTTCAGCAATTAATTTCATGTGTTATATGAAGTCTTTTGGGGACATATCATATACCAAATTGAAGGTCTTGGAGTGTAGTTTCCAAAAATTTTAACGATTTGTTCATACAACTTATAGATAAAAAGATATGAGCGTCAGAAGTCAGGCCAGAAAAAGGGCCATAAGCGCAAAAGAGGACTGTAACTGAAATATTTCGAGTATAAAAGGAAAAAAATGTATTATCTTCGTCATTTCCAGAACATACACCATAGAAACAGTTCTCTCTTGAGTTGAAGCTAATTTTTATGATTTTGAAGAAACAACATCAACCTTAACTCGAAATTGAAGACAAATTGCGTCAAAACGCTCTACGCGATTAGGGTAACATTATGCTACCTTCAATTTTTTCTATAGTTTGAGTTTTAGAATTACTTCATGGCTAAGTAAAGTACCTAAATATTGTATTATAGCTTGTTTAAGCTTTGGGAGGTGTGGAATTCAAAGGAAACAAAGTTTAGAAGCTAGAAACATCAAAGGTATGTAAGCCTAAACCTTTGTTTTGGTAAGGCATGTATCCTTTAGCTTTTGAAGCTTTTCTTAGTTCTAAACATGGTGTTTCTTTTTGGGTACTTGTATATCATCAAAGAAACCTTGTATATACTTAATTTGGTACTAAAATCCAAGGTGAAAGATGTCCAAATCAGCAAGATAATATGTTTCAAAATCTGAAAAATTGTTTTGATCTTTTGACAGTTGTTAGTATATTGATAATAACTCCCTGTACAAAATTGATATTTAGATTCTTTAAGAATCCCCAGAACTCTAAGACATATATCTAAAACTTTCATGAAGGCCATGAAGTCTATATCTTTGATCTACACTCTGAAATTAGGTCGAAAGGCAGGATAGTGGTGCTGCCCAGATATTCTATCTGCGGATTTATTATGCCATCCAGTTGTCTCATCTTGTCATCCGTTTAACATGTTTATGTTATCAGCTTATCCGGGTATCCATTCCCGTGTATAGTATTGTACTGGTTCTGTTTTTGCGGATCATCCAGTTTCAGAGGAAACTCTGCCAAAATTTTTATAAAAGTCCAAGAGTTAGACAAATTTTAAGTTTCAGGTTGTGTCTATAATTTCATCCAGAGTTTTCTTATCATTCCTTCGAGTCCATATATATTGTTGCCACACGTGTTATGCCTCATACATGCTTATGCTTATGTTGTGATCATGTTATGTGTGATTTGGAGTCCCCCATAGAGGCTGGACATTGGACACACAGTCCGGTCGCGTGTGATACTACCCGTCTGGGGGATACAGCCCCTCTGGTTCAGGCGGGAGTTGAAACACCTAGTGTGACCGGGTGTCATTCACACACTCTGACCAGAGAGACTAGATATTACTGGTTGGGGGGGATATAGCCCATAACACCCACCAGGTTTGTTATATACGCGTATATAGCCACAGTATGCACTGCATGATTATACATGAGGCTAGTTCTGGTTTTCAGTTACCTGATTTGGGGGGATACAGCCCATAACACCAGACAGGTACTAGTTCCGGTTTTCAGTTACCTGATTTGGGGGGATACAGCCCATAGCGCCAGACAGGTACTAGTTCATATGTTCAGTTACCTGATTTGGGGGGATATAGCCCATAACACCAGACAGGTACCAGTTCAGATAACAGTTCAGTTTTAGCTCGGTACCAGTTATCAGTTCTCAGTTATCAGCCACCAGTTCTTAGCGTCAGTATCAGTTGACAGTTATCAGTTCTCAGTTATCGGCCACCAGTTCTTAGCGTCAGTATCAGTTGACAGTTATCAGTTCTCAGTTACCGGCCACCAGTTCTTAGCGTTAGTATCAGTTGACAGTTTTCAGTTCCAGTTTCTAGTAACCAGCTATCAGTCATATTACAGTTATTTATCAGTATAGTTCAGCTCAGTCTTCAGTTCCAGATTCAGCTAGACTTCAGTTTATATTCAGATCATGTTTAGTACGTTCTTCAGATTTCCAGCTATATTGCTATGCTCCAGCTCATATTTTCATAGTTATATTCCAGCCTTACAGTTTCATTCAGCTATAATATATTATATGCTCATGCTTACATACTTGGTACATATCGTACTCACGCCCTTTTCTGCGGCGCTGCGTTTCATGCCGCGCAGGTGCAAATAGATCAATGCTTGGACCATGTTAGTAGGCCATCTATCAGCTACTGGTGTCACTCCGCTTACTCCCGGAGTTACCTATCATTTGGTATGTGTACAGTCAACCAGCTTGGGTATGGCGGGGCCTTATTTCGTCCTTTGTATATTCAGTTCATCACTCTTAGAGGCCTGTAGATATGTCCCTGTGTGGTGCAGTCAGTATGTTATGTATGTCAGCTTATGTTAGCCTTGTCAGCTATTTGCATTGCATACTCCTTATCAGCTAGGTTTATGCTTATTCTGTTTATTAGTTATAATGGTTAGCATATTATCAGTAGGATTAGTGATGATCGACACTTAGTGTTGGTCATCCGTCGCGGCCCTAAGTTGGATCGTGACAAAAGTGGTATCAGAGCAGTTCAGTCCTAGGGTATCTACAGGCCGTGTCTAGTAGAGTCTTGTTCAGGAGTATGTTGCGCGCCATACTTTTGAACAGGAGGCTACAAGGCACTTCAGGACAGTTGTCTTTCTTTCTTCTCTAGATCGTGTGATAGAGCCATGATTATAGAATTCAGCCCTCTAATAATAGTAATTTCAGCAAAGCGATGCCGCCAAAGAAACTAACAGCTGCCCAGATGGGCAAGGCTATTGCCGGCCAGGGTACTAGTAGAGTGCCACCTGAGGTGGATGAGAGTGAGAAGTCCAGACCTGAGACTCCATCTGAGGCCTCACAGATCCCTTCAGGTCAGGGCGATATTAGAGGTACCGCAGCTACTGTACGTCCAGCTCCTCTACCCAACAGTTAGGGGCAGAAAATGAGGGATGCCATCAGATTATTGACCAGTGTTGTAGTTGCTCAGACTAGACAACACAGTCCAGATGCCCAGGGAGATGTTGGATCCAGGATCAATGATTTTATCAGGCTAGAGCCTACAGTTTTTACCGGACCCCGTACAGGAGAGGACCCTCAGGATTTTCTAGTGAGGATAGCCAGAATGTTGAGGGTTATGCACGTGTCAGACACAGAGTTAGTAGAGTTGGATGCATTCAGATTGGATAACTTAGCAGCAGGGTGATATCAGACATGGGAGCTATCTAGACGGCCCGATGCTACTCCCACGACTCAGAAGGAATTCTCAGATGCCTTCCTTTATCAGTATATGCCTATAGAGGCATAGGGAGACCGTGCTAATCAGTTCCTGAACTTGAGACAGGGAAGTTTGAGTGTAGAAGAGTATAATTATTGCTTTAGTTCTTTAGCATGGTTTGCCCCTACGGTGGTAGTGAGTATGGAGGATAGAATTCACAGGTATATAGTGGGACTAGCTCCACACCTAGTGAACGAGCGTATGACAGTTGCTATGCAGTCATGTATGAACATAAGATTCAGGCATTTGCTTTGTTACTTGAGGAGAGGAAGCAAAAACAGAGAGCCGACAGGGATAGAGTGTTACACAAGAGGGGCAGATTGTCTTGTTCATTTAGAGAGACATCTGGAGCGAGTAGATAGCAGAGTGTTAGACAACCACCAGCTAGTATACCTCCATAGTCTCATGGCCTGAGATTTGATAGATCTCCTCAGTCTAGATCTAGTCACACATCACTGACTTCAAGATTAAAGTGTCGTGGTACTTCTATACCGGCCAGTCAGACATATCCCAGATGTTCGGATTGTGGTAGACGCCACTTGGGTCCATGTCAGTTAGGAGTTGATACTTGTTATACTTGTCGCGAGGCAGCTATTTCATGAAAGGTTGCTCGCCTAGGGGTGGCAGTTGTACAGCCTAGCCAGCTAGATCACCAGTTGCTTGCTCAGCATCAGCACGCCATCAGGGGCATGTTCTTCAGGATGGCACCTGTATAACAGAAAGAATTTAAGGAGCAATTGAAGGATTTGTTAGATAAAGGCCTCATCAGACCCAACAATTCCCCGTGGGGAGCCTCGATACTATTTGTAAAAAAAGAAAGATGGCTCTCTACGCATGTGCATAGATTACAGACAGCTGAATAAAGTCATTATTAAGAATAAATACTCTCTGCCCAGGATTGATGTCTAGTTTGACAAGCTCCAGGGTGCCAAGTGCTTCTCGAAGATAGATTTGCGATCAGGCTACCATCAGGTTAGAGTTAGAAAATCTGATATACCTAAGACTGCATTCAGGACTAGGTATGGCCATTATGAGTTTTTAGTGATGTCGTTTGGACTCACTAACGCCTCAATAGTATTTATGGATCTGATGAACAGCGTATTCAGGCCTTATCTAGATTTATTTGTGATTATATTTATTGATGATATTCTCATCTATTCAAAGTCTGAATCAGAGCATGCAGAGCACCTACGCACAATATTGGGTACTCATCGGGACCAACAATTATATGCTAAGATCTCAAAGTGTAAATTCTAGATAGATTCAGTGGCATTTCTTGGCCACATAGTTTCAGCAGAAAGAATTAAAATAGATGACCAGAAGATCTAGGCTGTGAAGAATTGGCCCATGCCTATGACGCCAACTGAAGTACGTAGTTTTCTGGGTTTGGCAGGTTATTACAGAAAGTTTATAGAGGGTTTTTCCTCCATTGCAGCTCCACTGAACAAATTGACAAAGAAATCAACTAAATTTGAGTGGTCTGATTCTTGCGAGCACAGCTTCCAAGAACTAAAGAACAGGTTGATAACAGCTCCAGTACTTACACTTCCAGAGGGATCTGAGGGCTATGTTATTTATTGTGATGCTTCTCGAATTGGTTTTCGTTGTGTTTGATGCAGCATGGAAGAGTAATTGCTTATGCTTCTAGGCAGCTGAAAAAGCACGATCAGAACTACCTCATCCGTGATCTTGAGCTTTCAGCAGTCATTCATGCATTGAAGATTTGGAGACATTATTTTTACGGTGTTCATGTTGATATTTATGCGGATCACAAGAGCCTTCAGTACATATTTAAGCAAAATGAGCTAACCCTATGATAGAGGCGGTGGCTAGAGTTGCTGAAGGACTATGACATGGACATTCTTTATCATCCGGGTAAAGCGAACGTTGTTGCTGATTCCCTTAGTCGCAAGCCTATGGGTAGTCTATCTTATTTACAACTAGAGAAAATAAAGTTAGCTCATACACTCTACCAGTTGGCCAGCATGGGAGTCAGATTAATAGATTCAGAGGACGCAGGAGTTACAATTCAGAAAGCAGCCACTACTTGCCTAGTTACAGAAGTAAAACAACGTCAGTATGAGGATTCAGTTCTAGTTGAATACAGACAAATAGCCAGAAGAAAACCAAAATTATTATATAGATTACTAGTGACAGGGTTCTTATATATAAAGATAGACTTTGCGTTCCTGATGTTGCAGATTTATATGGACAGATTATGACAGATGCACATTATTCCAGATACACTGTTCATCCTAATTCGACTAAGATTTACCATGATCTTAAGCAGATTTATTGTTGAGACGAAATGAAGCGTGACATAGCAGAATTTGTGGCTCAGTGTGCTAACTGCCAGCAGGTTAAAATCTCAAAAAAAAAAAAAAAAAAAAAAAAAAAAAAACCTAGTGGCTTGTTACAGGAAGTCGAGATTCCATCATAGAAATGGGAAGCAGTGAATATGGACTTCATTACAGGCTTTCCCCGTATGCGGAGCAGATATGACTCTATTTGGGTTATAGTTGACAGGCTTACTAAATGAGCTCATTTCTTTCCTGTTAGAACTACATATACAGCAGAGGATTATGCCAGACTTTATATCAGAGAGATAGTGCGCCTACATGGTATTCCAGTATTTATTATTTCAGACGGGGGCGCACCAGTTTACAGCTAATTTCTATAGATCGTTCCAGACAGGTTTAGGGACACAGGTGTATTTGAGTACAGTATTTCATCCATAGACAGACAGACAGGCTGAGCGGACCATTCAGACATTAGAAAATATGCTTAGAGCTTACGTGTTAGATTTTAGAGGCAGCTGGAATGGTCACCTACTGTTGATAGAGTTTGCATATAATAATAGCTATCATTCTAACATACAGATGGTGCCATATGAAGCTTTGTATGGGCACAAATGCAGGTTTTCTATATGATGGTTCAAGGTTGGCGAGTCTCAATTGATAGGTCCAGACTTAATCCAACAAGTAATTGATAAAGTCAAGTTGATCAGGGAAATATTATTAGCAGCGCAGAGCAGACAGAAGCCCTATGCAGATAATCGACGTCGAGATTTAGAATTTCAGATTGGCGATTGGGTATTGCTGAAAGTATCACCTATGAAAGGCGTTATGAGATTTAGAAAAAAAGGGAAGCTTAGCCCTAGATTTATTAGTCCATATCAGGTTATCACGCGAGTTGGGCGTGTAGCCTACGAGTTAGACCTTCCAGCAGACCTTCAGGAGGTACATCCAGTATTCCATGTTTCTATGCTCAGAAAATGTGTTGGAGATCCTTCTAGAGTTGTACCAGTAGATGATGTACAGATCACGGAGCAATTAACTTATGAAAAGGTGCCAGTTGCAATTTAAAGAGACAGATTCGTCGACTAAGGACGGAAGACATTCCTTTAGTTAAGATGCTATATCAAAGTAATAATATAGAAGAAATAACTTGGGAAGCTGAAAATGACATGAGAGCCAAATATACACATCTCTTCATTACTTCGAGTATGTAACAGATCGTTGCTTAATGCTTCTACATACTTCATTTAACATTCGAGGACGAATGTTCCTAACGGGGGAATATTGTTACACCCCGTACGTCTAAATTGACGTATATCATTATAATATCATGTTAAGAATGATTTAAGTGAGTTTAAAGTAATAATATGACCATATATGATGTTTATATATTGAATATAAAGTTTGGGAAAAATCATATTTAAAGTTGCGGAAAAACCGACTAAGGAATTGCCTTGTAACGGAGCTTTTTCAGCAATTAATTTCATGTGTTATATGAAGTCTTTTGGGGACATATCATATACCAAATTGAAGGTCTTGGAGTGTAGTTTCCAACAATTTTAACGATTTGTTCATACAACTTATAGATAAAAAGATATGAGCGTCAGAAGTCAGGCCAGAAAAAGGGCCATAAGCGCAAAAGAGGACTGTAACTGAAATATTTCGAGTATAAAAGGAAAAAAATGTATTATCTTCGTCATTTCCAGAACATACACCATAGAAACAGTTCTCTCTTGAGTTGAAGCTAATTTTTATGATTTTGAAGAAACAACATCAACCTTAACTCGAAATTGAAGACAAATTGCGTCAAAACGCTCTACGCGATTAGGGTAACATTATGCTACCTTCAATTTCTTCTATAGTTTGAGTTTTAGAATTACTTCATGGCTAAGTAAAGTACCTAAATATTGTATTATAGCTTGTTTAAGCTTTGGGAGGTGTGGAATTCAAAGGAAACAAAGTTTAGAAGCTAGAAACATCAAAGGTATGTAAGCCTAAACCTTTGTTTTGGTAAGGCATGTATCCTTTAGCTTTTGAAGCTTTTCTTAGTTCTAAACATGGTGTTTCTTTTTGGGTACTTGTATATCATCAAAGAAACCTTGTATATACTTAATTTGGTACTAAAATCCAAGGTGAAAGATGTCCAAATCAGCAAGATAATATGTTTCAAAATCTGAAAAATTGTTTTGATCTTTTGACAGTTGTTAGTATATTGATAATAACTCCCTGTACAAAATTGATATTTAGATTCTTTAAGAATCCCCAGAACTCTAAGACATATATCTAAAACTTTCATGAAGGCCATGAAGTCTATATCTTTGATCTACACTCTGAAATTAGGTCGAAAGGCAGGATAGTGGTGCTGCCCAGATATTCTATCTGCGGATTTATTATGCCATCCAGTTGTCTCATCTTGTCATCCGTTTAACATGTTTATGTTATCAGCTTATCCGGGTATCCATTCCCGTGTATAGTATTGTACTGGTTCTGTTTTTGCGGATCATCCAGTTTCAGAGGAAACTCTGCCAAAATTTTTATAAAAGTCCAAGAGTTAGACAAATTTTAAGTTTCAGGTTGTGTCTATAATTTCATCCAGAGTTTTCTTATCATTCCTTCGAGTCCATATATATTGTTGCCACACGTGTTATGCCTCATACATGCTTATGCTTATGTTGTGATCATGTTATGTGTGATTTGGAGTCCCCCATAGAGGCTGGACATTGGACACACAGTCCGGTCGCGTGTGATACTACCCGTCTGGGGGATACAGCCCCTCTGGTTCAGGCGGGAGTTGAAACACCTAGTGTGACCGGGTGTCATTCACACACTCTGACCAGAGAGACTAGATATTACTGGTTGGGGGGGATATAGCCCATAACACCCACCAGGTTTGTTATATACGCGTATATAGCCACAGTATGCACTGCATGATTATACATGAGGCTAGTTCTGGTTTTCAGTTACCTGATTTGGGGGGATACAGCCCATAACACCAGACAGGTACTAGTTCCGGTTTTCAGTTACCTGATTTGGGGGGATACAGCCCATAGCGCCAGACAGGTACTAGTTCATATGTTCAGTTACCTGATTTGGGGGGATATAGCCCATAACACCAGACAGGTACCAGTTCAGATAACAGTTCAGTTTTAGCTCGGTACCAGTTATCAGTTCTCAGTTATCAGCCACCAGTTCTTAGCGTCAGTATCAGTTGACAGTTATCAGTTCTCAGTTATCGGCCACCAGTTCTTAGCGTCAGTATCAGTTGACAGTTATCAGTTCTCAGTTATCGGCCACCAGTTCTTAGCGTTAGTATCAGTTGACAGTTTTCAGTTCCAGTTTCTAGTAACCAGCTATCAGTCATATTACAGTTATTTATCAGTATAGTTCAGCTCAGTCTTCAGTTCCAGATTCAGCTAGACTTCAGTTTATATTCAGATCATGTTTAGTACGTTCTTCAGATTTCCAGCTATATTGCTATGCTCCAGCTCATATTTTCATAGTTATATTCCAGCCTTACAGTTTCATTCAGCTATAATATATTATATGCTCATGCTTACATACTTGGTACATATCGTACTCACGCCCTTTTCTGCGGCGCTGCGTTTCATGCCGCGCAGGTGCAAATAGATCAATGCTTGGACCATGTTAGTAGGCCATCTATCAGCTACTGGAGTCACTCCGCTTACTCCCGGAGTTACCTATCATTTGGTATGTGTACAGTCAACCAGCTTGGGTATGGCGGGGCCTTATTTCGTCCTTTGTATATTCAGTTCATCACTCTTAGAGGCCTGTAGATATGTCCCTGTGTGGTGCAGTCAGTATGTTATGTATGTCAGCTTATGTTAGCCTTGTCAGCTATTTGCATTGCATACTCCTTATCAGCTAGGTTTATGCTTATTCTGTTTATTAGTTATAATGGTTAGCATATTATCAGTAGGATTAGTGATGATCGACACTTAGTGTTGGTCATCCGTCGCGGCCCTAAGTTGGATCGTGACAGTTTCGCTCCAGGCTTAACAACGTCGATCAAGTACTCGAGGTAAAGAAAGAGTTGCTGGAAGCTCTGAAGGAGAACAAGACAGCTCATGTTTCGGTCCAGGCTTAACAACGTCGATCAAGTACTCGAGGTAAAGAAAGAGTTGCTGGAAGCTCGGAAGGAGAACAAGACCTTGATAGAGCAGTGTGGTCTCCTAGGTGGTGAGGTTAATCAGCTGACTGATGTCAATAATGAACGTGTTGAGCAGATCAACGCACTCACCAGGGAGAAGGACCTTCTTATCGAAGAGAAAGAAGGGTTCGCCCGCTCTACTCAGGGTCTAGAGAGATTGCTCGAAGAATGTACAACTTCTTTGAACAGTGCTATTGAGGATCGTGCATCCCTTGAGATGGATCTGCAGAGAGCCAATGAAGGATCTGTTAAAGCCAGGGCTGATCTTCAAGCTGCCAAGGATCAGGTCGCTCAGTTGATGAGTGCTCAGGCCGCAGTAACCAAGGACTTGGCAAACCTATGCGATCAGTCTGAGATCAAAGCCAAGCTTGCTGCGCTTGAGGCCAAGCATTCATTGCTCGTGCAGATTCAAGCTAAACAAGTTAATGTTGAGGAGATGTTGCAGACAACAAAGAGCGATGTTCGTAGACTAAGACAAGCATTGAATCTCTCTCCTGAGGAGTCTGAAGGTGAAGATGAAGATGACGGCGAGAATTCAGGGGACGATGGCAGAACTGACGGAGCTGGTGCTTCGAGTTCTGGTCGTAGCCCTAAATATTGATGCCCTTTTTCAATCTTTGATTGACGTATTTTTTATTGTCTGGCGAGAGCCAGATTTGTTTGTTTGTGGACAGAAGTCTGATAAAGACTTTCTGGTCTCTTGTATGGCCAGTTTCATTTTGGCCTTTGATCACTCTGTAAACTTCTGTCAGCCATTTTCGGCATCTTTATCGTTTTACAGGATAATGTTATATATGCTTTTTAGATCTATTCAATGACTATATTCAGCCTGAACTTTTGATCTTTTGTTTGCATGTGTTGTGGCTTTCGTGCCTTATGATTGGGAATTTTCTGAAGTTTGAACTTTATTAAGTTCTGGTCTCCAAAAGTTTGCCCGAATGTTTTTAACTTAGCCTTTCGTTAGGAAGAGGTCGTAAGTTGTAAGTAGTCTGACCGAATCGTGGTCGTTTTTAGCCGAATCATTGCTCTGTGCGTATACCCTTGCTTATCGTTTTGATAGTCGAAAGTTGTTGCACGGCTTTGTAGATTGGCTCTGGCCAAGTTGATGGCCTTGTGAACGACTCCTCTTATTTTCGTGAAAGTCTTTGTCACGTAAAAGTTTGGCTTTGTGAACGACTTCTCTTATTTTCGTGGAAGTTTTGTCACGTAAAAGTTTTTGAAAAACTATAAAAATTCGCCTTTTGGTAAGGTCTTTTGCCTTTATGAAGGTCTTACCTGGCCTACAGGGCCTCTCACCACCCCCCTTATTTTTATGTTGGAGCACGTAAAGTGATAACATGAAAAGAGTTGCGGTGAGTTGCATATAGAACACATATAACCAAACGAGGAGTGTGTCCGTTGTGGGATTCGAACCCACAGCCGCGAAGTTGAAGAACTTCGAGCTCTACCAGTTGAGCTAAACGGATCTGACCTTGTTTAAGTCGTTAGTAATATTTAGAGAGAAAATATAATAAAAGTAAGAACTTTCGTAAAGATAAAAGGTAAGTGTAAGATAACTAACCGTTTTACCACTTAGAAGTGATACCTTTTGAGGTGAACCACATTCCAGCTGTTCGGGACAGTAGAGCCGCCTGGTCGTGCTAAGCGATAAGATCCCTTGCCGACTGAAGCAATTACTTTGTAGGGGCCTTCCCAGTTAGGGCCAAGCTTCCCTGAATTTGTCTCTTGTGTGCTCTGGGAGAAATTTCTGAGTACAAAATCTCCAACCTGGAAGCTTCGTACGCGCAGTCCCCGATTGTAATATTGTTCGATTCGTTTTGTCTGAGCGACTACACGTACAAGAGCCAGTTCTCTGCGTTCTTCGATGAGATCCAATTCTTCAGAGAGGTTGATTGAGTTTGATTCCTCAGTGGCATGAGCATATCGCAGGCTGGGCTCTCCTATTTCAACTGGGATTAGAGCATCTGCACCATATACCAATGAGTAAGGAGTCTCTCCGGTACTCATTTTTATTGTTGTGCGATAAGCCCATAGCACTCCAGGTAACTCTTCTACCCAACATCCCTTTGCCTGCTCGAGGCGCTTTTTAAGGGATTCAACGATGATTTTATTGGTAGATTCTGCCTGTCCATTGGCAACAGGATGATACGGAGAGGAAGTGATCCTCTTGATGTGCAGATCGCCAAGGAACCTAGTCACTTTCTGGCTGATAAATTGTAGGCCGTTGTCCATGACTATTTCCTTCGGTGCTCCAAAGCGACATACGACAAAACGCCAGGGGAAGTCGACAACCTCCGTTTGTCGTAACCTTGTGTATGCTGCCGCCTCGACCCACTTTGTGAAGTAATCAATGATGATCAATAAGAAGCGCATCCCCCTTGGTGCTGTGGAAAGAGGACCAACAATGTCCATCCCCCATTTCATGAAGGGCCACGGAGAGATTATTGAATGGAGTGGTTCTGCTGGCTGATGGAGAAGATGGGCGAACCTCTGGCATTTGTCATATTTTTTGACAAATTCGTTCGTATCTTTCTCCATTTTGTCCCAATAGTAACCTGCGCGAATCAGCTTCCGGGTTAATGCCTTGCCCCCGGAATGATTTCCACAAGAGCCTTCGTGGACTTCTCTCATCACATCATTGATTTGACTTGGTCCGAGACATTTTGCGAGAGGTCCTGCAAACATTTTTCGGTAGAGCTCGCCATTGAGAATTATATACCGAGCAGCTTTTATCCGGAGTTTGCGAGCAGCTTTTTGTATCTACGGGTAGAGTTCCATGGATAAGATAATTTATTATCTCATTCCGCCAATCCCAAGTAGGGTTGATGGTGTTGACTTCGAACTTTTCTCTACCCATGGTTGTGCAGAGAAGTTGAACAACAGCTGAAGAGCTGGCTGCCCCTATCTCTGCCATTGATCCCATATTTGCGAGAGCATCAGCTTCATGGTTCTCTTCCCGTGGAATCTGAATTGCTTCCCATTCGTCAAACTGTGCTAGGAGCTCTTTTACTCGGCCGAGGTACACTTGCATCCTGGATTCTCGTGCAATGAAACCTCCATTAATTCTATTGACCACCAGCTGAGAGTCGCCTTTTAGTTTGACGATAGTTGCTCCATAGCTTCGGGCTAGTTCCAATCCTGCAATAACGGCCTCATATTCGGCCTCATTATTAGTAATAAATGGGCACTTGATAGCCTGTCTTACCGTCTCACCGGATGGAGTGACGAGAATCAATCTAAGCCCGGACCCTTTGACACTCGAGGAGCCGTCTGTGTGAAGGGTCCACGTGTCAGGAGCCTGCCCTGCATAAAGAATAGCTTCTCTTTCTGCTTCAGGGTATATATTAGTGCTGTAGTCTGCCACGAAGTCTGCTAAAACTTGTGACTTTGCCACCCTAGGCTGGTAGGTAATATCAAATTCAGATAATTCTATAGCCCATTTTACTAACCTTCCTGAAAATTCAGGTTTGTGCAGAACATTTCGTAAAGGAAAGGTTGTAACCACAGCTATCGAATGACTTTGAAAATAAGGGCGTAACTTACGAGCAACAGTTACTAGTGCCAATGCCAATTTTTCTAAAGGTTGATAGCGTGTTTCTGCATCAATTAGAGCTTTGCTAATGTAATAGATAGGAAGTTGTTTACCTTTTTCTTCCCGAACTAGAACAACGCTTACCGATGATTCTGAGACTGCCAAATAAATTAGCAGCTGCTCACCCTCCTGAGTGTGGAGAGCAGGGGTGGGTTGGATAGATACTTTTTCAGATCCTTCAATGCTTGCTGGCATTCAAGGGTCCATTCGAACTCCTTGTTCTGTTTTAAGACATCGAAGAAACTCTTACACCGGTCAGATGATCGGGAAATGAACCTGCGTAGGGCCGCCACTCTCCCCGTCAGTTTCATGACATCTTTCCTGTTGTGAAGCCCATCTGGATTGATTCAATGGCTTTAATCTGAGCGGGATTGACTTCAATTCCACGCTGAGAAACAATGAATCCCAGAAACTTCCCTGATCCGACTCCGAAAGCACACTTCTCTGGATTCAGCTTCATGTTATACTGATCCAAGATTCGGAAAGCTTCTTTCAAATGTGTCAGATGGTCTCGTTTGGACTTAATCAACATATCATCGATGTACACTTCCATAGTCTTTCCGATATGGTCATGGAACATTCGATTGACTAGACGTTGATAAGTTGCACCTGCATTTTTTAGTCCAAATGGCATAACTTTATAACAATACGTACCTCGACAGGTTATGAACGCCGTTTTCTCCTGATCTTCGAGATCCATCAATATTTGGTTATATCCGGAGTACGCGTCGAGGAAGGTGAGCACCTCGTGTCCGGCTGTTGCGTCGATCAATTGATCTATCCTGGGAAGGGGATATGAATCCTTCGGGCAGGCTTTGTTTAGATCTGTGAAGTCAATGCAGACTCGCTATTTACCATTCTTTTTAGGTACGACAACCACATTGGCTAGCCAGTCTGGATATTTGACTTCACGTACTGAACCGATTTTCAGCAGCCGATCGACCTCGTCGTTGATGACCTGGTTCCTAAAGGCTCCTTGCTGGCGCGTCTTCTGTTTCACCGGGCGGTGATACGGATCAACGTTCAATCTGTGAGTAATGACGTCAGGAGAAATACCTGTCATATCTGCGTGGGACCAGGCGAATGTTGTATGCCGCTCCTTGAGGAACTGGAGGATATCTCCCCGTAGGCGTTCACTCAGTTCAGTCCCTAAGTACACCTTCCGCTCCGGCTTGTCGGCGAACAATTCTTCGGGTTCCAAAGCTTCTACGGTTGGCATGTGGTTTTCTCTTTCGTCCATCTTCGTGATAAATTCCGGGACCTCATACTTAGCCTCTTCAGGTGGTATGTCTGGCCCCGGTCGCTGTAATTGCTATTTGTTCTCTTCGGGTAGTTTGAGAGCCACCGAATAGCAATCTCGGGCAGAGCGTTGCTCTCCTCGGACCTCACGTACTCCCCATTCGGATAGGAACTTCAATACTTGATGATAAGTTGAAGGAACAGCTTGCATGTCGTGGATCCAAGGTCTACCCAAAATGATGTTTTAGGCTAGATCCGCATCAACAACATGAAAAGTTGTTTCCTTCGTTACCCCTTCGGCGAGAGTTGTCAAAGTAATCTCACCAAGAGTCTTCTCGCTTGAATTGTTGAAGCCGGAAAGAACTCGAGATATGGGTACGATCTTGTCCGACAGCTGCATCTCTCTGACAACCCGTGATTGGATAATGTTTGCAGAACTGCCCGCATCAATGAGTACTCTCTTGACGTCGAACTCCGCCACGTGTAACGTTATGACTAATGCATCAGCATGTGGAAATTGCGAGCCGTCTGCATCAGAATCCTCAAATGTGATTACTTCTTCTGATCGTGGGCGCTTGTTGTTTGTGATGGAGACCTTTGCATACTTTTGCTGTGAAAGTAACGGAGTCCACCTCGATTCCACCTGAAATAAGATTAACTGTCCTCCTTGGAGAGGATGCTCGAGGAGGGCCAGGTTTGTTCTGCTGTGCTTTCGCGTGAGTCTGCTTTCTCTTCTCGGTCAGGAACTCCTTCAAGAATCCCTGTTTTAACAAATGAGCAATTTCATACCTTAGGGCTTTGCAGTCTTCGGTGGTGTGACCATGGTCACGATGGAAATCGCACCACAGGTCCTGGTTTCGCTTGCTTGGATCGGTCTTCATGTCTTTCGGCCACTTGACCTTCTCTTCCATGTCCTTGAGTGCTTCCACTACTTCAGACATCTCCACGTTGAAACTCGGCAGGCTTGGGGCTCCACGGAGGTCCACGGAGGTTTGATTCTGAATCATCTCTCTGGGACAACCCTTTGTTGTTGCGGTTGCGTCCTTTGGAATGGCTGCGTGACTAATCAGGGTATGGTTCATAACGCACGTCTGCTCTCTCGGTCTCTGCCTTTTCGCCGGATCTACTGCTGCGTGCCTGAGCCCTTCCTCGAGTACCTATTCCAATCAATTTATCTTCATCGATTCGTACCTTGGAATTGTAAGGGTGGTAGACATCTGACCAACTGGCTGCTGGGAACTCGCGAAGAGACTCATAAAGTCTATGCGTGGCCTCTGAGCTCCTAATATCCAAGCTGTTGGTACATGCGATCGCTGCCCATCTGTCTGGTACTTTGGGGAGCATCATACGTTCTCTCTGGAAGCGATCCACGTATTTGCGGAGAGACTCGTCGGGTCTTTGCTTGATCTCAAAGATATCCTCTAGGCGGGTCTCCATCTTCTGAGCGCCTGTGTGTGCCTTCACGAACAATTCAGCCATCTCTGCGAAAGACCCAATGGAGTTGGGTGGCAACATTGAGTACCATCGTAGAGCTCCATCTGCTAGGGTTTCCACAAACTTCTTCAATTGGACAGATTCGATCTCCTCGTCGGTGAGATCGCTAGCCTTGATAAAGTTGCTGAACATCATGATGTGATCGTTGGGATCAGAAGTTCCGCGATACCTCGGAATGTTTGGAATTTTGAACGTCTTAGGTATCGCCTTTGGGGCTGCCTCCTTCTTCCAGGGTCGCTGGGAATATCGTTGGATATCGACTTTCTTCAGCGTGGGTGGAGTGCCTGGTATCTGATCGATTCTCTCGCGAAGAGACTTTTGAAGTGCTTCCTGGCTTTCTTTGAATTGTTAGGTGAGAGCTTCCACAACAAGGCTCACTTCTGTAGGCGTCATGGACCCTTCATTCTGATTCTGGTTGATTTGGGTCGTTGGATCTGTAGTACCTCCGCTGTCCCGCTCTCCGCCTTGCCTTGAAGTATGCGAAGAAGGTGCGTCACGACCAGGTGCTGCAGCGTCAGCCCTTGCAGTTGAAGGGTTACTCCTTCGGAGAGAGGTGAGTGCCTCGTTTATTCCTCGATTTACCTCTGCCTGTTCCTGCATGAAAGCAAAGAGTGTTTCGTGGAGGTTCCCTCGGCCAGGGGAGAGACTCCTATGGTGTCGTCTCCTGGGTGGGGTAGTGCTCTGAGAGCGCATACGCCTATTTCGCTGCCTGACCGGTCCTTGGGAAAATTGTTGCTGCCCATCGGACGAGTAATCGGGAGAATAATCAGGAGAGTAATTAGGACTGAGTGAAGGAGTATTTACCTGCTCTCCGCCTACGATAGTTTGTTGAGAATTTCTTTCTGCCATGTTAGTTATAGAACAAAAAGACTGACGAAAATAGGTGTAATATCAAAGAAAGATAAACTATTAACTTACGAAGGCTATTGACCGGCTCCCACTGTGCTCGCAAAATTGTTTAACCTAGATCCGATTTTAGTCCAATTAACAATTAGTGGAGTCACGGTCAATAGTTGAGATTAAGATTTTGAACGACGAGCTAAAATGGTGATAACACGAGAACGAGATATAAGTATTAACTAATAAAGATAAAGCATAAACGGAAATAAGGAGAGGTAACCGTATCGTATCGCTTGTCTTCGGGGAGGGCTCTTCGATACCAATCGCACTTGGATGATCAAAGAACTAAAGTAATATGCAAAATATGAGCAAAAGGAATATCTGAGCAAGAGTGAGAGAGTATTCTTATTGATATTGTAGACAGGAAGTAAAGTTGTGTTACAATCGATTAAGGCAAATGCTATTTATAAGCCTGATAGGCACCCGTTGGGATTCGTAACCGCTGGTCATGGATCCGTCTGGATAAGTAACTGCTGGGCACGTATCCGTTGGAGGCATGACCGCTGGGTTGTAATGATTGCCTTAATGACCATTAATTGAATGATCGTGAATGATCATGTTAATAACTGCTCACTTAGACCGTGTTGACTGTTGAAGTGTTTCATAACTCCTTTAGGTATGCTCGTGATAAATGTCTGTCTGTTGGGTGTCTGTCCGTTGAAACATCTGCTCGTGCCACGTGGTAGACACGTGTCACCTTTTCAAGTCCAGTCAGCTTTTATCCAATACAATATGTCACCTTGTACCATGCCTAAGTCGATTTCATGAATTATCGATGCTCACTTTTCAAAACGACGTGTTTCAATTAATTGTAACAAAAGCACAGATGATGTGTGTCAGTTCATTGGATTATTTATAAGTTTAATATTCAAGGTTTACTTAAATTTTAGGAGCTTGTCACATATATTTATATTTTATGTGAAATATAATTAAGTTGATCAGATATATCCAATGTAGAAAGACCACATTAGCCTTTACCTTGAAGTTCTCTTGGGGGTATACATCAAATTATACAAACTTAATTTAATGAAATAAAAATATACATCAAAAAATCATGATTAAGTGACAAAAGTTTATATATGTGCGAACCCGTGACATGCATATATTGTCCTGATGCATATAAATTTTTTTCATTTCTCAACCTTAATTATGAGAAAATTAAAACGCTAATAATAAATCTCAGATTGTGTATTTAGGAAAATAGCGTATGATCTTTTGTAGAAATTACTAAAATAGCGTAAGTGTTGAATGACGGAGCGTCTATATAATTGTATTTCCTAAAACGCGGCTTCAGGTATTATGGTTAAATTTTTTATTTAATTGAGCCACAAGTGACCGTTTTATATCGAAATTTGACCGTCGGATTGCTAGGCTTATGCTTAACGAACAAACTATCTTCGTTTAATCAAAAGATTGAAAATATACTGATGGAAATAATCTTAAGAGAACTGGCAAGTAATGATAACAGACACAAATTAAATGGATGTTATGTGAACGAGCAAGTTGTATGATGGGTAAGTTGTGATAAGACCGATTAATTATGTCAACAGTTGATAAGTAGGTCCGTGTAACTTAAATAAAAATTCAATGGTCGAATAGAATTAATAACCTTAAACAAATACTCACAATCAAAAGGACAATTATTATGAATAATAGATCGATCGAAGTTGGTACGTTTCAGACTATTAATTTTAGGAGTTAATGATTTAAACATGATGGACTAGATAAATAACTATTTAACAGTAGAAAACGATGACAGTAATGAAAGTAAACAAGCAAAGTAACAATAATTAAAGCAATAAACGAAAATAATAAAGCTTATTGTATTAAATAAATGCTCATGCTCCGGTGAGGAAGATGAACTTTCGTCTCCTCCAAAGCAAGGCAGTGTTACAGCGGCATAATGGCAGTAATCAGTAAGTATATTAAGGTGGTAATAACGAAGGGTAATTGCTGAGAGTGATGATTGCTAATAGAGGGAATTGTGTTCAGATCAAAACATAACCTTACAAATGGGATAATAGGGCTATATTTATAGTTAAAAGAGTCCAAACCCTAGCATAAATCCACTCTGTGCAGGTCTCTTCCACGTTCTGATCCACTTCCAACGACCTCCAACAATAGTAGAGGTGGTTGTGAATCAAGCTGATCTTCTAAACATGTCTGTTAACTTGACTCTGTTATTTGTACGGCCGTTCAAGCTATGATCGATTCCTGTGAGCTAAACAGCTCTTACTACTTGCACCGTTAGTCTTGACTCCGATATACAAGTTGTATCTGCCACGTCGCTGATGACGTGTACTGATCTTGCGTCCGATTTATGACCAATACAATAATATCTTTTAAAAATATAGTAGATTGAGTTTAAGTTTAATATTGTGATGGTTCCTTTCTTAATTAAGAAAAATTAAAGATCAAAGTCGTTTGAACTGTTGTAGTACTCTAATGCAATATGTTAATGTATATTTTAGATAATTATGAACCAATAAGCAACCAAAAGAAAGTGCTTAGAGGTAAGTTGGGGGTGAAAAATCCAATATATTGAAAAGTTTTGGGACCAGGTAATCAATAATAAAAATTCTCTTACGTAATGGTACTTCAGGTAGGACCATTCCGTACTTTATTGCATCATTATACATTCCAAGTACATTGCACAGATACGTAGCTAGTATTTATTATAGCATGGTTTATCTACGTAACAAACATACAAATCAGGAAAGAATCTCAACATTTTTCTCTCCCGTGCAATCTTGGCCCAATGAATGGGCCGCAGAATCATCTTCGCTTGTTTGATCAAGAAGAGACCAAATCTCTTGCAAAAGATGGCAAAACGAAAGCTGCTTTATGAATCTGAGGAAAAAATAAAAAGAAGAACAAAAAAGAGTAAAGGGTTAATTAGCAAATTAACGAAGACGAAACACTAAGTAGAAAAGAGACATAGTTAGGGGAGATATATGTGATTACCTCGGAGTTGTAGAACTTCAAAGGTTTCTTGGGCTTGATATAGGTGGTATCTTTGTCAATAGAATTTATTGGATTCTTGAAATCAACTTCTGGTCCCTCAGTAGAGCAAAGCATGTAACCAATTACACCACTGAAAAATCAGCGATATAGACTTAATTCTAGCTACATATGTCGATTAAGATAACAATGAGAAAAGAAAATGGATGTTTGAAAACCAAAAGCACGACCTCTCCATCTCATTAAAGTCATGTCCTTCTTTGACTTTTATTTTGTTAGTAATTTTTATTGTTTTAAAGGTGGAACCGCACAAATACGGGCCCTAATGATATCAATAGTATGATAAAGGCTCAGCCACCCTCCAAATAAGTGCTTTGGAGGTCACCCTACTTGCTAGGAAAGGGAATGTCTCTAAGGAACTAGACATGATTCATTTACTACTCAAAAGATAAAAAGCAAATAAGTGACAAAACAATGCTTTCTACTACTTTTTTCCTCAATTTCATCTTCAACTCATATATCGACCAAAAATGCTGCAAGATGTTGTCGGGCAAATTATAGCCAAAAGAGAGAGAATTACGTACGTAGGGTAAGTAGGAACTGTAGTCCAAGCATAATTGACAGAGCCCTTAAAAACTTGACGACAATTGACCATAATTTGCTTTATAATATGCATGTGAAGCCATATGCTCTCTGCTTGTGTACACACTACTCCTCCTGGTCTAAGGGCTTTGGCCACTGCCTCAAAGAATGGCCTTTCAAACAAGTCTTTTGCTGGACCTGTAGGTTAATGCTATATACTCAGAACTTAAGTTTTATGTGAAGTCTGCTATAGTAATACCAAAGTAGAATAACAACGTGCTATAACTAATTAAATTACACATATAATTTAATTTTTTTAGTGTTCTCAGCTTATGTAACTTATAAATTCATATAAAACAATATAATTATCTTGTTAACCTTATAAGTTACTAGTACTATTATTTTTCTATAAATAGATGGAAGACTAATGTCTAAATGAATGGGGAAGTGCAGAAATTTTAGCAGCTTCATTAATTTCTGAGTTTTAATTTGGTCGCTGACAAATTTGGTCTGAACTTTACACTTAAAGCGGCTATGTTCTGTACAATTTTTACAAAGTACTTAACTACACTTTAAAATAGCGCTGTGCAAACAGATATAAAAAATTTTGTTTTCACAAAATGGATTACCAATAGGATCAGAAGAGTCCACAATAATGGCATCATAATATCCAGGTTGTGCAGCTTTCACGAATGCAGCTCCTGAGGAGATGCAGAGAATTATTAAGAAACGGATTTCTTTTTCAAAGAAGAGACAAATAATACTAGTATATAGTAAAAACATTGTTGCAAAAATACAACATTAATTACCATCGCCAATAACCAGAGTTACTCTGGGATCGTCAAATCCAGCTGCTAGGTATGGGAAAAACTTTCTAGATACCTATCAAAAAGAAAAATGAGAACGTTATTCGTTTTAGTATTTTTGAAAAGTTGTGGAAGGATCAGAATTCATATTATATACTTACTCCATAATGTTTTACACTGAAAGATTTAAAAATGTATATGATAATTAACCATTAAATAAATAACTTTTAAAATGGGTAACAGACGTAACTTGTTATTAAAGTTAAAATGTAAGTGCTAATAAATCTTTACACGGACAATATTGACTTACATCTACAACCACATCATCGATCTCAACTATGTCTATTTTTTCGACTGTTGGGTAGCGAGAAACCTCAAACAATGTGAAACCCACCCCTCCTCCGATGATCAAAACCTGCAAGTAAAAATAACAGAGATATCATTCAACATATAAAATACATTTTTCTTTGCCATTTTGATACTCCTCATGCACGGACAAATTTGGTCGTTAAATAACAAGAGTTTATTATTGTTAATCTTATTTTGCGATGAATTGTCAAAACTGACAATTAAGTGATGGATTAGCTAATGAACAATATAAAAGGGAATAAAAGAAAAAGAAAACCTTCTTAGGGCATGGAATGGAACCGAGAGGAAGATGCACAATCATCTCTGTGTATGGAAATCCACCATTCTCAGTGTGTTGAATAGCCCCATCCAAAGTTAGCACCTTCCCGTAAGTTGCTGACTATGAATATAATGTACATGCATTACAAATTAACTCAATTTTTCCAAGTTAATCTTGAATACATAAATTTGATATTAAACGATATTCATAAGTTTTAGATATACTTTACCTCAAAGAGCATGACATCTTGGTAGTCAGATTTCCCTTGGAATAGTAACTTTTCAATTTTAAGTGAGAATGCTTCACCTGCATATATATACCAAATGTTAAAAATAACGATATTATTTTTCTCTTCGGATTGAGCTTTCATGAAGAAGAGAATATGAAGTGTTTGGACGTGATCAGAAGCTTATAAAATGGTCAAATTAGTCTATAATTTTCTTTTTTTGACTTGTCATACGCTTGGTAAAATTTTTTTTTAAAAAAAATGCTTACCGGTTGAATGTTTATACGTTGAATATGGACAAAAGTCATAAGGTGGGCTTCCAAAACTTATGCTTATAAGTCAAAAATAAGTCAAAGTCATAGTTTGGTCACACCCAAATTTTGACTATTCAGTTTATAAATACTTTTTGACGTGCTAAATATTTTATTATGTTATTCTTGATTTTTTATAATCCCGAAATAACTTTGACAAATAAAACCCTTAATTCTTTCTCAATTAAACGTCCATCATTCATCATTTTCATTGTAAATTATTTCTAAATATATTTATCAACAAGTTTTCCGATCATGCAAAAAGTTCGTCCTAGGATGCTTAGCTTGGAGCACTTATAGGAGCTCCTGTGTCATTCAATTTCAGATTTTCGTCTTGTTAGACCATCTGTAGCAGTGCTACTATGCTAGCTCAATTATTTTATAGTAATTGATGTAGCTCTCAAGTCACATAATTGGTTAACCAACACTGTCTCGATCATGATACTCTTTTGTAAATAACTTCAAGTTCATTCTAGTTGTTTTAACATAAAAATACTTGAGCAGACTAACCTGGCCACAGTGCACTAAACTCAGAAAACCAACCAGGCTTGATAGAGTTGGTGCATTGATCAACAAGTTTATTGCCATTCTCTTGTGAAGTGCCATCGCGATGGCCAACAGCTTTGCCATTTCTAAGAATGGTGCTGGTGCCATTATTGTGGTTGGACATGACTTCCATTCTTGAAATATTGAGGAAAAGTCTACTACAGTTTCTATTAGTTTAGTACTCAAAGCTTACTTTCACTTTGGTCTGTCTACTCTATTCCCTTAGCATACTTTTATAGTAGTGAACTGCTGGCTATATTTAAACATGAATATATGAAGGGGCGACTCGAAACAACAAAGTGTTTGCTTACTACAACGTGATTTCTGCGTCCTTGGGATTTTGGAATTAAATAATTTTCTTGGCAGTCAATCATTGCTGAATATCCATTAATTTAAACATCACTTATGGTGGACATTATATTCTTGGACGGTTGTTAACTTGTTATTACGATAATTTTGTTTCCCTTTTGGGTAATTAGAAATGGACCTACAAATCTCCCAAGATCGCACTTATATTTGTTCTCCTCTCGAAATGAGTTTCACGCCCATCACGTTAGAGGTTTCTTGAGATTTATTGCATGCCACCTATATTCGTGTATGTCTCTAAGCCATCGATAAAGGTATGGCACTCCCCGTCTACATAGTCGTCCACTCGACCCGTTGAACAATAGAAAACTATGATATTAGTTGTTGGGCTAATTAAGACTTAGATATTACCTATCTGGACCAAACACACACACAACTCCCCCTAAGTCCTCTTATCAAGATTATACCTAGAGACACAATTTATTTATAGATTTCTTTTTCTTTTCAGCTACCCATTTGAGATTCTTGTTCACTCACCCAGATGTTTATTAATATAAATATATTTAAACGTGATAACACACTACATTACAAGTCATCATTAGATACAAAATTCTCGGAAATATAAATAAGATACAAAAGGGTTGGTTTCATGAAAGAGCCCCATCTTTCATGTGAAATTATGTCTACCTGTATATATATTGATTTGAGGTTAGTTACTGCTATAATTTGATTCAAGATTTAACGTATATTTTACTTTATAAACAGATATGTAATCGTTAGTCGAAATGGAATTCTTCTAGCATTTCAAATTATTAATTTTTCATTATCAACATTAGAAGTAATTGAAATTTAACATTGACGTAATCTCACATATAAATATATGGAGTGCGTATAGCAATTTTGCAAATAGATTCCGAGTATCTCAGTGTCATTGAAGTTAAGAAGTAGTAATGCTATTGCTGTATATATATATATATATATATATATATATATATATATATATATATATATATATATATATATATATATATATATATATATATATATTATGTTTTACTGTTTTTGCACTTTGAGATGTAAAATTGCTATACGCATTCCATCATGATCATGTTTTAATTTTAATTTGACTTCGCGCTGTATAAAATCTACCAAGGGGAGCTTCAAACTTTCAGACATGAGAGCTCCAAAAAATCAATTAAAGGTGCGTAGGTACATAAAAAATCATATGGTCATCGTCTAATCTGCAGAAGAGAGTGAGTTTTAACCTAACACAGTAAATAATATATGCCCCAACATGTTTTACGTTTTACAGAAGGTATATCTCCGGCTTTAAGATTTAAACTTGATGTGTTTTAAATTATTGTACTTTTGAATTCATGTTTTAATATATATGTGTGTGTGTGTATTAATGTCGAAAATATTAAGTTTATTAGAACCAATTTCTTATTTGATAGTATGACTTATGAGGAATCTCTTCTAACAAATAATCATCCGTTTCAATTTATGTGGCACCATTTCCTTTTTTGTTTGTTCCAAAATAAGTGGCACATTTCTTTGTTTGACAACAATTTAATGCACTATCTCTAGTTTACTCTTGTTGGGCCCTACATACTTTTAAACCTACCAACAACTTTTTTATTATTCAAATCTTCTCTCTCTTACTTTTCCAAGAGTAAAATTGACACTTAACAAGGTCAACCTCTATTTTCTTAAACTCCGCCCGATCAAATGATGCCATATAAATTGGGACGGGAGGAGTATATCTTATTATGAGTCATGAAGTGGTTACTTCGGACGCACAGCACTGCTGATATCAGAATTGGAAAAAATTCAAGTAGTACTACTCAATTATTGGTCTACAAGAATTGTTTCCTTTTCTTTTAATTATTAAATAGTGGAAGATATGCATGTCAGAACACAGAGATGCTGGAACTACTTCAAGAATACAGCTAATATTAAAAATGGAATTCAAGTATTATTCATTTATTACTATAGAGAAAATGTTGAATTTGTCCCTTATCAATGATGTAATAGATTGAATAGGACAAGGAAAGAGAAAGGAAAAAGTACAAGAGTATATTTTGACATGATTCCTTTCTTAATAAATTTTCTTTAAAAAAAAATAATACAAAACTCATTCGAAGTGCAATATCTAATGCAAGATATTTAATACTATGATTTTATACCATGGGTGGTGTTTAACTCAAAAATGGACTTACAGCCTGTTTGTAATTGCTGTCAAAAACTGTTTATTTTAAAAAATATTTTTGGATATTTTTAGCAGTTTGTGTTTGGACAACTCACTAGAAAAGTATTTTTGATAAATAATTTGTGTTTGGTTAATCTTTACGAAAAAGTACCTTTGAGTATCAGATTACGAAAACGACATCCAAGTTCATTTTATATTTGGATTATTAGAAACAAAAAAATAATATAAAAATATTTATCATAAAAGACTTTAATTTAAAACAAATTAGTTGAAATATAAAGCATAAAGTAAAAGGTAGAAATTTAGGTTTTTGAACCACAAAAAATATAGTTAAATCAAAGTCATAACGTAAAAGTAGATTTAACTAACTCAAGGAATTGTTATTATAGTTGAAGCTTTGGCAGAGAGAAAGTTTGTATAGGGTTGAAAAAAATACCTAGAAATAAAAACTAGTCCTAAGAGAAAGAGGATTTGTAAAAGTACATAGAAATAAAAAAAATTAAAAAGAGAAATATAATTTTATTGATGTGGTTAATTAATGAGGGATAATTTGGTAAATAAGAATTTTTGGTAAGGATATTTTTGTCTTGGAAAAATTAATAAACTGCTTCTGCTTCTGCTTCTACTTCTTGGGACTTGGGAGAAGCTACAAATACTTGATTCGGACTTGGGAGAAGCTACAAATACTTGATTCTCCCCAAAAACAGAAAAACTGCTTATACTTCTGCTAGAAGTACTTTTTTTTTAATTGCCAAACACCTAAGAAATACAATAAAAGTACTTTTTTGAACAAAAAAAATTACTTTTGACTTTGGAGAAGTAATGCCAAACAGACTATTAATGAATTAAGCAATTGAATTTATTAAGTAAGCCATAAATAATATGATGAATCAAAATTATAGTGAGACGGAAATTAAATTATGTTAAAACAGTAAGTGTCGAGAATCGAAAAGAATAAATTAATTAATTTGTGCACCGGAACGTGTAGACTCCGACTAGGAAACTTATCAAAATTGTGATAAAGAAGCAAACAACAGTGTTTTATAGAGAGAAAGAGCAAAATTTCTTATTGCTTTCCATAGTACAAGGAATGGTGGTATGTAGATTGCTCAAAAGAGACTTGAATGTAACGGGGAAAAGGGATTTATATAGTATTTACAAGAGTTAATGATATGCATTTAATAAGAATCTACCACTATTATTTTTTATCGTAACGGTCGGAGTCATGAGCGCACGAGTAAATGTTTGCAACAGCTGGCTCCCGATACTCCACTCTTATTTATCCTTATTTATTTGATTTTATCCGTTGTATCTGGTGAGATTGTCATAGTAGGAATAATCCAATTGAAAATCTTCTGTGGTCGAAAATATTGTTCTCGGGTCTGCTCATTAAAAATTGTTTTTGTGCCTTCGGAACTAATACTATTATGAGTTATCGAATCTCAGTGCCATGTGTCGCGTGTTAGTATTTCTACAATCTCTAATACATATATAGAGAAATAACTACACGCAACGGAATAAGGGATGGAGTTACCTCCATCCATTGCTTCATTTTTATAGTATTCTTCCATCAAGAATATCTCCATAAATTTAATAAAATGGATATCAGTTTTTAAACAATTAAGTTTGGAGATCGGTTTCTCACATTAAGTGAGTTGTTACATAAATTGAATATTACTTACATTTTTCAACTTGGACCGTTATCAGAATATTTAAAACTGTAGTGCTCATACTTCAAAGAGAATCATAATACATGGATCATAGCAATGTTCCACAAATAACGAGTAGTATCTTTCATGTATTTACAATGCATTATATCTCTAAACTTTAGCCCATATTTCTCAATAAATATACCCAATATTTATTCTATGTCCATACTGAAGGGTATTTTTCAAAATAACATAATATGTGCACAATAATAAACATGAAAAATATAACATTAAGTAGAGTTCACAACATTCGTTACTATAACGAAAGTTTACACAATGGAACCAAGTCTCATATTGCCAACATGATCCTTAAATTTATATGGTGGCATGCATTTAGTTTAATGATCAGCTAACATCAATTGAGTGCTAATGTGTTCAACGGCCACTTTATTATCTCTAACACGTTCTTTCAAGGCTAAATACTTAATGTCGACATGCTTATTCCAGCTCTGGTATTATTAGCTAGCAAGACAACAGATGTATTTTCACAATATATCCTCAATGGCCTAGAAATAAAATCACGAATTCTAAGCCCAGAAATGAAACTCTTCAACCATACACCATGTAAGGCAACCTCAAAACTAGAACCGTACGCAGCCTCCATATTGGAAGTAGCAGTCAAGCTCCGTTTGGCACTCTTCCAATATATAGCTTCACCGGCCGACATAAAAGTGTTTCATGATGTTTATTTGAGTGAATCAACGCAGCCGGCATAGTCCGAATTAGAGTAGCCAATCATCTCCAACATGTTTGATCGTTTATACATAATCATGTAGTCTTTTGTCCCTTGCAGATATCTTAGGACTTCTTCACAGCTCTCCAGTGGTCAACACCTAGATTAATCTGATATCATCCCAACATTCCAACGGCAAATACAATGACAGGTCTTGTACAAACTTGTGCATACATCAAGCTTCCAACAACATAAGCATATGGAATATTTTTAATTTTTTCCCGCTCAAAATTATTCTTTGGGCACTGGTTCAGACTGAACTTGTCACCCTTCACTGTTGGAGCTACACTTGGTGAACAATCCTTCATATGAAACCTCTATAAATTGTTGTTGATGTAGGTTTCTTGAGATAAACCCAAAATACCTCAATATCTATCTCGATGAATCTTTATGCCAATGACATCCAATGACATAAGATGCATCACCCATATCTTTCATATCAATTTTTTTAGAAAGAAATTATTTCACCTGATATAGTAATCCCTTATCATTGGCTGCAAGTAATATGTCATCTACATATAGAATTAAGAAACAAATTTTACTTTTACTAACCTTGTGGTATATACATTGATCTATTATGTTCTCAACAAACCAAATGAAGAGATAACATTATGAAATTTTAAATACCACTAGCGGGAGACTTGTTTTAATCCATATACTGATGAAACGATCTCGGTCAGTCGTTTCGGAAGTTAGGACTCCGATTTGCGTGCCGATAATTTTAAAATATTTATAATATCCATTAGGACCTGTCTGTAAAATTTAAGCTAAATCAGACCTCGTTTGGTAGGCATCGGGAGAAGGTTTCAGTTTTTATTGGCAATAAATATTAAAAAGAGATTTTCGAGCTTGGTTTTGCCGAATGAGCTCCGATTCGAAATCCGAAAGCGCCGTTAGGTTCGTATGATTATTTGTGATTTTTGTAAACTTTCGAAAGTGAATTTCGATGTTGTTCGGCTAGTTTCCGCTAAAATACCGAAAGTTAAATAATTCGACTTTTTCTATTTAAATTCGCATCTTGAGTTTCGGGAGTCCAATTTGAGATCCACCTTCGCGAATATGTTACATATATTTTTTATAACTTGTATGCAAAAATTAGAATTATTTCGAATATCGTAGGATACCGTTTTAATTTTTATCGTAACAACGAATTTTATAAGATAAAAGAAAATAAAAAAAATAGAAAAAAACAAAAGTTAAAAGTGGGCGGTGGATTATCCTTAGCCAAAAATTTCGTTTAGAAACAGAGGGATATCAAACAGAAACGTGAAACAAAGAAAGTGAGATGATGCAGTGATAAAAAATGCCAGAAAATGAGAAAAGGGCCGGAGAAAAGAATTTTCACCCTGAAATATTCTGGTAATGATCCTAATATATTATTTGAGTTTATTACATATGTTTGAATCTATTTTTTTACGGTAAAAATAGGGATATTAGACATCACCCTAATGACGTAAATTGATAGTTTAGAGGGTCAAATGGACCCCGATAATGGAATTGAATATACATTCGTACTCAGTGAGTTATGGGCAACATATAAATGTAATTTATTTGGGGTTTCATTGTGTGACCTTAAACCCTGTACATAGGCCTGGCCTGCGTATTGCGTATGCGAATAGGGTATCAGATTCCTACCTGGATTGCCCTAAGATGTGAGGAATAAATCTTTTAGCCTAATTTGATATATTTTTCTGCTTGTTGAATAGAGTGAGATCATTTGGCAATGAATTCAAAGGACAAAGCGGTTATTGAGTAATTGTGCTAACTTTGTAACGAGGTAAGTGATTATATCCATTTCTTTGGAGGCACCTGGCCTCGTGGATTTTCTACCACATGTTCCTTACGTGTGTAGCTGCCGATAGGCGTACTCATTACGCCTTAGCTTTGGATTTACTTTCTATATTATATGTTATGTCCTGTTATTGGTATTGCATTGAGAATCTGAGTATAGTACTTTGGCTGTGAGTTGGTATCTACTTCCCAGCTGTCGATGAGAGTCCCGCGCCGGTGAAGGGTTATTATTGCATCCCATAGCATTCATATGCATTACATGTCATTCATATGCATTACATTGCATATCATATTGGGTGCAAGAGTATTCCGCCCCAGGAGCAGGAGTATTCCTCTCCATTGTATCATATTGAGGGTAGGAGGATTCCGCCCCAAGAGCAGGAGTATTCCGCTCTTATAACAGATATTGAGTGCTGGAGTATTCCGCCTCAGCTTTACATTATATCGGGTGCAGGAGTATTCCGCCCCAGGAGAGTGCAGGAGTATTCCGCCTCTGGTTTATATTATATCAGGTGCAGGAGTATTCCGCCCCAGGAGCAGGAGTATTCCGCTCCAGTTGGTTATCAGATTGGATTCCCCTCGAATGCAGGAGTATTCCGCTTCGGGATGGAATTACGGGCACATGTGACCCTTCGCATCATATTTCATTTCATCACACCTCATTTCATTTCATCTCAATTCATACCATTGTGTAGACTTGCGGTACATGACTACTGTTCTGCTTATATGTGCATTGCTTATTTGTTGATATGTTTCTGGCACGCATCCTTGGTTGAGTTTATAAGTTTCTTACGTGTTTCCGGTTGTTATTTGGCTCTGCCTTTTTATAATTTAAATAAAAGGAATTTGGTCTATCCATTTCTTCTCCCTGGCTTGCTATCCTATTCTTTGAGGTGGCTAGTCCGCCCCACTTATTGAGTCCTTTTGACTCACCCTTGTTTGTTATTTGTTTTTTATCTATCTATTTCGTTCCGGCAGGTTCGCTCCAGGATTGAGTTGGCCACGTTGTGAAGGAGCGAAGACGACTTCAGCTGTCAGGGTGAGCCAGCTTTTATTCCGGATGGCCACCAGTTTATTGGTTATTATTTCAGTTGCATTCTGCTCCCTTCAGGAGGTATCTGTCTCTTTTCTACTCTTAGATGTCTAGTCTGGATAGCCCTAAACCTAGTATGCGGGTAGTCAGCTGTAATTTCTTTTTTACAGCTTAGAGATATCATTATGTTTGTACTTTTTCTAAGTCTTGTTATTATTTATAAATTGAATTATATTTATTTTCCTGATTTAATTGATAAGGGTTCGCCCGACGGGTCTAGGGAAGGATGTCGGGTGCCCGCACGGCCTAACTGGATTCCGGGTCGTGTCAGTTGGTATCAGAGCCTGGTTTAGTGTCTATCCAGACTAAGACAGTGTCTAGTAGAGTCTCGTTGATAGGTACGTAGACGTCCGTACTTATCTACCAGAGGCTATGATGGCATTTAGGAAGTTTTACTTCCTTATTTTCTGATTGTGCGTCGGTCTAGGATGCAAAAGTATTTTTTGTTAATTCTTTTGTGGTAATTGTGAACCTTCATGCGACAAATCAGCAAACGGTATGAGTTCATGACGAAGCAGTCTAGCGTGGGGCTAGCACTGACAAAGCCCCCAGAGTTGTTGATCGTGCTGACGATCTAGTTACGGAGGTCCAGCTTTACGAGCTCCCGATGGGCAAGGGAGCAGGGCCTTGTGGTTTCCTTGGCCTTCTACGATGCTTTTATGAGAATCTTGGTGACGCAGATACCGCAAGAGTCTATTATTCGCTAGGTAGCCTACCAGGTTGCCGAAGATGGAGATGTTCGGTCTCAGCGAGCCCCTGTTCCAGTCCCTGATGTTGCCCCAGTAAATTATGTTCTATAAGCAGCACGTGTTGCGCCACCAATTGTTCTGGCTGGTTAGCCAGCGGAGGTAACGGTTAGATCTGAGTGCCCAAAGAGGTTTCATTATTTTACGCGGTTGAACCTTCCGATATTCTAAAGCAATGCATCAGATAAACCTCGTGATTCTTTTTAAAATAAAATGATGTCAGCGTATCCTTCAGGCTCTTGATTATATCGAGCGGCACCGTGTTGATTATTCTGCTTTCTAGTTTCAGAGGTCCAGCCTTGAATTGGTGGGCCGCTCTCTTATTAGCTAACTTGGTTCGATTCTAGACTCGTGGAAAAGTTCCTTTCGAGTAGCGAGCGAGATGAAAAGTGTTGCCAGTTTGAGTGGATTGGACAGGGTAGCCTGTCGGTTAGCCCGTTGGTGTTTCAGAATAGGTGATTGAATTCTATAAAATGGCTGAATGTGCATTAGAACTAGTCCATGAGCCTTTCGAGAGATTAAAAGATTTATTGATGACCTTTCTCCTTCCTTGAGATCTCAGATGGCTCGAGAGACTGAGGTCGGGATCTCATTTGATGTCGTTGTTGATATTGCTCAAAGGTATTAGGCATACCATAAGTTAGAACGGGAGAGCAAGAGATCCCGTGGCCCTGGTGGGCAACCATGGTACCTCATTTTGAGGTAAGAGTTTTGATTATTTTTGGAAGTCACCTTCCAGGTCATCTCAGCTTGTAGAGCGTGATTCTCAAAGTGCGCGAGTAGTTCATCAAGATTAGACTCAGTTTTTCTCTTTATAGCTATCGACAATCTTTCCAGCTTCCATTTTCAGGGAAAAGGGTGTTATCACTGTCATGAGTCTGGTTAATCCTTTGAGGAGTTTTTCCTTACTCCAGCAAGTAGACAATCGTCCTTCTTCTTGCCCTCAGGCACCTGCACAGTCGCAGGAATTTCATTTAAATTTTAATCAATCAGAGAAATGCCACCATCCAGTAGAGGTCGAGAGCGTGGTGGTAGTGGTTCTTCTAGAAGTAATTATCAGGGTAGTGGCTCGACTCAGCTGCAGAGGCAGTTCTATGAACTGCTAGTCTGGCAGGATGATGAGGCATCCGATGTAGTAGACCCGTGTGTTTCTTCTTCCCTTATCTGTAAGTAAGATTTATCTTTCCGATCGATCTGGAAATGGTGTGTCTTATCATGTTTCGACGTTTCCTTGGATATTGTCGTAATTAAGAATCGGTTGCGGTAGAGGGGTGAGTTTCTGATACGATTTATTCTTGGCATTTATAAGACCCTACTAGTTTATCTGATCTAAATATGAGAGATTTGACGGTGAGTATTGCTATTTCCTGCTTGGCATCCTGTTATGCCACCTTGTGTTATTATGTCAAGTCATTTTACCTCTCTCCTCGGAAATCAGTGTTGGTAGGATGATGGGATTCTTATTCGTCACCATTAGGAAGTGTCGTTGTTTCTTCCGGTGTAAAGTGGCTGGTAAGTAATGCTCGATCTATGTGTCTTCTCTTGGTTCGAGATTCTAGTAGAGCCATGTTATTCTATGAGTTTGTCTTAGTTATAAAAGGGTTTTCTAGTAAATTGTCAGAGTTTCCTTCTTATTGGGAGGTTAAATTGGTATGGATGTTTTTCCATAAAGCTTATTTAATGTCTATCTCTTCAATTGCGATTCTTTGGCTCGCCTGACTCAGAAGTAGTCTAGCTTTGGTAGCCAAGCAAATAAGAAGATGAACTTCCTAAAGCTCTAATTATTTCTATACTCGATCCATTTCCATTTCTTCTTCATCCGGAACTAGTGAGCTTGGGCAATTTGTAGCCGCTTGTGATGTTCCCTGTGTTGAGCCAGAGTACGTGTTATTGTAGCCGGGTAAGCATATTATTGTTTTGGATATCAGTTTATCCGGGTATCCATTCCTATGTATAGTATAGTGCTGGTTCTGTTTTTGCAGATCATCCAGTTTCAGGGGAAACTCTGCCGAAATTTTTATATAGAAGTACCATCCATCAGGCGGTGGCGTTTACGGCAAAGGTATGGAGTTGTGAACTTGAGAGTTGCAGCTTTTTGGCAACTCGAAAGGGTAGTTGGTAGCTTAGGTCTGCCTACGTTCAGCTTTTAGCTAAATCTTCTTTAGTCCAGCAGACTGTGCGAGGATGGTTATTCCTATTCAAATGGCTGCATGAGTTTGTGCTTTAAGTGGAGGAGTCTTCCTCCAAATACTGAATGGTAATATTAAATCTCTGAGGTGTTGATACCACTTTTCTCACGACCCAAAGTAAGGCCACGGCAGAAATCTACAATGAGTGTCGATCATTGCTAAACCCGCTAATAATCTATTAACAACAGAGATAAGGTGGAAACCTGATCATATATACGTACCTATTTGCTGAAAGCATAAACTCTGGAAAGATGACACGACTTTAACTTGCTGGCAATTAGAACACTAAGCCACAAATTCTGCTATGTCACACTTCATTGCGTCCCACCAATAAATCTGCTTAAGATCATGGTACATCTTAGTCGTACCTGGATGAATACTGTATTTGGAATAATGTGCCTCTATCATAATCTACCCACGTAAATCTGCAACATCAGAAACTCAAAGTGTATCTTTATACATGAGAACACTGTCAGTAGTATCCCTGTATGGCTACTCCAGTTTTCTTCTGGCTATCTGTCTGTATTCAACTAGAACTGGATCCTCATACTGACGTTGTTTTACTTCATGAAAATTTAGAGTTAAAGGTCGAGTGCAGCTTGTCGACAATCCATCATATATCTCTTTCACACCTCAACTCTTTGAGAAGTTACTTTAGCGTTATAAGTGCACATGTAATCAACTCTATTGCTGGTATTCTGCCTCAGCTGAAGGTCTAACTACATGTCTCTTTTATATTTACTTTTTCAAGTCATAATAGTTCCAATTCGAAGACAATACCCTGAGGTAGATGTTCAGTCTGAAGATCGTTCTTGGTCTACATCATACTATCCAGTAGTAGTTGTATGATCCTTATCCTTATACGATATACCCTGTTCAGATGAACCTTTGACATACATTAGGATATGAATAACTACATTCCCACAAGGAGCTTGCAGAACAACACTAACATCAACTGAGATGTTGCATAGTGCGTTCGTAAAAATAATATAGCGTGCATCAAATCTTCTATAGTGTGTAGTGACAAGGTACTTCAAAAGCTCCCCTATTGCATCAAGCGTGAGCTAATTCTTAGTTCCATCGACCTGTTCTATATCGAAAGGTATATCGAAGAGGGATTATCGGCTGAATCATGCTAACCCATTCAAAGTTTCGTGTATCTTTGCTTCGAAAATGTAGAACTCTCTTCCCGCGATCAAGAAAGGATCAGCTTAGTCAGAATAAGCTGTGCAATTGTATTATCATATTATCCAGATATATTTTATTCCAAAAGTACGATGTGCGTAATATAATTCTGATCTTGTAATCAAGAGATAAGGTCCGTGGAGGTGCTTATGAAGGTCGTGCAAGTTCTTTTGTTATCTGTGCGAATTTTTCTTTAGACTTAGGCTCGTTCGAGGACGAACGAGAGTTTAAGTGGAGGAGAATGAAACGACCTCGGTCAGTCGTTTCGGAAGTTAGGACTCCGATTGGCGTTCCGATAATTTTAAAATATTCGTAATGTCCATTAGGACCTATCTAAAAAATTTGAGCTAAATCAGACCTCGTTTGGTAGGCATTGGAAGAAGGTTTCAGTTTTTATTGGCAATAAATATTAAAAAGAGATTTTCGAGCTCGATTTTGCCGAATGAGCTCCGATTCGAAATCTGAAAGCGCTGTTAGGTTCGTATGATTATTTGTGATTTTTGTAAACTTTCGAAAGTGAATTTCGATGTTGTTCGGCTAGTTTCCGCTAAAATGCCGAAAGTTAAATAATTTGACTTTTTCTATTTAAATTCGCATCTTGAGTTTCGGGAGTCCAATTTGAGATCCGCCTTCGCGAGTATGTTACATATATTTTGTATAACTTGTATGTAAAAGTTGGAATTATTTCGAATATCGTAGGATACCGTTTTAATTTTTATCGTAACAGCAAATTTTATAAGATAAAAGAAAACAAAAAAAAAATAGAAAAAGACAAAAATTAAAAGTGGGCAGTGGGCTAAGGATACCAAAAATTTTCGTTCAGAAACAGAGGGATATCAAAAAGAAATGTGAAACAAAGAAAGTGAGATGACGCAGTGACAAAAAATGCCAGAAAATGAGAAAAGGGCCGGAGAAAAGTAGAATTTTCACCCTGAAATATTCAGGTAATGATCCTAATATATTATTTGAGTTTATTACATATGTTTGAATATATTTTTACGGTAAAAATAGGGATATTAGACATCGCCCTAATGACGTAAATTGATAGTTTAAAGGGTCAAATGGACCCCGATAATGGAATTGAATATATATTCGTACTCAGTTAGTTATGGGGAACATATAAATGTAATTTATTTGGGGTTTCATTGTGTGACCTTAAACCCTGTACATAGGCCTGGCCTGCGTATTGCGTATGCGAATAGGGTATCAGGTTCCTACATGGATTGCCCTAAGATGTGAGGAATGAAGCTTTTAGCCTAATTTGATATATTTTCTGCTTGTTGAATAGAGTGAGATCGTTTGGCAATGATTTCAAAGGACAAAGTGATTATTGAGTAATTGTGCTAACTTTATAATGAGGTAAGTGATTATATCCATTTCTTTGGAGGCACCTGGCCTCGTGGATTTTCTACCACGTGTTCCTTACGTGTGTAGCTGCCGATAGGCGTACTCATTACGCCTTAGCTTTGTATTTACATTCTATATTATATGTTATGTCCTCTTATTGGTATTGCAATTAGAATCTGAGTATTGTACTTTGGCTGTGAGTTGGCATCTACTTCCCAGCTGTCGATGAGAGTCCCGCGTCGGTGAAGGGTTATTATTGCATCCCATTGCATTCATATGCATTACATGTCATTCATATGCATTACATTGCATATCATATTGGGTGCAGGAGTATTCCGCCCCAGGAGCAGGAGGATTCCGCCCCAAGAGCAGGAGTATTCCGCTCTTATGACAGATATTGAGTGTAGGAGTATTCCGCCTCAGCTTTACATTATATCGGGTGCAGGAGTATTCCGCCCCAGGAGAGTGCAGGAGTATTCTGCCTCTGGTTTATATTATATCGGGTGCAGGAGTATTCCGCCCCAGGAGCAGGAGTATTCCGCTCCAGTTGGTTATTAGATTGGATTCCCCTCGAATGCAGGAGTATTCCGCTTCGGGATGGGATTACGGGCACATGTGACCCTTCGCATGATATTTCATTTCATTTCATTTCATCACATCTCATTTTATTTCATCTCAATTTATACCATTGTATAGACTTGCGGTACATGACTACTGTTCTGCTTATATGTGCATTGCTTATTTGTTGATATGTTTCTGGCACGCATCCTTGGTTGAGTTTATAAGTTTCTTACGTGTTTCCGGTTGTTATTTGGCTCTGCCTTTTTATAATTTAAATAAAAGGAATTTGGTCTATCCATTTCTTCTCCCTGGCTTGCTATCTTATTCTTTGAGGTGGCTAGTCCGCCCCACTTATTGTGTCCTTTTGACTCACCCTTGTTTGTTATTTGTTTCTTGTCTATCTATTTCGTTCCGGCAGGTTCGCTCCAGGATTGAGTTGGCCACGTTGTGAAGGAGCGAAGACGACTTCAGCTGTCAGGGTGAGCCAGCTTTTATTCCGGATGGCCACCAGTTTAGTGGTTATTATTTCAGTTGCATTCTGCTCCCTTCAGGAGGTATCTGTCTCTTTTCTACTCTTAGATGTCTAGTCTGGATAGCCCTAAACCTAGTATGTGGGTAGTCAGCTGTAATTTCTTTTTTACAGCTTAGAGATATCATTATGTTTGTACTTTTTCTAAGTCTTGTTATTATTTATAAATTGAATTATATTTATTTTCCTGATTTAATTGATAAGGTTTCGCCCGACGGGTCTAGGGAAGGATGTCGGGTGCCCGCACGGCCTAACCGGATTCCGGGTCGTGTCAACTGATTTCTTTAGTTTGCATACCAAGTGCTTACCATTACTATAGGATAATCCTTCGGGTTGTGCCATGTAAACTTGTTCATTTAGATTTACACCATTGAGAAATATGTTTTTCACGTCCATTTGCTGCAATTATAAGTCAAAATGGGCAACTAATGCCATCATGACGTGCAAGGAATATTTCGTAGACTCAGGATCATTTTTGACTCCAATGTCATATTCTTATAGATACACAATGTAGTCATCAAATATTTTTTATTTCTTTTCTCTAGTAGATTTCCTTAATGTTTTATCAACATTCTCCTAAGGATCATGTTGTTCAAAAAGTTGTTCAATAACTTCTGAAATTTCTTGAATAACTTGTTCTACTGGAATATTTCCAGCAGCTTGTGGAATTTTTCTTGAAGTAGAAGGTTGATCTGTCAATGATATTGAATTCTCTAATTGATCGCTCCCACTACTCAAGTCATTTTCAAGAAATTTTATATTTCTTGATTCCATAATTCTGGTTTTATGATGGACAGTAGAATCTGTATCCTTGAGACCTTTCGGTATATCCAATGGAATACCCACTAATGGTCTTTGGATATATCTTTTTTTCTTGTGGTAACCTCAGAAGGGCATCCCCATACGGGTATATATCGCAAACTCGGTTTCCAACTTTTGAATAACTCAAAAGGTGTCTTTGAGACAGCCTTAGTTGGAATCCGACTTAATATATACGCTGTCATTTTATGAGCTTCAATCCAAAAGGACTTAGGGTGCTTAAAGCTACTTAGCATACTATGCACCGTGTCCAATAATGTTCGGTTTCTTCTTTCTATTATGCCATAATGGTCTGGAAAACGAGGCACAGTATATTGGAAAACCGTCTCATTTTCTTAAAGAAACTTCGCAAATGGACTTTGTGCTTGTCCATCCTCGGTATATCTACTACAGTACTTACTACCTCTATCCATTCTCACAATCTTAATTTGATTTTTGCACTGTTTCTCTACTTCAGTCTTCAAAATCTTAAAGGCTTCTAATGCATCGTTCTTATTATGAAGCATACAGAGATACATGTCGTGGGTAATCATCTTTGAATGTAATAAAGTATTTCTTACCATATGCATCCATGTTTGGACAACATATATCTAGATATATTATTTCTAATATGTTTGAACTTCTCTTGGCACTTTTCTTTACTTTTTGGTCTGATTACCTTTAATGTAGTACACACAAGTATTCAAATCAGTAAAATCCAAAGCACTAAGAACTCCGTCATTTACTAATCTCTTTATTCTATCTAGAGAGATATGTCCTAACCTCCGGTGCCACAAAATAGAGGAATCTTTATTCATAATACATAATTTTTTACCAGCTAATTTACCCCATCGATCTTTGGCCGAAATCTCTCTGACACACCTTAGTTTTACGGGTGTACTATTACACACAAAAGTTTGTAAAAGTGTATCTAAAACACACCATTTTGGCCAGGTGGCATGCGCGTGAATTACCAAAAAGCTATGCGCGTTTTCCATACAAAAGTTTTGCTCCAGATCCTCATTTTGAGTACCACGTGTTAAAAAATTGATTTTCTTTTATTTTACTAAAATCCTTTATTATAATTTTATAAGTTTAAAAAAGAAAAATCCAGCCCCTCCCACACCTACCCACTCCCCTTCATCTTTTATACCCTTACACTACCACAAGACCACCACACTTCCTCCATAACTATTTTCTTTTATTTTCTCCTTAATCACATAGAAAATTAGCATTATACAAAATTATACATAAGATTACACTTATATATAAATTTTTCAACTTCAGTGGCCTCTCTGATTCACCTTCTACACAATTTCACCCTTTTCTATTTTCTGAATCAACTTTCAGTCGTGGCAGAGGATTAGGCAAGCGAAAATATAGATTTTTATCGGTGAAAATCACCTTGAAGTCTATGTTTTATCTTAGTTCTCTCATCTATATTAAAATATTTGGATCTATAGTTTGTGCAATGAGTTCAACTGATTGTCTAGATGCAATATTTTTCTGTCTATTAAATTAGTTTTGAGGTTAAATTTTAAATAAGTAATCTGATTGGGTGTAGTTGATGAAATGCTTGTGGGTTGATTTTTGTGAAGGAAGATAGTGGGATGAAAAAGATTGGGATGGATATATCTGTAATTTAATGCAATTTTTTATTTTTAAAAATTTTATGACACGTGTTATTATCTTACTAGTTCGTGGCGTTCACCTGATTGGAGAATAGTGATAAAGATAAAAGTGGCGTGTAATAGACATATTATTCCAAATTTTAGTGTATAAAAATGCATCCATGAAGAATAGGTGTGTCAGGGGGATTTTGGTTAACGATGGATGGGTAAAATATGTGTTCTGCCAACATGAATAACATTATAAGTGGAATCATTTTGTAAATTTAGAGAGAAAAGACCATCAGACAATGTACAATTTCCAACAAGCTTTTATTTATAAAATACGTTAAAATTATTTTCTGAAAAGTTGAAGGAATAACCCAAAGGTACAAGTCTAAAAACTGAAATTAAATTCCTAGAAAAAGTAGGAATATAGGAAGTATTTTCAAACTTCAAAAAACCACTACTAAGCATTAAATCGCTGGTCCCAATAGCCTCTATATTCGGTTGCATCTTGTCTCCTGAATAGATGCTCGGTTCAGCTCCCACTGGCTTCTGCAGGTTTCTTAATTCCTATAAGGAATTCGTAATCTAAATTGTAGATCCAGAATCAATCCACTATGTGTTATGATTAACATCAGTCATATTAGTTCCGTAAGTTACAAGTGAGATTGGATCACCTTTCTTTTCAAGGCATTTCTGAAACTTGACGCAATCCTTCTTTATGTACCCCTTCTTTCTACAGAAAAACACATGGATTTTTTTTTATGTCAATTTCAAGGGGTGCCTTTCTTTTCCCCTTCCTTTTAGCTAGGTAATTCTTCTTTCCTTGAGTATCTGTGAATGCACTTTCCCCCTGTTTCCATCAACAGTCGGCCCTCCTCTTGAACACACATGGTCAGAAGTTCATTAATAGACCACTTTTCCTTACGTGTGTTATACGAGATTTTGAAAGGACCGTATTGTCGTGGAAGTGAGTTCAATATAAAGTGCACAACGAAAGTATCAGACATTTCAATCTCAAATATCTATATTTAGCTTCTCACATATTCATGATGTGCTCATGCACACCTCTCACATTGGTGAGCTTCATTGATGAGAATTTCATTATAAAGGTGCTAGCAAGTGCCTTATCTGAAGTCGCATATTGCTCATCAATATCCTTCAGTAATGCTTTGACATTATTATATTGTTCGACAGAACCACGAATACCAGCAGCAATTTTGGTCTTGATGAACATAACACTCAAGCGGTTAGACCGTTCCCACTATTCAAGAAGAGCAATTTCAGCTGGAGTGCTGATTTCAATAATTAGTGGTTCGTCTTTTCTTATAGCATAATCAATGTTCATGCACCCTAAATGAAGTAGAATTCTCTCCTTCCAAATCTTCTAATTCTCACCGTTCAGTTCGGGAACATCGCAAATATCAGAGAAATTTGCAGGTTGCGTAACTGCACAAAATATTATACGCTTAACATAAATTTGAGGCATTAAAAATATAGCATGATTCGCCAATGCAAATCACGTACCAATTGAATTTACTGACATAAAAATTGCATGTCGGCTAGTTGTTTAATTCAATTAGACTCGTTCTTTATGATAGAATGATATTCTATCTATAAGATAAAACTATTAAAATTTAATTCATAATTCATGTGGGTAATTATGAAAAAATATTTAATATTTTATCCTAATTAATTATTAAAAATAAAATAAAATTCTGAAGCCATTATATTCTACATAATTTATCACAATCTAAATGTCTATATTTTCAATAGACATTTAGAAAACATGGAGAAGCATGTTTAATGGAAATTGAGCGGTACAAAATGGTATGAATTTAGCTTACATAACTCCAGAAATAGTTGAAGGACAATATGTAGTGAAACTAGAGCTGAATAAAATTGCATCTGAGAATAATAAGTGGAAAAGCACCTTAGTAGCTTATGTAACTGGAGAGAATCCTGGATACAACTATATGCAGAGGTATATGACATAGTTTTGGGGGGAATGTTGCACAACCAGAACTATATCTCCATGAAGATGGCTATTACCTCATTAAATTCAAAAGTATAGATGATATGCAAGAAATATTGTATGCAGGACCATATCGTATGGGAAACATGTTAATTATCATTAAACAGTGGACGCCTGATTTTGATTATAGTGTTGAATTCCTCACAGATATACCACTTTGGATTAAATTTCCAATCCTGCCATTAAATTGCTGGAGCTGTGATTCAATGAGTAGAGTTTCTAGTGTGATAGGGAAGCCACTGTATGCAGATGAGTGTACTGCTAAACAATTGAGAATATCCTATGCCAGGATTCTGATTGAAACAAATGTCATAAGACCCTTACCTGAAAAGGTGATAGTGCTGGATCCATATGGCAACCAGTTCAACCAGCCTGTGATTTATGAATAGGCACCTGACTTCTGCTCAAAATGCCTACAGATAGGGCATGATTGTATAAAAATAGAGGAGAGGGAGAATCAATTTGAAAAGAAAAAAAAGAAGAAGGAAGCCAGTGATGAAGCAAACCTGGCAATACAAGGGTATGATCCCAAAACATAAGCAAGCTGATACTGCAGAAGAGACCACATATAAAACTGACCAGGAAGAACAGGTGGCTCAGCTAAGTAACAAGCAAGAAAGCAAAGGAGATTATAGAGAAAAAAAGGTGAAGACACACCTAAAGCCTCTGAAGTACCATATCATATATAAGGTCAAGTCCACAAGCTGAACAGAAGTGCACCAGTACAGCAGAAGAAATAATAGGAGAATCAGAAATACTCAGTGGCCATAGGAAATGTGTTTCAAGCTTTATACATAGGAGAGCACAAGGTGAGAGAGCATAAACCTCCTGATAGAGGCACACCACAAAGTGCACCATGACTTGGCTTATCTGGAATGTCAGAAGGATGAATAAGAGGTATAAGCAGAAAGAACTAAAGAATTAACTCATTGAGAATAAAATAAAGTTAGTAGGTTTAGTAGAAACAAAAGTTAAGGGACATAAAGTTGTTGCTACTCTGAAGAAACTGGCACTAACTGGCAGATAGAGAATAACTATGCATATGCCAGAAATGGAAGAATTTAGGTAATCTGGGACCCAAACTACTACAACATTATTGCACTAGATAGAGGAGCTCAATACATCCACTGTAGAATTGCTGATGCAGAACATAAACTGGATTGTGATCTAACTGTCATTTATGGGTATAACACCATTGACCAGAGAAGAGAACTATGGGATGCTCTCCACACTATAGGCCAAAGCTGCAGTAAACCATAGGATCTTGGGGGAGATTTTAATGCAGTTTTGTATCCACAAGACAGGCTGAATAGTAATGCTATTACTATGGCAGAATTGAAGGAGTTTTATGAATGTTACCAGCAACTAGCACTGAATAAACTAGCATGGAGAGGTGTATACTACACATGGAATAATAGTCAGTCCAATGCAGATAGAATATGGAGCAGACTTGATAAGATGCTGGGGAATAATGAGTGGATGAAGAGGTATGGGCATGTGCAAACTGATTATGGTGAATTTCTCATAGCATGAACCAATGAAACTGAATATGTGCCAACAGCAAAAGAGTATTAGAACTCCTTTTAGATTCTTTAACATATGGGCTGAACATGCAGATTTTATGAAGATTGTAGAGCATGAGTGGAACAAAAATCACATTATAAGACAAATGAAAAACATCTGGAGCAGATTAAAGGCAAAGAAATCACAATTCAAGCAATTGAATAAAGTAGAATTCAGAGGAATCACCTTAAGGATTGAAGCTGGTGAGATCACAATGTACTGACAACCTGCTAGAAGTTGAGAAAACTAGCTTACATGAGCTGGAGAAATTGTCTCTAATAGAAGAGAGTGCACTACAACAGAAATCTAGAGCTCACTGGATAAAGCTTAGATGCAAATAATAAATAATTCAAAACTGTATTGAAAGAGAAAGCTCAGAGAAAACAGATGAGTGAACTGATGTCATTAGGTGGAGTGAAGCTAACAACAAAGGAAGCAATTAAAGAGAGGGTAGTAGCTTTCTACAAGTCTTTAATGGGCTCTGCAGCCAGGCATTTACCTACAATAAATAGGGAAGTCATGAAGAATGGACCAATTCTGAACCACAGACAATAGGTGGAGCTATGCAAAGGAGTGACAGATATTGAAATATATGAAGGCCTGTATTCTATTAGAGATGATAAGGCTCCAGGTTTAGATGGATATAATGCATATTCTTTAAAAAATCTTGGAGAATTATCAAAGATGAGGTGTGTGCAGGTGTAAAAGATTTCTTCAGGATAGGGGAGATGTATGTGGCCATTAACTATACAACCATCACCCTAATTCCAAAGATTTCTAATCCAAGTACCATTAGACTACATGCCTATAGCTTGCTTTTGTGTTTTGTATAAGCTGATAACAAATGTTCTAGCCTCAAGGATCCAAAAAGTCATTAGTCATGTAGTCTCTGAAACACAGGCAGGTTTTGTGTCAGGAAGGAAAATTGTAGACAACATCATAATGAACTAGTCAGAGCATACAGCAGGAAACATGTCTCCCCTAGGGGTGTGGTTAAAGTGGACATGCAGAAAGCTTATGATTCAGTTTAATAGGTCTTCTTTCAGCAAGTAATGGAGTGTTTAGGCTTCCCTCAGAAATTCACTAACTGGGTAATGACTTGTGCTCAGAAAATCAGATATGTATTGGATAAAAACCATCGTCACTTAAAAGAGTGACACGTGTCTGCCATGTGGCACGGGCAGAGGTTTCCCCCGAAAGACATCTAACGGACAGATGACTGGCTAGGCGATTACCACGAGCAGGCCCAAGGCAGTTACGTAACGCCTCCCCGAATCAATATAATTTGAATGAACGGTTACATGTTCATACGCGGCCGTTCAATAAATGGTTACATACCCAACGGTTACATATCCAACAGATGCCTAGCAAAATCTATATATAGCCTTTGTTTTCGAATCATTGTAACACACATTCTCTTCTCTATCTACAATATCAATAAAATACTCTCTCTGCTCTCATTCAGTATTGTTCATTATTTACATTGCTACATATTTCATTTTCAAGTCTTCAAGCGTAGTTAATATCAAGGAATCCTCACCGGGATCAAGCAATCTAATACGGTTCCTTCCACCTATTTAATTCTCGCTTTAGTCTTGTTTGTCTTCGATTGTTTCGTATTACCTTCATATCGTCATTAATTATCATTACGCCTCCATCGAAAATCGTGCATATATTCGCAATCCAGTAGTTAATGCAATCTTATATTCAAATCGGCTAAACTCTTAATCTAAACTATTGATCGTGACTCCGCAAATACAAACTTAATTGTTAATTGGCCTAAATTGGATCTAGGTTAAACAATTTGGCGACCACAGTGGGAGCCGGTCAATAGCCTCTATAGGTTAATAGTTTATCTTTTTCCAGCATTGTATTCTTTACTGTCGATCCTTTGTCTGTGACTAACATGGCAGAAAGCGATTCACAAGGAACTATGGTGGGCGGAAGTCAAGTACGTACTCCTCCACCAAGCCCTAATTACTCTCTAGATTACTCATCCGACGGGCAAGAACGTTCTTCCCAAGGACCAAGTAGGCCACGAAACAGACGTGTACATTCTCAGACCAGAACCCCTTCTAGAAGACGACGCCATAGAAGTCTCGCCCCTGATCAAAGGAATATCCAAGAAACAATCTTTGAGTTTATGCAACAACAAATGGAGGTCAACAGGGGAATAAACGAGGCGATCAATTCTCTTCGAGGGAAAATTCCATCAGTTACGGGGACTGATCCTGCAGCCCAAGGTCGAGATGTTCCTTCTTCACACACTTCAAGGCAAGACGGAGAACAAAACGCGGCCAACAATGGAGGAACCGTGGATCCAGCAACCCAAGCAAATCAAAATCGAAATGGAGGATCTATGATATCTATTGAAATGAGTGTCGTCGTGGAGCCACTCCCAAGCAATTCAAAGAGAGCCAAGAAGCACTTGAAAAGTCTCTCCACGAGGGAATTGATCAGATACCAGGTGCTCCACCCACATTGAAGAAAATTGACGTTCAAAGCTACTCACAAAGGCCTTAGAAGAAGGAAGCAGCACCGAAGGCGATACTAAAAACGTTCAAGATGCAAAACATTCCGAGTTATCGTGGGACAACTGACCCTAATGATCATCTCATGATGTTTAGCAATTTTATAAAAGCAAGTGATCTCACTGATGAGGAGATTGAATAAGTGCAACTGAAGAAATTCGTGGAGACCCTAGCGGATGGAGCTCTACGATGATACTCAATTTTGCCACCAAACTCCATTGGATCCTTCGCGGAGATGGCTGAATTATTCGTAAAAGCCCACAGAGGCACCACAAAGATGGAAACTCGCGTGGAAGACATCTTTGAGATCAAGCAAAAGCCTGGCGAATCTCTCCGAAGATATGTGGACCGCTTCCAAAGGGAGCACATGTTGTTGCCTAAGGTACCGGACAGATGGGCGGCCATTGCGTTCACAAACAGTTTGGATATCAAAAGCTCAGAAGCCACGCGCAGGCTATACGAATCTCTTTGCGAATTCCCAGCAGCCAATTGGTCAGATGTCTACAATCGCTACAACTCTAAAGTATGCATTGATGAAAAAAAGCTGATAGGAACTAGTGCCCGATGAAGGAATCAATCACGAAGCGGTGGCTCTGGCGGGAACATAGAGTCAGAAAGGCCGGATGTGTGTTATGAACCGTACCCTGACCGATCATGCAACAACTCCAAAGGGTGCGGTCGCAATAACAAAGGACTAGCACGAGGGGACGATTCAGAGTCGAGTACTCGTGGAGCCCTAATACTACCAAACTTCAACGTAGAAACGACTGAACTGATTGCAGCCCTCAAAGATATGGGTGAAAAGGTCAAGTGGCCGAAGAACATGAAAAACGATCCAAGTAAGAGAAATCAGGACCTTTGGTGCGAGTTTCATCGTGACCACGGTCACACCACTGAAGATTGCAAGGCCTTAGGATACGAGGTCGCACATTTATTAAAACAAGGATTTTTGAAGGAACTTCTAACCAAAAAGGGAAAGCAAACTCATGCGAAGGCTTAGCAAAACAAATCTGGCCCTCCACGAGCATCTCCCCCGAAGAAAACAGTCAACGTTATTTCGGGCGGGATCGAAGTTGACTCCGTTGTTTTCACAGTAAAGAAATACGCAAAGGTCTCTATTATAAAGACCAAACGTCTACGGCTAGAGGACACAATAATGTTCGAAGATTCGGATACAGATGGCTTGCTATTCCCACATGTTGACGCGCTAGTCATAACATTGCGCGTGGCAGAATTTGATATCAAAAGAGTGCTCATTGATGCGGGCAGCTCTGCAAATATCATTCAATCACGAGTTGTCAGGGAGATGCAACTAATGGAGAAGATCGTGCCAGTGTCGCGAGTTCTATCCGGCTTTGACGACTCAAGTGAGAAGACCCTTGGCGAGATTACTCTCACAACTCTTGTCGATGGGGTAGCAAAGGAGACGGTGTTCCAAATTGTCAACGGAGACATAGCCTACAACATTATCCTTGGAAGACCATGGATCCATGAAATGCAGGCCGTTCCCTCCACATATTAATAGGTATTGAAATTCCCATCAGAATGGGGAATACGCGAGTACGAGGAGAGCAACGCTCTGCTCGAGATTGCTACTCGGTGGCCCTCAAGCTGCCCGAAGAAAATAAATAGCAATTACAGCAATCGGGATCCGATGCAGAAAATGAAGAAGCAAAGTATGAGGTCCCGGAATTCATCGCAAAGCTCGAGGCACGGGAAAATTATACACCGACCGTGGAAACGTTGGAAACAGAAGAGCTGTTCGCGGACATGCCGGAGCGAAAGGTCTACTTAGGGATGAATTAAATGAACGCCTACGAGAAAATATCCTCCAATTTCTCAAGGAGCGACATACGACGTTCGTTTGGTCGCATTTAGACATGACGGGTATTTCTCCAGAAATTATCTCTCACAAGTTGAATGTTGACCCGTACCACCGTCCGGTGAAGCAGAAGAAGCGCCCCCAGGGAGCTTTTCGGAATCAAATCATAAACGATGAGGTTGATCGACTGCTGGAAATTGGATCTGTACGCGAAGTTAAATATCCAGACTGGTTAGTCAACGTGGTCGTTGTGGCTAAGAAAAACGGGAAATGGTGAGTTTGCATTGACTTCACTGATTTAAACAAAGCCTGTCCGAAGGACTCATATCCCTTTCCCCGGATAGATCAGTTGATTGACGCAACCTCCAGGCACGAAGTGCTCACCTTCCTCGATGCATATTCAGGATATAACCAAATATTGATGGACACTAACGATCAGGAAGAAACGTCATTCATAACGTGCAGAGGGACATATTGCTACAAAGTCATGCTGTTTGGATTAAAGAATCCAGGTGTAACGTATCAGCGATTGGTCAATCGTATGTTCCATGATCATATCGGTAAGACCATGGAAGTATACATTGATGACATGCTGATCAAGTCAAAACGGGTAGAAGATCATCTGGCACACTTGAAGGAAGCCTTCCGAATACTTGACCAATACAACATGAAGCTTAATCCAGAGAAGTACGCATTTGGAGTTGGTTTAGGAAAATTCCTAGGCTTCATCATCTCTCAACGTGGAATTGAAGTCAATCCCGCTCAAATAAATGCAATTGAGTCGATTCCAGACATGCTCCACAACCGGAAAGACGTCATGAAATTGACTGGGAGGGTGGCAGCCTTGCGCAGGTTTATATCCCGCTCATCTGACCGGTGCAAAAGTTTCTTTGATGTTCTGAAGCAGAACAAGGAATTCAGTTGGACTCCTGAATGTCAACAAGCGCTGAGAGATCTGAAAAAATATCTATCCAATCCACCACTATTCTCTACCCCTCTGCACGGGGAGCAGTTGTTGATCTATTTGGCGGTTTCAGAGTCTTCGATAAGCGAAATTTTGGTTCGAGAAGAAAAAGGTAAACAACTTCCCATTTATTACATAAGTAAAGCTCTAATTGATGCGGAAACACGTTACCAACCCTTAGAAAAACTGGCTTTAGCACTTGTAACTGCTGCCCGTAAATTACGTCCTTACTTTCAAGGTCATTCAATAGTTGTAGTGACAACCTTTCCTTTACGCAATCTTTTGCATAAACCCGAATTTTCGGGAAGGTTGGTTAAATGGGTTGTAGAATTAAGCGAATTCGATATTACCTACCAGCCCCGGGTAGCGATTAAGTCTCAAGCCCTAGCAGACTTCGTAGCAGACTTTAGTGCTAATATATATCCTGATGTGGAAAAAGACGCAATTCTCTATGTTGGGCAGTCCCCTGGTGTAAGGACCCAATTCACTGATGGCTCCTCGAACGTCAAAGGGTCCGGTCTTGGACTGGTTCTTGTCACCCCGTCCGGAGAAACCGTCAGGCATGCCATCAAGTTCTCGTTTATTACTAACAATGAGGCCGAATATGATGCAACCTGAATACGTGCTGATCAAGTGTTCGATCCACCAAGGAGACCGATGACACGAAGTCAAGCCAAGCTGCTGCACGATGTGCACATTCACTTAGCCTGGCCGAAGGAAGGCAAATGCTCCGAAGCTGAGTGGTCGGGCTCAAGAACCGAAGGCGTTATCTTCAGATTTGAGCCCGAAGGCAAAGTGACCGAGGACAATGAACTCGAAGACAAGTGAGCGTCCGAGGACAATGAGTTCGAGCAAGCAACCGAGCACCGAAGTCAAGGCTGCCGAACACAAACTTAACTCAGCCCTGTGTGGCTTGTTTTTATTAGTCACTTGTGACTATTTACTACTTTATCCTCAGTATAGTCTATAAATAGTCCATTTTCATTTCATTGTAAGGATCCAGTTTTTAGTATATGAAAAACATAGCAAGTGCTATTGAGTGTCTCCGATGGAGCCGAACCCCGACGTGGGCTTTTAAAGAACTTGTGTCAACCGGTGTTATTCGTTTGAACAATTTCTTCTTGATCATTCAATTTGCAAGAAGCGGGTTTTTCTTGAGGATTGTTGCATAGTATAGGTGCGTCTTGATTTCCCTTCAATCGAGCTTTGAGACAGGTTCCTCACTGTTCTTTTGAATCGAAGCAAGATTTGTCTTGCTTTTATCTTTATTTTCTTGTCATTTTCTTCCGCGTTTCGTGTTTAGCATTTCCTTCGGGTTTGCTTGCACCATCTTGGTATCAGAGCAAGGTTTGAGTTTGTTCTTACAACCTCAAATCCTGTTCACTTAAATCGTGCTTGTGTCTTCAGTTTCAGCTTTCTTCCGTGTGTTTGATTGTTGTTGCTGAGCGTGTATAAATAAAGTAGAAAAACAAAAATTCAAAAATTGTGTTTGATTGTTGGTTGTTTGGATTAAACAACCATTGATTCTTGTTCTCCATTGTTTCCTGATTCCAACAAGCACCCGACGTACCATTTTCGTGACTAGGGTTTCTTGGTGAAATTTTGGACTGTTTTGAGCTCTAATGGTGGATGAACTCGAACCCCATCGTGTTTGGTTGAAACCGATGAAGATTGGTGGTTCTTGAGTGATTTGGGTTTGTTTGTGCTTAAATTCGAAGTTCAGTGCTTGATTCGTTGTCCGTACGCCGGAAAATTGTTACAAAATTGTAACAGTGTACGACACGAAGGAGCTGAAGTCTTCGCTCAAGAACTTCGACTGAACTTCCTCCGTTGTTGTTGGAACCGGAGTTAAAGGAGCAACCCAGGTCTGCTAAAATTCATGGTCAATGAACCGAAGCTAATTTGTCCGTACGCCGGAGCAAAGCTTCACTGTTCCATTGAAGAAGAAAGGGGTAAAGTGTAAAGATCAAAACCCAGGTGAAAAGTTGTCCACTGAAAAAGAGGAAGTGGATAAGGTAAAACCCTATCCGTACCAAGGAAGGACCACTCTTGTACGGACAAGAGCTGGTGTGTCCGAAAAAGATTCCAAAAGGGAATCAAAAGGTAGATTCTCCTAGGTTTTCACTTTCTTCTGTTCGAAAATTCTAGTTAGTGGATCTTTTGAGTAATTGTCCTACTAGAGGTCGTACTAACTCATTTGAGCTGATAGGAACTCGTGCGTAGAGTGACCGAAGTCTAACTTCGTAGAAATTTCTTTTGACTTCCCGAAGCGCAAGAGTAAATAGCTGTCCGTCCCATTGAGTCAAATCAACCCACTCTTCCCGAAGTAAGACATCGTAACTTGTCGAATTCGAAGGAATTGAGAGAAGTTGATCAACCGAGGAAGCCATTGGCTACAAGTTCTTGAGTGACCAAAACCGAACCCATAAATTAAGTGGACTCGAGTGCCACCCATCAAAGGTGAGGGAGTGTGTGAGGTGATTTCTAACCTTAACATTTTGTTGGTCTTTTGGTTTGTGCAGGTACCATGGCTGGGAATGGAGGCGATGGCAAAGGCATTGAGAAGCCCGAAGTGTCGTTAGCCGATCTCATGGCTGCGATACGAGGCGTCAGTGCCGAAGTAAGAGGAGTGACTGCTCGAGTAGCTCAACTCGAGCAAGGAAGTGCGTCCGTAGCCATGAATGGGTCCGGCGCTGGAACTAGCCATTCCACTCCAATGAAACCTGAGCTGTATGATGAGCTTGTTCGACAACATCAGTTGACGAGTGAAGCAATTCGAAGAGAACTCAACTTGGGCAATCCCCAAGCGCAACAAAACTTGGGCAATCCCCAAGTTGGCTATCAAAACTTGGACATTCTCCGAGGAGAAAGGATACCACTTCCAAAGGCCCGAAGAGATCTTGGTGCCGTTGTCGAACAGGTTGATGAAGAGGAATTTCACGAGGACGAATATGAGTATGAGCCGCCATTCGCTCAACGAAGGCAAGCTCACCGAGGTCGTGGAAATTTCCGAGGTCGAGGCCGAGGCGCAAATGTTGAAAGAAATATTGAGCGTGAGGCTGATGATCGTGATGATGAGTATCCCGAACAGGCTCGTGGTGTTCGAGACTCTAACTTGAACAGTGTCAAGATCACTATTCCACCCTTTAAAGAAACTAGCGATCCAGATGAATATCTTGAATGGAAGCTTAAGATGGAGCACATCTTTGAAACCAATGAGATGACCGATGAGAGAAAAGCTGCCCATGCTATTGCTTCGTTCGAAGCTTATGCATCAACATGGTGGGAATTTGACAAGAGGCATAGACGAAGAAATGACTATCCAGTAGTCAATACTTGGCCACAGTTGATGAGAGCAATGGATGCTAAGTATTTGAGTGCTACGTACAGGCAAACTCAAATGCAAAAGCTCTATGAGCTAAAGCAAGGGTCCAAGTCAGTCCAAGAGTATCATGATGAGTTCGAAAAGATTTGACTAAATGTTGATCTGGCCGAAGACGAAGAACAAGCCATTATCCGATTCAAAAATGGCTTGGCTTGAGATGTGTCATCTCAATTGAGGCTCCACGTGTACCACACGTTGGAAGATTTGTTCGATGCTGCCACCGAAGCTGAAAAATTGGTGAAGGACGATAAGGCAAACTGGTATCGAGGAGTCACTACTTCTACTCCTTTGAACCGAGGTAAAGAATGGAAGAGTCCAAACCAAACAAGTGCCAACACTGTTCGAGATTCGAAGAGACCCTTCGAGAGGAGTGTGACCGGTAACCAATCAAGAGAAGTGGGAGGTAAAGTTCAACTAAACTCTCCTAGTGCATCCAATATTCAGTGTCACAAATGCAAAGGTTATGGTCACATTGAAAAAGAGTGTCCTACTCGCAAAGTTATGCTTCTGCTCGAAGATGGAACCGTCCATGAGCAAGCGAGTGACACCGATGAGGAATTTATCGAGGAGGCTGACCGAGCTGAAGGTGATGATGATCGTGAAGCTACCGAAGCTGATCATCCGAAAATGTTTCTTGTGGTTCGAAGGAATTTGAGTTGCATGACTCTTGAAGAAGAGGACAACCAAAGAGAAAACCTCTTTCATGCCCAATGTCGAGTGAGGGGAAAGGTGTGTTCGATGATCATTTATTCTGGTAGTTGTGCTAATGTGGTGAGCCAAACTTTGGTTTCGCAAATGGGACTAACTACTTTGAAGCATCCCCACCCTTACAAATTACAATGGCTGAATGAGTGTGGAGAATTGAGAGTTGTCAAACAAGTGTGGATCAAGTTTAGAATTGGCGAGTATCAAGATGAAATGATATTCGATGTGGTGCTGATGCAAGCTTGTCATTTGCTATTCGGAAGACCGTGGCAGTATGACTGGTCGGTTGTTCGCAATGGGAATCCAACACTTACACTGTAAAGCTCGAAGGGAAGAGTTTCATATTCAAACCCTTGTCTCCAAAGAAAGTCACTGAGGACTATAAACAGATGAAGGAATTGAAAGAAGCGGCCAAAGCTAAGCTTCCGATAGGAGCAAAATTGGGGGCCAAAGACACAAACTCACTGTCCGAAGTAAAAGGAATCTGTGCAATCATGCAACCGGGTGAGTTTCTACGAGGCAACGCCAACGATCAGATGATGATTTGCCTCGTGCACAAGGGTATCTTTCTTAACTCTAATGATGATTTTTCTAATGATAACCCTTTGCCTAGTGTTGTACAAAGTGTTTTGCAGGACTTCGGAGACATGTTCCCTGAAGAAATGCCAGGTGGATTACCTCCATTGAGGGGAATCGAGCACCAAATTGACTTCGTACCGGGATCACAAATCCCGAACAAACTTGCATACCGGTGTAATCCCGAAGACCCCAAAGAGCTCCAAAGGCAGGTTGATGAGTTGTTGAACAAGGGCCTTGTTCGAGAGAGCTTGAGTCCTTGCGTCGTTCCTGTTATACTTGTCCCAAAGAAAGATGGAACATGGCGAATGTGTGTAGATTGCCGAGCAGTCAACAAAATAATGGTAAAGTATCGCCATCCCATCCCTCGATTAGATGACATGCTAGATGAGTTAAGTGGTTCTTCATGCTTTACGAAGATAGACCTCAGGTCCCGTTACCACCAAATCCGAATGAAACCCGGAGACGAGTGGAAAACCGCATTCAAGACCAAGTTCGATCTCTATGAATGGTTGGTATTGCCTTTTGTCCTATCCAATGCACCGAGCACATTCATGCGACTGATGAACCATGTGCTCAAACCGTTCATAAATAAGTTTATTGTCATTTACTTCGATGACATACTTGTTTATAGTAAATCTGTGGATGACCATGTTGAACACCTAAGGCTGGTGCTTGATAAGCTTAGAGAAGAAAAGTTATATGCTAACTTCAAGAAATGTGCCTTTTGTGTCAATCGTGTAGTCTTTCTAGGATTCGTTGTCAGTGCTAATGGTGTTGAAGTCGACGAGTCAGAAGTCGAAGCCATCAAAGATTGGCCAACTCCAACCTCGGTATCAAAGTTCGTAGCTTCCATGGCTTAGCTAACTTTTACCGGAGGTTTGTTCGTGACTTTAGCACCGTGGCAGCTCCTTTAACCGAGCTGGTTAAGAAAGACCATCCATTTGTGTGGGGAGAGTCCCAAGAAAGGGCTTTCCAAGAGTTGAAACGGAGGCTTTGCTCTGCCCCGTTGTTGCAACTCCCTGACTTCGGCAAGGCATTCGAAGTCGAGTGTGATGCATCCGGAGTTGGGATCAGAGGAGTGCTGATGCAAGAATCGAAGCCGATCGCTTACTTTAGCAAAAAACTTAAGGGTGAAACTTTGAACTACTCTACGTATGACAAAGAGTTGTATGCCCTCGTTCGAGCACTCGCCCATTGGCAGCATTATTTGTGGCCTCTAGAGTTTGTGATCAAAAGTGATCATGAGTCCTTGAAGCATCTCCGAGGACAGGAGAAGTTGAACCGAAGACATGCCAAGTGGGTTGAATTCATTGAGAGCTTTCCCTATGTAATTCATTACAAAAAGGGTAAAGACAATGTTGTGGCCGATGCGCTATCAAGGAAATTTGCCTTAGCGACCACTCTCGCCTCTAGGCTCATGGGATTTGAAAGCATCAAGTCGATGTACGAAGACGATCCCAAGCTGAAATGCGTTCGTGACGCAATCTTGAGTGGCCGAAGGGTTGAGAAATATCAATCGCATGATGGCTACCTCTTCAAGAATGGGAGCAGTGTCATCATGGAGAGAGCTCTTAGTTCGAGAAGCTCACTCCGGTGGACTGATGGGAAACTTCGGTGTCGACAAAACTCTTGGTATCTTGACCGAGCAGTTCCATTGGCCCAAAATATGACGAGATGTGGAAAAGCTTTGCAACGCTTCTCTCGTTTGCAAGAAAGCTAAATGGAAGTCCAACCCTCATGGTTTGTATACCCCGTTGCCTGTACCTGATCGACCTTGGGTTGATATATCCATGGACTTTGTCTTGGGGTTACCGAGGTCGGGGGGAGGACATGATAGCATCTTCGTTGTGGTTGACCGTTTTTCAAAAATGGCTCACTTTATCCCTTGCAAGAAGTGTGATGATGCACAGCATGTAGCTACATTATTTGTTTCTAATGTATTAAAATTGCATGGTGTAGCTCGTACTATTGTAAGTGATCGAGACTCAAAATTCTTGAGTCATTTTTGGAAATGTTTGTAGGGTGCCCTCGGCACCAAGCTACTATTCTCGACGTCTCACCATCCTCAGACTGATGGACAGACCGAGGTAGTTAACCGAACATTGGGATCTTTGCTTCGAGCAATGACCAAAGGTAAGGTTGGGAACTGGGCTGATCGTTTGCCCATGATGGAGTTTGCATACAATCGAACGGTGCATAGAATGATAAATATGACCCCGTTTGAATGTGTGTATGGCTTTAATCCTTTGATTCCACTTGATTTAACCCCATTGCCTCGAGATTCTGTTCTTGATTTTGAAGGTACTCGACGAGCAGCTGCTTTGATCGAATTGAATGCAAAGGTGAAGAAGAACCTCGAGGAAGCTTATGCAAAAGTTGCCTTGAAAAAAAACAAGGGGCGCAAAAAGCTGGAATTAAAGAAGGGAGATTGGGTTTGGGTTCACTTCCGAAAGGAACGCTTCCCGAACCTAAGGAAAGGAATGTTGGCTCCTCGAGGGGATGGTCCATTCCAAGTGTTGACCAAGATCAACAACAATGCTTACGTGATCGACTTCCCTGGTGAGTATAACGTGTCCAACACCTTTAATATTGCTGACTTAGTTCCTTGTGTTGTAGGTCAAACTTCGGAGGACGAGGAGGGCTCGATTTCGGCGACGAAATCTTCTCAAGAAGGGGAGGATGATGCAGCCCGAACACGTGCTGATCAAGTGTTCGATCCACCAAGGAGACCGATGACACGAAGTCAAGCCAAGCTGCTGCACGATGTGCACATTCACTTAGCCTGGCCGAAGGAAGGCAAATGCTCCGAAGCTGAGTGGCCGGGCTCAAGAACCGAAGGCGTTATCTTCGGATTTGAGCCCGAAGGCAAAGTGACCGAGGACAATGAACTCGAAGACAAGTGAGCGTCCGAGGACAATGAGTTCGAGCAAGCAACCGAGCACCGAAGTCAAGGCTGCCGAACACAAACTTAACTCAGCCCTGTGTGGCTTGTTTTTATTAGTCACTTGTGACTATTTACTACTTTATCCTCAGTATAGTCTATAAATAGTCCATTTTCATTTCATTGTAAGGATCCAGTTTTTAGTATATGAAAAACATAGCAAGTGCTATTGAGTGTCTCCGATGGAGCCGAACCCCGACGTGGGCTTTTAAAGAACTTGTGTCAACCGGTGTTATTCGTTTGAACAATTTCTTCTTGATCATTAAATTTGCAAGAAGCGGGTCTTTCTTGAGGATTGTTGCATAGTATAGGTGCGTCTTGATTTCCCTTCAATCGAGCTTTGAGACAGGTTCCTCACTGTTCTTTTGAATCGAAGCAAGATTTGTCTTGTTTTTATCTTTATTTTCTTGTCATTTTCTTTTGCGTTTCATGTTTAGCAAGTGACCGGAGGTTTCATCGCGCGGGAATCCAGAATGCAAGTGTACCTCGCCCATGTGAAAGAACTTTTGGCTGAGTTCGACGAATGGGAAGCGCGCCAAATTCCACGAGAAGAAAACCATGAAACAGACGCCTGGCGAATCTGGGGTCAGTAGCTGAAATTGGGGCGGCCAGCTCCTCGGCTGTCGTTCAACTCCTCTGCACGACCATAGATCAAGAAAAGTTTGAAGTTAATGCTATAAACGCAACTTAGGACCGGCGAAATGAAATCACGAATTATATTCTTCATGGAACTCTGCCCGATGACGTGAAAGCCGCTCGCAAACTCAGAATAAAAGCTGCTCGATATACAATCGTCAACAACGATCTTTATCGCAGGATGTTCACAGGGCCCCTTGCAAAGTGCCTAGGACCAAACCAAATCAACTACGTGATGCGAGAGGTCCACGAAGGTTGTTGTGGCAACCATTCTGGGGGCAAAGCGTTAACGTGCAAATTGATCCGCGCGGGATACTATTGGGATAAGATGGAAAAGGATACAAATAATTTCGTCAAGAAATGTGATAAATGTCAAAAGTTTGCGCATCTTCTTCATCAACCGGAAAAACCACTCCATTCAATAATCTCCCTGTGGCCATTCTTGAAATGGAGAATGGACATAGTTGGTACTCTTCCTGCCGCGCCAAGAGGGGTACGTTTCTTGCTAATCGTCACCGATTACTTTACTAAATGAGTCGAAGCGGCAGCATATGCAAAGATACGACAGACAGAGGTAATTGACTTCCTTTGGCAGTATGTCGTCTGCCGCTTTGGAACACCAAAGGAAATAGTCATGGATAATGGCCCACAATTCATCGGCCAGAAAGTGACTAGATTCCTCGACGACTTACAGATTAAAAGGATTACCTCTTCTCCATACCACCCGGTTGCCAATGGACAGGCAGAGTCAACAAACAAAATAATCATTGAGTCTCTCAAAAAGTGCCTTGAGCAGGCCAACGGGTGTTGGGCAGAAGAACTGCCCGGTGTACTATGGGCTTATCGCACGACAATAAAAATGAGTACAGGGGAGACACCTTACTCATGGTATACGGCGCAGATGCCCTAATCCCAGTTGAAATTGGAGAGCCCAGTCTACGGTATGCGCATGCTACCGAAGAATCCAACTCAGTCAATCTTTCTGAGGAATTAGATCTCCTCGAGGAACAAAGGGAACTAGCACTTGTACGAGTAGTCGCCCAGAAGGAACGAATCGAACAATGCTACAACCGAGGACTGCGCGTACGAAGTTTTCAGGTTGGAGATTTCATATTAAGGAAAGTATTCCAAAACACGCAAGAAGCAAACTCGGGGAAATTAGGCCCTAATTAGGAAAGCCCCTAGAAGGTAGTCGCATCAGTTGGCAAGGGATCTTACCGTTTGGTACGACCAGATGGCTCAATCGTCCCAAACAATTGGAATGTGGTTCATCTCAAAAGGTACCACTTCTGGATGGTAAAACGGTCAGTTATTCTATTCCTACCTTTTACATTTATGGCATTCTTACTTTTATTATATTTTTCCTAAATGGTACTAACGGCCTAAACAAGGCCAGATCTGTTTAGCTCAACTGGTAGAGCTCGAAGTTCTTCAACTTCACAGTTGGGGGTTCGAATCCCTCAACGGACACACATCAATAAATGGTTATATGTGTTCTTTTATCTACGACCAGCCTCAACTCTTTTTATGTTAAAACTTCTCGTATTTCAACATAAAAACAGGGAGGGTGGTAAGAGGCCCCTGTAGGCCAGATAAGACCTTCATAAAGGCAAAAGACCTTGTAAAAGGCGAGTTTTTAAAAATAAAAAAAAAACTTTTTATGTGACAAGCTTCCACGAAAATAAGAGAAGTCGTTCACAAGGCCAGCGACTCGGCTAGAGTTAAACTACAAACTTTCTGCGTCAGCTTTCAACTATCAAAAATGGTAAGCAAAGTTGTTCGCAAGGCCAACGATTCGACCAGGACCTGTTGACCGCGGCTCGGTCAGAGTGAAACATTTGCGCAGACCACTCACAACTTATGACCTCTTCCTTGGGAAAGGCTAAGTTAAAGCATACGAACAGGCTTTTAACGACCAGAACTTAGCAAAGTTCAAACTTCTAAAAGCGCTTAGACAAAAGGCACAAAGGCCACGATGCATCCAAACGTAATTACAAGGATCAAAGATTCAAGCTATATACAGTCATTGAATTAAAAGATCTGAAAAATATACGAATTGTCTTGGTGAAACAGTAAAAATGCCGAAACGGCTGACAGAAGTTTTGTTGAGTGACAAAGGCCAATGAAACCGGCCAAACAAGGATCAGAGAGTCCCAAAGAGACCTTTATCCACAACCAACCATTCGGCTCTCAACGGATACATAAACCTTCAAACTTGATCAATTTGGGGGGGGGGGATTAATTTTGGGGACTCTGACCAGAACCCGATGCACCAGCTCCATCGGCTCCGTCATCGTCACCCGAGCTCTCATCACCATCTTCCTCATCATCCTCATCAGACTCCTCAAGAGAAAGGTTCAACACCTGCCTCACTTTGCGAACGACACGCTTTGCTTTCAGCATTGCTTCGTCGACGTTGATCTGACCTGTGTGGACCTGCTCGAGCATTGTTCATATGGTTTCAAGCGCAGTAAGCTTCGCCTTGATCTCGAACTGATCGCGCAAGTTGGCCAAGTCCTTGGATAACGAGTCTTGAACGCTTATTGGCTAGGCAACTTGGTCCCTAGCGGCTTGAAGCTCAGCTCGAGTACTAACGGATTCCTCCTTAGCCTTCCGCAGGTCCATCTCTAAAGATCCACGCTCATCGAGTGCCTTGTTCAGCAAAGAATTGTACTCTTCAAGCAGAGCCTCCAAGTCCCGGACAGATTGTGTGAACCCTTCTTTCTCTTCGGAAAGAAGGTCCTTTTCCTCGGTGAGCTTGTTAATCTGTTTAACTCGTTTATTGTTGGACTCAGCTAACCGGTGAACTTTACCCTCGATAAAACTACACCTCTATGCCAGAGCCTTGTTCTCCTTCAGAGTCTTCAGTAATTCTTTCTTCTGTTCCAGTACCTCATCAGGATTGTTGATCCTGGAACGAAATATCAACTCGGCAGCCATCAAACTTGACTGAAACAGCAAAAGATATAAGGTTAGAAGCATAAATTAAAATTTACTTCCGACTCAAGAAAGTATTAAGAAAGCACTTACCCGGGCAAAGTCAGCAGCAATAGCAAAAGTCAGGTCTTCATCACTCATCTCCCTCATTGTCCATTCTTTGCGGGGACCAATGAGCGATGAAACTGCCTTGGCTAAACTGCCCGGCCTAGTCACGAAGTTGACATTGGGGGCTAGCTTCATGGTGCATTCCCACTCGCAGTATTTAGGCTCCCTAGCTTGCTCAGAGGGAAAGTTTGGGCCAAATTTATAGCGCACGCCCCGAATGTCCCTTGGTCCAGTCAGACCGCTGATGGTGGTCCGCCGAGTGAGCCTTGTCCTTGACATATCAGAATCATTTGCCACTCCAGGATCTCTTGTGTCGCATTCGTGCAAACAAACAGGCACCTCCCCCTCACCAGCCACGTTTTCCAAGTCCTCGAAGTAAAAAACACGGGGACTCTGGCCGCCCTCTTGGGGGATCTCTTCTCCTCCTTCTTCTTCTTCGCCAACCTTTCTTTTACCCTTGTCTGCACGAGAAGAGCCTGCCTTTACCCCGTTATCAACTCGGGGACTCCATTCCGGAGCACGGGCAACCTTCTCCTCGGCGTTCTTCTTGTCGCTTCCGAGACAGGGCTTTCTCATAAGATCTTCAATCGTTTAAGTGTCAGAAATGTCGATCACTTCCGTTTCAAAGCCCTCTCCCTGTGCAGACTCGGGGACTTCAGCAGAAGTCTTGATACTCCCTTCTTCAGGCCTGGGCACACTAGCCCCGGGCGGAGTTTCCCCTCCAACGGCTGAGGTCTTCTCGGCAGCCACAGAAGCCTTGCGAGCAGCCTTCCTCCGTGCTCCGCCCTCACCTTGGCTCTTCTTCTTCATCTTCAGAGAGCTAATGCCGCTAGACAGTAGCTCCTCTCCGCCTTCCCTCCTGCGCATTGCCTCCGCTGCGACCCTTATGGCTGCGACCTCACCCTCAGGGTCAACAGCAGGTCCTGACGGCACAGCCTGAGGGGGAGGGGCAAGGAAGAAGTCTCCTTGTGTGCCTAGACCTGTAAAAAGGCGGAATGGTTGGATACAGCAAAGCCACAAAGAGAAGAAATAGCTGCAATAGCGAAAAGTTCTCACCGTGAGTCTTTGCGGTCAGACCCTTTTGCGTGGCGAAGTACGTCCATTCCCTCTGCTCGACAGGGAACTTCTCCAGAATGGCCTCAACCCACGCTGTCAGCTCATCAACCGATATGAGCTTATCGTAGGGCAGCTTGGCGGCTGTAAGGCAGAATCAAAGGAATAAATAAACAAAAAGGGGAAAAATGAATATTCCAAAGAAAAACTCGGGGACTTACGCCTCTTATTGCAGATCTCGGAGAGAGGGGCCTTGGATTTGAGAGAACAATGCCTGGGTGCGCACAAATATGTACCAGTGCAACCAACCCCGGTCATTGGTGTCCTCAGAACTGCGTATCAAGCCTTTGCTTCCACGCATTCCGACGTTGACGAACCCATCCTTAAAAATTTGAATACTGTACAAGGAAATAAAGTGTTCATACTCAAAACTTCAACCGGTCTCTTCAGCGAACCAGTCAATAAGTTTTACCATTCTATACATGTTGGGGCTTAGTTGCCCCGAGCAGAGAAAATACTCCCTACAAAGCCTGTCGAGTACAGGATGGAGGGGTAACATGCAACCAACTGTGAATGGGTAGGTGGACATGGCCGTCCACCCTACCCTATGATAAGTAATGTTCTCGTTCTCATATACCGGCAAAATGGGAACGCTCGTGTCCCAGCTGCAGTCCGCTCTAACTCGAGGGATCATCTCCGACGTGATCCTGGATTTGAATCTGTATGTTGGCCATGCGCGTACATCACTGTGATTATTGAAGGCCTTAACGCTGCAGTCCTTCTCTAGTTCACCCCAGTTCTTGGGGATGATTTCTGAAGCAGTGGCCTGAGCGGCCTTAGATCAAGGGGTAGCCTTGGAAGAACTACCGGCAGCGGCGTCCATGTACAAATTATTCTTAGCCTTTGGAGACATAATGGAAGAGGAATCGAAAGTTAGAAGAAAGGTTGAAGAAGATTCGAGGGTTTTCAGGATTCGGAAATTTTAGAGTAAGAGCAAGCGAAAGGGGTAAAATTCAACAAACCCCTATTTATAGGAGTAAACAGGTCCGGCCCATTAAGTTTCCATAGGACACATGGAAACCATCGAAGAGTTTACGATCAGATCCAACCATCAAAAGAAAAAGTAGGTTTCGCTGAGTTTCGAAGCAACATCATCACTCTGAAGCGCAGCGGTCACCTCGCGGCTGACAACAAACGTGTGCACGTGACTGAGGCGGTTAAAAATATTACTTTTGCTCTTGGGACGCACAGTAGTCACTTCGAAACTGATGGCGGACATGTGGACGTGTCTGGCACAGTTACCTTTTACCTCGCGTATTTAATGCACACGTCACTGAGATTTGTCATGTTGCAGATGAAGGTTGGACTTTCCAAATAAAATTTCCCGCCAAAATTCAAATCCACTCCTCGAGCAAAAACTCTGCTTGAGAAGTGAGGTGACTATCTGTATTGGATAAAAACTATTGTCACTTAAAAGAGTGACACGTGTCTACCACGTGGCACGGGCAGAGGTTTCTCCGGACAGACGTCTAACGGACAGATGACTGGCTAGGCGATTACCACGAGCAGGCCCAAGGCAGTTACGTAACGCCTCCCCGAATAAATGCAATTTGAATGAACGGTTACCTGTTCATATGCGACCGTTCAATGAATGATTACATACCAAGCGGTTACATACCCAACGGTTACATATCCAACAGATGCCTAGCAAAATCTATATATAGCCTTTGTTTTCGAATCATTGTAACACACATTCTCTTCTCTGTCAACAATATCAATAAAATACTCTTTCTGCTCTCACTCAGTATTGTTCATCATTTACATTGCTACATATTTCATTTTCAAGTCTTCAAGCATAGTTAATATCAAGGAATCCTCACCGGGATCAAGCAATCTAATACGGTTCCTTCTACCTATTTAATTCTCGCTTTAATCTTGTTTGTCTTCGATTGTTTCGTATTACCTTCATATCGTCATTAATTATCATGACGCCTCCATCGGAAATCGTGCATATATTTGCAATCTAGTAATTAATGCAATCTTATATTCAAATCGGCTAAACTCTTAATCTAAACTATTGATCGTGACTTCGCAAATATAAATTTAATTGTTAATTAGCCTAAAATCGGATCTAGGTTAAACAAGATACTCCATCCTAGTGAATGGTGAGCCTGCAGAGCCTTTTAAAGCAGCTAAAGGCTTAAGGCAAGGTGATCCTATGTCACCTTTTCTATTTGCAATAACTATGGAGTATCTCAGCAGGAATTTGAATGAGCTGCAGCAAAACAAGGAGTATAAATATCATCCAAAGTGTAGGAAGTTGAATATAACACACCTATGCTTTGTTGATGACCTATTACTCTTTGCAAGAGGGGATGTGACATCAGTGCAACTTCTTCATAACAAATTCACAGTATTTTCAGAAGCATCAGGATTGAAAGCCAACCTTGCTAAGAGTTCTGTGTATTATGGTGGGGTTGCAGATCAAGTTGAGCAGGAGATAAGACTTAGATTAGGATATAGTCAAGGAGAATTTCCCTTGAAGTATCGAGGTGTTCCCCTGGACACAAATAAGTTCAAAGTTGTGCAATGGAGACCACTTGTGGACAAAATAGTCGTAAAAATTGCTTCTTGGACTTCAAAGAAACTTTCTATGATGGAAGATGTCAGCTAGTGTAGACTGTAATATTTGGCGTGCAAGTATACTGGAGCCAAATATTCATCTTACCTAAGAAGGTAATGAAGACTGTTGAGGCATATTGCAGGAGTTACCTATGGTCTGAGGGTAATGAAATAACAAAAAAAGCTTTGATGGCATGGGATAAAGTGTGTCTGCCCAGAAGTGTAGGAGGATGGACTTAATCAACCTTAAAAAATGGAATCAAGCTGCAATAGCAAAGACATGATGGGATATAGCCAACAAAGAAGATAAATTGTGGATTAGATGTGATTTGGAACAGGGATTTGTCCCTATTTATAGGAGCTATATGGTGGGAAAGAAGCGCAAATTTGAAGAAGAAATCAAAGACCACAACAGCATTGCAAAAGAGATTGTCATAATATGCAGTGTCAGAGCCCCAGCTAAAGTTCAAGAGAAGATGCAGCAGTTTAAGTTTTAAAATAGCTAAGATAAATAGGTGACAAGTGTGTAGAAGATTATTCTGCGGTCAGTTTAGTTTGCTTGTACTAGCGGTAGATTTATTCTATGTTTTTTTTTCATGTAACGGCTAGTAGTTAGAATAGCTTGAGCTGAGAGTAGTCAAGCTATGGTTATGTAAGTATCACTTTGGTAGTTAATAAAATTCTCTAATTACCAAAAAAATATATATATTTTGTTCATATGATCCTTAACCTTAACTTTATTTGATAAAGATGTTGTGATTAATCTCCAATCAAATAAACTTATAAATGACTTAGACATCAATCCTTAATGTCATTCCTTATGTGATCTTGTACATAATATATAATTTTATATAATCAAGGTTGTTGTGGCCGAACCTTAATTAAACTAAATCATATGGATCACTAGACAATAATTCTAAAGGCTAAAAGATTACATTGCTAATCAACAACAACAACAACAACAACAATATATCCAGTATGATCCTACAATTGGGGTCTGGGAAGGGTGAGATGTACGCATACCTTACCTCCACTAAGGTAGAGAGGCTATTTCCAGGAGACCCTCGACTAACTAAAAAAATATAATGAAAACATGACTGAAACAAATTAAGAGGCAAATAATATGTTACAGGAAGTGCTAACATAAACTAATAATTACCCAAGAAAAAAAACACCAATAATAACAATGCAGAATACAATAAAAATAACTTATACAATATGACAGATATCGCTCAGTCACTATCTAACCTTCTACCCTAATCTTTGGCCTCCACATACCCCTATCTAGTGTCATGTCCTCGGTAATCTGGAGGTGAGCCAAATCTTTTCTAATAATCTCATCTCAAGTCTACTTCGGTCTACCTCTACCTCTCCGTCTACCCAAGACTGCTAACCTCTCGCACCTCCTCGCTGGTGCATCTTTGCACCTCCTTTTAATATGCCCAAACAATCTCAGCCTCGCTTCCCGCATCTTGTCAATCATTGAGGCCACTCCCACTTTGTCCCGAATGACTTCATTCTTAATCTTATCTTTTTTTGTATGTCCACACATCCACCTGAGCATCCTCATTCCAGCGACTTGCATCTTCGAGACGTGGATTTTCTTGACTGGCCAGTACTCAGCCCCACACATCATAGTTGGTCTTACAACCACTTTATAGAACTTACCTTTAAGTCTAGGAGGAACTTTCTTGCTACATAAGACATCAGAAGCAGCCTTCTATTTCATCCAACCTGCTCTTATACGATGAGTGGCAGCATCATCAATCTCGCCATCCCTTTGGAGTATTGACCGAAGATACTTGAAACTCTCTTTCTTGGGGATAACTTGTCCATCAAGCATTACTTCCACATATATATAAGCAACAGTAATATACATACAAAAATCATCTCCACACATGAATATTAAATTATTAAATCTTTCCAGTAACATTAGAAGATGAAACTTGATACAGAATTGCCGAGACCATAAAATTTTCACAAGACTTCTATTTGAGAAATTTTTTGAAAAAACAACCAAACTATAAAAATAAAGTAAACTAATAAAGTTATGAATTTTAAGACGTAAAACTTTAAAAGTCCTTTGCAAGCAATCGAACATGCCAAAATATTTGGCTTCCTCCGTTTTTTTTAATTATCATTATTATTATATTGTTATAGTTTCCTTTAATAAATAAATATAATAGGCACAACTAGGTAATAGAAAAAGCTACAATCCCATCTTCTTCAACCTCTAGCCGGGTCGTACTGACCAAGTTTCATTACCCACTTTTAATTCACCAACATTTAAAACCTTAAAGATGTTAGAAAATCAATTTCCTTACAATTTCTGACATTAGATTATAACAAAAGTTCCAATTGTTTAACCTAGATCCGATTTTAGGCCAATTAACAATTAAATTTGTATTTGCGGAGTCACGATCAATAGTTGAGATTAAGAGTTTGAACGGCGAGCTAAGATGATGATAATACGAGAACGAGCTGTAAGTATTAACTAATAAAAGTAAAGCATAAACGGAAACAAAGAGAAGTAACCGTGTCGTATCGCTAATCTTCTGAGAGAGCTCTTCGATACCAGTCGCATTCAGAGGATCAAAGAACTAAAGTAATAACTAAAATTTGAGCAAAGAGAGTATTTGAGCAAGAGTGAGAGAGTATTCTTATTGATATTGTAGACAGGGAGTCAAGTTGTGTTACAATCGATTAAGGTGAATGCTATTTATAAGCCTGGTAGGCACCCGTTGGGATACGTAACCGCTGGGCGAGGATCCGTCTGGATAAGTAACTGCTGGGTACATATCCGTTGGAGTCATAACTGCTGGGTTGTAATGACTGCCTTAATGACCATTAATTGAATGATCGTGGATGATCATGTTAATAACTGCTCACTTAGACCGTGTTGACTGTTGAAGTGTTTCATAACTCCTTTAGGTCTGCTCGTGATAAATGTCTGTCCCTTGGATGTCTGTCCGTTGACATGTCTGCTCGTGCCACGTGGTAGACATGTGTCACCTTTTCAAGTCCAGTCAGCTTTTATCCAATACAAATAGTCCCCGTACTTCTCGAGCAGAGTATCTGTTCGAGGAGTGGATATGAATTTTGGCGGGAATTTCTTGTGAATTTTTGTCTTCGTATGATGTAGCTTGATGACGTACAAACCTTATCAGCTAAGTGACAAGCCTTTATGACGTGCGCATTTAATGCGCCGTATAAAAAAGTAACTGCAGCTGGCACGCCTGCAAAACTGCAGTCCATTCTGAAGTGACTATTGCGTGCCCCAAGGGTAAAAGTAATGATTTTAACCCCTTCAGTCACGTGCACACGTCGTCTGTTGAACGCGAGGTGACCGCTACTCTTCAGAATAATGATGATACTATAAATTTTTGATGAACCTTATTCTTTCTTTCGACAGCCAGATCTGATCGTAGTTTTTCTGATGACCTCCACGTGTCTCGAAGGAAGTTGTGGGGCTGAATCTTCACTCCTATAAATAGGGGTTTACTTGATGAGAAACTTTTTACTTGCCTTTATTTCTTCTCCGCTGTTCTTTGAAAACCTTTGAACTAGCTTTTGAATTCTTCTTGACAGCTTCATATTTTTCCTTAAACCATCACTTCAAGATCTAGGAAAAATCAAAGCACTGATATTGTTGGTAGTTCCTCGGCGGCCACTCCCAGGCCCCGGGCTACCCAAGCTACTGCTGCATAAATTATCCCCAAGAAATAGGGTGAACTTGAGGCGGACTGTAACATTAAGTCCTTTAATAATAGAGAGGGAGATACGCGCAACTGGCCGGCGTATAGGTTTAAGTCTGGGATCACGAAGGAGGTGATCCCACGAGGGAGGATGGACTGCCACTGGGGCGATGAGGTTCTCCTCTTGCCGGTCTCCGAGGAGGAGAATATTAATTGGTTGGGTGGACAGCCATGTGCACCTACCCTTTCACAGTGGGATGTAGGTTACCCCTGCACCCTGTGCTGGAGAGACTCTGCAGGGAGTACATTCTCTGCCCGGGGCAACTGAGCCCCAGTATATATAGAATAGTTACTCTTTTAGATTGGTTCGCGATAGGAACCGATCAATCTTTTGGCTACGATCATTTTATTTCTTTGTACAGTATACAAATTTTTAAAGACGGCTATGTAAATGCCAGGATGCGCGGAAGCAAGGGCTTGGTGCGCAGTTTTGAGGATACTGGTGACCGAGGCTGGGTGCACCGGTATCTGTTCGTGCGCTCCTCGGCCTTGACTTTTGACGACAAGGCTCATCTTCCAGAAGTCTGGAATAAAAAGCGTAAGTCCCCGAGTACTTTTGAAATTCTCTGTGCTCTTCCTTCTCCTCGTCTGCTAACTCCTTTCAATTTCTTTGAGTAGCGGCCAAGCAACCCTACGACGGGCTAATTTCTGTTGAAGAGCTGACGGCGTGGGTTGAGCCAATTTTGAAGGAGTTCGCTCCTGAGAGAAGAGAGTGGGCGTATTTCGCCGCTCACAAAAGTTTGATTGTACAAAATCATGGTGAGAATATTTCTGCTTTCATGATCATTCTTCTTCTTCGAAACTTCTTCATGTCTGACCATTTCACCTTTCTGTAGGTTTGGGCACTTCAGGAGATTTCTTTCCTGCTCCCCCCCCAAGACGGGCCTTCCGAGCCTGTTGCTGACCCAGATGCTGAGGCTGAGGCTATTCTAGCTTCAGTGGATGCATTGTGCAGCACGAAGGGGGGGCGAAGAACTCTTGTTCGGTGGACTGGGCTCCTTGAAGAGGAAGAAAAGGAGCCAGGGCGAGGGCGGAGCACGGAAGAAGTCTGCTCGTAAGACTTCCGTGGCTGCCGGGTAAACCTCATCGGCTGGTGGTGATCCTTCTTCTAGGGCCAGTGTACCGGAGCCCGTAGAAGAGAATGCCAATGCTGCTGCTGAAGTCCCCGAGTCTGCATAGGGAGAGGGTGTAGCCAAGGAGGTTGTTTATCTTTCGGACACTGAGGCGAAGTTGTTGTTCCTCTTAGGCGAAGGCCTCATCTTCGTAGTGACAGAAGGAGGGCCGAGGAGGAGGCTGTCCGTACTCCGCAGAGGAGTCCCCGAGTTTATGACGGGGTGGAGGCAGGTCCTTCTCGTGTAGAAAAGGGGAAGAGAAAGGTAGGTGAAGAAGAAGAAGAAGAAAAAGAAGAGGTGAAAGAAGAAGTTAGGGATGAAGTTCCCCAAGAGGGTAGCCGGGGTCCTCGTGTTTTTCATTTCGAGGACCTGGAGAATGTGGCCACTGAGGGGGCGACGCCTATTGGTCTTCGCGAGTGCGAGACGATAAATCCTGGAGTGGAAGGTGACTCTAACCTTTCATCGTCAAGATTCATTTGGCGGTCAGTCATTGGTGGCCAGACAGAGTTGAAGGATATCAGGGGTGTCCGTTACACGTTTGCGCCAAATTATCCGTCTGAGCAGGCTTGGGAACCCAAGTTTTGTGAGATGAAGCACACTTTGAAACTTGCCCCTGATGTTAACTTCAAAACTGGGCCACGCGGCTTAGCTAAGGCAGTCTCTTTGCTCATTGGTCCTCGTGAAGAATGGGTGCTGAGGGAGTTGAGCGATGAGGAGTTGGCCTTTCAAATTGCTGCTGACTCTGCCTGGGTAAGTGTTTTTCGCTTTGCTTTGGGAATAACTTTAACCTCGGACTTCTAATCTTGACTTATTTTTCTTTTTCAGTCAAGTATGCTGGCTGTCAGCTCATGTTTCGCTCCAGGCTTAACAACGTCGATCAAGTACTTGAGGTAAAGAAAGAGTTGCTGGAAGCTCTGAAGGAGAACAAGACTCTGATAGAGCAGTGTGGTCTCCTTGGTGGTGAGGTTAATCGGTTGACTGATGTCAACAATGAACGTGTTGAGCAAATGAACGCACTCACCAGGGAGAAGGACCTTCTTCTCGAAGAGAAAGAAGGGTTCGCACGCTCTGCTCAGGGTCTAGAGAGATTGCTTGAAGACTGTCGAACTTCATTGAACAGTGCTATTGAGGATCATGCATCCCTTGAGATGGATCTGCAGAGAGCCAATGAAGGATCTGTCAAAGCCAGGGCTGATCTCCAGGCTGCCAAGGATCAGGTCGCTCAATTAGTGAGTGCTCAGACCGCATTAACCAAGGACTTGGCAAACCTGCGTGATCAGTCTGAAATCAAAGCCAAGCTTGCTTCTCTTGAGGCCAACCGTACATTACTCGTGCAGATTCAGGCTAGACAAGTTAATGTCGAGGAGATGTTGCAGACAACAAAGAGTCGCTGGCCTTGTGAACGACTTCTCTTATTTTCGTGGAAGCCTTGTCACATAAAGGTTTTTGTTTTGTGAATGACTCCTCTTATTTTCATGGAAGTCTTGTCACGTAAGAGTTTGGTTTTGTGAACGACTCCTCTTATTTTTGTGGAAGTCTTGTCACGTAAAAGTTTTTGAAAAACTTTAAAAATTCGCCTTTTGGTAAGGTCTTTCGCCTTTATGAAGGTCTTATCTGGCCTACAGGGGCCTCTCACCACCCCCCTTGTTTTTATGTTGGAGCATGTAAAGTGATAACATGAAAAGAGTTTTCGGTGAGTTGCATATAGGACATATATAACCAAACAAGGAGTGTGTCCATTGTGGGTTTCGAACCCACAGCTGCGAAGTTGAAGAACTTCGAGCTCTACCAGTTGAGCTAAACGGATCTGACCTTGTTTAGGTCGTTAGTACCATTTAGAGAGAAAATATAATAAAAGTAAGAACTTTTGTAAAGATAAAAGGTAAGTGTAAGATAACTAACCGTTTTACCACTTAAAAGTGATACCTCTTGAGGTGAACCACATTCCAACTGTTCGGGACAGTGGAGCCGTCTAGTCGTGCCAAACGATAAGATCCCTTGCCGACTAAAGCAATTACTTTGTAGGGGCCTTCCCAATTAGGACCAAGCTTCCCTGAATTTGTTTCTTGTGTGCTTTGGGAGACTTTTCTGAGTACAAAATCTCCCACCTGGAAGCTTCGTACGCGCAGTCCCCGATTGTAGTATTGCTCGATTCGTTCTTTTTGAGCGACTACTCGTACAAGAGCTAGTTCTCTGCGTTCTTCGAGGAGGTCCATCTCTTCGGAGAGGTTGACTGAGTTTGATTCCTCAGTGGCATGTGCATATCGTAGGCTGGGCTCTCCAATCTCAACTGGGATTAGAGCATCTGCGCCATATACCAATGAGTAAGGAGTCTCTCCGGTACTCATTTTTATTGTTGTGCGATAGGCCCATAGTACTCCAGGTAACTCTTCTACCCAACATCCCTTTGCCTGCTCGAGGCACTTTATAAGGGATTCAACGATGATTTTGTTGGTAGACTCTGCCTGTCCATTAGGAACAGGATGATACGAAGAGGAAGTGATCCTCTTGATGTGCAGATCGTCGAGGAATCTAGTCACTTTCTGGACGATAAATTGCGGGCCGTTGTCCATGACTATTTCCTTAGGTGCCCCAAAGCGACATATGACAAAACGCCAGAGGAAGTCGACGACTTCCGTTTGCCGTATCCTTGAATATGCTGTCGCTTCGACACACTTTGTGAAGTAGTCAGTGATGATCAATAAGAAGCGCATCCCCCTTGGTGCTGTGGGAAGAGGACCAACGATGTCCATCCCCCATTTCATGAAGGGCCACGGGGAGATTATTGAATGTAGTGGTTCTGCTGGCTGATGGAGAAGATGGGCGAACCTCTGTCATTTGTCACATTTCTTGACAAATTCGTTCGTATCTTTCTCCATTTTGTCCCAATAGTAACCTGCACGAATCATCTTCCGGGTTAATGCCTTGCCCCCGGAATGATTTCCGCAACAGCCTTCGTGGACTTCTCTCATCACATAATTGATCTGATTTGGTCCAAGACATTTTGCGAGAGGTCCTGCAAACATCCTGCGGTAGAGTTCGCCGTTGAGAATTGTATATCGAGCAGCTTTTACTTGGAGTTTGCGAGCATCTTTTGTATTTGCGGGTAGAGTTCCATGGATAAGATAATTTGTTATCTCATTCCGCCAGTCCCAAGTAGCGTTGATGGTGTTGAATTCGAACTTTTCTTTGTCCATGGTCGTGTAGAGAAGTTGAACAACAGCTGAAGAGCTGGCTGCCCCTATCTCTGCCACTGATCCCATGTTTGCAAGAGCATCAGCTTCATGGTTCTCTTCCCGTGGAATCTGAATTGTTTCCCATTCGTCAAACTGTGCTAGGAGCTCTTTTACTCAGGCGAGGTACACTTGCATCCTGGATTCTCGTGCAATGAAACCTTCATTAATTTGATTGACCACCAGCTGAGAGTCGCTTTTTAGTATGACGATGGTTGCTCCATAACTTCGGGCTAGTTCTAATCCTGCAATAACGGCCTCATATTCGGCCTCATTGTTAGTAATAAATGGGCACTTGATAGCCTGCCTTGCCGTCTCGCCGGATGGAGCAACGAGGACCAATCCAAGCCCGGACCCTTTAAAGCTCGAGGAGCCGTCTGTGTGAAGGGTCCATGCGCCAGGAGCCTGCCCTGCATAAAGAATAACTTCCCTTTCTTCTTCAGGGTATATATTAGTGCTGAAGTCTGCCACGAAGTCTGCTAGAACTTGTGACTTTATTGCTACCCTAGGCTGATAAGTGATATCAAATTCAGATAACTCTATAGCCCATTTTACCAACCTTCCTGAGAATTCAGGTTTGTGCAGAACATTTCGTAAAGGAAAGGTTGTAACCACAGCTATCGAATGACTTTGAAAATAAGGGCGTAACTACGAGCAGCAGTTACTAGTGCCAATGCCAATTTTTCTAAAGGTTGATAGCGTGTTTCTGCATCAATTAGAGCTTTGTTAATGTAATAGATAGGAAGTTGTTTACCTTTTTCTTCCCGAACTAGTACAGTTCTTACCGATGATTCTGAGACTGCCAAATAAATTAGCAGCTGCTCACCCTCCTGAGGTGTGGAGAGCAGTGGTGGATTGGATAGATACTTTTTCAAATCTTTCAATGCCTGCTGGCATTCAGGGGTCCATTCGAACTCCTTGTTCTGCTTTAAGACATCGAAGAAACTCTTGCATCGGTCAGATGATCGGGAGATGAATCTGCGTAGGGCTGCCACTCTCCACGTCAGTTTCATGACATCCTTCCTGTTGTGAAGTACATCTAGGATTGTTTCAATGGCTTTAATATGAGCGGGATTGACTTCAATTCCACGCTGAGAGACAATGAATCCCAAAAACTTCCCCGATCCGACTCCGAAAGCACACTTATCTGGATTCAGCTTCATCTTATACTGATCCAAGATTCGGAAAGCTTCTTTCAAATGTGCCAGACGGTCTTCTGCTCGTTTGGACTTGATCAGCATGTCATCGATGTACACTTCCATAGTCTTTCCGATATGGTCATGGAACATTCGATTGACTAGACGCTGATAAGTTGCACCTGCATTTTTCAGTCCAAATGGCATAACTTTATAACAATACGTACCTCGACAGGTTATGAACGCCGTTTTCTCCTGGTCTTCAGGATCCATCAATATTTGGTTATATCCGGAGTACGCGTCAAGGAAGGTGAGCACCTCGTGTCCGGCTTTTGCATCGATCAGTTGATCTATCCTGGGAAGGGGGGTATGAATCCTTCGGAAAGGCTTTTTTTAGATCAGTGAAGTCAATGCAGACTCGGCATTTGCCGTTCTTTTTAGGTACGACAACCACGTTGGCTACCCAGTCTGGATATTTGACTTCACGTAATGAACTGATTTTCAGTAGCCGATCGACCTCGTCATTGATGACCTGGTTCCGAAAGGCTCCTTGCTAGCGCGTCTTTTATTTCACCGGGCGGTGATACGGATCAACGTTCAACCTGTGAGTAATGATGTCAGGAGAAATACCTGTCATATCTGCGTAGGACCAGGCGAATGTTATATGCCGCTCCTTGAGGAACTGAAGGATATCTCCTCGTAGGCGTTCGCTCAGTTCAGTCCCTAGATACACCTTCCGCTCTGGCTTGTCGGCTAACAGTTCTTCGGGTTCCAAAGCTTCTACGGTTGGCATGTGGTTTTCTCTTTCGTCCATCTTTGTGATGAATTCCGGGACCTCGTACTTAGCCTCTTCAGGTGGTATGTCTGGCCCCGATCGCTGTAATTGCTATTTATTCTCTTCAGGCAGTTTGAGAGCCACAGAATAGCAGTCTCGGGCAGAGCGTTGCTCTCCTCGGACCTCACGTACTCCCCATTCGGATGGGAACTTCAATACTTGATGATAAGTTGAAGGAACAGCTTGCATGTCGTGGATCCAAGGTCTACCCAAAATGATGTTGTAGGCTAGATCCGCATCGACAACATGAAAAGTTGTTTCCTTCGCTACCCATTCGGCAAGAGTCGTCAGGGTAATCTCCCCGAGAGTCTTCTCACTTGAATTGTTGAAGCCGGATAGAACTCGAGATATGGGCACGATCTTGTCTGACAGCTACATCTCTCTGACAACCCGTGATTGGATAATGTTCGCGGATATGCCTGCATCAATGAGTACTCTCTTGACGTCGAACTCCGCCACGCGTAACATTATGACTAACGCATCAGCATGTGGAAATTGTGAGCCATTTGCGTCAGAGTCTTCAAATGTGATTACTTCTTCTGATCGTGGACGCTTGTTATTTGTGATGGAGACCTTTGCATACTTCTTTTCTGTGAAAGTAACGGAGCCCACCTCGATTCCACCTGAAATAACATTAACTGTCCTCCTTGGAGAGAATGCTCATGGAGGGCCGGGTTTGTTCTGCTGTGCCTTCGCATGAGTCTGCTTTCCCTTCTCGGTCAGGAACTCCTTCAAGAATCCCTATTTCAACAAATGAGCAATTGCATACCTGAGGGCTTTGCAGTCTTCGGTGGTATGGCCATGGTCACGATGGACTCGCACCACAGGTCCTGGTTTCGCTTGCCTGGGTCGGTCTTCATGTCTTTCGGCCACTTGACCTTCTCTCCCATGTCTTTGAGTGCTGCCACTACTTCAGACGTCTCCACGTTGAAACTCGGCAGGCTTGGGGCTCCACAGAGGCTTGATTCTGAATCATCTCTCTGGGATAACCCTTTGGTGTTGCGGTTGCGTCCTTTGGAATGGCTGCGTGACTGATCAGGGTACGGTTCATAACGTACGTCTGCTCTCTCAGTCTCTGCCTTTCTGCCAGATCCACCACTACGTGCCTGAGCTCTTCCTCGAGTACCTGTTCTAATCAATTTATCTTCATCGATACGTACCTTGGAATTGTAACGGTTGTAGACATCTGACCAACTAGCTGCTGGGAACTCGCGAAGAGACTCATAAAGTCTACGCGTAGCCTCTGAGTTCCTAATATCCAAGCTGTTGGTAAATGCGATCGCTGCTCATCTGTCTGGTACTTTGGGGAGCATCATACGTTCTCTCAGAAAGCGATCCACGTACTTACGGAGAGACTCGTCGGGTCTTTGCTTGATCTCAAAGATGTCCTCTATGCGGGTCTCCGTCTTTTGAGCACCTGTGTGTGCCTTCACGAAAAATTCAGCCATTTCTGCGAAAGACCCAATGGAGTTGGGCGGCAACATTGAATATCATCGCAGAGCTCCATCTGCTAGGGTTTCCACGAACTTCTTCAATTGAACAGATTCGATCTCCTCGTCGGTGAGATCGCTAGCCTTGATAAAGTTGCTGAACATCATGAGATGATCATTGGGATCAGATGTTCCGCGATACCTCGGGATGTTTGGCATTTTAAACGTCTTAGGTATCGCTTTTGGGGCTGCCTCCTTAATAAACCTTTGCAGGCTTAAGGTGGTCAGATAAAAGAACATCTTTTGCTGCCATCTCTTAAAGTCCACACCAGAAAACTTCCCCAGTTTCTCTGCAGGTGGCATAACCGTTGCAGCAGCACGGCTAGGCCCAGCAGCACCAGAAATTGTGGTAGCATTAGTACTCCCAACAGGGACAGTTGTATCCACTCCGTTTGTCATCTTTACAAAATGACACGAGCAGAAACAAAATCAATAAACTGTTTAAACAATTGGAGTAGGAAAAACCACGAAGGCTTTTAGTCTCCACAAACAGAATATTTCACAGTAATTAGGAGTAGAAAAACCACAAAGGTTTTAATCCCGACGAGCAGAGTAATATGCAGTACAGGAGTAGAAAACCACAAAGGTTTTAGTCTCCCCGAGCAGATTAATATACAGTATAGGAGCAGAAAAACCACAAAGGTTTTAGTCTCCTTAACCAGTCTCCTTAAACAATATTTATTTAAGCGAAGAAAATAAATATCAAGAGATTTCTTAAGTTTGTTGTTCCTGCACTTGAAATAAATTAGAAGATACAAAAACCTGCAGCAAATGATCTGTTAGTATAGGACGATCCCGAGCCCACAAGTTACATGTGTCTCCTTAAGAAATCTAACCCCCTCACGATGCCCAAGGTTCACGGGTTAATTTCTCCCAGGATGGAACGGGATAACAGTTCTACCGTAGCGGCACTTCAAACGGTTAGAACACGGCGAACACAAAGGAACAAAGCAAATCACACGACTCACTTAATATGCAGAAGGGAGGGGATGCAGTGAGATATGCTTTCTGTCAGTGATTTTCTCTGCCCGAGTGTCTCTATCTTCTGCCCGAGGTTACGTATCCTCTGTCCGAGGTTAAGTTTCTATCTGTCCGAGTTTGAGTCTCTGTGGAGTCTCTATCTCAGAACTTCAGTCTATGTCTGTGTTCTATGTTGTCTGTCGTCTGTCTGTCGTGATCAAGGACTGACAAATGACCAGTTTATATAGACATCCAAGGGCGGTGAAGAGACACACCTGGTGATTAATGAGAAAATGTGGGAGACTTAATTGTCCACTAATGACTGACTTTAATGTGGAGCAATTAATCTACCAATAATGACTGACTTTAATGTGGAGGAATTAATCTACCACTAATGACCGACATTAATGAGAAGACGTGGAGGGAAAACGTGGAGGAACTAATCTGCTGATGTTGCTTCAGCTGCCCGGGTTCTGAACTCACTTCAGCTGCCCGTTGCTGACTCACTTCAGCTGCCCGTTACATAAACGGAGCTGCCCATAACACAAACGGATAAAATATTAATTAATTAATATTTCAGTTTTGTTGGTTCAAAAAGTTAAGTCAATCAATCATATCAATTGACCAAATCCAAATCCAAATCCGAATCCGAATCCAAATCCGAGATGAGCGAGCGACGACGACGGCGCAAGGCTTCCCTTCTTCTCAACCCTTTTAAGAGCTAAGAGAAGTAAATCTATATTTAAACCCAACAAAATCCTTTTCCTCTACCAATGTGGGAGAAAGTGCATTTCCCTACAAAAGGGAACCTTTTCACCTTTCACCCATTTCCCATTCACACTCTTCCATTAAACCCAACAATCCCCCACATGAATGGGGAATGGCTGAATGGACATATGCATGACAGACTTGTGTGATTTGCAAGAAAGAATTAGTTGCATCTGGATAAGTAGGTTTCCCTTTGAACTTTCCGTAGTGAACATACATCGGATATACTCGATCAATCGGTAGATTTGATATCTTTGAACCGTCGAACTTTGGTGTATACCTAGACAACGTAAGTCACACAACTAACCCTTAACCATCTTTGGTTCTCACTGTTGTGTTCGTTTCAGCCATGAACACCGCCTGGTTTTCATAAGTGCTTAAAGAATTGGCCATACAGAATTCTTCTTGAAGCGGCTTATACTTCACACTTATATAGGTGATTTCTAAACGTGTAATCCTATAGATATACACTGTTCGATAAACACAATATCAAACTTAGATAATCATTAAAAAATTCCTCTAGCATTTTATCCTTGGTACTTGAACATTGTCTTATCACGAGAATGGACCAATCATTTAATTGACAATGTTGGACCGTCATACACAACTTTGTATTCTCCTTGAACCTAGTTCTTGGGATCTCCAGTCTCCTAGGTAGAGTTGCCGCCGTGATGACTTGTCCTTGGCCATAGTCCCATTCCCTTCGATGAACATTCAACCGCCTCTCTAGTTAGGCCTTTTGTAAGTGGATCCGCCACATTATCCCTTGATTTCACGTAATCAATGGTGATAATTCCTCTAGAGAGTAGGTCCCTAACGGTTTTATGCCTTCGTCGTATGTGACGATTCTTACCGTTATACATGACATTCCTCGCTCTTCCTATAGCGGATTGACTATCACAATGTATACAAATTGGTGTCAACGGTTTAGGCCAGAGCGGAATGTCTTCCAAAAAGTTCCGAAGCCATTCAGCTTCTTCACCGGCTTTATCTAAGGCTATGAATTCAGCTTCCATAGTAGAGCGGGCAATACACGTTTGCTTGGACGATTTTCAAGACACCGCTCCTCCACCAAGTGCGAAAATATATCCACTTGTGGACTTAGAATCAGTTGTGCCAGTGATCCAATTGGCATCACAATATCCTTCAATGACTGCAGGATACTTATTATAATGCAATGCAAAGTCTTGAGTGTATTTTAAATACCCCAAAACACGTTTCATTGCCATCCAATGGGTCTGATTGGGATTACTCGTGTATCGACTTAGTTTACTTATAGCACAAGCTATATCTGGTCGAGTACAATTCATGACATACATCAAACTTCTCAAAACACGTGCATAATCCCGTTGCGACGTGCTTTGACCTTTGTTCTTCTTAAGAGCAAGGTTTACATCAATAGGAGTCTTTGAAACTTTAAAATCCAAATATTTAAATTTTTCAAGAACACTATTGATGTAGTGTTTGAGACAACGCCAGACCTTGAGGAGTTCTATGGATCTTAACACCCAGAATTAAGTCCGCAACTCCTAAGTCTTTCATATCAAATTTGCTAGTCAACATGCGTTTCGTAGCATTTACATTGGCAATGTCATTGCTCATTATCAACATGTCGTCCACATATAAGCAAACAATGACTACAAAATTAGGAGTGTTCTTAATGTAGACACATTTGTCACACTCGTTAATTTTAAAGCCATTTGACAACATTGTATGATCAAATTTCGCATGCCATTGTTTCGGTGCTTGTTTTAGTCCATAAAGCAACTTAACAAGTTTACACACCATCTTTTCTTTACCTGGAACCACAAACCCTTCAGGTTGTTCCATGTAAATTTCTTCCTCCAAATCCCCGTTTAAGAACGCTGTCTTAACGTCCATTTGATGGATTTCAAGACCATACACAGCGGCTAACGCTATTAACATCCATATCGATGTTATTCTGGTTACCGGCGAGTATGTGTCAAAGTAGTCAAGACCTTCTTGTTGTCTATATCCTTTAACAACAAGCCTTGCCTTGTACTTGTCAATAGTGCCATCAGCTTTGATTTTCCTTTTGAAAATCCACTTAGAACCTAATGGTTTGTTTCCAGGAGGAAGATCAACCAACTCCCAAGTATGGTTGCTCAAAATAGATTCTATTTCACTATTGACTGCCTCTTTCCAAAATGGAGAGTCTGAAGAAGACATTGCTTCTTTAAACGTCCGAGGCTCACTTTCCAACAGAAAAGTGACAAAGTCATCTCCAAATGAAGTAGAAATTTTCCGACGCTTGCTTCGTCTTGGTTCTTCCTCATTTGGTGACTTTCCTTTGGTTCCTTCCCGAGGTCGTTTGGATCTTTCACCAATTGACTCACATTCCTTCTTATACGGATATATCGTTTCAAAGAATTTAGCATTATCTGATTCCATCACCGTATTAACGTGAATGTCGGGATTTTCTAATTTATGGACCAGAAACCGATGTGCTTTACTATTTCTAGCATACCCAATGAAAACACAATCAATTGTTTTCGGTCCAATCTTAACCCTTTTGGGTTTTGGGACTTGCACTTTAGCTAAATACCCCCACACTTTGAATGATTCAAGTTGGGCTTCCTTCCTTTCCACTTTTCATATGGAATGGACAGTGTTTTGCTATGGGGAACTTGATTGAGTATTTGATTAGCCGTGAATAAGGCTTCCCCCCACAAGTTCTGGGGTAGACCCGAACTTGTCAACAAGGCATTCATCATCTCCTTTAAGGAGCGATTTTTCCTTTCCGCAATCCCATTAGATTGAGGCGTGTAGGGGGTAGTTGTTTGATGAATAATGCCATATTCCAAACACACTTGTTCAAAAGGAGATTCATATTCTCCACCCCTATCACTTCTTATCATTTTGATTTTTTTGGTAAGTTGCGTTTCAACTTCATTCTTGTATTGCTTGAATGCGTCAATTGCCTCATCTTTACTACTAAGTAAATAAACATAGCAGTAACGAGTGCTATCATCAATAAAAGTTATGAAATACTTCTTTCCACCGCGAGATGGTATTGACTTCATGTCACAAATGTCCGTATGAATTAAGTCTAATGGTTCAGAATCCCTTTCAATTGACTTGTAAGGGTGTTTCGTATATTTAGACTCAACACATATTTGACATTTTGACTTCTCGCAATCAAATTTAGGCAATACTTCCAAATTGATCATTTTCCGCAAGGTTTTATAATTGACATGTCCCAAACGAGAATGCCACAAACTATTTGACTCAAGTAAATAACAAGAAGCTGCAGTTTTATTCATATTGTCAATGACCATTACATTGAGTTTGAAAAGGCCCTCAGTCAGGTAACCTTTTCCTACATACAGCTCATTCTTAGTTATTACAACTTTGTCAGAGACAAACACACACTTAAACCCGTTCTTAACGAGAAGTGCAGTTGACACAAAGTTCTTCCTTATTTCAGGAACGTGAAGAACATTGGTCAGAGTCACAACCTTGCCAGACGTCATTTTGAGGTATATCTTTCCATATCCCTCAATTTTCGCCATTGCAGAATTGCCCATAGAGAGCGCCTCATCAGGTCCAGCGGGAGCATATGAAGCAAAGGCTTCCTTCACAACACAAACATGGCGGGTGGCTCCTGAATAAATCCACCATTCTTTAGGATTTCCAACTAAGTTGCATTCAGAAATCATAGCGCACAGATCAATGTCTTGCACTCCTTGAGACAATTTATTGTCTTCAACCATGTTTGCTTGACCTTTTCCATTTTTCCTGTCCTTCTTTGCAGTGCGACAGTCTACGGACTTATGTCCACTCTTGCCACAATTGTAGCAATTTCCCTTGAACTTTTTCTTGCTAGGGTTGGTCTTCCCTCCAGAAGGCTTCTTCCTCTTATTTGGATTATGCTCAACAATATTTGCTCCCGCTATTGTAGCATTTCCACGAGCCTTCTTTTCAGCTGATTTTTTGTCCTCTTCAATCCTTAAGCAAACAATCAAATCTTCAAGGGTCATCTCCTTGCGCTTATGTTTCAAGTAATTTTTAAAGTCCTTCCACAAAGGAGGTAACTTTTCAATCATGGCTGCAACTTGAAACGCCTCGTTGATCACCAAACCTTCAGCAAGGAGATCATGTATAATGACTTGAAGTTCTTGGACTTGGGACACAATAGATTTGTTGTCCACCATTTTATAATCCAGAAATTTGGCAGCCACAAATTTCTTCAGTCCAGCATCTTCAGTTTTATACTTCTTTTCCAATGCATTCCACAGTTTCTTAGACGTTTCAACGTTACTATAAACGTTGTACAAGTCATCTTCCAAGCCACTTAGAATATAATTCTTGCATAGGAAGTCAGAATGAGTCCAAGCCTCAATCACGAGGAAGCGTTCGTTTTCAGGTGTTTCATCAGTCAGGACTGGAGCATCCTCCTTAATAAACCTTTGCAGGCTTAAGGTGGTCAGATAAAAGAACATCTTTTGCTGCCATCTCTTAAAGTCCACACCAGAAAACTTCCCCAGTTTCTCTGCAGGTGGCATAACCGTTGCAGCAGCACGGCTAGGCCCAGCAGCACCAGAAATTGTGGTAGCATTAGTACTCCCAACAGGGACAGTTGTATCCACTCCGTTTGTCATCTTTACAAAATGACACGAGCAGAAACAAAATCAATAAACTGTTTAAACAATTGGAGTAGGAAAAACCACGAAGGCTTTTAGTCTCCACAAACAGAATATTTCACAATAATTAGGAGTAGAAAAACCACAAAGGTTTTAATCCCGACGAGCAGAGTAATATGCAGTACAGGAGTAGAAAACCACAAAGGTTTTAGTCTCCCCGAGCAGATTAATATACAGTATAGGAGCAGAAAAACCACAAAGGTTTTAGTCTCCTTAACCAGTCTCCTTAAACAATATTTATTTAAGCGAAGAAAATAAATATCAAGAGATTTCTTAAGTTTGTTGTTCCTGCACTTGAAATAAATTAGAAGATACAAAAACCTGCAGCAAATGATCTGTTAGTATAGGACGATCCCGAGCCCACAAGTTACTTGTGTCTCCTTAAGAAATCTAACCCCCTCACGATGCCCAAGGTTCACGGGTTAATTTCTCCCAGGATGGAACGGGATAACAGTTCTACCGTAGCGGCACTTCAAACGGTTAGAACACGGCGAACACAAAGGAACAGAGCAAATCACACGACTCACTTAATATGCAGAAGGGAGGGGATGCAGTGAGATATGCTTTCTGTCAGTGATTTTCTCTGCCCGAGTGTCTCTATCTTCTGCCCGAGGTTACGTATCCTCTGTCCGAGGTTAAGTTTCTATCTGTCCGAGTTTGAGTCTCTGTGGAGTCTCTATCTCAGAACTTCAGTCTATGTCTGTGTTCTATGTTGTCTGTCGTCTGTCTGTCGTGATCAAGGACTGACAAATGACCAGTTTATATAGACATCCAAGGGCGGTGAAGAGACACACCTGGTGATTAATGAGAAAATGTGGGAGACTTAATTGTCCACTAATGACTGACTTTAATGTGGAGCAATTAATCTACCAATAATGACTGACTTTAATGTGGAGGAATTAATCTACCACTAATGAGAAGACGTGGAGGGAAAACGTGAAGGAACTAATCTGCTGATGTTGCTTCAGCTGCCCGGGTACTGAACTCACTTCAGCTGCCCGTTACATAAACGGATAAAATATTAATTAATTAATATTTCAGTTTTATTGGTTCAAAAAGTTAAGTCAATCAATCAGAATCCGAATCCGAGACGAGCGACGACGACGGCGCGAGGCTTCCCTTCTTCTCAACCCTTTTAAGAGCTAAGAGAAGTAAATCTCTATTTAAACCCAACAAAATCCTTTTACTCTACCAATGTGGAAAAAAATGCATTTCCCTACAAAAGGGAACCTTTTCACCTTTCACCCATTTCTCATTCACACTCTTCCATTAAACCCAACAAAACTTAATTACTATTATTCTTCGTGTAAAAAGGCCGTGACGGCAAGCGTTTGTCATTAATAATACAAAAATATCTAACTATATTTTAAACGACCAAGATGGAACCCAACAAATGATGGGAAACTCTGAATTATGTCACAAAGTGTGCGCAAATTTAAACCTTTACCCGTAGTTATTTTGTGTAAAAGTAAATATTCTAGCTAACTTTCTGAAAACAATATTTGAGGCGGTGGAATGTGCAAGGAAGGAGAATGCCTTTTAAGAACTAGAAATGTCTATTTAGGACCAAAAAGATTCTGTCCATAACTTGAATTTACTCGAAGTAATGTAAGACTAAAGGACCATGAAATAAAACATGATTTTACCATTAGTCAAGGACTTATCAATAACTCACTAGTTCTCAATATCCCATCTATAACCAATTGTCTTCCGAATTTGTAATTTATGAATAACCTCATTAGTCATAATCTCAAGGACTCATAGTGTAAAACATGGGTGAAAATATGTACACCCCTTCTCCAAACTTTACTCTAAAACTTAAACTCCCCTCAACTATGAACAATATTTATTCTCCCCCTTCATCGTATACAATTTCTATTTTGTCCTTATAATTTTCATCGTCATTTATGTGATGACACATTATTTTTATTATTGTATAATTTTTAACCAAAATGCTATACCTATAATTTAAATAATATTAAATTTTATTAAAGTATTTTAAGTTCATTAATATTATAAATAGAATAAATTTTTTTTATAAAAAATTATTACAAAATATAATGACATTTTTTATGATTGCTATTTTAGGATTAGGTGCACTAAGTATATATCCATGTACATAATCTCTCTCTCTCTCTCTCTCTCTCTCTCTCTCTCTGTATGTATATTTATTTAACTGGACAATTATGAAAACATACAACCCTAACATCAATATTGTAAAAAATATCGATAATATACATTTTACAAAATATATAAACACTTTTATTACCCTACATATACAAGTTTCAACAAACACCTATAAATTAAGGTTTTATCTCCTTCTTCCTAGCTTCTTGAAACGACCTTAGGTGGTCGTTTCAGAAGTTAGGGTTCCGATTGGTGTGCTGATAATTTTATAATCTTCGTAAGGTTCATTAGCACCTATCTGTAAAATTTGAGTTAAATCAGACCTCGTTTAGTACGTACAGGAAGAAGATTTCAGTTTTTATTGTCGATAAATATTAAAAGGAGGTTTTCAAGCTCGATTTTGGTGAATGAGCTCTGATTCAAAATCCGAAAGCGCCGTTAGGTTTGTATGATTATTTGTGACTTTTGTGAACTTCTGAAAGAAAATTTCCAGGTTGTTCGGCTAGTTTCCGCTAAAATGCCGAAAGTTAAAGAATTTGCTCTTTTCCGTTTTGATTAGCATCTTGAGTTTCAAAAATTCGATTTAAGATCCGTCTTAGTGAGTATGTCGCATAAATTTTGTATAACTTGTATGCAAAATTTAGAATTATTTCGAATTTCGTAGGGTTCCATTTTAATTTTCGTTACGAATAGAAAAGAAAAAAAAGGAAAAGAAAGAAATGGAAAGTAAAGTCGGTGGACGAACTAGCACTAGAACAGAAAACGAAAATGAAACAGAAATGGGAATAGAGAAACAGAAACGAAGCAGAGAAAAAAATACCAGTAAATAAGAAAAGAACCGGAGAAAGATAGAATTTTCACTCCGAAACATTCAGGTAATGATCTTAATGCATTATTTTAGTTTATTACGTGTGTTTGAGTATATTTTGACGGTAAAAATTAGGATATTAGACATCGTTTTGATAAGTTCAATTAATAGTTTAAAGGGTTAATTGGACCCTAATAATGAAATTGAGTATATATTCATATTCAGTGAGTTATGGGCTACCTATAAATATAATTTATTTAGGATTTGGTTATGTGACTTTGAACCCTGTATATAACTCTGGCCTGCATATTGCGTATGCGAATAGGATGTCAGGTTCCTAACTGGATTGCCCTAAGACGTAAGGAATGAAGCCTTCAGCCTAATTTGATATATTTTTCTGCTTATTGAATAGAGTGGGATCGTTTGGCAATGAAACCAAAGGATAAAGCGGTTGTTGATTAGCAGTGCTAACTTTTGAAAGAGGTAAGTGTTTGTATCCATTTCCTTGGAGGCCCTTGGCCTTGTGGATATCCTACCACGTGTTCCTTACGTGTGTAGCTACCGATAGGCGTACTCATTACACCTTAGCTTTGAATTTACATTGTATATTATATGTTATGCCCTATTGTTGGTATTGCATTGAGCATACGAGCATTGCAATCTGGTTTTGATCATTGCATATACTTCCCGGTAATCGATGAGAGTCCCGCACCGGTGAAGGGTCATTATTGCATATGCTTCCGGTTGGCGATTAGAGTCCCGCACCGGTGAAGGGTCATTATTGTATATACTTCCTCGTAATCGGTGAGAGTCCCGAGCCGATGAAGGGTCATTATTGCACATATTTTCCCAAAAATCGATGAGAGTCCCGAGCCGGTGAAGGATCATTATTGCATATACTTCCCGGTTGGCGATGAGAGTCCCGCACCGGTGAAGGGTCATTTTTGCATATACTTCCCAGTTGGCAATGAGAGTCCCGCACCGGTGAAGGTCATTATTGTATATACTTCCCGATAATCGATGAGAGTCCCGAGCTGGTGAAGGGTCATTATTGCATATACTTCTCGGTAATCGACGAGAGTCCCGAGCCGGTGAAGGTATCAGGCACATGTGACTGCATTGCATCATGGCACATTCATCTCATCTCATTGCACCGCATACTGACTAGTGTGTGACTATTGTGTTGTGTTTTGTGTATGCGGCATGTATACCATGTTGTGGACATATTTCAGTTTGCCTATACGTTTCTGGCTATTTAGTGTCCTTAATTGGTTTATATGCTTTAGTTATATAGATCGGGTTGCACGCCGCGACAGTATAAATATATGGATCGGCTTGCACGCCGCAACAGTATGAATATATGGATCGAGTTGCACGCTGCGATAGTATAAACATGTGGATCGGGTTGCACGCCGTGACAGTATTATGTTCAGGACACTTAAAAACCTATATGTTCTGTCTATCTAATGTCCCTGGTTGTTTTTGAGTTTATGATCACATACATGTTTCCAGTTATTATCTGGCTCTGCCTTTTTATAATGTAAATAAGAAGAATTTGGTTTATCTGTTTTTCTTCTCCCTGGCAAGCTATCCTATTCTTTGAGGTGGCTAGTCTGCCCCCACTTATTGAGTCCTTTTGACTCGCCCTTGTTTGTTGTTTGTTTCTTGTCTATCTATTTCGTTTCGCCAGGTTCGCTCCAGGATTGAGTTCGTCATGTTATTCAGGAGCGAAGATGACTTCAGCTGTCAGGGTGAGCCAACTTTATTCTGGATGGCCACTAGTTTTATATTTATTATTTCAGTTGTATTTTGCTCCCTTCAGGAGGTATCTGTCTTCTTTTGTATCTTAGATGTCTTGTCTGGATAGCCCTAAACCTAGTATGTTGGATAGTCAGCTGTAATTTCTTTTGTACAGCTTAGAGGCAGTATGTCTGTGTTTTTTTAAGCCTTGTTCTTATTTATGAATTGAATTATATTTATTTTCCTAATTCAGTTGTTAAGGGTTCGCCCGGCGGGTCTAGGGGAGGATGTTAGGTGCCCGCACGGCCTAGCCGAAAATTCGGGTCGTGTCACTTATCCATTCATCACTGCCATAAGGGACTTCTGCAACAACTCACCGCTGCCGGCCGGCCAGCCGAATTTTTTTTTAATTTTTTGGATCTACAAAATGTAACATACAAAAAATACATATATAAATATTGAAATTTTTTTAAATTAAAATTTTAAAAATATATATAGACAAAGATACACAAACATACAAAAAATATACACAAACATACAAAGTTATACAAAAAAATTTAAAAAACAATTCTACTCTAGACATACATATGCAAAAGCATAAACAACACACACATATATACAACACGTATACACATACAAAAAAAAAAGAGATTTATATACAAAAAATATAAAAGATGTACAGATTTATATATAAAAAATATAAAGATATACATAACACATATACATATATAAAGTTACAAAAGGAAGAAAAAAAGAGATGATCAGATCTTCCCGTCGAAAAAATACGCAGATCAGCGCAACCGCTGCAGAGCAGCAGCGCCACCACAGAGGAGTGTCGCCGATGCACACCAGCAGCAACGATTTCAAGCAGCCAATAGTCGAATCTGGTACAACAGCAACAACTCCAGAGACAACGCAGCGGCACCGTGGCAGCAGAATAATGGCATTGGTTCACCGATGATGGGGAGGACGATGGCAGGCGGGCTGGTGGGTGGGTGGAGGAGGGAGATAAAGAGAGAGGAAGAAATTAGGGTTTTGTGTTTGGGAGAGAAGAAAATGAAAAATTGTATGTAGGATAATTAAGTGGAAACTATTGGTATGTTGTGTAAATGTTATAAAAGTATCATTATCTATTGTAATTTAGCTGTTAGAGTTTTCTTTTGGCTTAATTTTTTCTTATTTAAATTCATTTTTTGTCTTCTTCTTTATTTTGTACATGAATTTTTAAGTTTTGATTATAATAAATGAAATTACAGGTTAAAATTTATTTAAGTATAAATATAAGTTATTTTGGATTTGTTCTAATTTTTATTTTTAATATCATTTTTATATATTGCATCCATTAAGTATATGATTTTGAAGTTCACTCCATTTTATTAAAATCATGTGATAGACTAATTTTGAGTTTGTTATCTGTTAAAAATTATCGATATATGCAAATTACTTTTAATCTTAGTTTTTCTGTTAATTTCATTTATTTCATTACAAACATCACTAATATATATAATTTTTTTTTTTGTAAATGAGAAATTTTATTACCAGTAATACAGCTCAATGAAGTTGACATTTGAGAATGGTTGTTCTCTCTTAGGAGAATGAGAAACGCTCTCGGTGCACGCTAAGGAAGTTCAGCTAACGTGCGCAGAAAACAATTTCAGTCCCTAAAAATCCACCGGAAAGATCACGACAACATGGAAGCGAATACAAGGGTAGTAACATCGGCCTCTGGTATACCTCAAGCCCTACCAAAGATTCAATTAGCACACTGGATCAAAGACATTGGCAGTGCTCCAACAGTACTACAACATCAGGTACAAGAGACACCGGAAGAGCAAGAGACAAATACAGGAAATATGGCGACGGCAGCTCATAAACTGACATACACAGCAGGATCTGATAAAGCAACAACTACGGTGTCGGATTCGAGACCAAAATCACACACCAGTGAAAGGTAGGGGTGGGCGTTCGGTATTTCGGTTCGGTTTTTTAAAACTTCGGTTCGGTATTTCGGTATTTCGATTTTCGGTTCGATTTGAAGTGTAGAAAAACCCGTAATTTTTATAATTCGGTTCAGTTCGGTTTTTTAGTTCGGTACTTCGGTGTTTCGGTTTAAACCAAAGTTTATGGCAAAAAAAAAAGCCCGAACAAGAAAATTTATAGCCTATGACTAACTAGGATAATTTGGTCCCCTCGACCACACCATAATTTGGTCTTCTCACTTTCTCATTTCTTTCAATTTCTTGATTAGTACTAAAAGTATGACTAACTACAGAAAATGAAACAATTCACCCCCTTCGTACAGTATGGTATTATCATGGCGGAGCTACAATCAGTGAAAGTTGATACTGAAAAACTATAATTGTATATATAAGTCAAATAGGAGTATTACTCGATATTTATTAAATTTTGAAAATTCTTAAACACTATTAGCAAAATTATTGGTTTCGTCACTTGGCACTGATGTAATTTTGTAATGTCTCAATTTAGATAATTGTGCTATGAATAATTTTTACAAAGAGTAACAAACATTTAGATACTTTCTGATAAAAAATAGCAGAACCTTTAGTTGAATCAGTCAATATGTAGAATCATGTTACTTACTGACAATGGCTAACTTAGAGATTTAGAAAATATATGCTGATAGTAGTACTATTTATTGATAGGAACATTATGATAACTTATTACTAAAAAGAAAGAAAAAATTCGAAGACAATTAAAAGGGGGGTAGGCCATAAAGCAAAAGGATAAAGTGGAAATAGCTTTAAAATCCCACCAGATGCCTCGATAACAGGTTGCAGAAATGCCCCAGTCTCTTTTACAAATATCAAATTGCCATTGTCACAATTTGATGATCCATTCTGAATGTTAATACTCCACCATAAGTTTTAAATTCTATACGTTAATTAATAATTTGCATTTTGACGAAGATAATATGGGACAAAACAAGTCATTATGAAAAAGCATAGTCGCACAATTTTCCACTGACGTACATTTCAAGAAAATTGTCTCTTATACCATCATGGGATCGACATTTTGTTTTCTATTACCAATTGTTCATCATATTATTTGACATTGAAAGTTTTTGAATGTGTAAAAAAAAAAAAAAAAAAAAAAAAAAAAAAAAAAAAAAAAAAGCGGTTTTTTCGGGACCCGAAATTTCGGATTGCCCGAAACCATAAACCGAACCGAAAAACTGAAATTTCAAAATTTTAGAACTGAACCGAACCGAAATACCGAAATACCGAACCCGAAAAATCGAATTAGTTCGGTTCGGTTCAGTATTTCGGTTTTTTGGGTTTAGTGTCCACCCCTAGTGAAAGGTATGAAACTAGACTATTACCCCCTTACTATGAAGGAAGGTGTAAAAATAGTCAAGTTAAATGGTGATGACATCGCAGCGCAAAGGGAGAAATTGAGTTTCGCACTTATTGGATATGTATTTGGTGAAACCCCTTCCTTTAGAGACATGCTTAAATTTGTCTATGCAGTTTGGAGTTTTGTCAGTACACCAAAGGTATTCTTTTATGATGAGGGATATTTTGTTTTTCGATTTGAAAAAGCTGAAGATAAAGATAAGGTTTTACATAGTGGCCCATACACTTTTAACCTTAGACCCATTATATTACAACAGTGGATACCTAATTTTCGGCTGGGCAGGATGCTAATAGAACTCTTCCCTTATGGGTTAGTCTCCCTGGGTTACCAGTGGAATTCTGGATAAATGAGAACTTGAGCAGAACTGCAAGTTACATAGGGAAACCTATATGTACGGATAGACTCACTGCTGAAGAAGAGAATCTCCTATGCACGGATACTGATTGAAGTAGACATCACTCAACCTTTACCAGACCATATTCTCATAGAAGATCCTAATAGAGGATGTCTTGATCAACCAATCATATATGATTGGTAGCCTATGATGTGCCATGACTGTCTGTAGATAGGACATGAAATAGGGGATTATAAAAATGCCGAAGAGCCTATTCCAAAAAAGAGGAAAAACTAGAACAAAAATAAGAAGAAGCAACCACAGACCCAATGGTTAGTAAAGACTGATACAACCCAGAATGAGGTGGTCAAACAGAAAGAACAGGACATAGTAGTAGTGCAGAAAATAGGGGAAACTAAGGCAGCAGAAGCAATAAATCCAGTCACTCAACAAAAGAAGACCCCAGCTACCCTAACAATGCAGTTACATGAGGGAACTGCAAGAAAGAGTCAACACAGAAATAGAAACACTCAGACACCACCTATGCAAGGTGAGATCACTATAAGGAATAAATTTGGTCTGCTGAGCATCCAGGAAGATGATCAAGTGAAGGGTCCTGAGTAGCCCTCAACAACCCTTCCACCATGATTATATGCTCCTGGAATACCAGGGGGCTGAATAAGCCCTTTAAGCAGAAGGAATTAAAGTCCTTCTTGCTAAAGAAGAGAGTGACATTGATTTGGTGTCTAGAAACAAAAGTTAAAAACAAGAAAGGAAAATGAATTGAAAAAGAGATTGGGGAAAGATTGGGCTTGCTATGCTGATTACTCCATGGAACCAAGAGGAAGGATTTGGATTTGCTGGAAACATCAACTAGCAAATGTTCAGATCCTCTATACAAGACCTCAACTTGTCTGTTGTCTTGTTGAGGATAGAAGCTCACAGTTTAAGAGTCAAGTCACATTTGTATATGGGTATAACACGAACTTGGAAAGACATGAGCTATGGGATGCATTAAGATCCTTAGGGGGCACTGTAGTTTCACCCTGGCTTATACTAGGAGATTTCAATACTATTTTGGCTACTGATGACAGGATTAATGGTGCTCTAGTTCACTACTCAGAAATCCAAGACTTCCAAGAGTGTGTGTCAGATTTGGGTGTAGGACAACTTCCAAGAAAGTGAGCTGAATATACATGGTGTAATAAAAGGGATGTTGAGGCCAGAATTTATAGCAGAATTGATTGGGTTTTTTGTAATTCCCTATGGTTTGTAAGTTACACTGGAGTTGAGGCAGTCTTTGGGGAACCAGAGTGCTCTGACCATACTCCTATTCTGATAAACACTGAGGTAGTTCAGCAGACCAAATGTAGTCCATTCAGGTTACTAAATGTACTTCTATATGAGGAAGAATTTGCAAAGGTGGTACAACAGGTTTGGCAATAATCAGTAGATGGGCATAGGATGTATGTTATATGGAGGAAGCTGCAGATGTTAGGAGCAGCAACAAGAGCTCTTAACAAGAATATTTCAAGCTTGGAAATCACCATTGCAGGATTAAGAGAACACATGCGAGAAGTACTAGAGAAGTTACGTACTGATTTGTTCAACCAACAACTGATTATAGAAGAAAAGGATCTTATGTAGAGTATAGAAAAATGGGTGTTGCTGAATGAACAAGTGCTCAGACAGAAATCTAGAGCAGTGTGGATCCAACATAGTGATTCAAACTCAAAGTTCTTCTATGCATACCTAAAAGACATATAAGGAAAGAATCATATTGGCTCTATCAACAACAGTCAAGGAGATAGAATAACAGACCTTGAGATGATCAAACAGGAGTTTGTGTCTTTTTTCCAAAGACTACTTGGATCAGCAGCTGAGGAAATGCTATGCATAAATACATAGATTGCTAAGGATGGTCCATGCCTCACCTTGGAGCAACAACAGCACCTGATCCAGCCAGTTACAACTGACCACATTGTCAATGCTGTTAAACTTCTACCCCAAGACAAGGCCCCAGGTGTTGATGGTTTCCCTGCTGAATTCTTTCAAACTTACTGGCCCCATATTGGAGAGGAGGTAACAGATGCTATTATACAATTTTGTGACAATGGAATGCTATTAAAAAGTGTGAACTGTGCAACAATCACTTTGGTACCTAAGGTATAGAATCCTCACTCAGTGAAGGAGGCCAATAGCATGTTGCACCACAATATATAAGATAATAGCCAAAATTCTAACTGCTGGATTACAAAATGTAGTTAGTTATTTGGTTAGTACCTCCCAATCAGCCTTTATTAAAGGTAGAAATATCTTAGACAATGTACTGATATCACATGAACTTATAAAAGGGTATGGAAAAAAAGGGTATCACCAAGGTGTGTAATTAAAATAGATGTTAGGAAAGCTTATGATTCTGTGGAGTGGGGGTTTCTACAAATGGCACTAACAGCTTATGGGTTTCCGCTGAAGTTTGTTGACTGGATTATGACCTGTGTGACCACAGTTAGCTACAAAATTCTGATGAATGGCAGCTTGACTGAGGAGTTCCAAGCAAAAAAATGACTTAGACAATGGGACCCCATGTCCCCTTATCTGTTTGTCCTAGCTATGGAATATTTACACAGAACCCTATATCAACTGAGGCACAATCCCAACTTCAATTACCACCCCAGATGTGAAAAGATGAAGATAGCACATATCTTCTTTGCAGATGACTTACTTTTATGCTTCAGAGCTGACAAGGACTCCATAGCTTTATTAATGGATGCCTTTAAGCACTTTTCAAATGTGTCAGGGCTGCAAGCAAACATGGATAAAAGTGCACTCTGCATTGCTGGAGTCACAACAGAGTTTAAAGAACAAATGATTGCAAAATTGCACTTCACACTTGGAGAGTTGTCATTCAAATACTTGGGGGTGTCTTTGTCCTCCAAGAAACTCACTATCTCCCAATGTCTACCACTTGTAGAAAGAATCATTGCCAGAATCAGATGCTGGACCACAAAATTCTTATCTTATAGTGGTAGAGTCCAATTGATCAAGAGTGTTCTGTTTGAAGTCCAAACTTATTGGGCACAGGTATTTGTATTGCCAAAGAAGGTACTGAATATGATCACAAATGTGTGCAGAAATTTCCTTTGGACAGGCAGCAATGAAAACTCCAAAAGGAACCTAGTAGCTTGGGCAAATGTCTGCCTACCCAGGTCAGTTGGAGGACTCAACATCCTGAATTTCTATACATGGAACAAAGCGGCAGTAAGCAAAATGCTATCGGCACTAGCAAAAAAAGAAGGATACCTTCTGGGTACAGTGGGCACACAGTTTTTACATAAAGCATAAAGACCTGAAAAACATGAAATCCCAAGCCAAACCTGCTGGATCATTAGAAATGTGATTGCAGCTAGAGACTGGTATGACTCGGGAGACCCTAGTGTGATACTGGGGAAGTTCACCATTAATGGAAAATTCAGCATCAAGAGGTGTTATCAAGCTCAACTTCTACAGATGATGAGAGTACCATGGAAAAACTTAGTAATGCTGAAGAACCTACTGCCCAAACATTAGTTTATATTGTGGCTAGCAATCTTAGAGAGGTGGTCAACAGTAGACAGATTGGCCAAGTGGGGTGTACAAGTGAATCAGCAATGCACTCTGTGTTCTACCCACCAGATTGAAACTCTGCAGCACCTCTTTTTTCCAATGTGAATACTCTAGGCTCATCTGGACTTCACTACAGAAATGGATGGAAATCAACAGGCAGATTACTGACTGGCAGGGAGAAATACAATGGATAACCAAACATGTGAAGAGCAGAAATGCAAAAGAAAATATATTTGGGTTCCTCTTTGTATCTAATGTATATCATATATGGATTGAGAGGAACACCAGAAGGTTTCAAGACAGGAGAAAGACTTCTATGCAGATACTGAGAGATATAATACTAGAACTGCATATTAGAGGGCAACACATTTGTAAATGGAAAGATGTATTAGAGTCTCTTAATAGTTATCCAGGATAAGTTTTCTTTAGCTGGAAGACTTTGATAGGAAATTGTAATTAGCGGAGAGAATTGGCCTTATAGTCCAAACAAGGCTAATCTGTACTTATGGCTTCGGGTTAAATAAAATTTTTTTTTTGACAAAAAAAAAAAAAGTAATACAGCTCGATACGAAAAAAGAAAAACTAACTACCTGCCGGCATGCACATCCCATCCTGCTATTGATCTTAACAACAACTGTAACGACTAGTTTCTCATGCTAACCTTCTAATACATTCATGGATAAAAATCTAGAACTGCCAATCATCTTTGTAATCGCTTCTTCATGCTCCCCTGATGGACTTCTTGGACAATATTCTCACCATTTCTATAGCCCATTGATGCACTTGCTGGAAAACTCTCGTGTTGCTTTCCCTCCACAGATGATATATAGCTTCTATGAGCCCCATTTTGTAAATCTCTGCTACATCACCATTACCATTTGCAATTTTGATTGTCCACTCTAGCTCTTCATGCCATGGTAAAATTTGTCGCATAACTCCTTGCGATTATAGTAATCTGGACCACCCATTACTAGAATATATGCACATAAAAAATATATGATCATTGTATTCATTTTTACCATACCACATAGTGAGCACTAAGGCTTCAGTGACTATTTTCCATCTTAAGCCTATCTTTAGTAGCCAGTCTGTTATGCAGTGCCAAAAGAAGAATGAAGTGCATTTTTGGGGACATAAATTATTACATACAAACCTCCTCATGTTACTTTATTCATGCCCTCCCCCCTCTCTATTTTCATGTATACTGTTTTAATGGAGTACTTCTCCATCCCTTTTAGGGCTTCTTCATCAACATTGGCCTCATCCAAAAAGTTCTTGGCACCTATAAGTTTTTGCACCATCCAAGAGGCTTAAGTTGCTCTCACCTCCCACAAAGGCTTCTCTTTTATATGGTAGGCGTGCACCTAATGTATCCACTTTCTGTCTTTCTTCCTACTCAAGCTCTATATCAGCTTAGAAATAGATGCTCTATTCTATGTTTGGGTATCAAGAAGATTTAGCCCCCTGCTGTTCTGGATTTACATAGCTTTTCCCAAGAAATTAGGGCCCTCTCAGAAGGCGCGACATTCCCTGTCTAGCGGAACTTTCTACACATGCTTTCTACTTGTTGGATAATCTTTTTTGGCAGTATGAAAAGTTGAAACCAATAGATTTGATCAGCAAACAGCATAGACTTTATCGGTTGAACCCTCCCACCATAGGATAGAAACTTAATAGTCTAGGAAGTAATTCTCTATAACATTCTATCAAGTAGAGGTTGGCACTGACTAATGGACACTTTTTTGGTACTGATGGGTACTCCCAGGTTTTTGAAAGACATGTCAGCCTTAACAAATCCCAGCAACTTGATGATTTCTTCTTGAGTACTTAAATCCACCCTTTCAAAATACACTAAGCTTTTTTCACTATTAACTTGCAATCTTGATGCAGCAGTGAACATCTCAAATCCTTCAAATATTAGCTTTACAGAGTAAGTATCCGCTCTACTAAATAATAAGAGGTCATCATTCAAAGTTCAATTGGACAATGTGAATCTTCTCACATCTAGGTAGAAAGTTAAAATCATGGTTGCTTTTTAGCTGCTTCAAAATTCTAGCTATATATTCCATTGCTAATACAAATAGGAATGGGAACATCAATTCACGAGGTTTTTTAAATCCACCGGTGAGGTCCCTTGCCTAAGCCTTTTCTTTGATGGGAAAGGCTTTGTAGCCTGGACATTTACCATAATTGAATCAGAAATAATTTTAACACATATCATTACCCCCGAATAAACATGTCTGTGAAGTTGAGGCATTGTAGAACTTGTTCTAGATATGGTCATTCAATAGAGTCACAAGCCTTCCTCATATCTATCTTAAGCATGCATCTGGGAGAAATGTCTTTCCTATTGTAACTCTTGACTAGTTCATGACTAAGAATAATATTTCCTGGGATCACTCTTCCTGGTACAAAAGCTGACTGGTTGGTATCTATAATTTTGTCCATTATAGTTTGCATGCTCTTCGTAATCACCTTAGATATGATCTTGTACTGAGTGGTGCAGCAAGAGATTGGTCTAAATTCAGATGTTCTTGCAGAGGCGTACCCATGATTTTAGTATGATGGGGGCACCATTGAATTTAACATACGTGTGCTAATTATTCAGGGTGCCAAATAACACATCTATCCAATTTTTGAGGTATTTATACCTATATATACAAAATTTTCGTCGACGTCACCGGGTGCCGGTGCACCTGCACGGACCACATAGGTCCGCCTTTGGTTCTTGAGAGATTTTTTACTTTCAATGTGATTATGGTACAATTGATAGGTTTGTAGAGTTTCCCGTAGAGAAGAATTGTTGTACAACTTGAATCACCTCTACACCAATAACTTGCCTTGCCTTTTTAAAGAAATATGCATCCATTCCATCACATACCGGGACTTTTAAATCCCCTATATCTTGCACTGCTTTGTAGATTTCCTCTATTGTGATAGGCTGCATGAGCTCAATTTGTCGTTCTCTGTTCAGTACAACACCATCTCTCATGATACATCATTAACATATATGATTGGTTACTATTCTTTTTTTATTATTTAAAAATAATATTTATTCATTTTATGGGTTAGTCTACAATATATAATAACAAAGTTAAAGTTTGATAATTTAGAGGTAAAATAGGTATTTTAAAGAATTATTTGAGAAAAAAAAAGAAGAATGACTTTATAGTTGAAGGGGTAATCAGGAGCCGTCTCTACCATAAAGTCATTAAGGCAATGGCTTGGGGCCCAAAAAGTTGGGGCCCACACATTTTCCTTAAATATACTATTACTATATATATTATTAAAAAAAAGTCATGTGTATTCAATCTAAAAACTGAAGAAAAATTTAAGGGAAAGCATAATAACGTATCCCATTAACGTGGGGACCGTTGCCAACTTGCCATAATAGGAGAGTGGAAAATTTATTACGTTTGTGGTAATTGTTGTAACTTGTATCTATATATAGGTGGGTACCTATTTTGTTGGCTTATTTATATCCTATTTTTACCTTTTTCACCATTCTCATTCTTTTTTTACGGAATATTTTGAGTCTTCTAAATACAAACTCAAACTCTCTACTTTCTACAAACTTGCTTCTTACAAGTTACAAAGATCAAAATTTTCTTTATGGTGTCTACTTCAAAAAATTCAAGTAATTGCAACAACAATCATTATATTGAAGCAGCACCAACACTACTTTGATACTATTATATCAGCTTATCATTTTCAAAATTAAAATTTTATAAAATCTTATCTAAGATCAACGATGTGTCAAGAGAGATTAAATGGATTAGCTATATTTTTAATTGAAAAGAAATTGTAGAACAAATTGATTATAAAACAGTAATTAATGACTTCGCATCTAAAAAAAGGTGAGAAAAGCAGACTTTAAATAAAACTATATACGACGATCTTTTTTTTTTTTTTTGAGAAAAAAAAAAGTTAGGGCAACTCGGTGAGGTTTGGCTTTAGGCCCCCAATCTGCTTGAGACGGCCCTGGGGGTAATTTGACTTTTAGAGCATTATTGTAAAATGTCATAATTTTGTGTAAAAAACATCAAACAACAAACCGATGTTTAAAATTTTAGAAACTAGACTTCAATAACTACAATTAGCTTTTAGAATTTTTAAATGTTTCTTCACCGAACAATCACGAAGATCAATGTTAATGTCTTTTTTAGGCACAAATGGCCAACTTATTATCAATTGAAACATCGCATATCTGTATATGAAACCCCGGATTTTTGGAAATTCTTCACCAAATGAGTTTCAAGTGTTTTTCACTGAAATACTAAAATTAATGGTCAGAAAACCACACAAACCTATAAATTTTGTTTTACCAGATCCAAGCTTCGCAACAAGTTGCATCTTTTAATCCATGAAGTTTCGGATAGTCTTGACCCATCAAAAGTTGATCAAATGAACTAGAAGTGTTCACGGGTTGGTACGATTCGTGATTTAGTTTATAGGTAGCGGTATATTGGTTAACAGTAAGTAATTATGCAAAATCGATACTGTACCGCTAAGCTATCAATAAATATCGATTATCGGTTCTTAAAGATTTGATAGTTAATGGTTTGGTAACCGGTATTACTTATACAACCTAAGTAATGTGCGAATTTTCGATGGTCGTATTAGTGTACCACTACATAGGTGGCTTCCAAGCAACCACCAACTAGTACGTAACAATAAGAAATATAAGTTGATACTAAAGGTAAAAATTTAGTGTAGGGGCCTGTTTGGCGCGCGTTAATTGATTTGTAGCCGTCAAAAACAAATTCGCTGAGAAATAGCCATCTCCGGACAAATCCCAGTATAAATACTGGGACTTTGAACAAAACTTGTTCAAGGCCCCAGTATTTGTACTGGGGAAGCTTCAGTAAACTAACCCCAGTATAAATACTGGGGCTTTGAACAAGTTTTGTTCAAGGCCCCAGCATTTTGTTATGGGACTATGTATAAAGCTTCAGTCCCATAACAAAATGCTGGGGCTGTGAACAAAACTTGTTCAAAGCCCCAGCATTATTATGGGACTGAAGCTTTATATATAAAGTCTCATAACCCATAACAAAATGCTGGGGCTGTGAACAAAACTTGTTCAAAGCCCCATCATTTTGTTATGGGACTCAGCTTTATATATAAAGTCCCATAACAAAATACTTGGGCTTTGAACAAGTTTTGTTCAAAGCCCCAGTTTTTTGTTATGGGGCTAGTCTGGGGTGTTTTTCCAACGCTAATGGAGCTTAAGTGTGCGCGCGAATTTTTGGCTATTCTTCAATGAATTTTGAAACGGTGGATAGTCCCCATTGAGCGCGTCCAAAAATGGCTAGTGATCAAAATTTCCCATACTAAAGCACAAAGATCGGGAAATTTTGATCACTAGCCATTTTTGGACGCGCTCAATGGGGACTATCCACCGTTTCAAAATTCATTAAAGAATAGCCAAAAATTCGCGCGCACACTTAAGCTCCATTAGCGTTGGAAAAACACCCCAGACTAGCCCCATAACAAAAAACTGGGGCTTTGAACAAAACTTGTTCAAAGCCCAAGTATTTTGTTATGGGACTTTATATATAAAGCTGAGTCCCATAACAAAATGATGGGGCTTTGAACAAGTTTTGTTCACAGCCCCAGCATTTTGTTATGGGTTATGAGACTTTATATATAAAGCTTCAGTCCCATAACAAAATGATGGGCCCCAGCATTTTGTTATGGGACTGACGCTTTATACATAGTCCCATAACAAAATGCTGGGGCCTTGAACAAAACTTGTTCAAAGCCCCAGTATTTATACTGGGGTTAGTTTACTGAAGCTTCCCCAGTACAAATACTGAGGCCTTGAACAAGTTTTGTTTAAAGTCCCAGTATTTATACTGGGATTTGTCCGGAGGTGGCTATTTCTCAGCGAATTTGTTTTTGACGGCTACAAATCAATTAACGCGCGCCAAACAGGCCCCTACACTAAATTTTTACACAAAGATCCACTTACATAGTCCACTTGGACAAATCTTAACCCTAAAACATAGAGAACAAAACCTATAAACTTATGCTAAAATGATAAAAAAAGAGAAAGAAAAGACTCAAGAGTCTGATGACCCAAAAGTGAAAGCCTAGTAGTAGAATCAAACGTATAAAATGGACCAAGCCTCGTAAAGAGTAATTATTACCAATAGCAAGTTTACTTATAAACTAAAGTTGTATTAAATTAAAATTTAAAAGGATTAATATATTAATAAAATATAAAATAAAATACATAAAAATAATTTTAAAAAACCTTATCGCTTATCGGTACGATAACAATAAAGATATTTAAATGTCGTTAATGTACCAAATCTTATCAGTATTAGAAATTAATACTATTACCGAACCAATATACCGCTACACTTATTGTTAACGGTAGCTGTTTGACTGTTGATACCAGTTCGATTTTTCACACCCCTAAAATAAATCGTGTAAAAAGTGAAAGAAGAAGACCAAGCTAAAAGAACAAGAATTTTTGAAAAAAAAAAAAAGAAAGACCGGAAATTGAAATGGTGCATAAAGTTGAAAAAATTGGCCACGTCCTTGACAAATGATGGCAAGAAAAGTCAGCAAAAAGAAAAGTTAAAAATTTAGGGAAAAATCACAGTACGAAATTTGAAGTAAAATTTAATGGAGGGGTTGGTGGGGGCCTAGAACCAGCTTATATTCGTGGTCAAACTCCTGAACATTGTCAAGGAGTTCTTTCAGACTACTTCTCAAAACAAATTCATGTGGTTTTTATGCGATCACATTATAAATACTAGCTATAAAAGTGATTACTATTTGCCAAAAGATTTCCTAACAACATGAGTTGCCTCTCTCAGATTTTATAATCATAAAACAGGACAAGAGTTGATTGACTCCTTCAAAGATACATTGTATATCTTTGTACATTAACCAAGATTTTCAGCTGACATGCTAGTACTTTTTAACGTATCATTTCAATTTTGTTAGATATCTTACGCAAGCAATAAGTTGCTCGTATGAACAATGATGGCGAGGAGACATAATCAATTACTATATATTCCTAGTTGATATGAAGATATTATTAAAAATTGAAAAACAAAACTACATAAGGAAACAGTAGTCATTATTAACTCAGTATGAAGATACTATTAAAAATGAGAAATAAAAAAATTACAAAGAAGGAAATAGTAGTGTGGTGCCTTTCTTTCTCATATTCCTCCAAAGCTGGACATCGTTACATTATTGGTTCTCAGATGTATAGCACGTTTTCTTTATTAAATTTATATATGTAAAGAATTTGTAATATATGACGGGTCTGTTTTTGTTACGTAACTCAATTGATTAAAATTTAAAATATTATATATTTACACTATGTATACGTAATGATAATTGTAGGGGAATAGAATGAAATTGTTTTCTTTCATTACCACAAGACATGGATTATTTTATTCACAACAGATTTCACGTGATCGCGGAATCTTATAGAAGTGATTTTTTCTAGATACACACGAAGTGCCATCTTCTTAAATCAGACAAAATAAATAGATAAGATTGGTTCATAAGGATTTTTTGATTTATCAACACATCTGTAACAGCCTGTTTGGCCAATCTTCTAAAAATTATTTATTTTAAAAAGTGTTTTTCTTTAAAAGTGCTTTAAGTAATAGTACTATTGGAGAGTAGCAATTTGTATTTGGTCTAACTTATTTGAAAAACACTATTGTTAATAATTGAATAGTAATTTGATTTTGATAAACTTTTGAAAAAGAGCTTTTGAGTGTTAAATTACGAGTAAGTACATATAAGATTCACTTTACAATAAGTTAATGAGATGAATGATTTTAAATATTTATTATCAAAGACTGTATTTTTTTATATAAATAAAATTTAAAAAATAGAGCATACATAAATTAATAATCTAACTTCAATATTTTACAAAAGACGCAATTAGATTCAAAGCTTCCACCGATAATGATGTAGGTGTGAATAAAAGAAATAAAGAGAAAAAAATAATGTACTATTTGTATATTATAATTATTAGGTTAATAAATAGGGTAATAAGATATATAAGTATTTTTGGTAAGAATAATTTCAGAATGAAAGCAATTAAAAACAACTTCTGCTTTTGGGGAAAAACTACTTTTTCAAACTTCTTCCCCACAAAAAAACAACTTAACTGCCACCCAAAAGCATTTGTTTTCCTCCCAGAAGCTTGACCAAACATCTCAATATTCCAAAATAAGTATTTTTTTTATTTTTTTAAAAAAACAAACACTTTTGGCAAGCTTCTAGGGAGCCAAAAGTACTTATTTTTTCTCCAGAAATGCTTATTTTAATAAGTGATTTTGAGTGGTAGTAGAAGCTGCTTTTCTGCTGTGGGAAAAAAGTAGTTTTTCCCTAAAAGTAAATTTGAGGAGAAGCTGAAGTTGTTTTTTAATTTCTATCATTCCAAAAATATCCATACCGGAAATACTTATATACCTAATTACACCTATTTATTTTAACCTAATGATTATAACATATAAATAGTATATTTTTTCTCCTTATTTTTTCGACATATAACGACAACACCATTGTTAGAAACTTTTACATCAAATAACATCCTTTTTTGAGGTATACATCTAGAATATTCAATTCTGTATATTATATTTTGAAAAGTTTTAATTAAATTAAAAAATTAAATAAAGTATTTGAGAATGAATGTTTAAATTATTCATCTAGTTAAATAACTGTAAAGAGAATCTTTAAATGCCCTTATTTGTAACTGAACACTCAAAAGTACTTTTTCAAAAGTTTGGCCAAATACAAATTACTACTCAACTATTGACGAAAATGCTTCTCAAATGAGTTGGCCACATATAAATTGTTTTACTCCAAAAGTATTTTTACAAAAAGTACTTCTGAAAAAAAATACTTCTTAATATAAACAGTTTTCATAAGCTTGACCAAATAGGCTCTAAAAGTACCAAAAGTGCTTACCCCCATAATTCAAGTGCTTATAAATTAAAATTAGTCTAAGGTATAAGTTGGTCACTCTAACTTATGATTGTTCAACTTATATGCACTTTTATTTGACCAATAATTTTACTTATTTTTTCTAAAAGATTTTGTAATTCACAAAATTCTCACCTTCCTCCTCATTGTATAATTTTAATTGTTATTTTTAATGTAATAATATTTTCAAATTCATAATTTTTGTAAATAACTTGAAGGATATTTTAGTTATTTTAACAAAAAGTTATTTATCTTCAACTATTTTACCGAGCACACTAAGTGCTTATTATCACTTTCAGCATTTTTATTCAAACACCTAACTAGTTATTTTTCAAATTAACTTGAGTACCTAAAAGCACTTTTCAGCACTTGATATTTATTGATGTTTGGCATTTTATCCCTATATTTCCTTAATATTTCCTCACGTTTGAGTATTTTATTCGCCCGTTTTCTAGTTTATGAATGTGATTGTACACTGATATTTTGTCGTATGTGTGCTTGAAGGATATTTTAGTTATTTTAACAAAAAGTTGTTTATCTTCAACTATTTTACCGAACACACTAAGTGCTTATTATCACTTTCAGCATTTTTATTCAAACACCTAACTAGTTATTTTTCAAATTAACTTGAGTACCTAAAAGTACTTTTTAGCACTTGATATTTATTGATGTTTGGAATTTTATGCCTATATTTCCTTAATATTTCCTCACGTTTGAGTATTTTATTCACCTATTTTCTAGTTTATGAATGTGATTTTGCACTGATATTGTGTCGTATGTGTGTAGGTCGTTCTGAAGTGCAATTGGAGCTTTAAAGAGCATGATTGAGCAAGAAATGGTTGGAAGTTGATTGAGGATTGGATCGAGCACACGAAGGCATGACGCGAAGCGAGCTGCGGAGCAAGGAAAAACAAAAAAATGCTTGGCGCGTTGAGTGGCGCCCAGCCTTCTGGCGCGTTTCTCAGCGCGGGGCGTGGCTAAGGAGCTTGGATTTCGACGGGTTCTGCTTGTGTGCGTGCGTTCGGGGGCGCGGGGCGCCAGCTACAGCGCCCCTGGAGCGTTTTTGGACTTCCTATTTCGTCTAGGCTTAGGTGTAACTTATTACTAGGCCTTTGTAAACTCTATAAATACCCCTTTACTTAGTTTTTAGAACAGGTTCAGACTTGGGAGCAACAAGTTTTTGGCGCCGTTGCCGGGGACTAATAATTGACTGATTTCTTTTTGAACGATTACTTATTATCTATTCAAGTTTAATTTTTTGTTGAGTTTCTTGTGCTGTTTCAGGCAAAAGGTTTTGCATGCAAAGGAATAGAAGGGACGAACCATTCGTACCTTTTGATCCCGAGCCTGAAGGACCTTGAGAAAGGTAAGAAGAGAAGCGAGAGACCGAGAAGCACTAGCAATTGTACTTGCTTCCTTACCCATTGAAATGGCAGAAGAACGAGCAGTAGCGGTGCGCGATGTTGCTCTTCCCAGCCTGGGGGGAGTGGCGTCTAGTATTGTAAAGCCCGCTATCACCGGGCACTTTGAGATTAAGCCCGGCATGATTCAGTTGCTGTATGTGACTGGACAATATGCTGGATTACTTCATGAAGATCCGCAGCAACACATTCAGAATTTCCTGGAGATCAGTGATACTTATACACCAACGGGAGTTCCTACTGATTATGTTTGCTTGACGTTGTTCCCGTTTTCACTGATTGGGGCAGCAAGGAAGTGGTTAAAGGCTGAAAAGCCTGGGTCTATCACTACTTGGGAGGACTTGGCTAAGAAGTTCTTGGCTAAATTTTATCCATCTGCCAAGACATCCCGGCTGAGGAGTGAAATTATGTCCTTCAGACAGATAGAAGGAGAGTCTTTGTATTCAGCCTGGGAGCGATTTAAAGCTTTATTGAGAGATTGTCCACACCACAACCAATCCAATGAGGTTATTGCACATACTATTGTTGAGGGGTTGAATGCGCATACTAAGATCGTGGTAGATGCTGCTGCTGGAGGCCAAGTACTGGCCTTAAATTTTGACCAGATCTATGATTTACTAGACAAGTTTTCGCAGAGCAATCCTGATTGGCAGGGAGTTGGTAGAGCTACTGCACAGAAATCTGTCGGGGTACTTCAATTAAATGCAGTTTTAGAGCTGAGGGCGAAAATGGATGCTATTTCCAATCAAATCAGCAAGCTAGCTCTGCCGCAGACTCAACAACAAGCAGCTCCAGTGCAACAACTTCAAGTCTTTTGTGAGGTTTGTGGAGAGGATCGTGCCACGGACGTATGCCCATCTAATCCAGAGTCAGTGTATTATGTGGGCAATCAGAACAGGTCACAGGGTCAGAATCGCAATCAATATGGTAATAGCTATAACCCCAATTGGCGTAGTCACCCAAATTTTTCTTGGAGGGATAACCGTGAGCAGCTACAAGGCAATGAGAGACCCCAAAATAATATGCAAAATGCACCACAGCAGGGGTAACAGTCGCAGGCTCAGCCACAACAGCCTAATTTAGTTGAGGATATGCTTAGAAAAATTCTTGCAGAGCAGAAAAAACTCATGGATGATTCAGCAGCTCAGGCACAAACAATAAAAGATTTGAGCAATGCTCAGAAAGATCTTGAGAGACAAATGGGGCAGCTAGCTGGAGCACAGAATAATAGACCTCGGGGAGCTTTACCAAGTGATATAGAGAAAAATCCTAAGGAATTTGTGCAAGCAGTTACTTTGAGGAATGAAAGAGCTCTAAAAGAAGTTCCCCCAAAGCCAAGGAAGCCTGTTGGTGAATTAGAGCCTAATGCTGCTAGAGAGGTGGAGAAAGAAGCTGAAAAAGTGACAGAAAAGCAGCCCGAGCCTGCTATTGTGAGACCACCACCACCTTTCCCTCAGAGACTTCAGAAGCAGAAAGTTGATGCAGTATGCAAGAAATTTTTGGAGATCTTGAGTCAGATTCAAGTAAATATTCCTTTGGTGGAGCTTTTGCGGGATGTTCCTAAATATGCTAAATACATCAAGGATATTGTTGCTAACAAGAGAAGACTGACTGAGTTCGAGACAGTTGCACTCACTGAGGAGTGCAATTCTAGAGTTAGAAGCAAGCTTCCTCGGAAATTGAAGGATCCTGGCAGTTTTACTATTCCCTTGAAAATTGGGGAGTATGAGGTTGGACGAGCTTTGTGTGATTTGGGTGCTAGTGTGAATTTAATGCCTTCATCAGTTTTTAGGAAGCTAGGCCTGGGTGAACCACGACCAACTACTGTGACTCTGCAATTGGCCGATAGATCTTTGACATGCCCCGAGGGGATTATTGAGGATGTGCTTGTACAAGTGGGTCAGTTTATATTGCTTGTTGACTTCATTATTCTTGACTATGAAGCTGATCCTGAGGTCCTCTCATATTGGGAAGAGGATTTTTTGCTACTGTTGATGCTGTCATTAGAGTTAGAGCTGGAAAGATGATTATGAAGATAAATGGGGAAGAAGCTATGTTCAATGTGTTCAGAGCTACCCAGCTTCCTTCCCATTATGAAGAGTTGTCCATGGTAAAAGTGGTAGATGACGAGTTGACTGCTGATGAGAGGTCATTCTTGGCCTCTAATGTTGATTCTCTGGAAAAGGCACTCTTATGTGATGATGATGATGATATCCTGAAGGATGATGACATTGAAGAATATGTGGAGATTCTTAATATACAGAGTAAATTCATCCCAGGATGGAAGAAATTTGAGGAGCTTGATAGACCGTTGACCTTAACTCATGCTAAACCGTCTATTGAGAAGGCTCCTACTCTTGAACTCAAACCTTTACCTGCGCATTTGCGTTATGCTTATTTGGGTGAGGGTAATACCTTGCCTGTGATCCTCTCTTCCTTGTTGTCTGATATGCAGGTTGAAAAGGTGTTGAGAGTGTTGCGAGAGCACAAGAGAGCTGTTGGCTGGACCATTGCTGATATTATAGGGATTAGTCCTTCTTTCTGCATGCACAAAATTCTTTTGGAGGAAGGCCATAAGACATCCATAGAGCAGAAGAGGAGATTAAATCCAATTATGAAGGAGGTGGTGAAGAAAGAAATTATCAAGTGGCTGGATGCTGGTATTATTTTTCCTAGCTCTGACAGCAAGTGGGTGAGTCTAGTGCAATGTGTTACAAAGAAAGGGGGCATGACAGTGGTGAAGAATGAGCATAATGAATTGATTCCTACAAGAACAGTCACAGGGTGGCGAATTTGCATTGATTATAGAAAGCTGAACAAGGCCACCAGGAAAGACCACTTCCCACTTCCCTTTATTGATCAAATGCTGGATAGACTTGCTGGGCACGAGTACTATTGCTTCTTGGATGGGTATTCGAGCTACAATCAGATTGTGATAGCTCCTGAAGATCAAGAGAAGACTACATTTACTTGTCCATATGGCACCTATGCATTTAGGAGGATGCCGTTTGGGTTATGTAATGCCCCGGGGACTTGTCAGCGGTGCATGATGGCTATTTTCACCGACATGGTGGAAAATTTTTTTGAGGTGTTCATGGATGATTTCTCAGTAGTTGGTGATTCCTTTGATGATTGCTCGAAAAATTTAGATGTTGTGCTGAGCCGTTGTGAAGAAACAAATTTGGTGCTGAATTGGGAAAAATGTCACTTTATGGTTCAAGAAGGCATAGTACTTGGGCACAAGGTGTCAAAGCAAGGGATCGAGGTAGATAAAACGAAGATTGAGGCTATTGAGAAATTACCACCACCTATCTCTGTTAAGGGGGTGCGTAGTTTTTTGGGACATGCAGGTTTTTATAGGCGCTTCATAAAGGACTTCTCCAAAATTTCTACTCCCATGTGCAAGTTGTTGGAGAAAGATGTGAAATTTGAGTTTAATGATGCTTGTCTCAAGGCATTTGAAGAGTTGAAGAAAAGGTTGGTGACTGCACCAATCATCATTGCTCCTGACTGGTCTTTGCCATTTGAATTGATGTGTTATGCGAGTGATAATGCTATTGGGGCTGTGCTAGGCCAAAGAATTGGAAGAATATTTCACTCCATCTATTATGCAAGCATGACTCTTGATGCATCCCAATCCAATTATACCACCACTGAGAAGGAGTTGCTAGCCGTGGTGTATGCTTTTGATAAATTCAGATCTTATTTGGTTGGCACTCGTGTTGTTGTCTACACTGATCATGCTGCAATCCGGTATTTGTTTGAGAAGAAGGATTCCAAGCCTAGGCTAATTCGATGGGTTCTCCTATTGCAAGAGTTTGATGTTGAAATTCGAGATCGCAAGGGGACCGAGAATCAAGTAGCTGATCATTTGTCAAGGTTGGAAAATAGAGATCATGTAGATGAAGGGCCTGAGATTAAAGATGTATTCCCTGATGAGCAGCTTTTTGCTTTAGCTGCAGCCGAGGTTCCATGGTATGCTGATATGGTGAACCTAATTGTAAGTAATGTGTATCCTCCTAGGGCTACAGCTGACCAAAGGCGCAAACGCCTTCATGAGAGCAGATTTTATGTGTGGGATGAGCCTTATTTGTACAAAATAAGCCCTGACCAATTAGCTAGGAGATGCATTCCAAAGGAAGAAGTTGAGCCAATTCTATAGAGCTGCCATTCCTCTCCTTATAGTGGCCATCTTGGTGGAGATCGAACAGCTACAAAGGTACTTCAGTCTGGTTTCTTTTGGCCTACTTTGTTAAAGATGCTCATGCTTTTGTTAAGCAGTGTGATCGTTGCCAAAGAACGGGTACTATTTCTAGGCGTCACGAGATGCCTTTGAACAATATTCTGGAGATTGAGCTGTTTGATTGTTGGGGGATTGACTTCATGGGTCCGTTCCCGCCTTCCATGAGCCACAAATACATTCTTGTGGCGGTTGATTATGTGTCTAAATGGGTGGAAGCTGTGGCACTTCCAACAAATGATGCGAGTGTGGCGGTGAAATTCTTGAATAAAAATATTTTCACTCATTTTGGGACACCGCGGGCTATAATCAGTGATGAAGGTACTCATTTTTGCAACGGTTGTTCAATAAATTGTTGGCCAAGTATGGGGTTCGCCACAAGGTGGCAACTGCTTATCACCCCCAAACTAGTCGCCAAGTGGAAGTGTCTAATAGAGAGATCAAGCAAATCCTTGAGAAGACTGTGAATGCCTCGAGGAAGAATTGGGCTATGAAGTTAGATGATGCTCTCTGGATCGGACTGCATTTAAAACGCCTATTGGAACTTCTCCATATAGGCTTGTTTATGGTAAGGCCTGTCACATGCCCGTTGAGCTAGAGCATACAGCATATTGGGCGATTCAAAAGCTCAATCTTGATATGCCACTGGCGGGTGAGAAGAGAAAGCTTCAATTGCATGAACTTGAAGAATTCCGTTTCCATGCTTATGAAAATGCAAAATTGTATAAGGAACGGACAAAGAAGTGGCATGACAAGCACATTGAGCGTCGTTAGTTTGAGCCCGGGCAGGTGGTGTTGTTGTTTAATTCGAGGTTGAAGCTATTTCCGGGCAAGTTGAAGTCTAGATGGTCGGGGCCGTTTGAAGTAGTTCGTGTTACCGCACATGGAGCGGTTGAATTGAGAGCCCCCGATTCGGAGAAGACGTTCTTGGTGAATGGCCAAAGGGTGAAGCATTATTGGGGAGGTTTGGTGAATCATCGTACCTCCATTACTTTGAGGGATCCATGATTGATACTCATCATGCCACGACGTTAAATAAGGCGCTTCTCGGGAGGCAACCCGAGTTTGTACTTGTAATAGTTTAGTTGTTTTGTGTTTTATAGTGTCACGTAGTTTTTGTTTTGTTGTGTCGTTTTTGTAGGTGTCGGGAATGCTAAACGAGATGCAGTTGATGTATTGAGGGGTATGGGACTCTTTGAGGCATGTCCCGCGCTTGGGTTCGCACTTGGAATAAAAAATTGTTACGAAAAAATTGCTCAACGCGCCTGAATGACACCTGAAGCTAAAAGGCTGGGCGCCTTTGGCACGCCCCGCGCCTCTCATCGCGCAAGGGCAGGCAGAATGTTCAGAATGTTGAGCCCCTTTAGGCGCACCGCGGGGCTACCGCGCCAGGCAAGATTTTCGAAAAAATCCGGGTCCAAACGAGTTTTAACCCGCGACCCGGATTCCCTTTCCCCTCTTTACCCGATCCCCTCCCCTTTTCTTCATTATTTTCTCTCAAAACACTCCCAAAAACTCCCCCAACTCATTCCTAATTCTTGGAATTAATCACAAGTTCTTCTCCACTCAATCTAACATCTTCAAGTAAGTAATTCACTCCCTTCTCTTTCCATTACATGTAAGTTAACAATCTCTCTCCATGTTAAAGTCCTTAACTAGTATGCAAGCTTGTGATTAGAATTTGATCTTAAATTGCTTAGATTCATAATTGTGCTTCATGTTTAGCTTGTGTGCTTGTAAAAAGGGTTCTTCCAACAATTTGGGAGGGTTATCACATTACCTTAGTCATTGAAATTGAAACTTGAATATTGTGCACACCAAGTGTTTGTTAAAAAGCCTCAACTATGAAAACTGTCTAACATTGTGAATTCTTGAGTAGCAATGATATCTTTAGGCTCAAGATGACATTGAGTGTCGCACATGCATAAAAATCAGCTATTTTGTAACCCTAACTAGCTTGATCATGAAGTCCACAACCGTGGCAATTTTGTGCAATGCTAGTTTTCGCTAAGTGTAGGGTCGCTCGTGTTTATGAGTTGAATTGTTGATACATAGAATGAGCGATAACTGTGGGGTGGTGTCCTACCAATTGTGCTTGAATTGAAATCTCACATTAGTATTTTTGTTTGTTGTAGGCACCATGGTTGTAACACCCCACAAACCAAGCTCTTCATCCGCCTCGGCTTCTAAGAGATCACTCCAAGCCGGGCCTTTATCTAGCAAGGCACCGGCCAAGCCCAAGGCCAAGCCAAAGGCCAAGGCTAGAGTTTCTAAAGATGCGGTGCCTATCCCAAGGCCCGGGGGTAAGACGTGATTCAGTCTCTCTTTTGTGAAGAAGGGTAAATGCCAAGCTTGGTACAAGAGTGTGAGGCTTGCAGGATATATTCCCGAGCAAGCCATTGATAAGAGGAGATTGATGCAAAAGTGTCGAAGTGTGGGTAATGCTATTCACGCTTTGCATTGGGACTCGGTCTTTGAGAGTCCGAACCATGCCAACCTCGACCTAGTACAGGAGCTCTATGCCAATTGGGACCCGGATGAAGCATGGAGAGATGATGATATGGTCGCTATTCGGGGTGAGAAGGGGAGATTGGACCACACTGCATTGAACACTTTCTTGGGGGTAGAGGACCCCGACTATGACGAGCTGAGGGACTTTATTAGGAAGGCTGATTACAAGGCTATGCAAGAGACATTGTGTGGTGAGAGCTCCACTCATAGGTGGGAGCGAACTGAGACAGGAAGACACAAACACATGTTCTTTTCGCAATTTTTGAAGACAGCTTGAGTGTGGGTGAGGTTAATAAATGCACGCATCTTGCCCTCGTCTCATTATTCCGAGGTCACCAAGACTCGGGCGTGCCTGACTTACTTTTTCATGACCGGGAGGCCGGTCAACATTGGCTACTACATGCTGAGGGTGATGAGATAGCAAAGGCAGTCGAAGACATGTAGCCAATTGCATTTAGGGAACATTCTTACCTGGTATCTGGAGCAGGCTGGAGTCCCAGTTGATGAGGTCGGGGATCGCATTATCCCCGACATTGAGAAGCCTTTTGATATCGCCGCGTGAAGAGTGTGACAACTACTGCACCAGTGCGACTGACGGCAGACGAGTGGCGGGACACAGACGCCAACTTGTCTGCACGTCATTACTTGATGATGGAGCACATGGCCCGGCAGGCTGGCATGGATATGGCGGCGCTTGATCGCACAGTGCCTTTATTGGAGTCTTCGAGATGCTTGCTGGGTATGACTCAGGCAGTGGTGCTGCCCCCGGAGGAGGATGAGAACACTGATTCGGACATCGTTGACTGTGATCCGGACAGTGAGGCTGTGGAGACAGATGTTGAGGGAGGTGCCACAGATGGGGAGGAGGAGGATTAGGACCGCACTCCAGCGCACCACCCAGTGTAGGCCGACTGGCCGTCAGGGAAGTTTTCTTTACTCTTGCACTTTCTTCTTTGTCGCACGGAGGACACTGCTTGTTTTAAGTGTGGGGTGGGGGAACTCCCCTTTATTTTTGAGGTTAGGGATGCATGTACCGTTAGGATTTTCTTTTGTCACTTGACTTTATTTTGATTTGTTTCTTGCTTTAATATATGAAAAAAAAAATTAGAAAACCAATGAAAAAAAATCTAAAAAGATTTTCCTTTTAGTCTTTATTAGTGGTGCATGTCATCCACCCCGTGGTTTTTCTTATGGCCTCGGTTCTTTTCCACGGGGAGGCCTTTGAACCGGGTAGTTTTTATTTTTAGGATTAGAATAGTTAGTATAGGTGACCCTAGACGAAGGAAATATGTAGAATGCTAGGTGCCTTTGATTTGTTTGATACCGGTGGACTTGAACTTGTTGCATGTGCTATTTTGTGGTGTCCTTTGGTTTTAAATTTTGATGCATGCCTAGAGAAAAAGATGGAACGATCCCCTTGAGATGCTTGAGTCCACTCGCTTGACTTTGTTATGAACCTTTGTGCATTAGTGCTTAATTTTCCACAAGTTGCACTTTAATTGCTTGATTGAGAGTTGTGATGGAGCCTTTTTGTGTGGATCGTGTGCAATGTGTGTTGTCAGGCATATTCTTATTATACTACATGTTTGCATATTGGTGTCTAGAACTTGCCCCGTGTGTGTGCAAAGCGAAATCCTAGGTTTGCTCTAGTCGGGAAATGATACAGGCCTTCTTTTGATTTGCCTACCCTTATATATACACCTTGGACTTGATTGTTGTGATCTCTTTGACTTTTTGTTGGCACCCACACTCCAAGCCTACCCACTTGTTCTAAATTGCTTTCTTTTGGCCCTTTACTCTTTAAGCACTTTAATTAATAATGTGATATTATTGTGGAGTTGTGGTTGAAATATTGGGAGGTTTTGAGTGGAACCAATGAGGGGAATATGTAATGAATTGTGTAGTAGTTGATTATGAGCATTGGTGTAACGACCCTCAAATAGTCGTTACGGGATCTGGGACCTCGATTTGCATGTCGACAGTCCCAAAAGCTCCGTTAGGTCATTTATGACCCGTCTGTGAAATCTGAGTCGAAACGGAGTCCGTTTGATAGGTTTTCGAGAAAAGGATCCGTTTATGAAATTCCGGAAAGGAATTTGGGGTTTCGATAGGTCGTTTTGAGTAAACGAACCCCGATGGAAAATCCGAGCGCACCGTTAGGTCCGTCTCGTTATTTATGATATGTAGCAACCTTCAAAATTGAAAACGGACCTCGTTTGATAGGACTTTTGATAAAGTCTCCGTTTCGGAAGTTTAAAAGAGTTAAAAGAGGTTTTCGAGCTCGATTTGAGCAAATGAGCTCCGATGAGAGATCCAAAAGTTCTGTTAGGTTCGTATAGTCATTTGTGACTTGTAGCAACTTTCAGAATTGGATTCCGAGGTCGTTTGGTCAAATTTCGCTATTTTGGCGAAAGTCGAAAATTGAACCTTTGCCTGGGACCCACTTTTTGAGTTCTGGAGGTCCGAATTGAGTTCCGTCTTGACGAGCATGTCACCCAAGTATTTTATGGCTTGTGTGCAAAATTTGGGATCATTCCGAGCTTCGTAGGGTCCCGTTTTGCCCCTAAAACAGTAGAAAATCTGGTGCGACTTTTCTGTTCTGTTTTGGCGCAAACAGCCGGATAAAAGCTAATTTTCCGGCCAATCCGTAAGGAATTAGGAAAAACTCAAAACATGAGTTGTAGCCCTTTGAGTTGTGGTTCTAATGGCACCGGTTTCAGGTCATTTGGACATTCCTATCAAAAGTTATGATTTTTTCAAAAGAAGCTATCATAGAGGCAAAAACTGCTATAAAAAGGCCATTTCGGGCCATTTCGGTTCATAACTTATAAAAATCATTTGGTGAGCTCTTGAGGCGATTTTTGGGTATTTCTTGAAGACCCAATCATACTTACACTTAAGGTAAGCCCTTTCAATCCATCTTTATGTTGATTAACACAAGAATCAAAGGGTTGATTCTTGGAAATGGGTTAGAACCCTAGATTCTTAAGAATTGGGGAAAGACATCGAGCAAGGCTCGCATGTGGAATCTAAGTGTAATTTTGGACTCACGGGAGCGTGGGGAGTCCGGAAAAGTACATTTTGTAAATTTAGGGCTCGGCCCTACCCGGGGGCATTTTGGTAATTTTTACCCTAGGATGCCTATAGGCTTAAATAGCTATAATTGAGCACTCATATGTGCTATATCTTGTCTTAATAGACCTAGTGGAGAGTCCTTCGCGGACAAGGCGAGCGGGAAAGGATATTCTTCCCGGCATTTGAGCCCGAATTTCGAGGTAAGTGAGACTTGACCTCTATTGTGCTTGTGGACTCTTCCTTCATGCTAGTATGCTTCATGTACGCATATATATACCTAACAATGGTTAGGATTAATGATGTGAATTACTTGCTATTATTGTTTGTTATAAATAGCGAGATTGTGACTCGACCGAGGTATGTGCCGGTCTAAACGCTACGTCGAGGTAGCTTAAATTTATATCGTAGTAACGCTTGCTACGCCATGCTTAGATAGCAAGAACTTGGGACATGGCCGAGGATGTTGCCGGCATGTCATGATAAATGTCTTGCCGAGGATTTTGCCGGCTTTTGTATGATATTGGTACTTGATTTGTTCACGTGCCGGGTTGGGTAGTGTTGTCTATACGTAACCTTGGGTTGGACGACATGGGAGTAGGGATTGTACCCCCAAACTGTGGTCGGGTTAACCTTCGCCTTACGTTCAGCTAGCATAACCAACCTGGGTTACGGTGACTGTGAAATATTATCGTTATTAATATTTCTGTTATTATTTCTGTTATTGTTATTAATGTCGTGGATATTAATACTGTTAGAGGGACACTTGACAGGGGGTGTGGTGTCGCCTATACTATGAGATGTGTCACACTTGACAGGGGGTGTGGTGTGGACACTTGATCTTTGAGATGTGACACACTTGACAGGGGGTGTGGTGTGGTCACTTGATTTATTGAGATACGACGCACTTGACAGGGGGTGTGGTGCGATCGTAGACAGATTTGAGATGAGCCAACGACTACGGGTCGTTGGTCTACTTATTCATGATTGTGATAGTGACTTCGGGTCACGGTATATGGTTGATACTTAGTAGTGGTGTTGCTAGTCCATCGTAGGTCTAGGTTAGTCGGCACGGGAGTAGAGATTGGACCTCCAAACCGCCGCTGAGTTGACCTATGCCTTACGTTGGATGGGCATAATCCTTGAGACTTCTGGTTACTACTTGTGTGTATGGAATGTGTTACATCTATTTGTGATTTCACTAATTTATTGTATGATTACTATAGTATGTTGTTGCTTATGATGCATGTAGCGACTTGTCCCGCAAGGGTACCTTAGCGGGCCTGTCGGTGATCTTACTGGGCTTCGGCTCATAACTTACTCTGCTACGTGCGCAGGTCCTTCATCCAGTCAGCAGCCCGGACGTTAGCGGTTCCCGAGGCTTCTGAGACTTTTGATTGAGGTGAGCCGACCACACAGACCGTGGTGGCATACCGCCGGAGTCACTTAGAGATAGGACTCAGATTTCTTTGATGTATATTCATACTTTATTGAGTCACTCTTAGAATGCTCCAATTCTTTTGTGGATATATTCTTTTGGACTTCACCCTTTTATATTTATATATCCATTTATGATCTTTTCACATTATTGTTCTTTTCCGCATCTTGTTTCATTGGTTCGCCTAGGAAAATATTGTTTAGGTGCCATCACGAGCCCTTGGAAATTGGGTCGTGACAATTGGCAAGGTTGGAAAGAAGTGAATAGAAAAAAAATAAATGAAAAGAAAAAAAAGCAAAGCTGAAAAAAAATGGAAAAAGAAATAAAGATAGAAGAATATCCATCCTTGCTAGTGTGTGCTTAAAAGAAAATTTTGCTACTTGGTGAGAAGGTGTGTGTGAAAGTTGTTGATTGGGTGGCTTTGATGAGACTTGTGCTTAAATTAATTGTGATGTATTAAAGTGCTTAGGGAGGTAGTCACTATTACCCATATGTATCCTACCAGCCTCTTAGCCTGCATTACAACCTTTTTAAAGTCCTAGTTAATCCTGATTGGAGTGAGCCTACATTAGTGGAGTCCTATACTACGGGAAAGCCTATGGTACATTGTGTATGACATGTGAGATTTTCATGAGAGTGAGTGAATTCTTTCTATGCTATTGGCCCCGTTCTATTCTTGATATTCATTGTTGTGTATGATATTTGGGGGACACTCTCTTGCTTCATTTTGGTGAGGGCACATGGTTTGCATGAGATAGGTGAAGTTTTGGCTTCATGGTTGAGTAGATAGGTGTGATTTTGTGGGAGCATGGTTGGAATGAGTTGAGTTTGTGCATTTGAGCTATCTTGGGGTGGTTGTTCTTATGTTTTTGATGATTGATAAATTATTGGCATGTTTGTTGGACCCATGGTAGTCATGTGTGCATTTGTTCAATGATCGGTATCAACCATAGTCATAGGCAGACCTGTTCTACCTAGGTTGGGAAGTTATTGGTAATTGCTCGAGGGCGAGCAAAGGTTCAAGTGTGGGGTGGTGATGTTTGGCATTTTATGCCTATATTTCCTTAATATTTTCTCACGTTTGAGTATTTTATTCGCCCGTTTTCTAGTTTATAAATGTGATTTTGCACTGATATTGTGTCGTATGTGTGTAGGTCGTTATGAAGTGCAATTAGAGCTTTAAAGAGTATGATCGAGCAAGAAATGGTTGGAAGTTGATTGAGGATTGGATCGAGCACACGAAGGCATGACACGAAGCGAGCTGCGGAGCAAGGAAAAGCAGAAAAATGCCTCGCGCGTTGAGTGGCGCGCCGTGCCCCTAAGGCGCCCAGCCTTCTGGCGCGTTTCTCAGCGCGGGGCGTGGCTAAGGCGCTTGGATTTCGACGGGTTCTGCTTGTGTGCGCGCGTTCGGGGGCGCGGGGCGCCAGCTACAGCGCCCCTGGAGCGTTTTTGGATTTCCTATTTCGTCTAGGCTTAGGTGTAACTTATTACTAGGCCTTTGTAAACCCTATAAATACTCTTTTACTTAGTTTTTAGAACAGGTTCAAACTTGGGAGCAACATTTATCAACCACTTTAAATCAGTTAATCCAATGTGAGTCTTACTTTAAAGATTTGAGTCATGTTTCATGAACTTTGCAATGGTTAGATTCTCGTTATGACTTGTGACCTATATCTAGTGTATGTTTTGTTAAACATAAGACTAGAGTTATTAATATATTGACTCTGTGTTAGTATTTTATTTCATTCACAAGTTTCTCATCAATGTCTGATTTGAGGTTATTTAACATAATAGTCATGAACAAATGAAGAACGTAAGTAAAATATAATACGATCATCACAGTATTATATTACAACCATATTTTGATAGAACGCTAACAATAGTGTTGGCTTATATGAAGATTTGTTACAGCAGTGGCCAAGTTCATCAAGTAATAACTTGTATTTAGAAATGAAAAGTGAGTATTTATCGTTTGCTCCATTGAGCATAGAGCATACTATTTGGATGTCAATGTTTAAACACAGGCTTATTTGCAAAAATATGACACGGGAAGTAATGGTTTGCCTTTTTGCCCGCGCTAAGAAATGGTTTGTTAAAATGCCCCTGTTAAGATTTAATGAAAAAAATCCGGGGTCAAGACTTCCCGTTATATTTTTCCGCTTTTCAACACTTATCCATTCAAGTATTGGCAATAGGCAATACTTGCCGCACTTGGCCATGCCAAGACTTGCCATTGACCCCTGCTCGATTTTCCAACACTTGGACGGCAAGTATTGGCAATAGGCAACACTTGCTGCACTGCGTCGTAAGTCTTGGCAATTGTCAAGAATTGCCCCTTCCAGTTTTCCCTGCATTCTCGCCATATAACTTGAAGTATTGGCAAAACAGCACTTGCCCTTAAAGTATAGCCAATTGCCAAGACTTACAAATTTTTTGCCTTGAAGTCTTGGCTTGCGGACTAAATAAGGGCATTTTGCTAAAACATTCCTTAGCGCGGGTAATTTTGTAAAACCACTCCTTATGGAGGGCATACGGTGAAATTTTTTGTTAAACACATGGCTGCAAAATGGAAAATTTTGATGCGTAGTCATTTTTGGACGCACTCAAAGAGTTTTATCCACCATTTCAAAATTAATTGAGAAATAGCCAAAAATTTGCGCGCACACTTACGCTCCATTACCGTTGGAAAAACACCTCAAACTAGTCCCATAACAAAATACTGATACAAAGTCCCATAACAAAATAATGAGACCTTGAATGAACATGTTCAAAGGTCCCATTATTTTGTTATGGGACTTTATCCCATATCAAAATAATGGGATTTATCCCATAACAAAGGTCCCATCAAAGGGATAAATTCCATTATTTTGTTATGGGACTGAAACTTTATACAAAGTCCCATAACAAAATAATGGGGCTTTGAACAAAACTTGTTCAAAGCCCCAGTATTTTATACTGGGATTAGTTTACTGAAGCTTCCCAGTATAAATACTGGGGCTTTGAACAAGTTTTGTTCAAAGCTCCAGTATTTATACTGGGACTTGTCCGGAGGTGGCTATTTCTCAGCGAATTTATTTTTGACGGCTACAAATCAATTAGCGCCCGCAAAATAGGCCCCTACGCGAAATTTTTGACCCGCAAAATGGTCACCTAGTGAAAATCTTGTAAATAACGGGGGGAAGTGCAGAAATATCCACTTTTTGGCTCGCCTTTACCGTTGAATTTACTTTTTAAAAAATACTTAGTTTTTAGCCTTTCTTTTAACTTCATACTATGGGGCTGAACTTCAAATCTTCATATATGAAGCTTACGTTAGACCTTCTTATCTTAACTTCCGACCTTCTATGCCTAAACTTCAGACTTGAAGGTCTGAAGTTCGAAATAGTAACTAAAAACTTAATAGTAATTTTTAAAAAGTGGCTAAAACTAAATTGTAAGGGAAAAAGTGGCTCCCTGATAAAAAATTTACAAAATAACACGTGGATTGAACTGATATATGGCAGAACGGCCCAGTAATGACCCGGCCCATAAGGGAAGAGGTTTATGTATCTAGTGCCAAATAATAGATGGAACATTTGTCAGGGTTTTAGCTTGTTAACCAAGATTTCCAGGTTCATCTCCATTTTCTCCTTTGTTGCCTAGTTTAGTGTAATTCTGCTTCTTTCAGTTAGAATTAATTACTACAAACTATTGGCTTAAAGTTTTCCTATATTTGTTACAAGCTGATTGTGCTGTGTAAAATCTTAGATTGAAACAAGAAAGAAAAATAGTATATGGGAGCTTTCTTCTGCCCTACTTTTGCAGCATTGAATATGTGGGTTCCGCAAAACCCTGTAACTCAAACCATGTATATGTGTTAAGTAAACCACTAATATATACAAAGGTGTGTTTGGTATGAAGGAAAATGTTTTTCATGGAAAAGGTTTTCCTAGAAAATGTTTTATTTGAAAATAAGTGATTTGGGATGATTAGGAAATTTTATTTTTTGGCAACCATCAATAAGTGATTTGGTTGCCAAAAAATAAAATTTCCTAACCATCCAAAAGGTAGGACGGGGGTGTTGGTGAGGACGGAGGTAGGGGGTGCACACCGGGGTGGGGGTTGGGGTAAGGATGGAGGGTATGTTGGGGTAGAGGTAGGGGGTAGGGTGGTGGAAGAGGACAATGAGTGTCAATTGTCATATTTGGAAAATGTTTTCCCTACTTTCACAAGGGAAAACATTTTACTCTAAATGAAGGAAAATGCATTGTTATGGAAAATGTTTTTGAATTTTCCCATGTTTGGTTGGTTTAAAGATTTAAACCAACCAAACATGGAGAAATTGGAAAATGTTTTGCTTCATAGGAGTAATAAACACACCCAAAAATTAAATTCAAAACCCAGATACTAGCACTTGGGTCAGTTGTTATGGAATCCAGAACCCATCAAGTTAAAATCCTAGATCTACCTTTGGGCCACCGCGCACATCCGTAGAAACACTTTTGTATGAGTGGATTTGTATGACTAGGGTTTGGTTACAGTCTACATTTGATGCTTAGGCTAGCTGTTTAGCATAGTCTGTAATCCCTGTAGTCGTTAAGTCTGTTATAGTGTCCTGATATGAGACAGCAAGGCTGAGAGTTTAAAGCTTGCTGTGGTTCCTGAATGTACAAATTTCGTGATTAATAAAATTATAATTACCACAAAAAAAAGAGTTGAAAGTGCTTGTGTGTTTTTATAAATAAAATGTTTAATTAAGGCAACGGCTTGCTCGAGCTATTTATTTGTGTCTGCGTTTTTCTTTGGGGATTGTGATTTGTTTTGGGCACCTGATGAGGAGAAACTGGAGTTCAATACATGCTGATGGATAAATGAGAGACTAGGCAATATTTGATGGCAGTTGTTATTGTTGGAACATCTTTGCTTATATGTTGTATAAGCATTAGTAGTCAAGGCTAAAAATCAAGTGCATGGTAACAATATAAGGCAAAGGCGGTAAATTACTATGTCCATGTGTGGTTTACTCCAGCTTGATTTCATGGTTAATTTCTTTCTTGTGCAGAGCATTGTAGTATTATATGATGATAGAATATAGTAGTAGCCTTTTTAAGCCCGCTGGGTAAGATGTATAAGTTACCAGCTTCTTAAGCTTTATTTAGAGACTTAAATCATTAGAGACGAAATGAGTCAATGACTATCGTTTCTTCATATCCATAACCACTTTGGCTGGACCCGACATGCACCCGGCAGCAATTTCGGAGGATCCGAGCAATGTCGGTTTGGGTTGTGTCCCTTAATGGCTTAATCTATGCACTTAAAATTCTCTAACTCTATTATTTGTTTCTTTTCCTGACAAAGTAATCAATTTTAAACTTATTTGATTGCTCTGGAATACGAATGTGCATGTACAACTGTCAATTGTTGAATGATTGCTAAGAATATTAAGACATACAGTTTAATGCTTGCACAAGTGTCACTAGTTGAACTCAGTGATGGAGATATTCCATGATAAAGGAATGTTCACAGCATAAGTTACCTTGTCCCCGAATAGTATCATCAATCATGTGCAGATAGCATAAACCTGGCCATTTATTGGTTGGCTCCATGCCACACTTTGCGTCAAATTGAGTTGTCTTGGAGGAATTTTTGCTGTTTTTCATTGTCCCTACTTTCTTCCCTTGTGAGAAATGGTGCTGGTAATTTTTTGGATTTTGTTTGTTAGCATACTTTGATCTTTTATCTAAGTGGTGTGAGTGCAAATAATGTTTGAATGCATCTTGCAGTTTGTTGTTTATAGTTTAGGCATATAAAATTATGAAACTTAAACTGAATTATAATGTCTGATTTGTACTGTTCCCCTGATAGATAAAACACTCATATTTGAACTTGTGCTATATAGGTGTTGAGGCAGCAGGAAGGGTATGTCCTGAAATTTTCATTTATACGTTGTTTTAACAAACAAAATTTACTTACTTGACTATATATAATAATAGTCTGCGACTTTTGAGGTAATTTTGATGCTTTAATTCTGCATTTGACCTCCAATATGCGTGGAAAACCAAGAAAGGAGAATGAAGAAGGCCTTAGTCACATTTGTAGTAGATGTGGCCATCTATTTTTATTTCACCAGTAGCCAATGTCTTGAATTTTCAGATACTCCTAGTCATCTGCATTCTGCATTTTATTGCAGGGGAAAGAAGCAAAAAGCAAGTGTGTTGATCCCTTCTGAGAAGATGGCTGGACTTCCAGGATACAGTGGCCTTGCACCCAAGACTAAGAATCTGGTTATGGCTGGAGGTTTGTCGGCATTTGTTTTTGGTGTGTATTACTACACTATGAGAGCTGTCGGAGGCTCAGATGAACTTCAGGTAGCCATTGATAAGTTTGAAGACGCGAAACGCAACACTGAGGCTGAAGCAAGTTTGGCACCTAAGCCATGATACTGTCCAATATATGAAGGTGACATTGCAATTAGGAAAGTAGTACGGGATGATTGTGAAACAGCAAAACAGGACTTCAATCATCTTATCCCTGCTGAATAACTTATTCTGTTCTCATGCTTTGCAAAGATCTACTTCTGTAAGGATATCAGGATAATTGTATTTTACTTTGGTTAGCTTTCACGTTCAGATAAATTTTTTTGTCGAATTTCATTGTCTTGATCATTATGATACTAATTTCATTTCTGGAATGGGATTGACTGGGATTTGGAGACATGCTGTCTAGCGAAGGTCCTGGTTAAGTACATTCAGTCATATTGCTAAACGTCAAGTGCAATGCAAGTACGGTCTATTTACCCTATATTGGTAGTTGTGTTTCTTGTAACTGAACCTAGCTCCGATGTGTAGCTCTTTGTCAGTTGATATATGGTTTATCACCTCTTTGAAGCAGTTAAGAACTAATGAACATTTTGTATAATCTAGTTGTGTCGAAGTTCCCCATATTTTGTCATAAAGGAGATCTAGTTACACTTGAACAATGTTAAAAAGACGTGCATGAACATAAGAAGCAACATTAGTTGGAAATTGAATGCTAGGAATTTCATTCAGCTAGGACAAAGCCAATCGATAGTAAGCTGCAGTTAAAGAGTTTAGAGAGTTTCTAGCTGTGGCCTATGAGGCTTAACAAATGAAGAAATTGATCAACGCCTTTTGAGGAAAATTGTAACAAGAATGACTGAAAGCGGTTCTATTCTACAATAACATTCAAAGGTGGAATCTCAGTGTTGCCCGCCCATTAATCTAGTTGCATAGGAAAAGGTTTCATTGCTCGTATATAATTTCTGATAATGGGCAACTCTCTAATCAATAGATGAAAAAGGTTTCAAACCCAACCCCTCAGAATTCAGAAACCCCATTTACTGCAGTGATGGTAAGAACTTTGATCAGTGCAAAGCAGCGAATGAAGTTATAGTTTGCAAAACTGAATTAATTTTCAACTTTTGATTGCCTAAACTCATCTCAGCATACAATTTATGAGAACGGAATGTTTACAGGTCCAAGTGACCCCTCAAATTTTTCAATCTTAAGGCAATGCTACACATCTTCAAATGCTGATGCCGAGAGAGCCCTTTAGTTTTCCAACTAGATGTGGCAACGTGTTGATGCTATCGTGAATCGACTGGTCAACACACGATTCTAGAACTTCTGTGGCATCACTTTTGTTCTTCTGGAGTTTGGCACTCTCAAACTTGTCTTGGCAGACCATTAGAGACCTGTTCAGTCTTTCCTGTATCCACAAAATTACATTCGGCAACATCAATACAATACCCAATCCAAATGGCAAGCTCTAAATTTGTTGCTATTACTATTATGTTTTGTTTTTTCAGATAACTGAGAGATCCCCACAGCAAGTGGCACACAGATATAAACTCAGTGGATAATGGTTTTCCCCTCCCTCTACCTTTCTCCATTTAAATACCAAGTTTTTGCCTGCGGTAAGGATGCGCCTTATCCACACATTACAAGCCGCACTACTATTAGACCAAAGCCCTGGTGGCCTATTACTATTACTATGTGATGCTAGTTTTTATAATGGTCCTGAATCTCTGTATCCAAATAGCAAAACTTCTTGAGTGACCTCAAAAAAACTACCAATATGCAGATAAAACAGTAAGTGACAACCCCACCCGCCCCAAGCCTCCCTTGGTATAGAAGGAGGGTAGAAGGGGAGTTGACACAAGATGGCTAGTCCAGGGTAGGAAAGGTAATAAAAAAACAAATCATGGGCCAGAATTCAAAACCAGGACATACTGTTAAGGGTCGAAGGCTAACCTACTTTGCACAAATATAGAACCTAAATGGCTAAACCAGGACAATTAGGCCATCAAACACAGAAACGAATCAGAGACAAGTTACCCATGCAACCCAAATCGAGTCATGTGAGTATCATAGTGTCAATTCACAAGCTTCAGCAGCTCCGTAATCTCATAGTAATTAAGAACATCAAAATCATCGAATGAGAATAGTTTAGTTCTAAGAGCTATAAACTTTGAATTGATGTGCAGCTTTCTCTTGCGGCAATTTAACAATTGAGAGGAGAAGAATATAGAACCTTCAGTTAAATCAGTTAACTTTTTGCTTGGCTCAGGTTCTCCACTCCCAGCGGCGGACGTAGAAGGTAGACTACGGGTTCGGCGGAACCCAGTAGGTTTAGCGCAAATAGTGTATTTTTGTTAAAAAAACACTGAATATGTAAAAAAATCAAGCTGAGAATCCAGTTACTTGCACTTGAGATTGTTATTCGAAAATTTAGAACCCACAAGGTTCAAATCCTGGATCCGCCTCCCCACTTAACAGGAAATTTTCTACTTATATTGGATTGTCATACCTATTCAACTAATTATTTAATATGACTGACTGGCTATCACCCGGTTTTTGGGTAGTAATCATATGTAGGAGAGATCATAGCTTGGTCAAGCAAGATAGAGAGGATGTGGAAAGAATCAAAATTTTGAGTAACTGAAGATTAAGAGAGGGAAAGGCAGAAAACAGGAGCAGCAAATTTAAAATTATACTTGATGAAAACGATGACTTCTCAACAGTGGTTATACGAAGCCCAAGCACACTTTTAAAACAAACAGATGATCCACCTAAAAAGAAAACCCGATGAAGAGAGCTGAAAATCACTCTTCCTATTAGACCGACATATGTAAACTGTTATGCAAGATTTAGTCACCATGACCATCCATCTACCTTTTCCTAAATATGGTAACCTTCACCACCACCACCATCTCCCCCCCCCCCCCCACAACCCTACCCTTCCAATCCCAGGAGCCTAACGCTGGGCCTTCCCCACTATCGTATGGTTGGAGGTGGAGGATCTAAATCACTAGGCTATCCCTCCCTTTGTCTTGCACGACTATCTAGTTCATTCCGTCAAATATTTTCGGTCAGAATTCATGGAGCTTACATCCCTTTTCTGTATCTTTATCTTTTTTCTTGATAAAAAAGATAAAGATACAGAAAAAGAACCTTCAACCAAAATTAAATCAACTGCAATGACAACGTAATTAACTCGTTACAAATGTTAAGGAAAGCAACATCTAGGTCCTGGGCAATTTTACACTGACAATTTGCATCCGCTTAGCTGACTTTTCCACTTTTGACCTGACAATTTGCGTCCCCAACAAGGCATTCATACACCTCTACAGCATTTCCACTATGACGACAGCGATCACTTTAATCAACATCCAGAAACACCAAATGTGGTCACAAGTCACAACTAGGCTTGAGGATATTTCATCTCTAAGTTGCAGTATATCAACCCTCAGGGGCGGATCTACATGGAAACCAACAGTGTCATTGACACCACTGAATAAAAAACTTTTGCAAAATAATAAGCAAAACGATTAGTATGTAGTATAAATATATAAAATGACACCATTAGAATCAAGAGGGCTAGTTGGCTTGCTGGTAAAGGGCTTGGGTATCCTGTTTTTAGATTTCTTTAAATTCTGACACCACTAACGAAAAATCTTGCATACACCACTGTCAACCCCAAACAAATGGCTAGGCATGAACGTACATAGAATAAATTTATCTTCTCTAGATAGGCAAAAACATGGTTGAATTTAGCAATTGGCACAACGGAAAATATTTTCTAGGAACTATATTCCATAATGAAATCATGTTCCCGTGTTCGTTGACGGGTATTATTTTCCAGAACCAGAAATAAAGAAAAAAACCTTCTTCAGGAATAGGCAGAACGGATTTCTTTGTCAATATTACAACTTTTACTTCATCTCGCTTACTTAAACAACATGTAAACTCTTCTCAATCTTTGATACTAAACAATATAACCAAAATACTGTTCTCACAGCCTAGCCTTAGCATCCAAAGTTACCTACTTTGTACCTATCCAAACTATAATTGATGTCCCAATCGCACTCAAGTTTACACCAACAACAGCATCATGTCTAGTATAATCCCGCAAGTAGGGTCTGAGGAGGGTGAGATTGTAAGCAGACCTTACCCCTACCTTGAGTAAGGTAGAGTTGTTTCCAATAGACCCTAGGCTCAAGAAAGCATTTTTGAAAACAAGATGAAATACTATGGTATAGAAACTACTGACATCAAAAAAACTAAAGGTAAGCAGAGTAATTAAAATAGGAGTAGTAATAAAGACGAAAAATAAGATAAAATAGTATATATAGGACTAATACTAATCCTAAAATTACAGAAACACTCAAGGTTACACCACGAACAATAATTTAGCACCAAGCCCTAAAACACAATTATATCCCTTTTCCTGACTTTGTATAATTTATCATGGAAAATAAGTGTGAAGCTACTAAAGCCCAAGAATAACTTTTTCGGAAACAGGCAGCATGTGTCACTTTCTTTTTATAGTTGAGAAATCCCCAAGGACCAACTAGCGCACAGTTCAAACTCGGTGGATAATGGGCCCCTACCTCTACCCTTCTCCACTTAAATATCAGGCTTTTGTCTACCCCTTATACACATATAACACATGGTAAAAACTTGTCCCAGTCTTTGCACCAATCCAATGGTAGCAAGATATGTGTACTGTAAAAATACTCTTTTGCCTTAACCATGGCTAGATGATATATATCTTCTCTTTGTTTCTTAACTGCTAAGGTTAAATACCTTGTTTGATGTAAACACCACATGCAGGCAAATAAATACCCATTAGGCGCTGCCTGTTACCACTTAGGTATAACCCTTAATTCAGACGACAACAACAACATATCCCACAAGTGGGATCTGGGGAGGGTGAGGTGTATGCATATCTTACCCGTACATTGTGTAAGGTAGAAAGGTTGTTTCTGATAAACCCTCGACTCAAGAAAAATAAATTTAGGCATAAAGAAATAAACTTTACCTGAAACTTGGCCATTTCATTCTGAACAAGATTCTGAGCATTATGAACATGAACACTACAATGCTCCACACAATGTCCTATCTCCTCTTGTGTTTTCCTCCTATCAAAGCATTCATAAGCACATTTGAAATAAGCTTGCTGCACATTCCCATTAAAGAAAATAATTAGCATACAATATTCAAGAAATGAGTTAAAAGTTTGTATAAAAATGATATTTTCAGAACCTGAAGGGTGAAATTGACATGATCTTGAATTCCAGCAAGTTGGTTTTGAGCAGCTGAGTTCACTTCATTGAGTTTTTGCCTTAATCTCTCAGTTACTATCCTTTCTTCAGCTGCTGCTATTGCATCCATTCTTTAATCTCTTGTATTTTTGAAGAAACCCAATTTGTTGCAAGGAGGAAAGAATTGTGTTAGGAGTTTGGTTTAGGGCTTACAAAGGGTTTAAGGATTTCCAACTAAGATCTCGATTAAGGTGTTAGGAGGAACCTCAAATTACCAAATTATCATTACTTGTTTTATTTGAGTTAGAAATGTCAAATGGGCATGTGTAATTTTCAATGAATTTCAAGTATCTTTATAAACTTAACCTATCTACTATTACAATAAATAAAATTATATTTTGTCCATTAAATAACAAAACTTTACCTACTGTACCAACAACTCGATTTGGGTAAAAAACCTCAACAATAAAAAAAAAAAAAAAAAAAAAAATATATATATATATATATATATATATACACACACAGCTATTTTGATAAAATTTTATGACTTCATTGTTACACTTTAATATGCAAAAATTGAGTTTATAGTTATTGCATCAAAAGTAATTGTAAAAGTTAAGTTGAACATTATATCTTTAGCCCACAAGGTATCAAGTTCGCCCACAAGAATTAAAGTTTCAAAAAATGACTATATTTGCATAACCAAAGAAAAAGTGGTCTGAAACCAAATAGCAGTGGCAAAAGTAGTCTTTGGACGAATTTTAACAACTTTACTATTCTAATGGATAAAATTAGCCCAATAATTTGGATAGATTAAAGTCAATGTACTTCAACGTCATTTAAAACGAACTTATTTAAAGCATAACTACTTTTGGTCGGTTAAATTTAGACAATCCGAGCATAAAATAACATCAATATTAGACTTTGGTCTTAAGTTGAGCCAACTCTAGACCTAAATATGTAAAGTTGAGCCTACAACAAAAATTTGGTTTGAAGTCGAAGTTGAGACCATTGAGCTGCATTCATTTGATTTGAAGAAAGTCAAAAGACCAACTATTCGAAGTTGAACTTCAAGAGGATGGATTCACCACTATCAGGGTAAAGCTACAGTGTTTTAGATGTGGTCCGCAGACAATTTTCATTAGAAAATTATAGTGTACATAAATCAAACTTCACTTTATATAGTGATGTATTAAGTTGTAAATATTATACCCAACTGATGATGGTAGCCTAATGGTTAATGATTTTTAATATTAATTCAGTGCTACAAGTTAAAATCTCTCTTGGCAAAAATTCCATGTTTTAAACAAAAGTAAAAACAAGCTAGAGTGATGTAAGGAATAGAAGAGGAAAACCATATTAAAAAAATGCATTTAGTGGGAATTGATCCACGCTCTTAACTCTTAAGTGTAAATGAACCAATATTTGATCACGTGAACCATTCAGCCTTTTGGTGCATGGTTTCAAACACCATATAAGATATGTTTTGAGAATCATTTAAGCTACATATCCGCCTCTGCTCTAAATAGCTAAGAGAAAGTTGGTTGTTTGTGCACTTCCCACCAATATATGTGGTATGCCCAACTGTCAAAATCTCGTGTAGGAGCTACTTTTGATTGCATTAGTCAAGCAGTATTATGCGCGCACAAATTCGTTGAAAAGTAGTCAAATTTGGGAAAATCCCAGTATAAATTTTATACTGGGACTTTGAGTGAATCCCAGTATAAAATATTGAGGTTTTGAACATGTTAGTTGAAAGTCCCAGTATTTTACTGGGACTTTGAATATAAAACTCAGATTTTTTTTACTGGAGTTTAGTTCAAAGTCTCAGATATTTATACTGTGGCTAGTCTGGGGTGTTCTTTAACGCCAAGAGGATGTAAGTGTACGTGGAGGTAATTTGACTATTTCTCACTAAATTATAAAATGGTGGATGAAACTCACTTAGGGCGTCTAAAAATGACTACTCATCAAATTTCGCTGCCCAATCGGGACACTTGGGAAACTATGAAACGGGGCAATTCTTTGGCACTTGCCATCAACTCCTTTCATGCAAGTCCCACTAAATTGTTTTGAAATCTTGTTAAATAAAATATATTTGTCATCGATTCTTTCACTCACTCTCCCAGTTAGATTTCCTTGAAATCGTGATTGGCAACGATTGCCACGCGGGAGGTCATTTAATTAAAACCATAGATAAGGGCAGAAACCATCAAAACTAGTCAAATTTGGGACACCTAATGAAGTTTTCTGGACCCATCCAACATATTTTAGTTGGTCTTACTACCGGGCGAAGTGCACCAAAGGCCACTTTTGACAGTGGTCTTTGGTTTGAAGCCACTTTTTTATTGGTTTTACATGAGAGGCCACTTTTTGGAACTTCAATTCTTTTGGATTGAACTTCACACAAGTTCAGCCCACAAGGATAGAAGTTCAACTTCACTCCACAAGGGTTGAAGTTTATGCGTCTATACCTAAAAGTTCAGTCCTTACAGATTGAAGTTGAAACTTCATAATTTAAGCATGAAGTTCAACCCACAAGGTTAAATGGCATCTTATATAAGACTATTAAAAAAGTGACTTCAAACTAAATACCCGTGACAAAAATGGCCCGTGGGTTAAAATTTTTACCCTACTGCCATGTCCATTTAGGCCTTTTCAATCCCCTCAGAAAAGTAGGGTCTAGGGTTTTCCAAGTTTCGTCTGCCTATAAATTCCAACGACTGTATTCTAGTTCTCAAAAGTCATTTCTTGTTATCCTTCCCCAGTGTGACTCTTCTCTTTTCTTAATAATTTGCATGGTAATCTAATTTGATAAATTTTTTAAAAAGTTCTATATTGCGAAAGCCAATTAGCAGAGCAAGGGCGTCTTTTTAAAAATGACTCACACTTGCATTGAAGGTTGGCTATATATTAGCGATTCTCCGTGCCTTTCAAATCTCTTGTTTTGATTATGGCCTCGAACAAATCGCTACATTTAAACTAAACTTGTTTCTTTTTTATTTATCTACTACACTAACTTTGTCATGAATTTTATGTTTGTACAAAATTTGTCTAAAGGGAAGTTTACTATAGTCCTGAAATATGACTTAGCTTGGTGAACACGTATAGAAGCGAATTTAGAATTTGAATTTGAATTTTATTGATTCTAAATTTTAAAATAATAACTTTTAGTAATAATAATGATTGGATTCTCGATTAATTTTGTTATATATTTAGTGATTTTTTCCTACAAATATACTGGTCGCGCTTAGCTATTTGCATCCGCCCTTGAGCACATATCATTATTAGTCAGTAAAAGAAGATGCACCTAAGGCCCTGATAAATATGGCCTATTTTTTTAAGTAGAGTATATTGATTATTTCACAGGAGTGGAAAGGAAAATATGTATGGCGATGAAAAGAGTTGGATCAACATCTTCATTCTATTTTCGTATTAATACTCTACCTAAAAGACCCTGGTACTTTACTAAGGATAACTAAAGGTAAAAATATACGTCTATCATTTGTAAGCTACAAAGCGTAGTTGGCAAAATATATCTTTATAGGAGTTCCTAACAAGAACACTAGAGACATGAGCTTCTTGTTTAAAAACACATCTAAAAGTCTTGAAAAAGAAATTGGGATATTGACCACTTCAAGTATTAATTGGTTAATTTAAGAAATTATAATATTTAAAAACTTGTGGGTGGATATTAAAATTCTTTAATTTATAAAAGTAAGTCAAATTTTAATAATTAAATTTTATTGGTTTCCTCCACCTTTTCTTTTATTTTGCTTCATTTCAGTTTTAAATTCATCTCTCAATTCTCTACCCTTCGTCCTTCAGATTTAATTTCATCACATAGTGGTGGTAGTGAAATGAAATTTAAAAAGTGGAAGGAAGGAGAAGAAAAAATGAGGGACAAAAAAAAGAAAATAGTCAATTTAAATTTGAAATAAAGTGTGATAAAAGAAACGGAAAAGGGTCAAATTTGCCCTTAAACAAATTGAAATTCAACACATTTGCCCTCCGTTATGAGTTCAGTTTGGGCATACCCTTAACGTTATTAAAACTAGGGCAAATATACCCTTTATTTGACGGAACTTACTGATTAGACTGCTTATACACCAAGCTTGCTGATTTGTCAAATTCTTGGCCACGTGTGCGCCAACGTGACGGAAGGGCAAATGTGTTGAATTTTGTTTGTTTAAGGGCAAATTTGACCCTTTTTCCTTCTTTTAAATTAAAAATGTTGTTCTCATTTTCATCAACAACCTTGAAAAACAATCAAACAAACAATGGTGAGTCAAAAGGACTCAGTAAGTGGGGCAGACTAGCCATCTCAAAGAATAGGATAGCTAGCCAGGGTGGATGGTATTGCCCTGTTGATGGTATTGCATTGAGCATATGAGCATTGCACTCTAGTTTTGAGCATTGCATATACTTCCCGGTAATCGATGAGAGTCCCGAGCCGGTGAAGGGTCATTATTACATATACTTCCCGGTTGGCGATGAGAGGTCTGCACCGGTGAAGGGTCATTATTGCATATACTTCCAGGTAATCAATGAGAGTCCCGAGCCGGTGAAGGGTCATTATTACATATACTTTCCGGTTGGCGATGAGAGTCCCGCACTGGTGAAGGGTTATTATTGCATATACTTCCCGGTTGGCGATGAGAGTCCCGTACCGGTGAAGGGTCATTATTGCATATACTTCCCGGTTGGCGGTGAGAGTCCCGCACCGGTGAATGGTCATTATTACATATACTTCCCGGTTGGCGATGAGAGTCCCGCACCAGTGAAGGATCATCATTGCATATACTTCCCGGTAATCGATGAAAGTCCCGAGCCGGTGAAGGGTCATTATTGCATATATCTCCTGGTAGACGATGAGAGTCCCGCGCTGGAGATAGGTATCAGACACATGTGACAGCATTGCATCGTACTGCATTCATTCCATCTCATTACACCACATACTGACTATTGTGTGTATTGTGTTGTGTTTTATGTATGCAGTATGTATACTATGTCGTAGACATATCTCAGTTTTCCTATATATTTTTGGCTTGTATTCTGGGTTGCGGGGATCGGGTTGCATGCCGCAACGTTATAAATATATGGATCGGGTTTCACACTGCAACAGTATAATTATATGGATTGGGTAGCACGCCGCAACGGTATAAATATATGGATCGGGTTGCAAGCCGCAACAGGATGTAATTCTGATTGTTGATGTGTTCGGGATACCTATACGTTTTGGTTATCTTACGTTACTGGTTGTTGATGAGTTTGCCATTTCATATGTGTTTCTAGTTATTATCTGACTCTGCCTTTTTATAATTTAAATAAGAGGAATTTTTATTTATTTGTTTCTCCACCCTGGCTAGCTATCCTATTCTTTGAGATGGCTAGTCTGCCCCACTTACTGAGTCCTTTTGACTCACCATTGTTTGTTGTTTATTTTTGTCTATCTATTTTATTTCGGCAGGTTCGCTCTAGGATTGAGTTCGCCACGTTAGGAGCGAAGACGACTTCAGCTGTCAGGGTGAGCCGGCATTTATTTCGGATGGCCACCAGTTTATTGGTTATTATTTCAGTTGCATTCTGCTCCCTTCAGGAGGTATCTGTCTTATTTTGTACTCTTAGTGTCTAGTCTGGATAGCCCTAAACCTAGTATGCTGGGTAGTCAGCTGTAATTTCTTTTGTACAGCTTAGAGGTATCAGTATGTTTGTATTTTTTAAAGTCTTGTCCTTATTTATGAATTATTATAATTATTTTCCTAATTTAATTGGTAAGGGTTCGCCCGACGGGTCTGGGAGAGGATGTCGGGTGCCCACACGGCCTAACCGGATTTCGGGTCGTGTCACATGCCATATTTAATCACCTAATTAACACTAGATCTTTTAAGGAATCTCAACAAGTTCCTTCTATTTTCAAATCATTTTGAATAATCAAGTCGTTCATGATATAATGTGCAATACAATACAATACAATTTCATTATCCTTCCCCTTCATACACTCTTTAAACAGTTGATACAACAATGAAAAGATTCTAGCAACTAATAGATGTATGAAATGTCATTTTGCTTACACAATCAAGTTAAACAGCTTAAGACTAGCAAACTGGATCAAATTTTCTCCTGTCAGTCCAAGCTCTAGCTGGTCATGTATGGAGGGTGAGGCTACCAACATTCCCAGTGGTAAAAACAGTAAAATGACGAGCAACTAAGCCACAACGATACCTCCTCAATGAATCACAATATGAACTTGAACAACTTGACATATTGAACACTAAATCTATGGAAAAGAGAAAGATTATGGTCTGAACTAAACTCGACTTAAGGAATTAAGCATAAATTGATTGGGAAGAAAATACCCTAATTTTATTCTCAATCTCCATTAAAGAGTGAAAGGTTTCTCTTCTTTGCAAATCAAAATCTTTGGGATGTTAGAACATGCTCTTTTATGAAGTTTGCTTGGAAACAAGGTCCTTTGTTTGATTGTTGTTCAATATTGTTGATGAAAATGAGAACAACCTTTTTTATTTAAAAGAAGGGAAAAGGGTCTAATTTGCCCTTAAACAAATCGAAATTCAACACATTTGTCCTCCGTCACGTTGGCGCACACGTGGCCAAGAATTTGACAAATCAGCAAGCTTAATGTATAAGCAGTCTAATTAGTAAGTTCCGTCAAACAAAGGGTATATTTGCCCTAGTTTTAATAACGTTAAGGGTATGCCCAAACTGAACTCGTAACGGAGGGCAAATGTGTTGAATTTCGATTTGTTTAAGGGCAAATTTGACCCTTTTCCGTAAAAGAAATGGTAGACGAATGGATAAATGAAAATTTGACTTTTTTAAAATTGGGCTGCTTTTATAATTTTAGTAATTTCTTTGTTACCCCTCAAGTTCTTAAATGTCAAAATTCAATTCTAACTTAACTAATTAATTGTTGACTCGGTCAATATTGCTCTTTCTTATTTCAAAGACTTGAAATTCTTTTAGATCAATCTTCTCTAGAGACACATACATCAATTTGAGTGTTGAATAAACTGTAAATAAAAGATCAAATGGAGAGGTTATTGAGAGGAAACAAAAGAAGATATTGTATTCTACTCCAATTAAGAAGTTTTTGGCCAATTTAATAACATGAGAATTTTCCCCATAATAATTTTGGCATTTGGGTTACTTGTTGCCAAATCTAAAACATGTGAACGAGAAATGTTTCCATAATTGGAAATAAAAATAGGTGAACCACCAATAATCAGAAAGGAAAATATGTATGGACCATCAGTGAGCTTAGTTGTCCTATGTCATTTAATATCATCCAAATTGTAAAAATAACTGAAATATAAATAATTCAACTAGCTGAAACTCAAGTACTATTTTCGATTAAAGGGAAACAAAGTAGAACTCACACTTTACAGCAATTCACAGTGATTTGATTTCATATTTCATTTGGTGACCAACACCTAAATCTGCAGCCATTTATTTCTAAATAGACCACTGAAATAGGTGAGAACATCCGTACCTTTAGATACAGTTAGGCCAAAAATAGTTATTTTCTGTTACTAATACTAAAGCCACTATAAGATTGAGGAATTAAATTGTCGGCTCCAAAAAGAATAAGGAGGACAATATGAATTTGACATTTCTCTCCATTTTTTACACGACATGAAGTTTTAAGCTTTTGCGCGTAGGGCTTCTGCAAAATGACAAAGGATGTGTTGTATCTAAGCAAAGACATAGTGAAGATTTACCGAGATCCGAAACTTTATTTTTAAAAAAAGCAATTTTTGGATTTTGAGAAATATTTGAGTAATAATCAACTGTTATGAGCTATCCTCCTCAGTGTGTTAGCAGCACACAAATAGCTCCCGTGGCACTCGTATTTCCAGCTAAACTATAAGTCAGACTTCTCTAGTGTCAAGCCTATGGTGAAGCTTACCTCAAAGGCTTTGCTTCAAATGTGTGGCCCATCTACCATCAAGGCTTTATCACGACGCACATCTCATATGCAAAAACTTATAATGAGTTGGTTAAAAACAAGTTTGTCCCTCATCTTGCACTAAGTGTCGCTCTAGCGTGTATAGTCCAATCCTCAAACTTGATGCTCGTATTATGCCTACGTGCTTGGCTTTGCTTTCCCCTAGAAGGGCCCCGTGGTGTTGGTCTAAATCTAAGCTGTGTTGGTGCCTCAGCTGCTCAACCGGCATGCGGGTTGCTTCTAATACTCGTTGGTCATCCAAGGCAATGAGCCGCCCATAGAATTCTCTAACTCGTAGCGATGGATCATAAACTTGCGTTAGTTCCTCACCTGCTCGAATGGACAACACCCTCATATTTGACTAAACAAGCTGAGAGTTATTATACAAACACCCTCACGCCCCCAATGAACGAGCAAAGAAAAAGAGCTATGGCAAACACGCCTATCCTCAACCTCAAAAATTAGCTATCATAAACACACTTATCCTCAAGCGGACCACTTCCTCAACCTAAACATTTTGTCACAGATCCGGCTTCCAATGAGACTGAGTTATTTGTTCTTTGATACCTATACTACCATCTTGAGCCAAGTTGTTCTCGAAAAGAATAAAGAGGATTATCTCTACTAACAATATTTAAGATAAGACTGTAATCATCAAAATTTCTTTGAGATTGATATTATGTTTAGTCACAAAACACTAGCAAGGGAAACAAACTCACAGTACAGAACATTCCAAGAGTAGAACCCAAAGAAACTACAGCTGCCCCTATATAGCAGAGAGACCTAACAACACAAACAGAAACAACTGTATCTACAACTCACCAGAATCATCATCCCCAGCAAAATCTCTTCCCATAAAGGAACAATAAATGTTGAATTGCAAAGACACCTAGAGATTAAGCACACTATCCTATAATGTAGGCCCTATATGAGCAGAGACTTGCTGGAGAGAGCAAACAAACATGTTTCTGCTAATGTGCAAATTCAGAGCTTCACTTCTCTATCATAAATCCAGCTAAATGGGATACTAGGTCCTTCTTTTGCCCTCGCTTGAGCTCTTTCTTCTAGTTTTCTAATTCTTGGTGGCAACCCGCAAACGTATTCTTGAGCTTTTCTTCCCTCTCCTGATAATCCAGTAAGATCTGAAACTTTCCAACGGCCAACAAGAAACTCCAATATATCTGCATAGTCTCTAGCAGTGTAGACGCCAAGACGTTGAGCAACTGCTGAGAAGTGATCAAAGAGGTTATCGTCACGACCATCATACATCAAATGTGCTGGCATAGATATCTTTTTCCTCATCATATCAGCAAATGCTAGCACAGTGCCGTCAGGGTCGATCTCGAAAAGCTTTTCAACAATCTTGCTGTAGGCTGTCTCGTGGCGTTTCTCGTCTGCAGCAATTGTGCCACAGATTTGAGCCAGCTTGACGTCTCCATGCTCCTTAGCAAGTCTAGCTGTGTTACCATGGGAGATAAAAGTTGCCCTTTCTTGGAATGATGTGTAAATAAATCCCAAGTATGGACTATTTTCAGTCCTTGGGTCCTGTAACATTTTTGGAAAAAAAAAATGAACACACGAAAATGGCAGACTGACACGTCAAATTCTATGCTGTAACCAGTAAAAAAACACTTAAGTGTTTGTTCTGCCATTTACTCAACAAAGAAAGAATAATATCGCCTGTTTGGAGTCTCACGACAGAGGAGTTGTTGGGATGGGGAGGCGGAGGCAGTTGTAAACCAAAAGAGTGAACAACATATGTCAATACTATGAATTAGTTCTCAGCAGATGGGTAATATTGTTTCGAAATCTTTAAGATGCTTAGAGCTTACAAAAATCAGGTTTCCAGAAAGTTGCAGGGACAACATTTATTTGATAGTATCAGCAAATAATGTTTTCCAACTTTAGTGAATTACTATGATTCTAGAGAAAATTTCAACATCTTAAATTGGCAAGAACTCACCATTCCTGATCCAATCAAGTATTGAATTGTCTTCTCAATTGATCTCATGTCAACTCTGCCTGAAAGGTAAAGATACTTGTTGAGGAGGTCACCATGCCTGTTCTCCTCGGCGGTCCAGGCCCTTGTCCAAATAGCCCAAGAAGTAGGGCTAGCACCGGTTTCATCACGAACACCATCCAAGGTATTAAGCATAGTCTGGTATGTTGGAAGGGCTTCTTCAGTGATCATATCCCCAACTAGAACAACAAAATAGTCATCTGGAAGCTCCTTAGCCCTCTCCCTCAATTCCTTGACTTGGTCATGAAATCCGTCTGAAGCAGGATCGGGCAGGAAATCCTGTGGTTGCCAGGATTTTTCCACCGGTTTCAGGTGAACCAATATATTTTGCTCGGCCCAGTCTTCCATAGATTTAAATATCTCAATTTTTTGAGGTGGCATTGAGTGTGTCACTTGAACATGAACTTCACGAGGTGGAGAAAAGGGCTTTTTCGTCTCAACCACGCTAGACAGAAAGAAAAGGAAACCATATAAGAGAGGACCAAGTCCAAAACAAAATCAAGGAGATGCTAGATCTCAAATCCATACATGTGAACAAATCCTAAGTTCACACTCTACAATCAGAACTGTATTTGTTGTCATCACGGTACTGATCAGAGGGGAACCCCAAGTACCCGATATATGCAACATTTTTTTAGGTTGATACCATGTTCTACAATCTCCAGGATCAAAGGCATCAGTACAACGACATATGAAAGAGCATGTTAGCACCTTTTATTTTGGATCAAAGGAAGCGCAAGAGTCGGAAAAGTTTGAGCAATTTGTTCAAAAGGTTCCTACTTCCTAGTACCTTATTCTAATCAGTGGAGAGAGGACCTAACAACCGGATATGGTTGACCAACTGCATCAATATGCTCTTAACTGGAATTTGTGCCAATTATTTATCAAATAACGTACAGAAGAAAAGTGTCCAAGCAGTGCACATTTCAACTGGTGAAGCCACAGTCAGTCCACTCACTCATTTGACTAAATTAGTACTATTGTACTTCTAATGTAGCATCTTAGCTCACTGCAAACACTGACCAAAATATCCAGAAGAATCAAATACATACAATTGGCTTACAAAACAAAAAGTAGGTCGACCTCAAAATAAAATAAAGTGAATAGAAAATCAAAAATAATAATAAGAAAAATTAATGTCTTGTAATAAGAGAAGATGAAAATAAGCTGAAAACGAGTGGCGACACCAAACCTGATTGATAACTAATGAGTGGCGGCACCAATCAAGGCAAAGATGTGCAAATGAAAAAAAGGCGTAAGTGTATGTTTACACATGCATCATAATGACTTAAAAAAACTCGAGTGAATTGCAGATCCTTATGACACAAGAAATTCTATATCATGTTTCTAGAAAGCATCAGTTATATATGTAACTATTAAAGTCAGATACAAAATCATGAGGGGACCAGGACAAAAGAAAAGGAGAGCATAAAAGATGTAGAACCTCAGATGTATTAAAAGATTGAGCCCCATGAGCATTCCCTCACACTCAACAAAAGAAATAAGAAAATAGAAAAAGAAACATGTGTATCTATACATATGTATATATATATATATATTGTTTAAATGAAGGAAGAAAGAGGAGGAGGGGTGGGGATCTTTACAAAATCATTTAGGCTAAATTAAAGAACTTCAACATGGAATGAAAAACCGGGAAGGTAAACCAGTTGGGACCAACTAGTCATAAAATAAGTCAATCCAACAATGTAGCTGAAACCAACATATCTAGCCTTTGTAACCTAATTCCCAACAAATTAAATTGGACATAGAAAGAAGATTTAGTATACAATTTCTTTCAATATAACAAAAACAAAACAAAACAAAAAAGGAAAAAAAAAAAAGAAAGAAGACAAAATAACATCAGATTGTCTATCATATACAACGTATAGAAGACAAGCATAATACATGCATTCTTTTTCCTCCCTTTCTCTGTGTGTGTGTGTCAGAGAACAATAATAAAGTCTTGATTCCCAATATTAAAAGGTATATAGCACAGATACATCAGAGAAGATTCAATTGCAAACAGAAAAATTAATCTGCATGCTCACAACCAAATTTTAAATGGCATTGCTAACAACCTGTAACAGCCAATTTATCATAACCGACAATAACATTAACCAAATTTCATCAGGATTACAAGAAGAAACTACATCTATGTAGCATAAGAAAAAGTAGAGCATTCTTACTACACAGATAAATCAATTCAAAATATAAAACAAAGCTAAAGTACAAAAACCCAATCAAGATAAATTAATAAAGAACAAGCCTTTCTTCAAGATTCAATTCAAAATATCATAACCGGCAAACTTACGCGCACCTCGACTAATTCCACCGGATACCTGCTATCTCCCACCAATTAGGTACCAGTAACTCTCCCCACCAACAAAGATCCTAACTTTGATACAATAACTGAATAGTAGGACTTATGTGTTTCAAGAATCAACTAAAAAGCAACAGAAACAGCATAAAGAAACTTACCTATACCAGAACAAATGCATAGCCATGAAAAAATAAAATTAATATAGCCAAAGAACAATAATTTTTTAACAAAGACCCAAACTTTGTTATAAGAATTGAAAATGGACTAATGTGGGGGGTTTAAAGAATAATATAAAAAGCAGCTAAAACAACATAAGAAATGAAAAGAAACTATTAACATTTTAACAAGAACAAGAATGAAGCTTGCAGTGATTGGAAAAAACATATGTTTTTCAAGAAAGATCCAAACTTTGATACAAGAATTGAAAAAAGACTAATGGGGTTACAAAAAGAAAACTAAAAAAGATGTACTTACTTTGTACCAGTAGTAGCAGCCATGAAAAACTTAGGAGATCTAAGGGTGACCATTGGTGGTGGAAGAACAAAAGAAGAGTATTTGTGAGATTGAAAGTTGAATGCATTCAACTTCAAAGCCATTTTTGTGATTTTTGCTTTGCTTTTTTTCAGGATTTGTTTCCTCCACAGAAGTGAAAGCGAATAGCAAACTTATATGAGAAGTGGAGACATTTGGTGGGACACGGCCAAAACCAGTTGGACTTGCAACTTACGTACAAATCAGTATTTATTATTTCAAATTTCATAAATAGGAGTACTAGTCCTATACTTGATTTTTCAGATATTTGCCCCTACAAGTCTTCTTATTTACTGTATTACCATGATAATACAAATTACTAAAGTTATCTTATAATGGTTCAATATTTTTCCAGCCAAGAGTATATCAGACACAACCTCTTTATCAAGATAGGGGTAATTTGAACTACATCGATCCTTGCAGACTCATTTATGAGATCACGTTGAATATGTTGGTATGGTATCTTTTAATGGTTCATTAATTTATTTCTATTTTGTCTAGTATTTTATCATAATGGAGTCTATAACTTAGAAGTCGTTTGGTTGAAATATTTTTATGCAGGTATTAACAATTAAAACGGATATTAGCAATGTGGCCTGTGTGGAAATTAGTAATATGAGTATTAGTAATATGGATATTAACTACGTATATATATATATATATATATATATATATATATATATATATATATATATATATATATATATATATATATATATTACATAGATTTCCACATAGCTTATGCAGGTATTAGCTATACGAAAGAGACAAAAATACAATCAAACTTTGTATTAGAGTTATGCTAAATTTAGTACGGAGAGAATTTCAAATCAAAGGTAGTACTATTTTATGCATGTATTAACTCTCCACTTTACCAACCAAACGACCCCTTACTGAAATAGTTATGTCTGTGTCGAATGGCTATATTAACATTTGATTGTTAATACGAGTACCTAGTTATTTTATTTTTTTTTTCCATTTAACATTTGTAATTTTGTTTCGCTAAAATGCATGTTTTTGGGGTGGAAAAAGGGACTACTCCATAAAGGAGGGGCAAACTAGTCAATATGAGTGGGTAAGGGAAGAGACCAACATGTCAAGAGCATCTTTGAATTAGAGTAGAAAAAATAGATTCACAAAAACGAAATATTTGAAAGAGTTTTGATGTGGTCGAGGAGAGAGTACGATGCATTTAAAGGCACAATAAAACCCTTGCCAAGTATATTCCACTTGGCATTGTTTCTTCTTTACTATTGCATGAGATCCATTTGTTAACTTCATTTCTTTGTTTATTGCCAAGTCATTTAACCATGCACACCCCCCTGCAAACTAGTTTATGAAGAAGAAAAGAAAAACAAGTAGCACAAATGAAAGTTCCTCTCCAACCTTCTTTACAATATAATCGGTATCCAAATTCTACTTGTTCACGAATTCAAATTTTTTATTAGAAAATCTATTAAAAAAGAAAATATTCCCACTAAATTAGCGTGTGGACATAGATTCTCAAATATTTTTTGAAAAATACTTTTTGGGTGAAGTTTGATATGAAAATGAAAAAGTGTTTGGACATACTTTTTTGGAACAATTTTTTTGGCTCAAAAGAGCCTTTGAGCTCTTATGAAAATAAAATTTGATGTGTAAATGTTAGTTTTTGGCCCAAAAACAGCTCAAGGTCAGTTTTTGAGTTTTTTAGAGTTTTTAGGACAAATCTTGTTCAAAAAGCATAAACAAACACTTTTTGGCCCAAAAACTCTCAAAAAATCTCTTCAAAAACTATGTCCAAATGGGAGCTAAAAGAATTGGATTTACTCCAGTCAAATTAAGTACATATTAGTTAAATTCCTGACGGATTAAGCAATGAGAGATAATATAGTTGAAAGGATCAGCTTTATATATTTTAGTGGATGGCGATGAGAAAAGTTGGCTAAATTTTTAATTCAAAATTAGTAATTCTCAGATTATTTGTAGCAAATTTCTAATATTATTTTTATTTTTATTTCTAACAACTTCACGATGAAAATTCTTCTCCAAAACTCATCTTCCAAAAATTTTATTAGAGGTTTAAAGTTAAAATTTGAAAAAGAGAGAGGTTAATCCAATTTACTCCCTCCGGTCCATTTTAGTTGATAGGTTTCACTCTTCGAGAGTCAAGTTGACCAATCTTCGGAGTTAAATTAAACTGGATATATTCAATATTATAAAATTATAATTTAGATATTAAAAAAGTACACGAAAAGTACTACAAGTTGCAATTCTTTTCATATCAATATGATGAAGAAATATATCTGAAAATATTGGACAAAGTTTATATTGTTTGACTTTTAAAAAAGAAAAGTGATCAACTATTTTGGACCGGAGGGAGTATCTAGTATTAAACCAATATATACCATTTTAATCAAATGAACCAAACTTATACCAAATAAAGTACATCACAAAATAATCCATTAGCTATTTATAGCCTGTTTGACCAAGCTTCTCAAAAGTCAAAAGTACTTTTTTTTAAAAAAAAATTGCTTTTGAAGAATCTTAAGCTGTTTGGCAAAAAAAAGTGCTTTTGAAAAGAAGCAGAAACAATTTTTGGCTGTCGAGGAGAAACTACAAATTTCTGCTTCTCCCCAACAGCAGAAACAGTTTATTAATTTTTTAAGACAAAAATATCCTTACCAAAAATATAACTACCATATTATATCTAATTAATTTAACCAATATATCTCTCAAATATAAATAAAACTATATTTTCTGCTTCCCTATTTTGGTTTAACTTTATTTCTATTGATTAAAAATTATAGTACATATTTTTATTTTATATTTTATATTTAAACTAAATAAAAATAAAAATTAAATTAACTCTTTTTGAAAATATATTTAAATCTTTTATACATTTAAATAATACTAGTTGCATAGTGAATTTTAGTTTTGTACAATTTTATAATTTAACACTCAAAAGCACTTTTGTAAAAAAATATCCAAATACAAATTGTTTAGAAAAATATTTCTTAAATGAGTTGGTTAAACACAAACTGCTTATTTTTCAAAAGTACTTATCTGAGAAGTACTTCTGACAAAAGTACTTTTCAAAATAAGAAGTTTTTGACAATTTGGCCAAATAAACTCTTAATCGGGCAGTCCGGTGTACAAAACATCTCGCATTCACGTGAGGAGGAGAAGGACCGCATCCAAGGAGGGTGATATATACCGCCACCCTAATCCAAACATAAGTGGCTATTTCAATATAGTTTGTTCGCAAAAAAGAAAAATCCTATGAACATTTTCATCCTTGCACTTATAAGTATGAATTAGCGATCAATAAAGTAGGACAAAAATTGTAGAAAGCAAAGTTTAAAATTCCAACATAAGCAATGAATTTGAGTCATTTTTTATAGGGTGTGCTTTACCCAATATTGAACTTTCAGACGTGAATTTTAAATGGGAGGTTTACGAAAATACCCATCAAAATCAAAATATTACCTACTTCTATCCGTAAGTTTCATATTTACAAGTCATGCCCATAAACTATTTATATGTCCTATCCATCTAGACTTTTAAACTATTATTTATGCAGTATACCTTAAATGTATACATCCATATCTAGACTTGTATGGAGTATTATTTATGCAGTATACATTAAAGATATACACCCATAAGGTATAACAAAGGTATACAGTAATAAATGAGTATGTTGGGTAAATACTATAATTTCATGGGTAGTATAATTTTTAATGGGTATAATTTGTAAATACTTTAAATTTTATGGATATATAATATAAAAATCCATTTTAATTTGCGGATATCAAGTTGATACGTGTAATACACACCCAAACTGGCCCTATAAAAAGCATTTTCAGGAAACAAAAAGAAGCAGAGGACCTCTCGATTCTCTATTTTGCTAAAGTATACATCTAACTTTTTCATTGTCCACTTTAGATTGATGGCTTGTTTGGCATTGCTTCTCCAAAGTCAAAAGTAATTTTTTTTTTCTTCAAAAAACGTACTTTTTAAAAAAAAAATTTTGATGTGTTTGGCAATAAAAAAAAGTACTTTTAGATAGAAGCAGAAGTAGTTTTTCTGCTGTTGGGGAGAAGCTACAAATATCTGCTTCTTCCAAGAAGCAGAAGCAGTTTAGTAATTTTTTCAAGACAAAAATATCCTTATTAAAAATTCATATTTACCAAATTATTACTCATTAATTAGCCATATCTCTCTCTAAATAAAATTATATTTCTCTTTTTTGCATTATTTTCATACTATATACTTTTTTAAATTTTCTTCCTCTTAGACTAGTTTTTATTTCTAGTTATTTCTATCAACCGTATATAGGATCTCCTATTTTCTAAGTTATTTTTTAAAGTAAGTCATTATTATAAATTTTTAATTCGGTTATCACTTCAATTTAACTATATTTTATGTTTTTCAGTAGCTTAAATTTATATATTTTACTTTATGTTTTACATTTTAACTAAATAATTTTTTTCAATTAAAGTATTTTATGATAAATATTTTTTTATTAACCCAAATGTAAAATGAATTTGGATGTCCTTTTCGTAATTTAACACTCAAAAGTACTTTTCGTAAAGATTAGCCAAATACAAATTGTTTATCAAAAGTACTTATCCAATGAGTTGTCCAGACACAAACTGCTTATTATCTAAAAGTACTTCTTTGAAAAGTACTTATGCAAAAAATATTTATCAAATTAAGCATTTTTTTTGCAGAAATTCCAAACAGGCACTGAAGCTCCTAACAAGTGTGTTTGTTGTACTAAACATGTGAAACATTAAAAAGCTGATTCACGGAGCCAATTTCACGACCAAGTAAACATAAGTAGTAATGGACCGAAAACAACTGTCTAGCCTCATCCTGCTAGCTAGGTTTTCATAACTCAGAAGTCTTTACTCTTTGAAAAAGCATATAGAGATCGTTTGGTATATATGGTGTATAAGCTAATTAAATAAATATATTAAGTTTTATTTCTTATTTGATAGCCAAAGATAAACAATGAAATAACAAAAAAATTCAACCTCAAACACTTGTTATTAATACACGAATAAGAATTCAAAGGTATAATTAGAAACAATGCTTTATACAGTTTTATACTAAACACAAGTTTAAATTATATAATGTTTATCCAAGTTTTAATACAATGAACCAAACACATAACTAAAAGCAATCTATGTATTATTAATCTTTGCATTACTAATCCTTGTATTGTTAATTTATGTATAACTCATTTCTCTATCAAACCATCCCTTATAGGAATACAAGTATGAGAAGAAATTCGGTGAGTTTATTTTTCCCAGAAAAGTTGTGTCAGATGATATTCTCACAGATAGAGGTGCACAAACTGAACCGGTAAACCGAACAAAACCGTAAACCAAACGGAACCGAATAAAAAAATCGACTCGTGGTTTGGTTTTGGAAAACTAAAAACTGACATATTTGGTTTGGTTTGGTTTGATTTGGTTTACCCAAAAAAAATAAAAATCGAACCGAATCCAAACCAAACCGATATTTTATAAATATTATTTTTAAACATTTATAGATAAAAATATTTATTATGAACTTCTTTATATATGATTTTAAGAAAACTTTACATGGCATAGAGTGAGTATTAAACACTAAATGAACACATACCCTTTTTATTATAGTGTATAAATTTAAACTAATTATACTCCATATTTTCTAGCCACGAATTTGATAAAATCTAAGCATTAGATGTGCCTTGTTTGAAGGGAATGGATGGTCAATTACATTATCTCTCTTAATTAATATTTAAGTAATTATCTTTTATATATTATCAAGAATCAATATCATTTAATTATCATCTAAATACTAGCACACAAGCAACATGTTACACGGTTGATTAAGGAAAAAAATAAAACTAACTCAATTCATTTATATCGCGTCTCTCTATTTTTAATTTTCTAATTTACGTACATTATTTTTCATTGTCTTATTAAGATGTATATGTAATTATTCTTGATATCTTATTATCTATAAATAACATACATCGATAGTTGATTGTAGGAAATATTTGAAAGCAACACTTGCATATTTGTTGTAGAGACTTTATATAATAAAAATCGAAAAAAACCGAAAAGACTGAGAAAACCGACTTTATGTTAGTTTGATTTGGTTTGGTTTACAGATTTAAAAAGTCGATATATTTGGTTTGGTTTGGTTAATGGTAAACCCGAACCAAATCGCCCTATGTTCACCCCTACTCACAGGTAAACACTTACAATATTTTAAGGCTTTACCTCCTCTCTATGCTTACTTTTGTTTTTATTTCATCTGTCAAAGTTTTTCTCCTATCCACAGCAAGTTACTTTTAAGGTTTTGACACATTTATTAAAAAATGATCTAACAATATTAATTGAGAGGATTACTTAACAATATAAAGATTTATTGGAAGACCTCAATTTAAATTTTATTTAGATAACTTTTAGTGATTAATGACATGTACTATGGTTCCAAGACCCGAGTGAGAACTACTGGGCGAGACTCAGATTATTTTTCAGCTGAAATGGGGGTGCACAACGCTTAGCCCATTTTTATTTGTCCTGGTGATAGATGAATTGACTCAGAATATCCAAGATGAGGTACCGTGGTGTATGTTATTTGCAGATGATATAGTCTTGATCAACGAGATACGCGGTGGAATCAATGAGAAGCCGGAGGTTTGTAGACAGACTTTAGAGTCTAAAGATTTCAGTTTGAGCAGGACGAATATGGAGTATATGGAGCACAGGTTTAGCGATGCACCTCACGAATCTGAAATGGTAGTGATGCTTGATACACAAGTCATCCCCAGGAGAGTAAGCCTCAAGTATCTCGGTGTTGAGGAGATCAGTTTAAGTGGACCAGCTGACATGGCAACTTGAGTGGCGAGTCAACTTATATGGTAGCTCCTGATTGGTCACGCCACATTACTTAGTTAGCAGTTACTCCCTTTGTCCCATTTTGTTTGTCATAGTTACGGTTTCGAGAGTCAAACTTCTTAAATTTGACCGTAGATTAGGATATAAAACTTTTAACTTTTTATAAATAAAATTTACATATTTGAAACTACTTGAAAAGTATTATAAGTCACAATAAATTACAACTCAAAATATTTAAAATATATATACAAAGATTATGGTCAAAGATAAACTCATTTGACTCTCGAAATCCGAACTATGACAAATAAAGTGGGACGGAGAGAGTAGTTAGCAGTTAGTTAAGTTAGGTGAGAAGTTAGTTAGTTATTTTGTATAAATATCTTAGCTAGGTCATTTATCATTTCTTAGCTCAATAGATTTCATTCTGGTAAGAAGTTGACTAATAAAATTCTCTCTCTAGAATTTTCCACTGTGTTAGTATCTCACTTCAAATCTTTACATGGTATCAGAGCTGTAAGATGAATCTCTGACACTCTTCGAACAATTAGCATCAAGAGTTTACTGCAATTCACTTGTGACAGCTAAGGTTCTTCGATTTCTGGAATACTTTTTCTTCCAAATTTTTATCGCAATTCATTGCATTTTTTGGTAATTTTTGTGTTGTGTATTGAGATTTCAAGCCTGAATCTAGTTTTGAATGACAAGTTCATCAAATGTAACTGAAGAAATAGCAGTATATCACAATCACCCACTTTACTTACACGCTTTCGATGCACCAGGATCTTTATCTATTGGTATTAAGCTGAAAGGAATGGAAATTATGCAATTTGGAGTCATGCAATGAGAGTAGCATTGCTAGGAAAGAACAAATTAGGGTTTGTAGATGGTACTCTTTAGAAAACTACATATGGAGATAGTTTGCCGAACCAATAGGAGAGATGTAATGCGATTATCTTGTCATGGTTGATGTGCAATGTTAGCAGTGAGTTGCTTAGTGGTATCTTGTTCAGATCTGATGTATTTATGGTATAAAATGATCTTAAGGAATGTTTTGACAAGGTTAATAGGACAAAAATCTTTCATTTACATAAAGAAATAACAACTTTAGCCCATGGAGTTTCTTCTATAGCTGTTTACTACTCAAAGTTGAGAGATTTGTGGGATGAATATGATTGTATTGTTCCTCCCCCATCCTGCAATTGTAAGACCTCAAAATATTTTTTTGGAACACTTGGAAAAGCAGAAACTATTGTGATTCTTGATGAGACTAAATGATAGTTACAATTAAGCAAGAAGTCAGCTCTTGCTGATGACTCCAGTTTCTAGTATCAATCATGCTTATGCTATGTTGGTTCAGGATGAAGATCAGAAACAAATATCTGGTGAGAGCTCTTTTGCTCCAGATAACAGGATGGATCCCACAGCTTTATACACTCAGAGTGCACCAAGGAACAACAACTATAAACATAAAAAAAAATTCCTATAAGTATTTTGAACATTGTGACAGAAAAGGCCATACAATGGAGAAGTGTTTCAAACTAAGAAAATGTGATCATTGTGATAAGATTGGCCATATCAAGAGGGACTGTCATCAGCTAAAAATTCAGCAGGGAAATTATCAGAATAATCATCAAGGATATCCTCAGCATTAAAGACCATAGAGCAGGGCTAATGAGTGGTTAATCAAGACTCGGATCAAAAACAGTTAGAGCAACCACTACAGCTGTAACACTTGTCACCAATTTTGATACAGAATCAGTATGATCAAATCATGGCTATGTTCACTGGAGCTAGTACTAGTGCAAAGGCCAATATGGCAGGTAATTTTCATAATACTATTGATACTAGGGTAAAATGGATAGTTGACATAGGAGCAGCTAATCATATGACTGGAACTGCATTATTGTTGGACAATATGGTGATAGAAAATGTAGGAAGGGTTCAGCTACCCACAGGTGATTCAGCTCAGGTTACTCACATTGGGAGTTCTATCTTGACAGGAGGTGATATATTATAGGATGTATTATGTGTTCCAGCCTTCAAGTTTAATCTTTTGTCAGTTTCCAAGATGGAAAAAGACTAAAACTGATGTGTCATATTTTATCCTAAAATGTGTGTCTTTAAAACCTCTCTACTGGGAAAGAAAAGCAGATCGGTAGAGAGCAGGGTGGTCTGTACATAGTAGAAGTATTCAAGAATAATCAACCTGTCAGGCATGACTCCCCAGTCAGATTTTGTGTAGCTATGGAAAAGGAAGTGAGTGCACAAATTTGGCATTAAAGATTGGGACATGTGCCTATGGCAGTGCTGAGAAGACTTGGTCAGTTCAAAAATAAAGGGAAGAAGTTTACTATTGAACATTGTCATATTTGTCCACTAGCTAGACAATGTAGATACATTTCCATCATAATACTAATAGATCTACAACTTTGTTGCAATTGATTCATATGGATGTATGGGGGCCTTACAAAGTGGCAACACACAGAGGAATGAAATACTATTTTACTTTGGTTGATGACTACTCTAGATGGACTGGGTTGTTTATAATGAAATTAAAGGCTGATGTGATTGTTATTCTTAAAGATTTCATTAGAATAGCACACACACAGTATGGGAAGCCAGTTAAGATTATAATAACAGATAATGGGTCAGAATTTTTTAATTCAAACTGCAATGCACTCTTCAGACAGTATGACATTATTCATCAGAGTTCACGTCCTTATACACCTCAACAAAATGGGGTGGTTGAGAGAAGGCATAAACACATACTTGAAACTACAAAGGGCAATTAGATTTCAGTGATCCTTGCCAACTTATTTTTGGGGTGATTGTGTAGAAGCAGCTATCTATACCATTAATAGGATTCCTGATACTGTATTGGGGAATAAGAGTCCCTATGAAATTATCCATGGTCATGCAACTCAACTGGATCATTTAAGAGCCATATGTTGTTTGTGTTATGGAACAAACCTTGTTAAAGCTGACAAGTTTGCATCCAGGGCAATCAGAGCTATATTCCTAGGGTATGGTACCCATCAAAATGGATACAAGCTTTATGACTTAGATAATAGGAAAGTGATTGTTAAAAGAGATGTAGTGTTTCATGAGAATATTTTCCCTTTCAAGAAGAAAAATAGACTTGAAGATCTTATCTCAGAACACATGCACTTGTTCCAACTAGAAGGGAACTCTAATATTTCATACAACAGTGAAGCAGCATTGTTTGACAATGAATTTTTTAATGATACAGTGACATCATCACAACATGTGAATATCAATGTAATGCCTACAACTGTTGTAGAGTCACCAACAATTTTTGTGAAGATTTGGCAGAAGAACTCACTACAGATGCTATCGGGAATGATGACCAACATGTAGCACATAATTATGAGGAATATAGTACCTGCAAAGAAATCTGATTCTTGCTTGTTTACAATAGCAGATGTGATAGATTATAATAGATTATCTACTAAATATCAAAATTATATTGCACATTTATCAGAGGAAACAAAACCTAGAAGTTACAAGGAGGGAGCTCAAGACAGTTGATAGATAAAAGCAATGAAGACAGAAATCAAGGCACTAGAAGAAAATTGTACATGGCAAATGGTGTCTCTACCTAAGGGGAAGAAAGTTATATGATGCAAATGGGTGTACAAGATCAAATACAAATTAAGTGAAGAGGTAGAAAGGTTCAAGGGAAAACTTGTGGCCAAGGGATATGACCAAAAAAAGAACTTGATTATCAGGAGACCTTCTCTCCAGTGGTTAAAATGGTAATTGTAAGATCAGTTATTCATCATATGGAAGTATTTAATGCATTTCTTCAAGGTGATTCACATGAGGAGGTATACATGGAGTTGCCTCAAGGATTCAACTGTGTAGGGGGTAAAACACAGGTCTGTAGATTGATTAAGTCATTTATGGCTTAAAACAGGCCTCTAGACAATGGAATATCAAGTTGACCTTAACATTGATACCTCAGGATTTAGTCCAAGTCACTTGGATTACTCATTGTTTAGTAAAAGGTAAGAAGGACACATAGTCATAATTCTTATATATGTTGATGACCTCATGATCACTGGTAGTGATGTAAGGTTGATTCAGATAGCAAAGATCATTTTGCATACAAACTTTAAAATCAAAGATCTTGGCCCACTAAAGTACTTCCTTGATATTGAATTTGCAAGAAGTCCAGATGGCATACTTATGCACCAGAGGAAATACATATTGGAACTTATATCAGAAGTTTGCCTATCAGGTGCCAAGCCAACACATTTTCCTATAGAACCTAATCAGAAACTGACTACTATAGAGTTTGATGAACACTTAGGAATCAGAGGAGACAAGGTGCTTGCAGATCCAAGTAGTTATCAGAAGCTAGTTGGTAAATTACTTTACCTTACCATTACCAAACCAAACATCTCATTTTCAGTTCAATGCTTGAGTCAGTTCATGTATACACCCAAGAAATCACACTTGGATGCATCCTTAAGATTGGTAAGATAGTTGAAATAAGCACTAGGCTTAGGAATTATGATGTCAGCAAGCACAAATGGCCAATTGAGAGCTTATTGTGATGCAGATTGGGCATCTTGTCAAAACACCAGAAGATCCATTACTGGTTCCTAGTTAAGTATCGTGATTCGATTGTCTCATGGAGATCCAAGAAGCAGAATACTATATCGAGAAGCTCAGCTGAAGTTGAATACATGAGTCTAGCATCTACAGTTGTGAAATTGTTTGTCCTGTTGGTTTGTTTAGAGAACTGGGAGAAAGGGTGGCACTGCCCGTGCCCTTATACTGCGAAAGCAAATCAGCTATTCAAATTGCAGCCAACCCTATTTTTCATGAAAGGACCAAACATATTGACATTGTTGTCATTTTATTAAGGAGAAAATTTAGCTTGGTTTGATCAGAACTCTATACTCTGCTACAATACAAAAGGTCTACACAGATTCCAACATTATCACTTGATGTCCAAGCTGGGACATCTAGAAAATCTTCATACCTCCTAGCTTGAGTGTGTGTGTGTGTGTTTAGGAGTGTAGTTTAAGTCAATCGAGATCCTTACCTGGATTCTCTGATGCAGACCATTAGACGAGTCATAGGTGTTCTAGGTACATCACGTTGACTTGGCACACCTTTAACTTATCAAGTGGCGACTCCGAATTCTCTTAATAATTGTGTACCTTTAACACCCGTCACAGCCTTTTAAATTTACAATTCTTAATTAAATTTTAGTTTTGTCAAAAAAGGGTCGTGACACTGGTATGAAATTGAGTAATAAATTTCTCTCTCTAGAATTTTCCCACTGTGTTAGTATCTCATTACACTGCAAATCTTTACACTCTTGTCAATTCTCCAAGAGAATGGGGAGATTGACAAAGATGTCACACATCGTATAGGAGCACGGATGGATGAAATGGAGGCTAGCGTCCGAAATTCTATGCGATAAGAAAGTGCCACCTAAACTTAAGGGTAAGTACTATAGAGTGGTCGTTATACCAGCTATGCTGTATGGAGCGGAGTGATGGTCAGTCAAGAAGACTCATACTCAGAAGGTGAGTGTAGCGGAGATAAGAATACTCAGATGGATGTATGGGCATAATAGGATAGATAAGATTGGGAATGAGGTAATACATGACAAAGTGGGTGTGGCCTCAGTAGTAGACAAGATGAGAGAATCGAGGTTGAGATGGTTCGGGCATGTGAAGAGGAGGAGCGCAGATGTTCCGGTAAGGAGGTGCGAGTGGTTGTCAAAGTTGGGTATTCGTAGAGGTAGGCCGAAGAAAAATTGGCCGAAGTGATTAGACAGGATATGACACTTCTCCAGATCACCGAGGATATGACTCTAAATAGAAAAACGTGGAGGTCGAGGATAAGTGTCGAAGGCTAGGTACTAGTGCAGCAGCAGCAGCAGTAGTAGTTGTTGTTTCCCGTATATACGATTTTTATGCCTTATTTCTTTGTCTTTTTCCTATTTATGTATTTGTTGTCATTTGGTATCCTTTAGTTTTTATTTATATCCCTACTTTGTTGTGATCTTGTTTTCCTAAACTGTTGTTTTAGCCGAGGATCTATCGAAAACAGCCTCTCCACCTTAGTGGGGGTAAGGTCTGTTTACATCTCATCCCCCTCAAACCATACTTGTTGGATAATACTGGGTATGTTGTTGTTGTTGTTGTATTCTGATAACTTTTATGACAAGAATAAAATAGAAGAAAAAAAATAAAGCTAAAAATCGTTTATTGTGGTCTGGTAGACGAAAGGAGTTATTTGTGTTGTACTATATTATTTTCAAGTAGCATTGACCAATAATGCGTAAAACATAGATTTTTTTAGAAAAACATTACTCCTATTTAAATATACATTAAGCATGTTTGGAACGGTTTAGTGTAATTATTAACAAGCCCATGGTTTTATTGCACATGTGTAATTACATAGTTAGATATCATTCAATTTTACAAAATAAAAGTCAATTATCAAGAACTAATAAATTTTGATGAACTAGTAAACAAAAAATGAATGTTTAACATGTACTCATTGTAAGAAAATTGAAACCGAAAATATAACATACTTTCAAAATCTGAAAAATAAAACAAAAAGTAACATAATAGTCTTATGTCAAAATCCAAGAGAACAAGTTCCAAACATAACTCCAAGTCTAGATAATTCATTAAAAACAAAATTAAGTCTATAGCCTCATTCAAATAACAAAATTCAATGTTTGAGTGTTTTGGACATAAGCCTTGTGAGGTAAAGGTCTTCCATGTTTGCCTCAAGTCATTTTTCCCCTTCTTTTTGGCATCTTGCGTGGTGAGAGTTCTAAAAATAGCCAGCTGTGTGTTTAAAAATAGTACTTTCAAGATTAATGCAAATGGTTAAAGAAAATACATGTCACTAGTTTAACTTCAAAGGAGTAGACAATGGGTGTGTTTTAAACGAGAGGAAATTTCCAAAAAAAATCATTTGCTGATGTTTGGTTTCTGAAAATATTTTTCAACAAAAATATAAAGGGGAAAAATGACTTCCTCACTTTTGGAAAGCTATTTTCCAATCACAATTACAATTATCTTCAAATTGGAAAACCATTTTCCATCACAATTACCACTAACTTCGTATAATTGCTTTACCCACTACACATATCACATTATTAGAAATCTTTAATACTAAGATGTTTCATAAGAACACTATTTGTCATACTAATATTATTATCAATCATTAAAAAATGTACTTTCAAGAAACATTATTCTACTCTTCAACCAAACACCAAATTTTATAATTTTTTAGAAAATATTTACCAAAAAGAATAATTCATTTTCCAGCTCACTTGCTTTACGTGGGGACAAAGCTCAGACAACGTTGTTTTTACGTTTGAGAGAGATTGAGTAGGAAAATTAAACATATGGTTGGAATGCAACTAATTTGGTTTCAACTTCCAACAAAAGCATAGAATACATGACATTGATAATCACACTTGCTAATAAGCTATAAGAAATGTAGCTGGACGTTTAGATGACTCAATTTTTATACTTTACCCATTTCAATTCCAATATTATGGTTAGAAGTGATTCAAAATTTCTAGTATATTTTAAAGGTGGATAGTGGATACCACCTATAGTGTATAATTGTGCAATAAGCTTGTGAAAGTAAGAATTATATATATATAGCTTTTCCCCTCATAAATTGAACTTCAAATATTTATCATATGTCAATATATATATATATATATATATATATAGAGGTAGAGATCACGTGATTGAAATTTGAAATAAAACACCAAATATCACTTTATGTATTTTCATTACCTTTGAGATTAGCTGTTCGAAGCACATGAAAATATTTTGTTTATAGCTAGCTAGAGACTTTGAATTGAGAACTTTATATAAACTCTCAGCATACTTAAAAATAGCAATTACATACTTACCCCCCGCTTAGTGACCTATAAACTGAATATTGATGGGACTTTTCATAGAGCTTCTCAGAATGGGAGTATTGGTGGGTTCTTTAGAGATAGGGGTGGTAATTGGATCCATCATTTCTGAAACGATCTTAAGTAGTCGTTTCAGCAGTTAGGACTCCGATTGGCATGCCGGCAATTTTAAAATCTTCGTAAGGTCTATTAGGACTTGTTTGTAAAATTTGAACTAAATCGGAATTAAATCAGCTCACTTTATGCAATCTAATTATTTTCCTCAGTTTGAGTCGACTTATTCAATCGACTAATTTTAAACTAGTAAGCTATTAAGTAAAGTGCAGTAAAGTAAATAAGGACACTTGAAATTTTTTATACTGGTTCAGAACTAATGAGGTTCCTAATCCAGTCCCTTTGGATCACAAGGGATAATCTCTTCTGACTCTAGTAGTTTCCTTGAGGTACATGTTGTGTGGTTTTACTTCCGCTCACCACTAACGCTTTATACTTGTGGTTTTGATACTCGCTCACCACTAACGTAGTCTAGTTGGTTCAAACACTTTAACCAACTCATGACACTAACCTTACTTTTACTCTTGACTCTCTTTTTCTTTTCTTGTACAATAGTAGACTCTCGAGAATACAATATTATCAAAAATACTAAGAGAATGCTTAGGAAGTACAAGGTTGCATAAGTGTGCACAGTTCCTCCTTGAATATATATAGCTTTGATCTGCCAGAGTGGACTCATCTTTTACTCATTTGATTGAGCCTTGATTTTCGATCAGATTTCCTTTCTTGAAGAGATATGATAACTTAAGAGATTTGATCCTCACAAGGGATATTAATTATTCCTTTGTGAGAATAAGGGAAAGAGCCGTTAAGGATCTTGATATGATTTTCGGACAATTCTTGAATTGACTTGATAGGCTTGATTCACTGAATCTTCTTTTTGATACTTGACAGTCAACTTTTCTTCCAAACGGGATCCTTGATTGGCGCAAATATATTCCTTTCCTTGCATGGTTCTTATGGAATCGTCTACTGATATTGGTGAATCATCCTTTAATTCGTGAGTGTACTGCATACAAATATTTTACCATCCTTAGTCATCAATTTCAGGAATCCTATAATATGTTAATATCATTAAAATGTTTTTTGTCTGCACTTTCGATAATGACCAAAAACATAAATAGATGAAGTAGAAAAATTCCAAGCCAACAGTATACACTGCCTGTCCTTCAGAAATCTAATCCCCTCATCGTTACCCAAGGTTTGTGGATTAATTTCTCCCAGGATAGAATGGAATTATCCTCACTGTGATAGCGGTATTCAAATCACAGTGAACAGCGAACTCAAACAATGGTAGCAAATCACACTGGCTCAGAACTTACTTTGTTTTGAAAACAAATGCAAAAGTAATGAGAGAGAGAGAGAGAGTATGGAATTTTTTGATGATCAAAATGAGGCAAAAATACCTCTCTATTTATAGCCAAAAGATTTGGAATGAAAAGGCATGAAGGTGTCTTTTTATTTTGGTGAAGTGGCTGTTCATGAAAGGTAGCCTTCAAGGTAGTTGTTCAATGAAAAAATACCTTTTCATTGAAATAACGTTACAGCAGCTTTGGGAACTTTGGAATATTTGCATAGGTATTCCACTCTTTAATTCCATTACGAAAACGGCCCCAAATCAAATATTAATATTTAATATTAATCTTTAATAAATATTCCCTTCATTTTCCATTCACACCGCTTTACCTTCTTTCCAAACCCAACAATACCCCACATGAATGGGGAATGGCTATATGACGAAAACATGCAGAAAACTGTGTGATTTGCAATTAAGAATTAATTGTACCTGGATAAGTAGGTTTCCCTTTGAACTTTCCGTAGTGAACATATATCGGATATACTCGGTCAATCGGTAGATTTGATATCTTTGAACCATCGAACTTTGGTGTATACCTAGACAACATATGTCACACAATTAATCCTTGACCATTTTTTGGTTCTCATTGTTGTGTTCTTTTCAGCCATGAACACCGCCTGGTTCATGAGTGCGTAGAGAATTAGCCTTACAGAATTCTCCTTGAAGCGGCTTCCACTTCACACTCACATAGGTGATTTCTAAACGTGTAATACCGTAGATCTACACTGTTTGACAAACCCCGTATCAAACTTAGATAATCATTAAAAAACATCTTTAACGTTTTATCCTTGGTACTAAACATTGTCTTATTAAGAGGATGGGTTGAGTTGTTTGACAATGTTGGAGCGGTCGTACACAACTTTGTTTGAGCTCCTTGAACATAGATATTGGGATCTCCAGTCTTCTAAGTAGAGTTACCGCCATGACGACTTGTCCTCGGCCATAGTCCCATTCCTCTTGATGATCTCTCAACATCATCTCTAGTTAAACCTTTTGTAAGTGGATCCGATACATTATCCTTTGACTTAACATAGTCAATTGTGATAATTCCTCTAGAGATAAGTTGTCTAATGGTTTTATGTCTTCGTCGTATATGACGATTTTTACCATTATACATAAGGCTCCCAGCCCTCGACATTGCCGATTGACTATCGCAATGTATACATACATGTGTCAACGGCTTAGGCCAAAATAGAATGTCTTCCAAGAAGTTTCGGAGCCATTCAGCTTCTTCACCAGCTTTGTCCAATGCTATGAACTCAGCCTCCCTTGTAGAGCGAGCAAGTAAGGTTTGTTTGGATGATTGCCAAGTTACCGCTCCTCCACCTATCGTGAAAATATATCCACTCGTGGATTTTGATTCTTTTGAGCCAGTGATTCAATTTGCATCACAGTATCCCTCTATAACAGCGGGATACTTGTCATAGTGCAAAGCATAGTCGTGGGTGTACTCCAAATAACCCAAAACTCGTTTCATAGGCATCCAGTGAATGTATCGACTCAGTTTACTTATGGCACAAGCTATATCTGGTCGTGTACAATTCATGATGTACATTAGACTTCCCAACACTCTAGCATAGTCTCGTTGAGACGTGCTTTGTCCTTTATTCTTTGTAAAGGCAAGATTAACGTCAATTGGAGTCTTTGAAGTTTTGAAGTCTAAATACTTGAATTTTTCCAGGACATTTCTGATGTAATGAGTTTGAGATAATGCCAAATCTTGAGGAGTTTTGTGAATTTTTATAACCAAGATTAAATCCGCAACTCCCAAGTCTTTCATATCAAACTTGCTAGTTAGCATACGCTTAGTAGCATTGATGTCAGCAATATCCTTACTCATTATTAATATGTCATCCACATATAGACAAACAATGACTATATGATTTGGAGTGTTCTTAATGTAAACACATTTATCACACTCATTAATTTGGAAGCCATTTGACAATATTGTACTGTCAAATTTCGCATGCCATTGTTTAGGTGCTTGTTTTAGTCCATAAAGAGACTTAACAAGTCGACATACCATCTTTTCTTTTCCAGGAACCACGAACCCTTCAGGTTGTTCCATGTATATTTCTTCCTCCAATCTCCATTTAAGAAGGCCGTCTTTACATCCATTTGATGGATTTGAAGATCATACACGGCGGCCAAAGCTATTAGCATCCGTATGGATGTAATTCTGCTTACCGGAGAGTATGTATCAAAATAATCAAGGCCCTCTTTTTGTCTATAACCTTTAACGACCATTCTAGCCTTGTATTTGTCAATAGTACCATCAACATTCATTTTCCTTTTGAAAATTCATTTGTAACCTAAAGGTTTGTTCCAAGGAGGAAGATTAACCAACTCCCATGTATGGTTGCTTAAAATGGATTGTATCTCACTATTGACTGCCTCTTTCCAATATGGAGTATAAGTTTGAGGCTCATTTTCCAATAGGAAAGTCATAAAATTTGGTCCAAAAAAAGTAGACGTCCTTTGACGTTTACTACGTCTTGGATTATCATTATTTGGCATACTTCCTTTTGTACCTTCTCTTGGTCATTTCGTGCTAACACTTGACGATTCACATTCACTTTTATACGGATATATATTTTCAAAGAATTCAGCATTATCTGATTCCATAACCGTATTAACATGAAAGTAAGGATTTTCTGATTTATAAATCAGAAAACGATATGCCTTACTATTCTTGGCATATCCTATGAAAACACAATCAACGGTTTTTTGTCCTATCTTTCCCTTTTAAGGTTTAGGAACTTATACCTTTGCCAAACACCTCCACACTTTGAGGTAATTCAAGCTTGGCTTTCTTTCTTTCCACATTTCATATGGAATAGGTTGTGTTTTGTTGTGGGGTACGCGATTAAGTATTCGACTAGCTGTAAGAATAGCTTCCCCCACAAGTTCTGGGGTAAATCCGAACTTATTAACAAGGCATTCATCATCTCCTTTAAAGTTCTATTTTTCCTTTCCGCAATCCCATTAGATTGTGGCGTGTAAGGGGTAGTGGTTTGGTAAATAATGCCATATTCCAAACATATTTGTTCAAAAGGAGATTCGTATTCACCATCCCTATCACTTCTTATCATTTTTATTCTTTTGTTAAGTTGTGTTTCAACTTCACTTTTGTATTGCTTGAATGCATTTATAGCCTCGTCTTTACTATTTAGTAAATAAACGTAGCAGTAACAAGTGCTATCGTCAATAAAAGTTATGAAATACTTCTTTTCATCGCGAGATGGTATTGACTTCATATCACAAATATCCGTATGAATTAAGTCTAAAGGTTCGAAATTCCTTTCAAGTGATTTGTAAGGATGTTTCGCAAATTTAGACTCAACACATATTTGACATTTTGATTTATCACATTCAAATTTAGGCAATACTTCCATATTTATCATTTTCCGCAAGGTTTTATAGTTAACATGTCTCAAACGTGCATGCCACAATTCATTTGACTCAAGTAAGTAAGAAGAAGCTTGAACTTTATTATTGATAGAAACTGTCATTACATTCAGCTTGAAAAGGCCCTTACTTAGGTAACCTTTTCCTACAAAACTATCATTCTTACTTAATACAACCTTATCAGAAACAAATACACACTTAAATCCGTTCTTGACGAGAAGTGATGCTGACACCAAGTTCTTACGTATTTCTGGAACGTGAAGAACATTGTTGAGAGTCACAACCTTGCCCGAGGTCATCTTTAGGTCTATCTTGCCATAACCTTCAATCTTTGCTGTTGCAGAATTTCCCATGAAGAGTGTCTCATTAGGTCCAGCGGGAACATAGCCAGTAAACACATCTTTATTTGCACAAACATGGCGGGTGGCTCCAGAATCAATCCACCATTCTTTGGGATTTCCTACCAAGTTACATTCAGAAATCATTGCACAAAGATCCATCTCTTGCACTCCTTCGGAAATAGTATCTTCTGCCATGTTTGCTTGACCTTTTGTTATTTTTGGCATTCTTTGGGCACGACAATCTACAGCCTTGTGTCCATATTTTCCACATTTGCGGCAATTGCCCTTGAATTTCTTCTTTTTCGGCTGATTGTTTGGTCCAGAAGGTTTTTTCCTTTTGTTGTTCTTTGGTGCATAATTTGTCTCAATGATATTTGCTCCCATTACTGTTGAACTTCCACGAGCAACCTTCTTTTCTGCAATCTTGTTGTCTTCCTCGATCCTCAAACGAACAATGAGATCTTCGAGTGACATCTCCCTGTGCTTGTGTTTCAAGTAATTCTTAAAGTCTTTCCACAAAGGTGGTAACTTTTCAATTACCGCAGCCACTTGAAACGCCTCATTGATGACCAAACCTTCAATGAGAAAGTTATTATAAATAGGATAATTAATACTTCTAATATAAGCATTAATTTGGATCATACCTTCAGCAATGAGATCATGAATAATCACTTGCAACTCTTGGACTTGACTTATGACAGTTTTACTGTCCACCATCTTAAAGTCCAGAAATTTGGCGGCTACAAATTTCTTCATCCGAGCATCTTCAGTTTTTTACTTCTTTTCAAGAGCAAGCTAAAGCTCCTTCGAAGTTGCAGCAGTACTGTAGACATTGTATAAGTCGTCCTCCAGTCCATTCAGAATGTAGTTTTTGCATATAAAATCAGAATGTTTCCACGCCTCAATAACAATGAAACGTTCATTTTCAGGAGTGTCGTCTGCCGGGACAGGAACATCCTCCTTACTGAATCGTTGCAAACTCAGTGTGATCAGATAAAAGAACATCTTTTGCTGCCACCTTTTGAAGTCAATCCCGCCAAACTTTCCCGACTTTTCAGCCGGTGCTGGCGCAGTGGCCGGTGCCGATGTAGGGCGGCTGGAGCTTGCACCAATAGAAACATTTGGTGTACCAGAAACACCGTTGTTATTTTATGTGTTCGTCATTATTCTGTAAAAACAAAATAACACGGTCAGATTCAAACAATCTGATTTAATGTACAGTGAAGATTTTATATCTTCAAACTGATTTAATGTACAGTGAAGTTTTTATATCTTCAAACTGCAAATAACAATATAAATAATTTAATAATCCAGAAGTTTTTAATCTTCTGAACGGATTAAACACACAATAATTTTAATAATCCGTTGAAGTATTTAAATCTTAAAAAACGGAATATTAAATTTAGAGTATAAAATCTTTTCAGATTTTAGTCTCCACAACAGTTTGGAGTAGAAAATCTTTTCAGATTTTAGTCTCCACAAACAGTCTATTATCGATTAGCAGACTAAAATACAAATTAGATTTCTTAAGATTGTTATTTGTCTGCACTTTCGATAATGACCAAAAACAGAAATACATGAAGTAGAAAAATTTCAAGCCAACAGTATACACTGTCTGTCCTTAAGAAATCTAATCCCCTCACAGTTACCCAAGGTTTGTGGATTAATTTCTCCAATGATAGAATGGAATTATCCTCACTGTGATAGTGGTAATTCAAATCACAGTGAACAACGAATTCAAATAATGGTAGCAAATCACACTGACTCAGAACTCACTTTGTTTTGAAAACAAATGCAAAAGTAATGAGAGAGAGAGAGAGAGAATGAAATTTTTGGATGATCAAAATGAGACAGCCTTCATGAAAAAGTACATTGGTGAAGTGGATGTTCATGAAAGGCAGCCTTCAAGGTGGCTGTTCAATGAAAAAGTACATTTTCATTAAAATAAGGGAGATTTACAAATATATACAATCCTAACACCAAAATTACAAAAAATACCAACATTATTCCATTTTACAAAAAATACCAATATTTTTACACATTATATACAAAAATCAACAAAGCTAATAAATTAGGGTTCCTCCTCCTTCCTACTGCCCCCTCCCCCCACTGCTACCACCCTAAGCGGCGGTGCCACCTAGTCACCGCCGGCGGCCGCCTCCATCCATTTTTTTTTTTTTTTTTTTTTTGTGTTTTTGAATCTAAAAAATGATATACACATAAATACATATAAATACACATATAAACATTGATTTTTTTTTTTAAATTAAAGTTGGAAAATACATATAAACAAAAATACATGTAAACATACAAAAAATTGTGTTATACATACACTAAACACACACATACATACACGAATCTACAGATCTACAAACGAAACATACAAATTTATGTGTGTGATATTTATTACTTGACATACATACAAAAAATACAAATAGATGCTCGGATATACACGTTCATACAGTGATATACACTTACATACACTTGTGTGCTGAAAATTATTATATGAATATACACGAACAAACAGATACATACACTTGCAGATCTGAATTTGAATGTATATATTCAAATGCAAAAAAGAAGAAGGAGAAGCAGATCTGAACTTGTATTAACAAAATACACATGTATACATAAAAAAACACATATATACACGTACAAAATGAAAAAAAGAAAAGAAAAAAGAGGAGAAGATCGGAAAAGAGAGGAGCAGATCTGCTCCACCGCGGGGTCGACCGGCGAGCGGGGTGGGGAACGGCGGGAGGGTGGGGTGGGGTGGGTGGGTGGAGGAGAGGAGAGAAAGAGAGAGGGAGAAGTTAGGATTTTGGGTAGAGAGGGAAGAAAGGAAATGAAAAATTGTATATTTTGTAAAATGTGAAAAAGTGTTGGTATGTAGGATAATTATTTAAAAATGTCGGTATTTTATGTAATTAAGTGGTTTAGTATGTCAATTAGCGTAAAAATATCTTAAAATAACGTTACATCAGCTTTGGGAACTTTGGAATACTTGCATAGGTATTCCACTCTTTAATTCCGTTACGAAAACGGCCCCAAATCAAATATTAATACAAAATATTAATATTTAATAAATAAATATAAATATAAATATTTATATATAAATATTAATCTTTAATAAATATTCCCTTCATTTTCCATTCACACCACTTTACCTTCTTTCCAAACCCAAAATAAAATAGGAATCATCAAAATAGGAATTATCAGATACAACCTAATCAGTCTGAAAATTGATACCGTTTCCATTGAGGTCCTCCAGCTACTTGATCATAACAATCCATTGTATGCTAATATTTTATCTGAATGTAGGTACGCACTCAAGAATTTGAGAAATCCAGTGGTACATTATAGCTTTAGGGAAGCTAACATGGTTGCACACTTTTCGTCTAAGGAAGGTCTTAACTTATCTAATATGATTCAACTGCCAATCCATCCACAAACAACAGAGCTATCCCGAAAAGCAGTCCAACTAGACAAAGATGCTACTACTTATAAGTAAACTATTTCTAAAAATGCTTGTAATAGTTTATCTACTTTTTTAGACTTGTATGTAATTATAAATAGTACGTGTCCCAGACACTATTACTGCTACTGATGCACTAATATTAATATTATCGTTCTGTTATATTTTAAAAAAAACTCTCAACATACTCAGTTCTTAACTTTAACTTTAAATTTGCTTTTTATCAAACTTCAGCCAAATCAATGTCCAAATACCTACTAAATACCACACCAACTGTATAGAAATATCTACATTTAATAGTTTAAACTTATTCCTACAAAGGAGACATACTGTTTAATTGTCTGCTGAGTTTGCAACATATTATGAGAAACATCAAACATGTATTCCTATATATATTAGTACATGTAGGTTGGGAAATAGGAGTACGTGATGACTTCATATTATCAAATGAGGTACAAACCCCACCTTCCGACTCCTAACAGCTAGAGATATTAAACCATGCACCTTAATACGATACCTCTTGTCTCATGCTTAAATAGTTTGATTTGTATAAAGGCATCAAATTTAGTCCACAAAGCTTTTATTTATTCATCATTCAAACTCAAGCAGGTTGGTTTATGGATATACTCCATCTCTGTTTTATTTTATACGCCAATCTTTCTATTTGAGGATTAGTAGCTAGCGCACAGATAAAAACTTGATGGACAATAACCTCATTCCTCTATCCTTCTCTAATACAATAATAGAGTTAATTTTATCGGTGGTCACTCAACTATTGCTTCACTATCAGAAAGTCATTTTTATTTTTTTTGTTATCCAAAAGTCTCTCAACTATTGCTTCATTACCACAAAGTCACTTTTGTTTCTTTTGTTACTCAAAAGTCACCCAATTTTTCCCCGGTCTATACCAAAGTAACTCTAGTCGAATTTTACTTAAAAATCACCGAAAAAATGACATGACATCATTTTAAAAATAATCTTTCTTAATTATATGAGATAATAGTTAAAAACCTTCCTAAACTATCACGTTTTTATTAGTTTCATACTTAAACTATGAGTTGGTCACGTTACCCCCCTGAACTATTAATTTTTCATATTCAAAACCCCCTGCAGTGCCAAGTGGCATGGAGGGTGACTTCACTCCCTTTGTAGAGCATCCATACAATTAATTTTTTAAAATAGTTGTTCTTATTTCTTATTTGATGTTTTTCTTTTTTTAAATTTATTAATTTTTTCTTTTAATTTCCGTCAAAATAAAAAAAATTTACCTTAGTTGGAAACCCATATTTCTAAAATAATAAATATTAACCAACAATAGTAAGCTTAATTATTATGTAGAACTGAATTTACTCAACCATAATAAACTTAATTGAGAACTTGCGTATTAAAATATTAAAATAATACAGTGCATGTTAAGAGTTATGTCCTTTTAATTTAAATGACCATTATCGATAAAATTTGATCGTAAATTGCAACAGAATTTATCACATTTGATTAAATCATTTCTAGTACTCTTATTATTCTAAGGTTAATGGGTCACAACTAGTTTATTGTTATTGGCAAAAATAAATAGAGTTATGAAGTAGAAAATAATTAATTAGAAATGAAGAAAGGAAAAAGACAAAAATAATACTCTAATAAATAAGTAAAAGAATATTTAAATTTTAAAATTTGAAGAGAAATGCCACATGGATTTTTTTTTATTGCTCTACTTTATTTTTTCACACACAACAAAGAAAGTGAAGCCACTCTCCATTCCACTTGGCACCGCAGGGGATTTTGAATATAAAAATGGATAGTTCAGGGGGTTAATGTGACCAACACATAATTTAAGCATGAAACTAACAAAAAAAGTGATAGTTTATTTGGGCGGGGGGGGGGGGGGGGGGGGAGGGAGGATTTGACCATTATCTCTAATTGTATTAACCCAATTCTTTTAACCCATTACACTATTTTTATCCAACCCAAGACTCAAACCAATTTTACTATTAATTTACCCAGCAGAAATTTCACCAATTCTCTTCAATATCTCCTTGCTTGGTCGCTCATCCACTCCAATAGCCATCACAACATGTTTTCTTGGAGCAATCATTCCAATACTCATGAAGCTTACATTCACATTCTCCTCAAACAAGAAGCTTCCCACCTTTTCAATCATTCCTGGCTAATCAACCTGTCTGCAGAATATGATACTGCATTCTAAGCTCACATCCACTTTAAAAAAATCAAATTTTGTTAAATGAAAATTTCCATCTCTAATCCTGCCCTCCACTCTAATCTCTCCAGAATCAATAATAGCGCTGACAAACTTGGACTTCACATTGGCAATCTGAAGGTAAATGAAGTCGAGTGGACTTTCTGGTGAACCATCTAGAAGAATTCTTTCTTCGCAATTCTTAAACCCCTCTATTTAATAGTACAGTAAACTAGAACTATTTTAATGACTTGGCATAATCAACTGCAGGGTTAAGTGGTAAAATGGATTTGGGTCTTGAGTTGGATAAAATCAATATAGTTAAAGAATTGGGTTAATATAATTAAGAAAGATTATTTTTAATTAATAATGCCACGTCATTTTTTCGGTAAGTTTTAAGTAAAATCCGGCTAGAGTGACTTTGGTATAGACCGGAGGAAAGTTGAGTGACTTTTGGGTAACAAAAGAAATAAAAGTGACTTTGTGGTAATGAAGCAATACTTGAATGACCACCGATAAAATTAACTCAACGTTTGAACTTTGTGACATACGTTTAATCTAAACATCACATACTATAAATTTTACTAGTTAAACAATGCCTTACGAGCTCCCATTTTACGTGACACTCTAAATTATACACGTAACATGATATGACATGACATGACATGACATGGCATCTTTCATAATGATACTTTAAACATGTGCTAAAAGTGTATATTTTTTATTTTTTTTGTATTTCTTAAAATTTTTGCTTAGTCAAATACCTTTAGATAAAATTGAAAAGGAGGGAGCTATTTAAAAGTTTGGATAAATTTAGAGTACTTGGCTAAATATAGCCAAATTGACGAGAAAGAAAACTTTACTCAAGATGATGTTACTCTTCACTTTACTCAAACTTAAGCAAACATTATGAATATGCATTTTTTTTATATGAATATATTGTTTATAGAAATTAGTGAGGGGCTAAAACTATTCTTCTAAAATGTAGCAAACTCTAGCTACTCGTTAATTGGCACTCTAATAAGTGACTATTCGTCAAATTCCCACATGGAACGGGTAAAGATGGGATGTTTTGCACCCGTACTCGGCTGTCGTAACTCCTATTAAAACCCTCTAAAACCTTTAAAATCCCCCCATTAAACCTCCAAAATTTTGAATTTGCCAATTCAATCCAATTACTTTTTCAAAAAGTTATCTTCAATGGACGTTGTTACTGACAAAACGAATGAGTTGAAAATTGCAGAAGAAGAAGAAGAAAGTGGCGTGCAAGTCACGTGCTTCTCTGATGTCTCTGATGATGCTACTCTTTACTTTCAAATCATTCGTTTTCACAAACAGGTTTGTGACCTTTGTCTGCTCTGGTACCATGTTGACAATCTGTCTAAAAGTTTAAGTTGTTAGAATGAACATACTTTATTCATTTAATTGTCTCGTCAACATGAAGTTAGTAAGTGGGCACTTAGTATGTTCTAGGAATTTAAAATAAATGGAGAAATTATCGATATTTTGCGTATATGAATTCGATCCTATGTTGACCTCCATTTGCTGGTCTATTAGTACGACCATGTTGATAAATTGAAGGTGTTAATAAAGGAACAAGGTAGACCTAAAGTCACATGGACGGAAATTGTTTTAAGATACTTGAGATTTCACATAATCAATGTATACTTAGTTAAAGACAATGCAGAATGGAAGCAAAAGATTACTAGATAAATTGGTAGCTAGTTGTTGCTACTGATAAAAGAAGGTTTGGTTATTGTTGCTACTCTAACTTTACCTTCGGTGTTGGCCAAGAGTCTTCTTGATCTTATCAAAGACTTATGTGTTAGTGTAGGAATAATGTGAGGTTTAGAGACCGTCCTAGTTCTATCGAACCCCCTAATTTGCCTTAAACAAGAAGCTATTTATAAGCATAGTAGTATTGGAATGATATGGGTCCAAATGGAGCAAAACAGTTCCAAGAATTCATATAATCAACCCCAGCTTTAGTTGCGATTGAGTCTTAGTGATTGGCTGTTGTTCATACCTCTATATTTGCTTATAAACGAAAATAGCCATTGAAGCCACAAGAAAGTTTACTTATGTTGTTCTATAAGTACACATTAGATACTTGTAATTAAAGAGTTCTTTTAAACCAAGAAGTTCTCGAGGTTCGAAACATGGTGGATTATGGACCCACCCTTCTCCAGTTAAAACCGAAGCTTTGTCTTCGGAGGTTTGTACCTGTTATGTGCACCTAGCACAAACATCACATGTTGCGAATTACCACTAGATCACCCTGGAGCTACTTGTAATTAAGTACATGTTGTATTTGGTTTCCCATGGACGTAGTTCTGTGTGCGAACTCGTTGCGAAATTATTCCAAAGCCACAAAAAAGTTAGCTACAGTGGTACTAAAAGTACACGTCAGATATTTGTAATTGAATACTTTCTTTTTTTAATAATTGAGAATCTCCGAGGGCCAGTGCTTCACAGTTTGTTTGGAATTTGGTGGATAATGACTCACCCCTCTATCCTTCCACTTTAGTATAACGATTTGTCTGTGGTAGGACTCGAACCTGTGAAGTGCACCTTATCCACACTCATGTGTTTTGTCTTACCCCTAGTTTTTTCTTACCCCTTGTTCAAAGCCCTGAGTGTTACTTTTAGTTAAATACTTTGTGCCTTTTGGTCTACCTTGGACTTGTACTATGTGTGCACTTGGGCTATATTTAATTAAGAGAAACTGATTTATTGTGCTGTGTAATGTTTTCTCAATTTATGAGATTAAAGAGATGGGGTCCATATAGATTATATTATTGCAATTTGGGGTGTTTCTTAGATTTCCCTGTACCTTTTTGTATACTGTTAGAAGTTTCCCTTTGACAGAAAATGCAACAAAATATTAAGAACGTACAGTTTAATACAAATGTTAGCCTAGGAACATCAATGATCCTGTTACACATTTGAGACCTCTTTGCATCTTCAATCAAGGCATATAAATTGAAAGAATTTCTGTCTTAGTTGCTATGGTAGTTTATTTTGTTAATTACGCGTGTGGAATGCCTTTTCAATTTTGAAACCATTTTTTTTATTTGCTATAATCTCTTATCATCCTTTGTAGATATATGCATGGATTGGTTGCAATTCCGCAAAATTCGGTAATCTGTATGCAGCTGCTCAAATAAGACCTGTAAGTTTGGTATCCGACTTAATTACATTTTGCTTCTTTTTCTTTTTTTCTTTTTTCTTTCTTCTACTGCTTACTTTCTCGTCTGTCTCTTTTGATATCTTCTGAATTACTGATAGCACTAGTGAGAAGGTGATAGAGATTATTTAAGTTATCTGGAAAGTATAAAGAAAACTGAATATATCTAGGGAATTGAAAAGAAAGACGAGGATGATGAAAGATCAAGATGAGTTATCAAACACATTAACAAAAATTAGGGTATTTGATTGAGCATAACTTATTCATATGACCCTAAACAACAGATATATGGTTGGGGATGTATGTAATATTCAGTGGTTGAGTTGTTTTGATTGGGTTAGTCTATTTCAGTTGTTACACTCTCTGTCTCATGTGCAGAGCAATACTGTTGCTGTGAGTTCCTTGACGGGAGGATCATCTGATAATATTGGAGCTGGTATTGCCCGTAGACTAGGTATATCAATTATCACCCACCAAAAGAAGTCAGTCTCGAACATTTTCATCTTGATACATTGTCTGACATAAACTCCTTTTGCAGTTCTCAAGACAGGAGTCAATGTTGTACTAGCTTGCAATATCCCCAAGAACAGCCCCATGCTTGAGGTTTGATCTCTTTCTTCTCCTACTCTCTGTTTATCCTCCCTTTTCTAGGTTCAACCCTCTGCATATGTGTTCTCTTTTTCAAAATCATACTTGAATGTTGTTTCCATTTATATTGCTGATGACTACACAGAATTGTAGATATCTATATGATATTACAATATCTCATCTTGTGTATATCTCTCTGCCTGTTAGTATGATCTCATATTCTCTGTGACGTATTCAGGCAGCTGCTGAGAAAATGTTGGTGCAAAAGCTAATCAGTCTAGGCTATGCAAAGCCAAGACCTCGAGGGCCATCTTCTTAATGGATGACCTTAAGCATTGAGTTAAATGTAGCTGTAAATCTCAGTGAGATATACACTAGAAGACATGAATGGCATGCGAAATACATGAAAACAGAAGAATGAAAAACTGCTATACCATGGATGCTACTTCCAAAACCACTTGGATTTTTCCCCATCAGAAATGAAGAGGAGTAATCACGAGCAACTTGATTGTGGCTTTTGAAAGTCTTGCAATGCTTATGTTCTATTCTTGAACACAATACTATATAGGAAGTGACGAAAAACGCTGCAGCTGCAATTCTCTCGTCTTGGCATATTTACAAAATTGTTACGTGAACTGATACTTCCGGTAATTCAATAGGACTAATTTTCTCAATCACTTAGTTATTCCAGTATAAGTAGAATAATCAGGTCAGCTACTGCTTATTAAATGGAAAACTAGATGCAGACGAAGCATTACTGCCCTGTGGTTTCAAGGGCCGCCGTTTTCATGTTTCTCTCCACGATCCAGAGTTTCAAATCGGACCATCGTGCCCAATTCGATCTAGCCCTTGCTAATCTTTCGCCCAATTGCTTTATTAAATATAAGCCAAAATTGCAGTACAATAGCAGATTCGTTACTATCTTCACTAGCCTTATCCATTTTCCAATGGCTCACTCTTAGTATCGTAACACATTCTTGATCACGACTAACCAAAAACATAGATGGAACTGCAACTATTGAAGAAGGAAATCTGGAACTATAGAAGCCCAAAGTAAGAAAAAAGGGTACACTTGTGACATGCAGTTTCTTTTCCAAGGAATAGAGGGTAGTTATTAACTATGGTTTGGTTATACTATAGAAATGTTGCAAGCAAAATTTGGATAGTAGCTCGTAGTTACAAGGTAACAGTGCTTTCAAGTTCTCTCCAGGTGCATTACTTCACTGATTAAGCAATGTTAGTCTTAAATTTTGCTCGCTTCTATCCTAGGAGAGTAATTATTCCAACTTCAAGCACGGCTAGGTGAAACTTAAATCCTTTGTTAAGTGAATTCTTATTCCTAACCCGTAGTGTGTGATAAGTCTGCAATTTATTTAAACAAAACTTGGTTCAAGGCTTCCAACACGAAAGGCAATATATCACACCATCACCTCTGAGCTGATTATTTGGTACAAACAAGAATAGATGGGAAATTTTCTTTCCTCATTAAAGTCCTTTAATCCTCTTCATTAGGGCTTGTTCTCCCTCCCATCATTGACCGGAAAAAGGTCACAGTGAGACGAGGCTAATTTTTACAGATCAAATTCCTAACATTGCTAAACTTATGAGTATATCATGCTGCAATTTTCAAAAATATAGCGGGTAGTAATAACTGCCAAAAATTTCTCAGTAGGCTGAAAAAATAACCAGCTTCAACCATCTATAACTGTATTCCAAAAAGGTAAAGTACAAGCCATAACTGAACACCAAACCTACAAGTCTCAACATTTAGAAGCAACAATGATCAAGGAGGTCAAAATCAAGATCACAAAAGGTCACCATGGTATGGTGAAGTCCCCAGCATGAAGCATGGTTCTAGACCTGTGATCTGATCATATAAAGTTTCATCTTAAGAAACCAAAATCCTCGCATTTGCTGAATAAGCTAAATGAACATGATAAATTGCACACTAATATCTGGGAAAGGTACGCTAAAATATTAGAATTCATTGACCATATGCAACAAGCTACCTCTAAATGGATTTAGCAAACAAGATTGGTCTATTCATTTGAACCGGCAGGACCAACAAGGACTCCTTGTGCAGAGCCTTCCTTTCTACCACCCTCCTCCTTTACATCAGCATCGGGCTTTCTAATTCTAATTTTATATTTGGCCTCAAAATCAGAAATCTCCTTTTTCTTTCTCTCCAAGGCTTCGTTAAGTCGAGCTATTACTTCCTCAATTCCCTCCTTATTGCGTTGAACAGCAGGCAGGACTTCGTTGATAGTTCTCTCTACAAGAACACCTCCAATCATCCTATAACACCGCCTTGCAGGGTCAAGTGGTTGTATAGCATTGATCACGAGCGAGTGTTCACTAACTTCCATCTCTAGTTCGGTAATTTTAGAATAAATCTGATTCATCTCAGCCCTCATGTTACCATATATGTTAGCTACAGCTTGCTCATTGATTGGTTCTTCTGCTCTTGCAGCCATAGCACTGGGACACAAAAAAAGATCATGTCAAACATCTGATCCATGCTATTACTCGGCTAATCTAATATTTCAATCATTTTCATAGAGTTCAAAGCCACAAACACGGTGATGAATATATCAATTGAAATGATCAAACATCATTGTTGTATTAGCGGAAAGGTAAGTTTCACCAAGTGACTGTAGAGTTCATGTATCATTTCAAGATTCCAAGCAAACACTTGTACAAAAAGAGTATCAGTTAGTTTAACCAGGTCCATCAGTGAAATACAGAAATGAAAATGCTTGAGCTATTTGGTAATATAAGTTGCTTTGGACAGGGATGGAAGATTGACTTCTCCCGGGCTTAGAATTGCAGGGAAGCGAGAAGAGAAGGCCTGACAGGGAGAACTACAAAATATTTGTTCTTTTTCATAAAAGGGAGAACACGATTCTCTTATAATCTCTTCTTCAAAAGTTTCCAAAAGCAATAATATTGCCGATTAACATTTTCATGGTGCATTCATTGAAACTATATTGCCCTAAATCATTTTCATCAGCATAGCTACATGGAAAGATCATGCAACGCCTCATTCATTGCACTGGTCCCAAAGAAAAAAGGGGCCATAGAATTAAAGGACTTCAGGCCTATTAGTCTAACAGGGGGTATACAAGATAGCAGCAAAAATTCTAGCAGAAAGATTGAAAGTTGCAATTGGGAAGCTGGTTTCTGGGCATCAAAACACATTTATAAAGGGTAGACAAATCACAGATGCTTCACTGATTGCTAATGAAGTTTTAGACTGGCAGCTGAAGAGTGGGAATCCTGGAATCATATGCAAGCTTGAAATTGAAAAGGCATTTGACAAACTTAACTGGTCTTGCCTTCTATCCATATTGAGGAAAATGGGCTTTGGTGTTAAATGGATTATCTGGATCAAATTTTGCATTACAACGGTAAAATATTCTGTTTTGATCAATGGTAGTCCAGTGGGCTTCTTTTCTCCTCATAAAGGTCTCCAAGGAGACCCGCTATCCCCCTTTCTCTTTATTCTAGCTATGGAAGGCTTGAGTAAAATGCTCGACAAAGCTAAACAACTTCAATGGATTAAGAGTTTTAATGTGGGTACTAACTCTGATAATTCAGTCTCTGTATCTCATTTGTTATATGCAGACGATACCCTCATTTTTTGTGGATCAGACAGGTCTCAAGTACAACATCTCAACATCACTCTCTATTTTTGAAGCTTTATCTGGGCTGCATATCAACATGATGAAGAGTACTGTTATCCAGTAAATGAGGTGCCAAACCTAGAAGAGTTAGCCAGTATCTTAAGCTGCAGCATTGGCACCCTTCCCACCACATATTTGGGACTTCCATTAGGATCTAAATTCAAGGATGTTGAAGTTTGGAATGGAATAGTAGAGAAGTTTGAGAAAAGACTAGCTTCTTGGCAGCGACAATATCTTTCTATGGGGGGTCGTTTAACACTTATCAATAGTGTTTTAGACAGTATTCCCACCTACCTCATGTCGCTTATTCCCATTCCCAGTAAAGTTCAAAAACAACTGGATAGGATCAGGAGGAATTTCTTGTGGGAGGGTTGCAATAAAGGGCACAAATTTCATCTAGTGAAGTGGTCTTCAGTGACACTTCCTAAGCACCTTGGAGGATTGGGGATCAGAGATTTAGCCACTCACAACAAATGTATGCTCATGAAATGGCTGTGAAGATATGGAAATGGGGAAAGCTCAATATGGAAAGAGGTTGTTAGAGCAAAACACGGGGCCCAAAATCATTGGTGCACAAAACCTTCTAGGGCTCCTTTTGGAGTTGGAGTGTGGAAGAGCATCATGAATTTATGGAGTGACTTTTCCCAGGAAATATCCTTCAAGGTTGGCAATGGAGTACACATTAAATTTTGGAAAGACAAATGGTTAGGAAATTCAATCTTAATGAATGAATTTCCTAACCTATTCAACCTGGCCAGTGACCAAGACTCCTCTATCTCACAATGTAGACAGGGAAACTCTTGGGATCTACATTTCAGGAGGAATTTTCAAGATTGGGAGATTGAAGAACTGTTGAGGCTTCTCGCAAAACTGGAAGGTTGCACTATCAATGAACAGGTAGAGGATAGAATGAAATGGGGAAGCTCAAAGGAAGGTATTTACACGGTGAAAGCTGGTTACTCTCTTCTGCGCTCCCGCGATGAGATAACAGAAAGATGGCCATGGAAACTGATCTGGAAAACCAAGCTACCACCAAAGATAATATGCTTCACCTGGACAGCTTTGTATGAAGCTTGTTTAACATAGGATAACCTCAGTAAAAGAAATATCCAAACAGTCAATAGATGCAACATGTGCATGCAGCAAGCTGAAAGCAACAATCATTTATTCTTGCATTGCAAAATAGCTGCGGAGATCTGGAGTATGTTTCTTTCTATCTTTGGGCTAACTTGGGTCATGCCTCTACACATTAAGGATGCTTATAAGGGATGGAGTCAGTGGAAAGTTGATAAAACCATCAAAAAGATCTGGATCATGATTCCAGCTTGCATATTTTGGGTTGTTTGGACTGAGAGGAATCGCAGATGCTTTGATGGCGTATCAACCGCTAATCATTTCCTTAAAGCTAGATGTCTTTTACTTTTATTTAGTTGGCAAAATCTATCTACTGTTAATTGCCCTGTTATGTTTCTGGACTTTATCAGCTCATTAGCAACATAAGACTATGTATAGGAGCTGATAACATTTTGAAGTCCTCTTTTTTTGTTTATCCTTGCATCTTCTTGATGCCTTAAATGAAACTAATTACTTCATCAAAAAAATAATATTGCCGATTAACAAAAGTTTCTTTTTTGCACCTCGGTCACTTTTATAGTTTTTGCGAACATAACAAGACCCATTGATTAGATTCAATGAATGCACCATGAAAAATGAAGGATAACCTCTCACAGACAATATGAAGTACACAAATGACTTTGTCTACCAAAATACAAAATCTTTTGTACAATGAGCTGAATCTCTCTCTACTTAGAATCATTGTTCTTTTCGTTGTCTGATATGGCTAATATTAGCATATTATTGCTTTATCAAAAAAAAAAAAAGTAGCATATTATTTGAATTTGGTTTACCCTGTCATAGTTAATGTGTTTTCTCGGACCAAGGATGCACATTTAGCCACATGATGCTGAGTATCTAAGAATATGACCTCAGCAATAGACGGAATCAATGAGTGGTTGAGGACAGGCAGTTGCCCCTCACAAGAGGGGGAAAAAGTTACTTGTGCCTATGTCTATTTGAAAATTATGCCTCTCAAAATTGAAGCTATGCGACCAACACTTGAGAAATGAAGGAAAGAAGAAGCAAAACATGCCATCTACAAAAAAACTGCTCTGAAGAACTGTTTTTTTTCCTTTATTGCAGAAGATCAAGATGACTTATATACTGCTTTTTCATTTTTGATAAAAAGAGAGTTATGTATATGATAACGATTCCTTACTAGACATTATAGAATCCTTGTAAGTAGAATAAGGTGTGTTGAGTTTCTTTTATTTTTCTTTTATGGGATATTGTATTTGGTTACCAGCAGAGTCTTTGTGCTAGGATATGTTTATATACAATATGTTACCATTCTAACAAAAAAGAATTATCAATTTTTCAAGGATTTGAAAAAAGTCAAAGCAATTTTAAGATTATATATTCAGTAAATACTCTTAGGCACGTATATTCGTTAATATTTTGGTACAAAAATTGCTAAAGGACATAAAGAATTACACAATAGTTACTCCAAATGGCCAAAGGTCCTAAATCCGCCCGATAGCAGCTTGAGTTTACTATTCATGCACCCCTTAGTCAACACAAGTAAATCCAGACGACTACTGCCCACAACACTTATAAGATCTCAATAACCTCCCTACTAAGCCCGTGGCATCACAGATTCTCCTAAAAAACGGTTCCAAACTACTATATATCCTAGTTTTCTATATTTTGAGTAAGAAGACTGCTATTAGATTTACACATTGAGTAAAGCAGATGGTCTCTAGGCATCCAACTTAAAAGAGTTGTCTCCCAATGAATAATGCTGTCTGATTACACACTAGCTTTAGTCAATCCCAATACAACTCTTAGCAGGTGGAAGCCGGCACATATACTTTCTGCATAACTCACATGCTTCTCATAAACGATAAGATTCCATCAGTATATGGATTTTCTAACTCAATACGACGATTTGGGATTTTTTTCCTTGAACTACAACAACATACCCAATAAGGTGCCACAAGTAGGGTCTAGGGAGGGTGAGGTGTAAGCATAACTTACCCCTACCTTTGTGAGAGGTCGAGAGGCTGTATCCGGTGGACCCTCAGCTTAAGAAAGCTTTTTTGACAACCGGTTAGGATAATGAAACAGTAAAAGCAAAGATAAAAATATGGAAGAAAGGAAAGGATTTTCCAACAAAATAGTGATGAATAGCAAAAGTAGAAGAAACAACAACAATAGTTCTTAATATGCTGGACTATGCCTGAGTCACCAGCAGAAGTTCTTAAGTGCTGGAATAGTTTCAGTGGAAATACTACTCAAAAGAGAAGATGGAAAATTGTCCCTGCATGCATATGGTGGTCTATTTGGAAAGAGGAAACTCTAGATGTTTAGAAAGCAAGGAAAGTCCTGTGAAGAAGATTAAGATGAACTCTCTAAGTTTATTTCTTTTTTGGTGTAAAGAGAAAGTCATAGATGATATAGCTACATTCTAAAGGTTTTTGGTTCACTGTAAGAACTTACGACCTTTTATTTTTGCTTTTCTCTGTGAATGGCTTTGCACAACCTTAGTGCATTGGTTTCTTTCAATATATTAACATGTTACCATCTTCAAAAAAACAATATAACAGTACTGCATAAATGAATCGCTAGTACTAGGATAATATCGATACTACTAGTAAAGAAGCACATAAGGTGCCCTAAATGAACCCCTGTTCCTAGAAAACTCTGACTAACTATCTATAACCATGCTCTACCACATAGAAGGGAGAATGCACCCGCCTACCTACTAACCTTCTACTCTAATCCTCAACCTCCATACTCTCCCATCTAGGGTCATGTCCTTGATGAGCTGTATGTTTGTCATGTCCTTCCTAATCACCTCTCCCCAATTCTTCTTCCATCTACCCTACCTCTCCATCCTTAGACCTATCAGTGCCAACCTCTCGCACCTCCTTACTGGAGAATCTTTGCTCCTTCTTTTCACATGCCCGCACCATTTTGTTCCTTGAACTATTTTTCCTAAATAGCTTCGGTTAAAGTACAGTGGAAGTTTAAAGCATAGTTGTTTACTCTACTACCTTGTGTACATAATGTAATGGAAAATTGGTTTCCAGTAACATTCTCAAGTTGGGTTCTTCTAATTATCACTGTTGTACTTTTCTAAAAGTAGCATGAGAATGAAGATGTAGCTTATTTGTTACCTTTTCAAAAAAAAAATGAAGATGTAGCTTATTGTGGACGGCTGGCCATAATGTTAAGGCGTTGTTTTAACTTATATTTTGGCGTCTCAGGTACCAGAGTCAACTGAGAGATGCTTCAATCAGCCTGAAATATGGTGCATCTCTTCAATCACTCTACAATGCGCAGTACTATACTTTCAGGAAAGGACACTTCTGAGGGACCTATTCCAATTCCTTGCAGCTAAATTAACTATGCAGCATCTGGTGGTGGATATTTTACACTGTCTTATTCCTAGAACAGTTCTAATTGCAACTTCTTTATATCCTTATCGACAGAGTGTTTGCTTATGAAAAAAAGGTGAAAAAAAGTAACAGAGTAAAGCTAAAATAAACTTTCTTGCACAATCATTTCTTGTCAAAACACAAATGTGTACTATAAGTAATCAAAATTTGCGTGATGTGTGCGATTTTGATTTCTTGACAACTAACCATCCAAAACAAAGCATCTTTTCTTAGGGAAGCAAACTATGTTGCTGTGCTTTTAACTGGAATATCATAATCATATGTCCAGAGAAAAAAAAGAAAAAAGGGAAGTTACACTGTTTTCAGATTTGTCTAACCAGCTCTAGCTCATCTTTCTTTTCTTAGCTCCTAATATCTCTCTTTCAAGATTATGCTGATTTCGCATAGTCAGTGATGCTAAAAGCTCAAGGCTCAATGTACTAATAAGTGCAAGCAACTTAGTGATTTAACTTAATATACACCTTAAAGAAGTGACATTTTCACTGTCAACACTCAATTTCCTTAACACTACCCTACAACCCTATGTCTGCAATATGCACCTCTCACAAATTACAATGTATTTTTTTAATAACCTAGAAATCCCTGAGCACCAATGGTGCACGGTTCAAGACTTGGTTGATTATGACCCCCTCCCAGCCCCACCCCCCACCACTCTACCATTCTCCACTTAAATACCAGGCTTGTGCCTGTGGCAGGGTTCAAACCTGTGCATCTAACCCACACATCACAACGTGCACTATTACCACTTAACCAATGGATTTCTATCACTACCATCAATTGAAAAACTACTCTTGGCCTTAGATTGATAAATCATAATACAGATTAAAAGACAAATCAAGACACTCAAAGGCCCTAACAAGAAAATATGTACTGCAGTAGCATTAACCTTAACAAAACTAAATCCAAAAAAAATCAACAAGGGAAAGCAAGATATAGATAAAAATTGCAAGACCCGTCAAGTTTAAACTTTACTAAACACAACACTCAGATTCTTGGAAACAGAAACAGACCAACAAATCATAGAAACAATTTTAAAGACTAAAAAATAAGTAGATGATGACTTACCCAAAAATGTTGAAAAGCTAAATTCTTGATTTAGCAAAACTGGGAACAGTGTGAAAATTGGAAAAAAGTGAATGACGAGAAAATTAATAGGGCTCACTTTGGTTTTTAATGAAAATAAAAAAATGAAGCATTCAACACAACTTCATTTGGTGTTCACAAATAGCCACTTCTGCGCGTGGAAGATGGGTTTATGTTGGGTCTTGGGGAAGTTTTGTAGGGCAAAGTGCACAAATAGCCACTTTCTGCGTGTGCCCTTATAGTTTCCGCCACTTACAAGCGCACTTTTACAGAGATTGATCACTTTGGCTATCGAATTTGAAGTCCAAGTCAAGTTAAGCTAACTTCAGATATTTTAAACTGAAGTTTGAATTTTTTTATTTTTTTTGCTCAACTTCGAACCAAAAGGATGAAGTTGAGTCTAACTTCACACTTTTGGTCTGCATATGGTTCATTTTCAGACCAAAAAAATTAAGTTATGTGAATTTAACACATTGGATATTCAATTTCAGCCTTAATAATTTGAACGTAGGTGATTATACTGGCAAATAGATTTTAGAAAGTAGTTAAAAGTTAAATGAAATAGGTAAAACTGAATGTCTAGTTAAATTTTTATAGTTCTGTATATGGATCATGCTGCATTTTGCATATGGCCTCGAGCTTGATAGCCCATTTGCAAGAAAAAAAGAAGGTTAAATTAATGAAATTTTTACACAAAAGTACAATTTTTAGAACTTAATTACCAAATATAGCAACATTTTAGCAAAATAACCCTATATAGACGAAAACACAAGTTAATTACAAATATAGCAAAAATATAGCAATATTTTTCAATAACATACCAAATCCTTATATTCTTCCTCCTATTTCCTTCACTATCACTTTTGCTTCTCTCATTTCCCCCAATTTCACTTTTCCTCCTACCATTTCCCCCAATTTCACTGTATCTAACTGTTTTTGCATCGTTTCAGCACTGTATCTACGTTGTTTCCGCATCGTTTCTGCACTTTATCTGCACTGTGTCAAATGGCTTCTGCATCATTTCAGCACTGTATCTACATTGTTTCAAATTGTTTCTACATCATTTCAGCACTGCATCTGAACTATTTCTGCATCGTTTCAGCGCTGTATCTGCGTTGTTTCAAACTGTTTATGCACTGTTTCAACGCCGTTTCAGACTATATCAGACTGTTTCAGTGTCGTTTCAGACTGTTTCAGCGCCGTTTCAGACCATTTCAGCATCGTTTTTAAATTGTTTTAGGAACGGGTGCAAATTTAGCAAGACCTGCAAGATAATAAAATGAATGCCCCCATTTCCTTCAATTGGGTGGTTCATTCAACAGAACTCTACTCTAATAAGTATATTTGCACCGTGCCCCGTGCAATAAAAGACTTAAATTAATCATCAGAACTCTACTTTAATTTTTACTATAGCAGCTATGCAGTGAAGGGCCTAGATTGAGAACACTCACAAAGGCTTCTTTTCAGGAAGCTTTGATAGGAGAGACTGTAAGTTATCAAGTCTAGTTCCTAATATTGTGATCTTCCTCCTTGTAGCAGATGAATGACGCACCTGTGGGCCAGATGAAGGCAAGGAACTCCTTTCAGATATCATGTTAGTGATATCATCTATGAGTTTCAGTGCTTCGTTATACTCCTGGATCCATGAGTCTCCAAAAGAAGCCATTACCTGAAGAGACATTAGAAAGCTATACATAAAACGGATCCGTGCGGACATGCTTACAACTCAATCGATCAAAAGCATGTAGTAATAAAAGTAATACGACTTTAAGCTTCTCTTCCGATCAAAAGCGTGTTTGTTTCCTTCCTAAACAACTAAAAGACAACACAATAAATCTTCAATTGCAATATAAAGTCAGTTATAGCCTACTGGTAGTAGTATATTGTGATACATTTTAAAATTGGAGAAATAAAGGATTGGGTTGGGTCAGGGTGGGTATTGGGTTGGACTTGCCTGATTTTCATTAGTTGATAGAGAAAATATTGCTATAGGGTGTAATTTGTGAAATATTGCTATTTTTTGTAATATAGGGATGTATGCTTGTATATATGTGTAAAAAACCGTAAATTAAATAACTACGCAAAGTTAGAATCTACAAAAAAAAAAAAAAAGCAATATTTTATTATTTATAAATATAGCGATATTTTTTCACATTTTTTATACAAATTATATAATAAGAAGATATACAATACATTGAAAGAATATGCATTACCTATTTTTTAGGAATTCAGTTACATCTCATAAATGTTTCCTAGTATTACAAAAACTTCTACTTTCTCTCTCTCTCTCTCATCGATAAATAACGTACATTGCTTCCCCATTACATTAAAAAAATTGATTGGATATTCTACAAATACAAAAAATCATGATTGGAAGTTGTATATTGTTGGTAGGATTTGATGAGATCCAGCAGCAGTCATTTTTTACTTGTATGCCAGTTGTATGGAAACAGTATGTGACCTGTATAGGAGATGCATGTGATTTGTATATGATTTGTATGCTATATTTATCAATTACATTACGTTTTATGTCTTTTGTTTTGCTTGTGTATATGTATGTATATTCCTCCTCCTCCTCCTCCTCTTTCTCCTCCTCCTTCTTCTTCTCCTTCTTCTTCTTCTTCTTCTTCTTCTTCTTCTTCTTCTTCTTCTTCTTCTTATGGTAATTTAACGGTGTTATGGTGCTTTTGGTAGTTTGGTGATTTTTCATATATGTATAATAATTGTATGTTTGTTGTATAGCTAGAGCTGTCAATATGGGCTTGGCCCGTAGAGCCGGCCCGACCTAGTCCGTAATTTGATAGGGATGGGCTATGATATTTCTAGCCCATAGAACACCGAGGCTTTTTAGCCCGGCCCACGCAAGTCTATGACCCGTGAGGCTTGACCGAGGCTGGGCTGGCCCGTGGGCTAAGTAAATTTATCTTTTTTACCCTCCATAAGTACATTTAATTATGGGTATAATTGTAATGACAAAATAAATCAATAATTCAAAATTAATAATTGATCTTGCAATATAAGTCGGAGTTTTTAATACTATCCATAGATTATAGTACAATCTACTTCTTAATCAGGAAGTAAAAAGAATATCCTATTAGGGTTAGACAATCACCTTTATCTATAAAAAAAAATTAGCTTACTGGGTTGATGGAGAATATTAAAACTCAAATATGTGTGATCAAAGGCGGATCCAGAATTTTATGTTTATGGGTGCATCACATTAACGTGTTCTTAACAATGAGCTCATACTACACCATACAACCGCAATTTTAAAAAATTAACATATAAAATTATGATCTTCAACCAAGTAGTATGAGTTCCTGTGAACCATGTTATACATGTTAGATCCGCCACTGTATGTGATATCTTGATCGAAGTTTGTGATTTAATTCTCATTCCTTGTGTTATCTGAAGTTGTTTCAGGAACTTTTGAAATTATGATTCACTTTCTTTTAATGGAAGTTGAAATGATTAATTCAAATTAAGTATTTGTTGTAATCAAAATTTATACTATTTTTCAACTGAAAATAATTGTAATAACTTGTGTACTTTTAATTTAAAACGTTATTCAAATTTTTAAAAAAATAAAATGATAATGGTGGGCTGGCCCGGCCCAGTCTGCAACCCACATAGGGCTGGGCTAGACTGGGCTAATGTTTTAATGGCCCGTGCAAATCGTGGGCCAGTCCAACCCGGCCAGGCAAATTGTAAAGCCCTCGTGGGCTGGGTCGAGCCGGCCCATATTGACAGCACTATGTATAGCAATAGTATGGCTTTTGGATAGCAGTTGTATGGCTGTGTTTTACTATGTATTTGTATTGTATGTTAGTTGTATTTCTACTATATATCAACTATGAGTTGTATTTATGATATTGACTTATGAATTGATGTGTATGGGTTTCTAGTATGCAACTATTATCTTAAGCACGTGTTTAGATAAAAATAGGAAAAGATTCCGAACCTTAAAAAAGGCCTAAGATGTAGGAGTTATAGTCTATTTTACCACTACAATTAGAGGTAAAAATATGGAAAAATCTGCTATATTATTGCAAATGAGGATTTTGAGGGAGAGAGAAACACGAGACTAATAATCCTGGGATTATTAATCCAATCCCACCAACCAAACGATCTCTTAAAAGATAAAAAATGATCAAAAAGATCTAAAACATAATTTTCAGCTACAAAAATAGGAAGATTTTACCACTCTTTTAATTAATTTTTACAATATACGTTTTTACATTTTGCTATATTTTGTAGCATATATTAGGAATGTCGCTATTTTCTGTAAATTATTAAAATATCTCTATATCTTGTAAACAAAAATTTATAAATCTATATTGTGTGTAATTTTTTTTTAAAAAAAAATAAAAAATCACGAAGTAGCTTTTGGCGGAAGAATATCTAAATTTTAGTCCTCTATGATGATCTTCAGACAACTTTTGAACTATATTCGGGACAATCCGTCAGAAAACTGCTTGGAGTTCTGACAATAAGAGAAAAAAGTTAAACAGTTTTTTAAAGCATGCCAGAAGTTAAACAACACCGTTGAATTATATTATCTCTGTAAATCACCTATTTGGAATAAGAAAGAAAAAACATTTTCTGGAGATCATTTGTAATCTTCATCAAATTTACCTTTGAGTTAGCTATTCTTGGAAAATTTATATTGTTATTTCCAAAACAAGCAAAGTTTGATTTTGTAAAACATTCTGATCTAACTTGTCTATTGCAAATCTCACTGAAAGGGTTTCAGGGTGTTTTTTTTTCTTTTGCATATAACCGATAGGCTCTACTAATTCATATTTGCCCTATGTAAAACTTAGAAGAAACATAAAAGAAAATTCATTCACAAGGATCGAATCAGATCTCGTTAAATGTGGAGTAATCCAATCCATTTCACATCCCTCGATGATTTGGTGTTTCATTATGTTCTTGAGTTTTATCTACCAAATTCTGCAGGAGCTAACTCGAAAAGCTTCCCTCACTCGAAAGTCTAATATATATAATACACTTCATTTATTTAATCTCGAGTCCAAATACTCCAAAATATAAATATAGTGGTTGTAATATGATGAAATAGATTTGACATTGAAGTACTTCCATTTTCAGGCATGGAGATTTCCTAATCACATCTCAAATAGCTAGCATAGATCGATCCAGATCGATGTCCAAAAGCTTGATAATACTAAGAGCCTGTTTGGCCAAGCTGCCAAAATCGGCTTATTTTGAAAAGTATTTTTTTTATCAAAAATACTTTTCAAAGAAGTGCTTTGCGAGATAAGCAATTTGTATCAGGCAAAATTTTAGAGAAGTGCTTTTGTTATTAATTTGTGTTTGACCAATATTTTAAAAAAATTATTAAATTACAAAAATGGGTATATAATTTGAATAAATATGGAAGTTTGAAATGGGCATTCTTGTCCAAATAATCAAAAGCACTTATTTTTTCAAAAAACTACTTTTTTCAGCTTCTCCCCCACAGCAAAAAACAGCTTCTGCTGCCCCTCAAAAGCACTTATTTTTCCTTAGAAGCTTGGCCAAACACCCTAAAATTTGAAAATAAGCACTTTTTGAGAAAAATAAGCACTTCTGGCTCCCTAGAAGCTTGGCCAAACATGCTCTAACTCAAGTTATGTCAATTCCATCAACACAATTTCAAGTCATTGAATGTCCGCCACGAGTTATTCATAGGAGGCAATAAAACCTCATATTTGATCCATGTTTACAAAACAATTGTGTCTCAATTGAGACTATATGAATTTTATTCGTGTTGCTTCATTTAATTTTGTCTTAATCCAGTACCGTCAACGAGCATATAGAGTGATGGGTAGCTCTGATACCATTGATACAACCCTGAGAGAACCACACCCCAAAAGCTAGCTATTAAGGTGAGAGAGCCCAAGGCTATGTATAAGCCTATATCAACCCCCATTTGGCCGGCACATAACACACTAGTACAAGTTTGTATCTCATTATTGATCAAAAAGTTTGGCCATGTTGCTTTGAGAATTGAATGGATATAAAGCAACATCTACTTTATGAGGAAAGGTCCTTATAAAATGGGAACCCCTAAGTAACAGCTACACATCAGTCCCCAACAACCTGGTGTCAACAACCCTAGGTAACTAAGATCAAGAGTTTGCTAAATACAAATAGTTGAAGTGAAACAAATGTGGTAAGTTTATTCATGCCAACACCCATTTCATTCCCTCTCTTTTTGAAACAAAAAGCTAGAAATTGATAGCGAGAGCTCTTCTTTTTGTCTCGAACAGTCTCCTCTCCTTTTTCACCTATTCTCTAAGTTCAGACCCGGCTCAACTATAAGGCAAGTAAAGCCATTACTTGGGGCCCAACTTTTTGGGGCCCCATATCTCATATACTTTATGTATTATTTTAAAAGAAAAATTCCATGGTCCTATTGCTTATAAACGTACAACTTTCCAATTTTATTAAGTGGCTGGTGGGGACCGTTGGAATAAAGAAATAAAAGTGGGGATTGTTCCTATTATTGGGGAGTGGAAGAGTTTTACCTTTTAGATAATTATAGAATTTCCCTTTTGTAGGTACCTATTTTTTTGGAGCATTTATATTCCACCAACTAACCACACGTTTTTACTCTTATATTTACCTTTTTCATTCATTCTTTCACCATTCTTTTTCTCTTACTGTCAAATATTAAGTATCCAAACAATAAAGCTGTGTGAAAAACTGTTGTTTACAAGATCAAAGTTTTTTTTTGTATTATTTTTTTCAAGATTTCAAGCACATCAATAAGCAATTATTTTATTGAAGCAGAGAACACTATTTCGATACCATCATATTGACTTGTCATATTCCTGAGCCAGGTTTTATTGTTCTAACTTTATATAATACTTATTACATTGAGAATTTTTCTTTATTGATATTCGTACTTCTTGAGTATATATTCTTGTTTTAGTTATTATTATAATTTATTAATTTAAATATGTCAACTAGAAAATATAAATCCGGTTGTGCAAAAAGAGAAAAAAGGAGAATAGTTGAAGAATTAATTAAATCCTAAAAAAGGGCCCTTGATAGATTTTTAACAAATACTAAAAATCCTGAATCGGGAGAGTAATCACCTAATTTTGGCACCAAAATAAAAGTTACTTGAATAGTTTATATTGTTTTGCCAAATTTTCCTAGATTTTTTTCCTTTTACTTAACTATTTTATGAAATTAATTAGTCAGAAATATTAAATTGTCTAAAAAAAAAAAATAGAAATATGTGGTTGATGTCAATTTGACATTTTATATGTTCATTGCTTTTATCTTTACAATTAATTATGATTTTTTTTTAATTAGGTAGGATTTGTTTTGGTCTAGTTTTAAAATTGGCAATTGGACTGATCTAAATCAGGAAAAATGAAAAAATAGTCCAAGCCCAATGTTTGACCCACCCTCATTTAACCCGAAATCATCACAGCCGTGGGATTAAGTTGATCTAACGGCTCAGGATCACCCATCGCTTTCACGTATAAATACCCGAAATTCTCCTCATTTGCCCATTACACACATAAGGTCATTTGACCTAACGAAACTCTGCCAAAATATACACAGCCCACCGGAAATCGTCACTGCCGGCGGCGCCACCGTCCTCCGCCGCCGGAAAATCATAAAAATACATCTCCCGAATTGATTTGAGCTCCTCTTCCCCGATTTGGTCTCGGTTTCCACGAAATGTCAAGGGATTGTCGTAAATCGGAATTTGAAAGTCACGGTCAATGTTTCTCCGGTGAGTCTTTTTCATTTTTCTGTTGATTTTCATGGATGTGCACTGCTTCTTCCTTCTCTTTCTGTTCTTTTCTTTTTCTAGATGAAACGACACCAAATGGTTCACGGTTTGTATAGTCGAACGTTTTGCTTAAATCACCCGTTTGGAATGAATAAGGATAAAGTCTGGATCAATTGAGCATGAAACAAGCTGATCGCGTGCTTTCCCGTACAAGCGTTAAGATTGTTTGAATTTGAAATTTGTCGTCCAGCATGATAGTAGTATGCTATTTCCTGTTCTGTTTGTTTGTTTGTTTCGAAAAGCATGAATCACTTATGTTTGTATTAGATTATTTGAGTCAATCGAAGCGTGTTTGAGTGAATGAAAGCATGTAACGTTTTGGGGTCCTGAACACCGACGTCTAAGCAAAATCAATGATAAGTTCTTGCTTGTGTTATTTATCTCTGTTTGAACTCACTGCCAGGGAATAGTCGAACAATTAGTCTTGATAATCTGAAAGTTTTGAAGATGGTGAATATCCTGCCCAGTCCTGGTGTTTGTATGTCAAGTTTTAAGTCATAGTAGGGTCATTTTGCTTAAATTGAGGTCTGATTTGAATATCAATTTTGAAGAGTTAGATAATCAACTTAAGAAATTTGGGGTAAAACTTTAAGTTTAGGACTTTTGGAAGTAAAATCTGAAAATAGGGAAATGAGTTTATTTGATTTTGAAGTCCATCCAAGTTTGAATTCCAAGGAATATCTCCCTCATTAATGAGGCAGATATCAAGGAGCCAGAAATGGTAAAAAGAGAAATAGGTAAGGTAGCTCCTTCTCTGCCATATTTCCCATTCGAGCAACACCTCCAAACATGGCATTTATTTGCCATAGCATGCCTGTGGAAAAGCAACTTTTCTTGGGGTTTGACCCCAGCTGTCCAGCAGCTCTTTACCCTCCTCTCTCCTCTATAAAAAGAGAGCATTTACTCTCTCATTGAGTACATTGAAAAAGAGTGAAAAAATACATAGAAAAAAGAGTGAAAAAATACATAGAAAAAAAGAGATAAAAGAAAGATTGTTGTTTTCTGGTTGATGGTTTGAGGTTGTTGTTGCTGGTTTTCTTTGAGCCGCTGGTCTGGTTGTTTGGACAGGCTGTTGGGCTTACTACTCATATTGGAAGTTTGATTTGCACTAGGTAAGTTTTTTTTTATTTTTTATTTTTTTTATTTTTAATTTCATGTTGTTATTTCCATGTATGTTTTAACTATGTCAATGCATGAAATAGTAATTTGTACCTATGTTAGCTTACTATGTATGCTTAGTCTTCTTATAGTCAACATCTAAGATAAAGTTGTTGCTTGTATACCATTGTTTAAAATTGAAATTTGCCAAAACAGCACCATCATAACATTTAGGGCAGATCTGAAACTTGAGTGAAACTGTGACTGTGTATGCAAACGTTTTTTATTTGAAACAAACTAGAACAACGTTAGTTGCATTTCCCTTTTGTAAAGTATGCTCAAATCAAATATATGAGTTAGTCCTTTTTTATGAAATATAAAAGGTAAAATTAGACAAAAATTGGATTTACAAAAAATGTTGACAAATATGGCCAGATCTTGAAATGATTAGATAAATAGGACATATGTGCAAGAGCTACAATTAAAGAGTATCAGTGCAAATGCAATGGAACAATAAGTGGGCTGAAATAACAATATGATCTCTAATGTGGCCAAACGTTGAAACAAGTAGGCAAAAGGGACATCAGGCACAATCCACTTTAACAAGTAAACAGACGCGCAGGTTTTTGTAAATGGGCTGAAAATTTTGCAAAGCCGGGTCATTTAACTTCAGTCCTTTAACTTTATGGCCCTAATAGTGTTCAAAAATGTAAATTTAGTAATTTCTCTAGTTATAATGAATGAAAAATCAAAAGTAGGTGAAGGATAAATGAATAAGCTAAGGGACATTAGTATCTGAAACCAAATAAAATTGATTCAAGTGTAGTTTATTTAAATCGGAAGATTTCGAACGGGTGAAGTGCATGCGCGACCATATCCGGTTTTAAATAAATTACATTTGTAAATATTGAATCGAGCCGTACGTAAATAAAGAAAAAATGTGTTGAAAGTAAATGCGATACATATAATCAAAATCAAGCTGAATCATAAATTCGAGTTTGACCAAAATAAATAAAAATACAAAAATCGAGACTCAAACCAAGGTTGATAAGGTTTCGAATGGGTGAAGTGCCTGCACGAAAATATTCGGCCGAGTCACTGAAAAAATAAATAAATAAATACTAATAATAATAAATCAAAGCGTAGCAAAAGAAATAAATAAAGGCAGGAACAACAAAATATTCCATATAGCCGGAATGCGTCAATAAAAGCAACTGTGCTTGGCACAGGACTCGAGGGTGCATAATCCCTTCCCGAGAGTCAACCGAGATCCTTACCTGGAACTCTGACGCAGACCACTAACGAGTCATAGGTGTTCCAAGGTACCTCTTTGGGTGACTTGGCACACCTTAAACTTGTCAAGTGGCGACTCTGAATAAAAATAAACAATTCGTACCTTGAAACACCGTCACTTCCTTAAATGGAAACCCTAACTCGGGATAGCGCCAAATAATCATAAAAATCCCATAAGCGCTTTCCTGAACCCGAAACGCCCTTCCACAAGAGGGCGCGAAAAAAATGGGTGTGACAGCCTTGGCGACTCCGCTGGGGAAAAAGGTGAAAACTGAGAATCTCAGGCTTTATACTTTGTCGCTTTCGGCTTTTAAATATTGTTTGTACATGCTGCCTTGAATGTTACTGCTTTGATATGTTTGAACTGTATGTACACAACTGTCTTCTCTCGTACACCTCTGAGTCTTCTGGAACACTGCACACATGCACGCCAGTCTCGCTTCGGCGTCTGGAATTTCTGTCGTGTCTCAGGACACAAAAAGTTAACCCTTTTTTAGGAGGAGGTGCGTTGGGTTAGGCCGTTAGACGTTGTCGATCGGTACCCCCGAGGCACTTCCAAATTGCCAGAAACTATAGAACATGAACCCATTGAGTCACCTAGAGTTGAACCTGTGCTTTTATCTAGGCCGATTTATTTGCATGTCATTAGACTTAGTGAGGTGCGGTACACCGGTACCGCACTTGTCTAGGCTGACCCTTTAGAGTCTAGATGAGGCCCACACCCCAGAAAGACAATAGTGGCATCTTCTGTGTTGCATCTAGGGAGGCCGTTATGCTGACCGTTTATCGAGGGAAAGCGGGTTAGTTTGGAAAAATGAGGAAAAAATGAAAAAAAAAAAGAGAGAGAGAAGAGACACTTTGTTAAGAGGGGCAATTTCAGATTTTCAAAATATTAGCGTGTCAATTGTCCTTTTCCCGTTGTCGGCAAAGATTTTAAAGCCAATCTCACGCCGTTATAATGGCCAATTTTGTGAAAAATAAAAGAGAAAAACAACGTCAATAGTCAAATTTTGGTGGCGTTGTCATGTCAAATTTTTTTAAAAAATTAGAAAAATAAAAAAAAATCAAAATAGAGTCGTCTTGTTTTGTAAAACATTGACAAGTTTTGTTTGTCTAGGCTAGTCGAATCATGTAAATATTTTATTTGAGTCGGCTTGTCCGTTTTAATGGCAATAGTCAAATTTTGGTGTCGTTGTCATGTCAAATTTTGTTCAAAAATTAGAAAAAAAAAAAAAAAAATCAAAATAGAGTCGTCTTGTTTACTAAAACATTGACAAGTTTTGTTTCTATTTGTCTAGCCTAGTCAATCATGTAAAAATTTTTGCTTGAGTCGACTTGTCCGTTTTAATGTTGTTTTACAAATTTTGTCCAAAGTTTTCTCGGTCCTAATCCTTCATTTTTAATAAAAATAGGTATCATGGCTGCATCATCATCTAGAGTAGGAAAAAGGAAGTTTCCTGAGGGATCTACTCCGCCGCCTATTAAGATGGTCGATAAATGTCCTCCATTGATGAGAGATTGGTGGTACCATTTGAGCGAAAAGCAGAAAGGGGTTGTGAATGCGAGAATTGGGGAAATGACATATTTTCTTAACCCTAAGTTTGCCCCACGTCGGGAACTAGTAAATGCATTGATTCGGTATTGGGAACCGAGTCAAAATACCTTTGTGTTTGGTGATGTTGAGATGACTCCTACTTTAGAAGAGATCTCGGGTTTGACTAATGCAGTGTTTAGGACAAAGAAGTGCATAGCACCTCGCTTTGTAAGGGTCGAGGAGTTCCTACGGGACATGAGTCTACGCTCTGATACACAGTTAGTGAGTTTGGCCTCAGGTTGGGTTAGTCTGGAGTATCTTTATGCTCTTTATGGGCGGGGAGATAGTTACACAGAACATCGGCCGGAATTCATCACTATGTTGAGCCATGAGCAATGGAATAACCTTAGGGAAAGAGTTTTCATTTTTGCTTTCCTTGGTCTTATGGTCTTCCCGATGGAGAATGGACAGATCTCTATCCATACCTCTTGGATCGTGAGAGCCCTATTTGGGAGAGTTCGAGATTCTACAGTTGTGCCGATGATCTTGGGCAGTATTTATCGTGCTTTGACTCGATACAAAGAGAAAGGGGCCCGATTTTTCGAGGGTTGCAACTTATTGTTGCAAGTATGGTTCGTTGAGCATTTGTTTGGCCATTCTGACCCTACACCACTACCTGATGCGCTTAAATTCCATTTGAACACCCATTATTATCGTGCTCGACATCTTGTTCTACCTGAGAGCTTTGATGGGTGGCACAGTACTTGAGCGAGCTCACTCTGGAGAATATCCGGTGGCAGGTTAGTTGGTACCCCTCGAAAGAGGGAATATATGGTAGTACGGACCGTCCATTTCTAGTATTGATGGGTCATAAGGGAGCCGAGCCTTATTGCCCTACGCGGGTGCTCCGACAGCTTGGGCGCGTTCAGGGTGTACCTAGGGTAGAGGCCGTGGGAGAGTATCGCCTTGAGCATATTAGCGGTGAGTTTCCCAGGCACACTCAGTGGTTCTCCATTTGGGATAATATGAGACCTTTGACCTCCAGCACACAGGTTATAGACCGATTCAGAGGCGAGGTCACTCCTGAGTATGTTTTCTGGTTCGGCCGACAGCCTGCTTTGGTAGCTATGCCAGCAAAAATGGTTAAGGGACCGTACGATGAGGCACTCAGGATTGACATGAAGATAGAGATGCATAGGGTAGAGACTTAGGAGAGATATGCGGGTCTGGTCTACCGTCTTCGTTCTGAGAGGGATGCCGCTCGAGCTGCTTTGGTTGAGAATGAGGGTCTCACGCATCAGCACCTAGACACAGTCAGACGACTCCGTGTTATGCACTATGACAGAGCGGGACGCCGACAGGGCAGCTTTGGTGGAGAGCAGGAGAAGGGAGGATTATCATCGTCGGGATGCCATGGATGCTCGAGCTCGACTTGACAGGGCACTGGAGCAGGAAGAGCAGCTCAGGGAGCTAGCACAGAGCCGACTTAGGATATACAGGCTGCAGGACAGACTATCAGTGTAGCTTATCGGCAGGTTTATGACTCTGGTGTATATGTTGCACAGGCTATTTGTGACTATAGGAGGTTGCCCGCGGAGGACCTACTTCCACATGTGCTTCCCTTCGTCACCAGAGTTGCAGAAAATTTGTATGGATTGCGCCGCACCTTGGTGGAAGACCCACCAGTAGATCCCGAGGAGCCACCAGAGGAAGATTTCGACGAGCCATTTGAGTCAGATCCAGAGGAGCCAGCTGAGGCAGGGCCCGGATCACCTTAGTAGATATATTCCAGTCCGAGATGATGCAGCTCATTGCCTTTTGTCCTTCATTTAGCATCTTGGACATGTTGTAGCTTTCATTATGTATTGGTATTTCTATTTCGAATAGTCGGTCTAGTTTGTTTATTTTAATTTGTAGGAGTACTACTATTGCCCCATGTTATCTGCGGGCTTTTTATATTGTACTGTTTCGGCATTTATGAAAAGGAAATCAGAAAATCCAAAATTGTGTCTCTTTATTATCTTAAATGCATTTTTTCTTTCTTTTTCAATCTGATTTTGGACCCCTCTTACATTTGAAAGATATATGATATGAAAAAAAATGAAAAAATAAGAGCGAAAAGAAAGGAGAGAAAAGAAAAAAAAAAGAAGAAGAAAGAGGGGACCCGCTTTGTCTTGATTCGGGATGATGCATGACGACTTTAGGCTTGTAGGCGCGCTTGACTTATAAATATCGTGTTTCCTAACCTGTTTTGTTTGCAGACAAGACTAGATTACCAGTGATTTGGTGCAGCACTCTGCCATAACCCCATTCTCGCACAACTAAATCAAAGGGCTCAGAAATTCCACTCGGTAACATGGCCACTGAAGGAGACAAATCTGATGCCGGTTCCGAAGAAAATGATAGGACGACAAAAGAGGCCCTGACTCTGAAGCAATTCCTGGTAGACATGCATCATGCGATAACCACGGGACGGGCACCTCCTCCCATGCCAAACCTCCTAGATGGGCTCTTGCCAACAGCTAGCCAGCGAGCACCAGGCACATCTACGGCGGTCGAGGATCCGACCTATCCCCCTGGTTTTGGCACTAGTCATGGTCCAGCAAAAGAAGCTGAAGTGCGCCCTCATTCGCCGCCCCCACCTCCTCCACCTCAAGGGCAGTATGGACAACATCCACCGCAGGGGAAGTATGGTCCACCCCCACCACAGGGACAGTATGGTGCACCCCCACCACATGGACAGTTTGGCCCAACTCTCCCACAAGTTCCAATTTTTGGGGCCCGGCTAGGCCTGCTATGGCCAGGTCCAACAGCGAACCGCATCTCCAGGCTGGGGATCATCATTATGATCAGCACCATGAACCCAATTTCCGACACAGTGACTCATATGATCAGGGGTTCCATCGCGAGTCTCAAGTTGAGGTTGATCGATCAGGAAAGCTTGATGAGAGCGAGGTTCTGAGAAAGGTGAAGGGCCTAGAACAAGCAGTAAGGATCATTCAGGGCTATGGAGATCATACCAACATTTCTTTCAAGGATCTTTGCCCCTACCCCGAATTGCAATTGCCAGAAGGGTTCATAGTGCCAAAGTTCGATCTATACACCGGGCAAGGAGATCGAAGAGTTCATATGAAGACCTACTGCAACAAAATGAGAGGGGTCAAGAAAGACAAGTTGTTGATAGCCTACTTTTCCGAAAGCTTGGGGGGTGCAGCTGCTGAATGGTTCATGAGGCAGGATGTAACTAAATGGTTGGCATTTGATGACATGGCGCAAGCATTCTACGACCAGTACAAGTACCACATCGAGGTTTTGCCAGATTGATCCTCTTTGGATGCGATAAAAAAGAAGCCAAGCGAAAGCTTTAGGGAGTACGCCCTCAGATGGCGCGAGCAGGCCGCTCGAGTGAGCCCCGCAATCCCGGACGACGACATGGTCCGTTTGTTCATCGAGGCGCAGGATGAGGCGTTCTATGGTGCATTGATCGCCGCCTTTGGGAAACCGTTTAGTGAAGTCGTCAAGATGGGAGAAATGATTGAGAGGGGTGTCAAAGCTGGTAAGATTGTGAGCCAGACCGCATTGAAAGCAACCACACAGGCTGCAAAAACAGGGGCAGCAGGGTTTGCTAAGAAAAAGAAAGAAGATGTGGCCATGGTAGGGTCGGGTTCGCGAAGGTGGAACGAAGGGCGATACAGTCATCCTAATTCATACCAAGCTCCACAAAAACCCCATTTGCAACACTATTACCCACCACAAAATGCACAATACTCCATACCTCCACCCCAATACTCTTTACACGCTGCGCAGCCATATGCCCCAACATCTTATTCCCAATGGCGCGCGCCAGCCCCACAGCCTACATATCCCATTCACCGAGCTCCACATAATCATTATCAGGCTCCGCCTAACCCTACCTACCGACCAAGAGGTCCTGCAGGCTTCCGTCCAAGGGCTGAATTCAAGAAGGCTCGAGAAGAGAAAAGGAGGAGGATCCGAAAATACATCTCTACACACAAAATCTGAGAGCTGAAACACACCAATAGAGAGAACACACACGAAATCAGAAAAAACTCTTGTCTCTGGACACCTTCAAATCTGAAATATTTTTCAATTAAGAGCAAAATAGAGTAAAAAAAAATACTGGAGGAAAAGAGAAGGTCAAGTGAAACACAAAGGTCTTGAAGGATAAACTTTATGTTTAAGGCAAAATAGAGGTCTGGTTCTTTGCTGATGTTGCTGCTCTTGTGTGCTATTGTTGACTTTGGTTAGTGGATCTACCTTACTATTGCTTTGGGAATATTTCGCAATAGGTATTTTTCCTAACCCTTTCCCTTTGTTTATATGTATTTTGCCATGACCAAGCTCTGAATATTGTACTGATGTGACCTGCCTAAGATCTTGATGTTGGGAAATAAGGTCCAACAAAAATGTTATTCTTGATGTTAATGTTTTAGTATCTGCATCGACAAATTTATTTGCACTTTTGTTTGTCTGCTTATTTCTTTTTCTTTTTTTAATAAAATGAGATAGCATCTAGTTGTTCAGAATCTGTTGTCCTCTTTTAAAGCTAGTCGTACTATGCAAAAGAAATAGGCAAGTTTTGGCTCACATTATGGGAAACAAGATTTGCAAAGTGAATAACTTGTATAAATAAGGGAACAAATATTAAATGTGTGGTTGGATTGGAAATTTGTTCAAGAAAATGGCTGGATCTGAAAAATGTCCAATCTGTTAAAATGAGACATATATAAAATGATTAGTTAATGTAGGACTTCAATGCAAATTTAGGCTCAATCATGAAACGCTCAACATATAAATCTGCTAGGCAAATGATTAAGGAATCGAAGCAGATTTCTCATGGAAAGGGAAACGTGACATCTTGAGTTTTCTTTTGTATTGAACTATTACTAAATAAGTTACTACAACAAGTGTTAATCAAAACACTAATAGCAGATTGATAACCATGCCAAAAACAACGCGGTTAGGCAAACTTTTTAGGCCGAAACTAATAAATGATAAATTGTTCATTAAAAACTCATTTAAATCAAAAGATTTCGAACGGGTGAAGTGCCTGCGCGATTTAATTGATTTAAGTCGGAAGATTTCGAACGGGTGAAGTGCCAGTGCGATTATATCTTGATTTTGAGTTTCTATTTGAACGGACAAAACTAATAATAAATCGAAGCGTAACAAATCAAGGCAAAACATAATAAACAATTTCAAAAGAGTCGAAATGCGTCAACAAAAGCAACTGTGCTTGGCACAGGACTCGAGGATGCCTAACACCTTCCTTCGAGTCAACCGAGATCCTTATCCGGAACTCTGACGCAGACCATTTACGAGTCATAGGTGTTCTAGGTACACCACTTTGGTGACTTGGCACACCTTTAACTTGTCAAGTGGCGACTCCGAAAATCTCTTAAATATTAGTGTACCTTTGCAACACCGTCACAACCTTTTAAAACTAAAGAATAATTTTTTTTTTGAGTTAAAAAATGGTCGTGACAGCTTGGCGACTACACCAGAATTTCCATATCGATCAAGGAGACCTTATACTTTCATCCCAAGACCCGAATACAAGAAGGCGCGAGAAGAGAAAAGGAGGGAATTCACACCAATTAGGGAATCTTACACCAGTATCTTTGAGAAATTGCGAGCCTTGAACATGATAAAGCCAATTCAAGGAAACATGAATCCTACTGGGAAAGTGGACCACTCTCGGCATTGTGATTACCACTCGGGCGCACCAGGGCATGATACAGAAGATTGCTATTATCTCAAGAGAGTGGTGCAAGATCTGATTGACAACAACCAAATCGTGATTGAAGATGCAGAAACGCCAAACATTAATCGCAATCCTCTGCCAGTACATGATGTACACATGGTATGTACATGCAAAGGGGGATTTGAAAATGAATCTGCAAGGCCAATAGTGTCAGTCGATGCAATAACAATTGGGGTGGAAAATATGCATATCACTTCAAAGACGAGTCCTGTTGTGGTGTCCGGAGGAACAAAGCCATCTGTCCAGTTGGATAAGCCCGTGTTAACATTGAAACGAGCTGTTGAGAAAAGGGAAGAGGTGACTGAGAAACCAAAGTTGGTGATCTCGAGGGCCATCATAAAGGAAGGGGAAGCGGATTCTGCTACCAAACCAAAGTTTGTTATAAAAAATGCACCTCGGGAAGATGATTTGAACAAAATGCGCGAGTCCATTATCATAAAGAGGGCATCCCAGTTCCATGTGACAGATAGCAAGGCTGTCCCGTGGAACTATGCCAAGGCAGTGGTAACGTACATGGGAAAGGAGGTTGTAGCAGAAACAACACAAGTGGGCGGTCTAACTCGTTCTGGGCGGTGCTTTATCCCGGAAGAGTTAAGAAAAGCAAGGCAAGCTAGGGAAAATCAGGGTCCCATCAAGGACCCTGTCACTGAGAAAGAGGCAGAATAGTTTCTAAAGAAGATGAAAGTGTAAGATTACTCTATCGTGGAGCAACTGAGGAAGACCCCTGCTCAAATTTCTTTGTTGTCCCTGCTGATGCATTCTGAGGCGCACCGTCATGCTCTGTTGAAAATCCTGAATGAAGCTCATGTATCTGATAAAATGACTGTTGGTAACTTGGAGGCTGTGGCTGCTCGTATCTTTGAAGTCAACAGGATCACTTTCACTGATGAAGAATTGCCTATGGAAGGCACAGGCTATAACAAAGCTCTGCATCTGACTGTTAAGTGTGACAACTCTTATGTCACGAGAGTGCTGGTTGACGGTGGGTCTGGTCTGAATATCTGTCCATTGTCTACTTTGAAAAGATTGAAAATCAATGTGGATAGAATTCGAACCAATACTATGAGTATTCGTGCTTTTGATGGAGAAAAAAGACAGTCAATTGGTGAGATCGAGCTGACATTGACAATTGGGCCTGTGGACTTTGCTATTGATTTCCAAGTCCTCAATATGGATTCGTCTTACAATCTACTGTTGGGAAGGCCCTGGATTCATATGGCGGGCGCAGTACCGTCAACTTTGCACCAGACTGTGAATTTTGAGTGGAACCGTGAGATGATCATGGTACACGGAGAGGGAGATTTGTCAATCTATAAAGACCCGTCCATTCCAGTTATCAAGGTCACCAATGATAGCCCAACTCTGATGTACCAAGCCTTTGAAGCAGTCAATGTGGAAGAGGTTCCTGAAGGCAAGCCTTTGCCCCAAGCAAGATTGTCAGAAGCGGCAGTCATGATGGCTACAAAAATGTTGAAGCACGGTTTTCAACCAGGGAAAGGTCTCGGGGCATCACTCCAGGGAATGTTGTATCCAATTAGTCCACTTGGCATTCGAGGTACCTGGGGTCTGGGATACAAGCCCACAGCTGCAGACAGGGCAAAAGCTAGGAAGATGAAGAAACAAGAATGGTCCCTTGAGAAGCCTGTCCCTTGCCTCGCTCAGTCTTTCACGAGGTCCAACGGGGACAAGTCTACTTCCAAGGATGCTGAGGAGGCTGAAGAATAGAAGAAGCTCCTGGCCGATCTGAGGCACGTCTTTGGCATCAACATGGTGCAAACTGGCGAAGGATCTAGCAATGCAGAAATCCAGGACATTGGCCCTGATGTGAAGCTGAACAACTGGGAATCCATGCCTCTCCCCACTAGGAGGGGCTATTGGTAGCAAGTTTTGTTATCCTTTCTGTATACTTGGTTATTCTAAGGGTTGTAATCCAAGTATATTATTTTGCTCGTTATGATGTCAAACCCTTTTATCTTTCAAATTCAATGAAAAGCAAGACATGTTCTTGTCTTCTTATTCTATCTCTTTACTTTCCTGATTTTTGTTCCTTATTTCTTTCTGTAGCTATGTTTCTGATGGCCTTAATAACATGACATGCATGCTAAAATCACGCCCTGATCTAAACACACAGTTTAACTTGGTCTCAATGGATCAACCAAAAATTGAGGAACCACATGTTGGTGGGTGGAATGATTATGAAGTAACAGTTGAGGAGGTAGATGACATCGAAGGGACTGATACCAAAGAAATGTTTGAGAAAGAATATGATGAGGAGGGAGCTGAGAGTGAAATAAACGGGGAATTAGAACAGTTTGAGAACAAGCCTAAGCCCAATTTAGATGAGACGGAAAATATAAATTTGGGAACCCCCAACGATGTTAGGGAAACCAAGATAAGCATGCACCCTGTACCAAAAGTTAAAAATGACATAGTCCAAGTCTTTTTTGACTATAGAGACATGTTTGCTTGGTCATATGATGACATGCCCGGTTTGAGCACAGATTTGGTGGTTCACAAGTTGCCGATTAATCCTGGTTTCCCTCCGGTCAAGCAGATTCGGAGGAAATTCAAGACAGAAATGAGCAAGAAAATCCATGAGGAAATCATGAAGCAGCTATCTGCGAAGGTGATACAATCTCTTCAGTATTCCACCTGGTTGGCCAATGTTGTGCCGGTGCCGAAGAAAGATGGGAAGACAAGAATTTGTGTTGACTATCGAGATTTGAACAAGGCCAGTCCCAAGGATAATTTTTCTTTGCCTAATATTCACATTTTTATAGACAATTGTGCTAAACATGAGATCCAATCTTTTATGGATTGCTATGCTGGATATCATCAGATCCTGATGGATGAAGATGACGCAGAAAAGACAGCATTCACCACGCCCTGGGGAACCTTTTATTACAGGGTCATGCCGAAGAACGCTGGGGCAACGTACATGAGAGCCATGACAATCGTCTTCCATGATATGGTACACAAAGAAATTGAGGTATATGTGGATGATGTGATAATCAAATCAAGAACGGTAGAGGATCATGTTAAAGACCTCAGGAAATTCTTTGAAAGACTCAGAAGGTACAATTTGAAGTTGAACCCGGCCAAATGTGCGTTCGGTGTTCCAGCTGGAAAGTTGTTAGGTTTCATTGTCAGCAGGCGGGGCATTGAATTGGATCCTTCAAAGATCAAGGCTATACAAGAGTTGCCTCCACCAAGGAACAAGAAAGAAGTTATGAGTTTCCTCGGAAGATTGAACTACATCAGTAGGTTCATCGCTCAACTCACCACCACGTGTGAGCCGATCTTTAAGCTGCTAAAGAAAGATGTTGCAGTTAATTGGACTGAGGAATGTCAAGCGGCCTTTGACCAAATTAAGCAATACTTGTCAAATCCACCAGTGTTGGTCCCACCGGAGCCAGGACGACCTTTGTTCCTCTATCTGTCGGTGATGGACAATTCATTTGGTTGTGTACTGGGGCAACATGATGCCACAAGAAAGAAAGAACAGGCGATCTACTACATGAGCAAGAAGTTCACGGATTACGAGGTCAAGTACACTTTGCTGGAAAGAACGTGTTGTGCCCTCACATGGGTAGCACAGAAGCTGAGGCATTATTTGCTCTCATACACTACTTACCTCATATCCCGGATGGATCCACTAAAGTACATTTTTCAGAAGCCTATGCCAGGAAGGCTTGCCAAGTGGCAAATGTTACTCACAGAGTTCGACATAGTTTATGTCACCAGAACTGCAATGAAAGCCCAGGCTTTGGCTGATCATTTGGCCGAAAATCCAGTGGATGATGAGTATGAACCTCTTAAGACATACTTTCCTTATGAAGAGGTAGATACAATTGAGGAGTTGCCTTCTGAAGATGATCATTATTGGAAGCTCTATTTTGATGGGGCATCTAACTCCAAGGGCGATGGTATTGGGGCTGTTCTCATATCCCCAACAGGTCATTATTATCCGGCGGCTGCGCAACTTCGTTTCTGGTGTACCAATAACACGACAGAATATGAAGCTTGCATCATGGGTCTACGCATGGCTATAGACATGAACATCAAAGAACTACTAGTGCTTGGAGATTCTGACCTACTAGTACATCAAATCAAGGGTGAATGGGAAACTCGAGATGTGAAACTCATCATGTATAAACAGTATTTGGAAGATCTTTGCCAAAGATTTGATTCGATTGAATTCAGGCACATCCCAAGAATGCACAATGAGTTGGCTGACGCTTTGGCTACATTAGCATCCATGCTTAGTCATCCTGACCAAACTCACATTGATCCTCTCGAGATTCAAGTTAAGGATCAACATGCTTATGCAACATGGTTGAAGAAGAACTTGATGGCGAGCCATGGTACCTGGACATCAAAAACTACATCAAGAATGGAGAGTATCCAGCGCTGGCAGAGAGCAATCAGAAAAGAACCCTCCGCCGGCTTGCAAATGGTTTCTTTCTAAATGGAGGGGTATTGTACAAGAGAAGCCCAGATTTGGGACTACTGAGATGTGTGGACGCACAAGAAGCCTCAAGAATTCTCAACGAGGTGCATTCTGGAATCTGTGGGCCACACATGAATGGCTATGTGCTAGCCAAGAAGATCTTAAGAGCAGGTTATTTCTGGCTCACCATGGAGCGAGATTGCATAGGGTTCGTGCGGAAATGCCACCAATGTCAAGTGCACGGCGATCTAATACATTCACCTCCCTTAGAGCTCCACACAATGTCCGCTCCTTGGCCTTTTGTAGCATGGGGAATGGATGTCATTGTCCCGATAGAACCAAAGGCATCGAATGGGCATAGATTCATTTTGGTCGCCATTGACTATTTTACTAAGTGGGTGGAAGCAACGACATTCAAGTCGGTAACCAAGAAAGCTGTGGTCGATTTTGTTCATTCGAACATCATTTGCCGATTCGGTATCCCCAATACCATCATCACCGACAATGGGGCTAATCTGAACAGTCATTTGATGAGAGAGGTATGTGAAAGGTTCAAAATTGTGCATAGAAATTCCACACCTTACCGGCCAAAAGCAAATGGCGCGGTCGAAGCTGCAAACAAAAACATCAAGAAGATCCTTCGAAAAATGGTGGAAGGATCTCAAGATTGGCATGAGAAGTTGCCATTTGCTCTTCTGGGTTATCGCACAACTATGCGCACCTCAATAGGCACGACCCCATATGAACTGGTGTATGGGATTGGAGCGGTCATTCCGGCAGAAGTCGAAATACCATCCTTAAGAATCATTGTTGAAGCTGAGATCGAGGACACTGAATGGGTCAAATCCCGCTTGGAACAATTGTCTTTAATTGACGAGAAAAGGCTAAATGCAGTATGTTATGGTCAACTATATCAGAAGAGAATGGCCAAAGCATAGAACAAGAAAGTGCGCCAACGCAAGTTCAGTGAAGGTCAGGTAGTCTTGAAGTGCATCTTTCCACATCAGGAAGAAGCGAAGGGCAAGTTTGCTCCAAATTGGCAAGGACCGTATGTGGTGAAGAAGGTTGTTACACCCCGTTCGTCTAAATTGACGTATATCATTATAATATCATGTTAAGAATGATTTAAGTGAGTTTAAAGTAAAAATATGACCATATATGATGTTTATATGTTGAATATAAAGTTTGGGAAAAATCAGATTTAAGTTGCGGAAAAACCGACTAAGGAATTGCCTTGTAACGGAGCTTTTTCAGCAATTAATTTCATGTGTTATATGAAGTCTTTTGGGGACATATCATATACCAAATTGAAGGTCTTGGAGTGTAGTTTCCAACACTTTTAACGGTTTGCTCATATAGCTTATAGATAAAAAGATATGAGCGTCAGAAGTCAGACCAGAAAAAGGGACATAAGCGCAAAAGAGGGCTAGAAATGAAATGTTTTTATTATAAAAGAGAAATCTCTCTCTCTCTCTCTCTCTCTCTCGACATTTTCAGTAAAACCATGAAATAAACAGAGCTTTTTCAGTTTGAATCCATTTTTTATGATTTTGAAGATAGAACATCAATTTTGACACGAAACGGAAGACGGATTGCGTCAAAACGCTCTACGCGATTAGGGTAACATTATGCTACCTTCAATTTCGTCTATAGTTTGAATTTTAGAATTACTTCATAGCTAAGTAAAGTATCTAAATTCTATTTTATAGCTTGTTTAAGCTTTAGAAGGTGTGGAATTCAAAGGAAACGAAGTTTAGAAGCTAGAAACATCAAAGGTATGTAAGACTAAACCTTTCTTTTGGCAAGACATGTATCTTTTAGCTTTTGAAGCCTTTATTAGTTCTAAACTTAGTGTTTCTTCTAAGAAACTTGTATGGTATCAAGTACACCTTGTATATACTTAATTTGGTACTAAAATCCAAGATGAAAGACATCCAAATCAGAAAGACAAAACGTTTCAAAATCTGGAAAATTGTTTTGATCTTTGGACAGTTGTTAGTATATTGATCATAACTCCTTGTAAAATTGATATTAAGATGATTTAAGAATCTAAAGAATTCTAAGACATATATCTACATCTTTCATGCATACCATGAAGTCTATATCTTTCATCTACACTCAGAAAATTAGGTTGAAATTCAGGACAGTGGTGCTGTCCAGACATTCTATCCGCGGATGAGTTATGTCATCCAGTTGTCTCATCTTGTTATCCGTTTAACATGTTTATGTTATCGGTTTATCCGGGTATCCATTCCCGTGTATAGTATAGTGTTGGTTCTGTTTTGCGGATCATCCAGTTTCAGAGGAAACTCTGCCGAAATTTCTATAAAAGTCAAAGAGTTAGACAAATTCTAAGTTTCAGGTTGTGTCTATAATTCAATCCAGAGTATTCTTATCATTCCTTCGAGTCCATATATATTGTTGCCACATGTGTTATGCCTCATACATGCTTATGCTTATATTGTGATCATGTTATGTGTGATTTGGAGTCCCTCATAGAGGCTGGACATTGGACACACAGTCCGGTCGCGTGTGATACTACCCGTCTGGGGGATACAGCCCCTCTGGTTCAGGCGGGAGTTGAAACACCTAGTGTGACCGGGTGTCATTCACACACTCTGACCAGAGAGACTAGATATTACTGGCTGGGGGGGATATAGCCCATAACACCCACCAGGTTTGTTATATATGCGTATATAGCCACAGTATGCACTGCATGATTATACATGAGGCTAGTTCCGGTTTTCAGTTACCTGATTTGGGGGGATACAGCCCATAACGCCAGACAGGTACTAGTTCAGATGTTCAGTTACCTGATTTGGGGGGATATAGCCCATAACACCAGACAGGTACCAGTTCAGATAACAGTTCAGTTTTAGCTCGGTACCAGTTCTCAGTTCTCAGTTATCGGCCACCAGTTCTTAGCGTCAGTATCAGTTGACAGTTATCAGTTCCAGTTTCTAGTAACCAGCTATCAGTCATATTACAGTTATTTATCAGTATAGTTCAGCTCAGTCTTCAGGTTCAGATTCAGCTAGACTTCAGCTTATATTCATATCATGTTTAGTACGTTCTTCAGATTTCCAGCTATATTGCTATGCTCCAGCTCATGTTTACATATTTATATTCCATCCTACAGTTTCATTCAGCTATGACATATTATATGCTCATGCCTCACATACTTGGTACATATCGTACTCACGCCCTTTTCTGGGGCGCTGCGTTTCATGCCGCGCAGGTGCAGATAGATCAATGCTTGAACCATGTTAGTAGGCCATCTATCAGCTACTGGAGTCACTCCGCTTACTCCCGGAGTTACCTATCTTTTGGTATGTGTACAGTCAGCCAGCTTGGGTATGGCGGGGCCTTATCTCGTCCTTTGTATATTCAGTTCATCACTCTTAGAGGCCTGTAGATATGTCCCTGTGTGGTGCAGTCAGTATGTTATGTATGTCAGCTTATGTTAGCCTTGTCAGCTATTTGCATTGCATACTCCTTATCAGCTAGGTTTATGCTTATTCTGTTTATCAGTTATAATGGTTAGCATATTATCAGTAGGATTAGTGATGATCGACACTTAGTGTTGGTCATCCGTTGCGGCCCTATGTTGGGTCGTGACAAAAGTGGTATCAGAGCAGTTCAGTCCTAGGGTGTCTACATGCCGTGTCTAGTAGAGTCTTGTTTAGGAGTATGTTGCGCGCCATACTTTTGAACAGGAGGCTACAAGGCACTTCAGGACAGTTGTCTTTCTTTCTTCTCTAGATCGTGCGATAGAGCCATGATTATAGAATTCAGCCCTCTAACAATAGTAATTTCAGCAAAGCGATGCCGCCAAAGAAACTAACAGCTGCCCAGACGGGCAAGGTTATTGCCGGCCAGGGTATTAGTAGAGTGCCACCTAAGGTGGATGAGAGTGAGGAGTCCAGACCTGAGGCTCCATCCGAGGCCTCACAGATCCTATCAGTTCAGGGTAATATTAGAGGTAGTGCAGCTACTATACCTCTACCTTCTTAGCCTGATAGTCAGGGGCAGGAAATGAGGGATGCCATCAGATTATCGACCAGTGTTGTAGTTGCTCAGACTAGACAACACAGTGCAGATGCCCAGGGAGATGTTGGATCTAGGATCAATGATTTTATCAGGCTAGAGCCTACAGTCTTTACCGGATCCCGTACAGGAGAAGACCCTCAGGATTTTCTATTGAGGATAGCTAGAGTGTTGAGGGTTATGCACGTGTCAGACACAGAGTTAGTAGAGTTGGCTGCATTCAGATTGCATAACCTAGCAGCAGGGTGATACCAGACATGGGAGCTATCTAGACGGCCTGATGCTACTCCCACGACTTGGAAGGAATTCTCAGATGCCTTCCTTTATCAGTATATGCCTATAGAGACATAGGGATCCCGTGTTAATCAGTTCCTGACCTTGAGACAGGGAATTTTGAGTGTATAAGAGTATAATAATTGCTTTAATTCTTTAGCATGGTTTGCCCCTACGGTGGTAGTGAGTATAGAGGATAGAATTCACAGGTATATAGTGGGACTAGCTCCACACCTAGTGAACGAGCGTATGACAGTTGTTATGCAGTCATATATGAACATAACATTCAGGCATTTGCTTTGTTACTTGAGGAGAGGAAGCAGAAATAGAGAGCCGACAGGGATAAAGTGCTAGACAAGAGGGGCAGATTTTCTGGTTCGTTTGGAGAGACGTCTGGAGCGAGTAGATAGCAGAGTGTTAGACAACCACCAGCTAGTATACCTCCATAGTCTCGTGGCCTGAGATTTGATAGATCTCCTCAGTCTAGATCTAGTCACACATCATTGACTTCAAGATTAAAGTGTCGTGGTACTTCTATACCGGCCAGTCAGACATATCCCAGATGTTCGGATTGTGGTAGACGCCACTTGGGTCCATGTCAGTTAGGAGTTGATACTTGTTATATTTTTCGCGAGGCAGCTATTTCATGAAAGGTTGCCCGCCTAGGGGTGGCAGTTGTACAGCCCAGCCAGCTAGATCACCCGTTGCTTGCTCAGCATCAGCACGCCCTCAGGGGCATGTTCTTCGAGGACCAGCAGAACTGAAAGAACTTAAAGAGCAACTGAAGGATTTGTTTGATAAAGGCTTCATCAGACGTAGCATTTCCCCGTGGGGAGCCCCGGTATTGTTTGTGAAAAAGAAAGATGACTCTCTACGCATGTGCATAGATTAAAGACAGCCGAATAAAGTCACAATCAAGAATAAATACCCTCTGCCCAGGATTGATGTCCTGTTCGACCAGCTCCAGGGTGCCAAGTGCTTCTCGAAGATAGATTTGCGATCAGGCTATTATCAGGTTAGAGTTAGAGAATATGATACACCTAAGACTGCATTCAGGATTAGGTATGGCCATTATGAGTTTTTAGTGATGTCGTTTGGACTCACTAATGCCCCTGCAGTATTTATAGATCTGATGAACAGCGTATTCAGGCTTTATCTAGATTTATTTGTGATTATATTTATTGATGATATTCTCATCTATTCAAAGTCTGAATCAGAGCATGCGGAGCACCTACGCACAGTATTGGGTACTCATCGGGACCAACAATTATATGCTAAGTTCTCAAAGTGTAAATTCCAGATAGATTCAGTGGCATTTCTCGGCCACATAGTTTCAGCAGAAAGAATTAAAGTAGATGACCAGAAGATCTAGGCTGTGAAGAATTGGCCCATGCCTACGACGCCAACTGAAGTACGTAGTTTTCTGGGTTTGGCAGGTTATTACAGAAAGTTTATAGAGGGATTTTCCTCATTGCAGCTCCACTGAACAAATTGACAAAGAAATTAGTTAAATTTGAGTGGTCTGATTCTTGCGAGCACAGCTTCCAAGAACTAAAGAACAGGTTGATAACAGCTCAAGTACTTACACTTCCAGAGGGATCTGAGGGCTATGTCATTTACTGTGATGCTTCTCGAATTGGTCTTCGTTGTGTTTGATGTAGCATGGAAGAGTAATTGCTTATGCTTCTAGGCAGCTGAAAAAGCACGATCAGAACTACCTCATCCATGATCTTGAGCTTTCAGCAGTCATTCATGCATTGAAGATTTGGAGACATTATTTTTACGGTGTTCATGTTGATATTTATACGGATCACAAGAGCCTCCAGTACATATTTAAGCAAAAAGGAGCTAACCCTATGATAGAGGCGGTGGCTAGAGTTGCTGAAGGACTATGACATGGACATTCTTTATCATCCGGGTAAAGCGAACGTTGTTGCTGATTCCCTTAGTCGCAAGCCTATGAGTAGTCTATCTTATTTACAACCAGAGAAAATAAAGTTAGCTCATACACTCTACCAGTTGGCCAGCATGGATGTCAGATTAATAGATTCAGAGGACGCAAGAGTTACAGTTCAGAACGCAACCACTACTTGCCTAGTGACATAAGTAAAGCAGCGCCAGTATGAGGATCCAGTTCTAGTTCAATACAGGCAGATAGCCAGAAGAAAACCAAAAATTATTATATAGGTTACTAGTGACGGGGTTCTTATATATAAAGATAGACTTTGTATTCCTGATGTTGCAGATTTATGTGGACAGATTATGACAGATGCACATTATTCCAGATACACTGTTCATCCTAATTTGACTAAGATTTACCATGATCTTAAGCAGATTTATTGTTGAGACGAAATGAAGCGTGACATAGCAGAATTTGTGGCTCAGTGTGCTAACTGCCAGCAGGTTAAAGTCGAGCACAAAAAAAAAAAAAACCTAGTGGCTTGTTACAGGAAGTCGAGATTCCATCATAGAAATGGGAAGCAGTGAATATGAACTTCATTACAGGCTTTCCCCGTATGCGGAGCAGATATGACTCTATTTGGGTTATAGTTGACAGGCTTACTAGATGAGCTCATTTCTTTCCTGTTAGAACTATATATACAGCAGAGGATTATGCCAGACTTTATATCAGAGAGATAGTGCGCCTACATGGTATTCCAGTATTTATATTTCAGACGGGGGCGCACCAGTTTACAGCTAATTTCTATAGATCGTTCCAGATAGGTTTAGGGACACAGGTGTATCTGATTACAGTATTTCATCCATAGACAGACAGACAGGCTGAGCGGACCATTCAGACATTAGAAAATATGCTTAGAGCTTACGTGTTAGATTTTAGAGGCAGCTGGAATGGTCACCTACTGTTGATAGAGTTTGCATATAATAATAACTATCATTCTAGCATACAGATGGTGCCATATAAAGCTTTGTATGGGCACAAATGCAGGTTTTCTATAGGATGGTTCGAGGTTGGCGAGTCTCAATTGATAGGTCCAGACTTAATCCAACAAGTAATTGATAAAGTCAAGTTGATCAGGGAAAGAATATTAGCAGTGCAGAGCAGACAGAAGTCCTATGCAGATAATCGACGTTGAGATTTAGAATTTCATATTGGCGATTAGGTATTCCTGAAAGTATCACCTATGAAAGGCGTTATGAGATTTGGAAAGAAGGGAAAGCTTAGCCCTAGATTTATTAGTCCATATCAGATTATTAGGCGAGTTGGGCGTGTAGCCTACGAGTTAGACCTTCAAGCAGACCTTCAGGAGGTACATCCAGTATTCCATGCTCAGAAAATGTGTCAGAGATCCTTCTAGAGTTGTACCAGTAAAGGATGTACAGATCACAGAGCTGTTGACTAATAAGGACGTGGTGCTTTCCTTCCTCTGTGGAGTGTCGAGTAAGGACGAAAGACATTCCTTTAGTTAAGATGCTATATCAAAGCAATAATATAGAAGAAATAACTTGGGAAGCTGAAAATGACATGAGGGCCAAATATACATATCTCTTCATTACTTCGAGTATGTAACAGATCGTTGCTTAATGCTTCTACATACTTCATTTAACATTCGAGGACGAATGTTCCTAACGGGGGAATATTGTTACACCCCGTACGTCTAAATTGACGTATATCATTATAATATCATGTTAAGAATGATTTAAGTGAGTTTAAAGTAAAAATATGACCATATATGATGTCTCTATGTTGAATATAAAGTTTGGGAAAAATCAGATTTAAGTTGCGGAAAAACCGACTAAGGAATTGCCTTGTAACGGAGCTTTTTCAGCAATTAATTTCATGTGTTATATGAAGTCTTTTGGGGACATATCATATACCAAATTGAAGGTCTTGGAGTGTAGTTTCCAACACTTTTAACGGTTTGCTCATATAGCTTATAGATAAAAAGATATGAGCGTCAGAAGTCAGACCAGAAAAAAGGACATAAGCGCAAAAGAGGGCTAGAAATGAAATGTTTTTATTATAAAAGAGAAATCTCTCTCTCTCTCTCTCTCTCTCGACATTTCCAGTAAAACCATGAAATAAACAGAGATTTTTCAGTTTGAATCCATTTTTTATGATTTTGAAGATAGAACATCAATTTTGACACGAAACGGAAGACGGATTGCGTCAAAACGCTCTACACGATTAGGGTAACATTATGCTACCTTCAATTTCGTCTATAGTTTGAGTTTTAGAATTACTTCATAGCTAAGTAAAGTATCTAAATTCTATTTTATAGCTTGTTTAAGCTTTAGAAGGTGTGGAATTCAAAGGAAACGAAGTTTAGAAGCTAGAAACATCAAAGGTATGTAAGACTAAACCTTTCTTTTGGCAAGGCATGTATCTTTTAGCTTTTGAAGCCTTAATTAGTTCTAAACTTAGTGTTTCTTCTAAGAAACTTGTATGGTATCAAGTACACCTTGTATATACTTAATTTGGTACTAAAATCCAAGGTGAAAGACATCCAAATCAGAAAGACAAAACGTTTCAAAATCTGGAAAATTGTTTTGATCTTTAGACAGTTGTTAGTATATTGATCATAACTCCTTGTACAAAATTGATATTAAGATGATTTAAGAATCTACAGAATTCTAAGATATATATCTACATCTTTCATGCATACCATGAAGTCTATATCTTTCATCTACACTCAGAAAATTAGGTTGAAAGTCAGGACAGTGGTGCTGTCCAGACATTCTATCCGCGGATGAGTTATGTCATCCAGTTGTCTCATCTTGTTATCCGTTTAACATGTTTATGTTATCGGTTTATCCGGGTATCCATTCCCGTGTATAGTATAGTGTTGGTTCTGTTTTGCGGATCATCCAGTTTCAGAGGAAACTCTGCCGAAATTTCTATAAAAGTCAAAGAGTTAGACAAATTCTAAGTTTCAGGTTGTGTCTATAATTCAATCCAGAGTATTCTTATCATTCCTTCGAGTCCATATATATTGTTGCCACATGTGTTATGCCTCATACATGCTTATGCTTATATTGTGATCATGTTATGTGTGATTTGGAGTCCCTCATAGAGGCTGGACATTGGACACACAGTCCGGTCGCGTGTGATACTACCCGTCTGGGGGATACAGCCCCTCTGGTTCAGGCGGGAGTTGAAACACCTAGTGTGACCGGGTGTCATTCACACACTCTGACCAGAGAGACTAGATATTACTGGCTGGGGGGGATATAGCCCATAACACCCACCAGGTTTGTTATATATGCGTATATAGCCACAGTATGCACTGCATGATTATACATGAGGCTAGTTCCGGTTTTCAGTTACCTGATTTGGGGGGATACAGCCCATAACGCCAGACAGGTACTAGTTCAGATGTTCAGTTACCTGATTTGGGGGGATATAGCCCATAACACCAGACAGGTACCAGTTCAGATAACAGTTCAGTTTTAGCTCGGTACCAGTTATCAGTTCTCAGTTATCGGCCACCAGTTCTTAGCGTCAGTATCAGTTGACAGTTATCAGTTCTCAGTTATCGGCCACCAGTTCTTAGCGTCAGTATCAGTTGACAGTTATCAGTTCCAGTTTCTAGTAACCAGCTATCAGTCATATTACAGTTATTTATCAGTATAGTTCAGCTCAGTCTTCAGGTTCAGATTCAGCTAGACTTCAGCTTATATTCATATCATGTTTAGTACGTTCTTCAGATTTCCAGCTATATTGCTATGCTCCAGCTCATGTTTACATATTTATATTCCAGCCTACAGTTTCATTCAGCTATGACATATTATATGCTCATGCCTCACATACTTGGTACATATCGTACTCACGCCCTTTTCTGGGGCGCTGCGTTTCATGCCGCGCAGGTGCAGATAGATCAATGCTTGAACCATGTTAGTAGGCCATCTATCAGCTACTGGAGTCACTCCGCTTACTCCCGGAGTTACCTATCTTTTGGTATGTGTACAGTCAGCCAGCTTGGGTATGGCGGGGCCTTATCTCGTCCTTTGTATATTCAGTTCATCACTCTTAGAGGCCTGTAGATATGTCCCTGTGTGGTGCAGTCAGTATGTTATGTTTGTCAGCTTATGTTAGCCTTGTCAGCTATTTGCATTGCATACTCCTTATCAGCTAGGTTTATGCTTATTCTGTTTATCAGTTATAATGGTTAGCATATTATCAGTAGGATTAGTGATGATCGACACTTAGTGTTGGTCATCCGTTGCGGCCTTATGTTGGGTCGTGACAAAAGTGGTATCAGAGCAGTTCAGTCCTAGGGTGTCTACATGCCGTGTCTAGTAGAGTCTTGTTTAGGAGTATGTTGCGCGCCATACTTTTGAACAGGAGGCTACAAGGCACTTCAGGACAGTTGTCTTTCTTTCTTCTCTAGATCGTGCGATAGAGCCATGATTATAGAATTCAGCCCTCTAACAATAGTAATTTCAGCAAAGCGATGCCGCCAAAGAAACTAACAGCTGCCCAGACGGGCAAGGTTATTGCCGGCCAGGGTATTAGTAGAGTGCCACCTAAGGTGGATGAGAGTGAGGAGTCCAGACCTGAGGCTCCATCCGAGGCCTCACAGATCCTATCAGTTCAGGGTAATATTAGAGGTAGTGCAGCTACTATACCTCTACCTTCTTAGCCTGATAGTCAGGGGCAGGAAATGAGGGATGCCATCAGATTATCGACCAGTGTTGTAGTTGCTCAGACTAGACAACACAGTGCAGATGCCCAGGGAGATGTTGGAAAGCTTGGAGTTTTGACTGATGACTGAGGAACGGATTCAAAGGACCTGTTCCTTTGAATCACTGAAGCAGAATAGATAATTCATGCAAAATCGTTTAATTGAAATATTATTATTTATCCTAATACTGACGTGTATCTTGGTAATTATGCAGCCTAATCAGATACGAAAAGATTGCATAGTCCTAAGGGATAAAGGATTTGGATTCAAGAAGGTAGAATCCAATTAGGATTCAAAGTCAAGGGAGCTTTGGAATTCAAAATATTCATCAAGACTTCTTGGCTATAAAACGTGGAGCTTATCAGCCATAGAAGATATACACAAATAAAGAGAGCATCGAACAAAAGCTGAGAAGAATTATTAGCTTATTTGTGTAATCATTAGCTACAGTAGAACTAAGTAAGAACCTGTTCCTTAGATTGAGTCTTGTAAAAGTTCAAGTCTTAGTTCAATTGTAGTAAGCAAAAATCGAGTTGTAAATTGTGTAGTTCAAGTCGTGGACTTGACACAACTTCACTGATCATGAGAAAGATCACTAAAGGATTAGAGTTAGTCCTAGGTTAGTAAGAGTGAGTCTTGTAACCAAGTGGGTCTTTTTACATAGTGAAGTTGAAATCCTACTTGAGAAGTAGGTCGTGGTTTTTTGATCCCGTGTCTAGGGGTTTTCCATGCTAATATCTGGTGTTCAATTACTTATAATTTTAATTCCGCATATCTTATAGTAAAGGAACACATTTTAAGGAACTGGTCCTTAAAACAGTAAAGTGGTGTAATCGTGGGAAATATCAATTGGTATCAGAGCAGGTTATCCTTGAAAAGGCTAACACCTAGGATTAGATGAGTACATCACGAGAGAAAAGTGAGGGCCAGTCAATGGTAAGAGCACCTTACTTCAATGGGAAATACTATTCATGGTGGAAAGAGAGGATGCGTGATCACCTTCAAGCAGAAGATTACGAATTATGGGACATAGTAACTGAAGGTCCCATGATCCCAATGAAGAAAGATGCTGATGGAAAGGATGTTCCAAAAACCAGGAAGGAATGCAATGCTGAAGACATAAAGCAATGGGAAAAGAATGCTAAGGCAAGGAAGTGGCTGGTTGGTGGACTTAGTCCTGACGAATGCACAAGGATAAGAGGGTATGCCACTGCGAAGGAGATTTGGGATGCTCTACAAGTTGCACACGAAGGAACAAGTCAGGTAAAAAGGTCCAGAGGTACACTTCTTTATGCTGAATATGAAAGCTTTAAAATGAAAGAAGAAGAATCAATCTCTGAAATGTATACTAGATTTAATGCCATTGCCTCTGAACTTATCTCTTTGGGAAGGGTTTTAACTGTGGAAGATAGGGTAGAAAAGATTTTAACTAGGGTTCTTCCAGACTCTTGGGAGATCAAAGCTTGTGCTATCATTGAAAGTAAAGATTTAACCACTTTATCCTTAGATGAGCTTATAGGTAATCTAAAGACTTATGAACTAAGGAAGAAGGTTAAAAACATAGGAGCACCAGTTAAAACTGAACCTAACCTAGCCTTGACAGCTGGTGATAAAATCATTGATGATAAGGAACTGGTTCTTATCGCTAAAAGTGTTCAGAAATATTTGAATAAGAAAAGGGAAATTAGTGGACATGGTAGGTCTACTAACATGAAACGGGCTGGAGAATGCCACAAATGTGGAAGCTCGGAGCACTACATCAGCAAATGTCCAATCATGGAAGGAGAATGGAGGAAGAAATTCATTGATGAAAGAAAGAAGGCTAGGGAACAGGTCCATAAGAAAAGTGGAAATCCCAAAGCGCTGGTTGCAGGATGGCAAGACAGTGAAGACGAAATAACTGATGATGATCTGGATGAGGATCTTGCTCTAATGGCACTTGGAGATTCAGAAAATGAAGAGGATCCTGAGGTATTTGTTTCTAAACTTAAAGAAGATGTAAAAAGCATGTCTAGAGAAAAGTTGGTTAAAGTATTCCATATTGTGCTAAATGAATTTAAAACTCTGAGGGATGATAATTACCAACTGTATGATAAAGTTGACTGCTTAGAAACAGAATGCAAAGAGGAAATAATTAAAAATGATTTTCTGGAAAGGATGATTAGCATGCTTGAGGAACAGGTCCTCACACTTGAAACAACTGCTCAGGAATTAGAAAATGTTAAAACAGTTGTAAAAGGTAAAGGTATTGCTAATTCTCATAAGATCATTGCTGAAGAGAAACTGAAAAACACAGTTGATGAATTGTGTAAAAAAGATGAAAAGATAAGATCTTTAGAAGAAGACTTGGTTAAAACAAAAATGGAATTAAGAAAAACTGTAGAATGGAACAAGTCTTCTGAAGCACTAGAATGGTTGCAAGAAAATCATAGCAGTAACAGGAAAGGTATTGGATTCATGAAGGCACAAAGTTCATCCAAATGGGATCCAAAGAGTAAGTACTTGTCATTTCCTGAAAACTGGCTATGCACTCACTGTGGGAACACTGGTCACCGGAAAGAAAATTGTCAATCTTTAAAAATGGCTGTCCAGAGGAACAGGTCCTTTAAACCTGTTCAAAATCCTGTGAAACAAAAGAATAGGTTCTACAAACCTGATCAACATTCTGTAAAAAGGAGAGATGTTCACACAAAGAAACCTTTACCATTTTGGGCTAAGAGAAATCTGATTCATCCTTTTTCAAAAGGAAAGGAACCCAAACTAGTTTGGGTTCTTAAAATTAACCCCTAGTTTTCTTTTGCAGGCTAGAGTGAAGGAGACAAACCACAAATGGTACATGGACAGTGGTTGCTCAAGACATATGACAGGGCATAAGGAACTGTTCCTTTCACTCTCAGCCTTCCAAGGAGGAAGTGTTTCCTTCGGTAATGGTAAGAAAGGGGAAATTATTGGAATTGGAAAGGTAGGGAAACAGACATGGAAACATCTAGAAAGTAGACTTGCTGACATTATCTGATGGAAGCTTGAGCTGCTTAAGTGTGGTGCAAAATGATCCCCTCTTATGGCACAAAAGACTAGGACATGCTAGTCTTTCACAATTGAACAAACTTGTGTCAAAGGACTTGGTGATAGGTCTTCCTAACATCAGGTTTAATGATGAAAAGGTATGTGAAGCTTGTGCCAGGGGTAAGCAGGTAAAATCCTCCTTCAAATCAAAGAAACAGGTAAGTACCACTAAACCTTTGGAACTGGTCCATCTGTATTTGTGTGGTCCAATGAGAACAATGAGTCGTGGAGGTAAGAAGTATGTTATGGTATTGGTGGATGATTACACTAGATTTACATGGACTATATTTCTTGCATCTAAAGAAGAAGCATTTAATGCATTTTCAATTTTTGCTAAGAAAGCTCAAAGAACTCTAGATAGTCATATTGTTGCCATTAGGTCAGATCATGGAACTGAATTTGAAAATCAAATGTTTTCAAATTTTTGCAATGAGAATGGCATCAATCACAATTTTTCTTCACCTAGAACTCCACAACAAAATGGTGTAGTGGAAAGGGAAAATAGGACTCTAGAAGAAATGGCAAGGACTATGTTGATATCTGGAAATCTTCCACAGAACTTTTGGGCTGAGGCTATTAATACTGCATGCTACATAATAAATAGATGTATGACAAGACCTTTAATAGAAAAGACACCATATGAATTGCTTAAAGGAAGAAAACCAAATATTTCTCATCTTAGGGCTTTTGGTTGCAAATGTTTCATACACAACAATGGGAAGGATGCCTTAGGAAAATTTGATCCTAGAAGTGATGAGGGAATATTTGTTGGTTATTTTTTGAATAGTAAATCTTATAGGGTGTTTAACAAAAAAACATTGAAAATTGAAGAAAGCATGCAAGTTAAATTTGATGAAACTGACAGTCTCACTCAAGAACAGGTACAGGAGGATGAAGAAATTGGAATGCTGAAAGAGTTTGAACTTAATCCACAAATGCAGATTCTGGATATGAGGAGTGAACTGCAAGGAACTGTTCCTCAGGACAGAACGGAGAAGAGTAGCACTGAAACAGGGGGAACAAGTGTTGATTCCACCTCACAAACTGGGAATGTTACTCTATCAGGAACTGTTCCTCAGCAGAGGACCTCTGACAATGGATTGACACCCAAGCCTTACAAGTATCAAGGGTCACATCCTGTGGATCAAATAATCTCAGATAAGACTGCTGGGATTCAAACTAGATCAGCAGTCAAAAATCAAAATCTATGTGCCTTTAGTGCTTTCTTATCTCTTGTTGAACCTAAAAATGTGAAAGAAGGACTGAAGGATGCAGATTGGATAAATGCTATGCAGGAAGAGTTGAATCAATTCCAAAGGAGTCAAGTTTGGCATCTGGAACCCAAGCCAAGGAACAGGTCCATAATTGGAACAAAATGGGTTTTCAGAAACAAACTTGATGAGGATGGCATGGTAACAAGGAATAAGGCCAGACTAGTTGTTCAGGGATACAGTCAAGAGGAGGGCATCGACTATGATGAGACTTTTGCTCCAGTTGCAAGATTGGAAGCAATAAGACTTCTTATAGCCTTTGCTTCATACATGGATTTCACTCTACATCAAATGGATGTCAAGAGTGCATTTCTGAATGGTTACTTGAAAGAAGAAGTATATGTCAAGCAACCTCCAGGTTTTGAAAGTGAACAGTTCCCTGAACATGTGTACAAGCTGGACAAGGCCTTGTATGGGCTCAAGCAGGCACCAAGAGCATGGTATGAAAGGCTATCAAAATTTCTACTCCAGCATGGATACAAGAGAGGTAAAATTGATAGTACTTTGTTCTTAAAAGAAAAAGGTAAGGATCTCTTAATTGTTCAAATCTATGTAGATGACATAATTTTTGGTGCCACTTGTGAAAATTTAGGTAAGGAATTTGCAAACTTGATGGGGAGTGAATTTGAGATGAGCATGATGGGTGAACTCAATTTCTTTTTGGGTTTACAAATTAAGCAAACCTCAAATGGAACTATGATCCATCAACAAAAGTATGTTAAGGAATTACTTAAAAGGTTTGATATGGATAATGCTAAGGAAATTGACACACCTATTGCCACAGCCACAAAATTGGATCTTGATGAACATGGAATATCAGTTGATCAAAAATTGTATAGGGGTATGATAGGTTCTCTACTTTATCTAACTGCTAGTAGACCTGATATTGTGTTCAGTGTTGGTTTGTGTGCTAGGTTCCAATCAGATCCTAAAGAATCTCATTTGAAAGCTGTTAAAAGAATATTGAGGTATCTGAAAGGAACAGGTCCCTTGGGACTTTGGTATCCAAAAGGTGGTAGTTTTAATCTTGTTGGATATACTGATGCTGACTATGCAAGTTTCCTTGTTGATAGAAAAAGTACCTCAGGTATGGCACATTTTCTTGGTGAATGTTTGGTTTCTTGGGGAACTAAGAAACAGAATTCAGTGGCACTTTCCACTGCTGAGGCTGAATATGTTGCAGCTGCTTCATGTTGTTCACAGTTGTTATGGATCAAACAACAATTACAGGATTTTGGTGTTGATGTAGGAACTGTTCCTATTTATTGTGATAACACTAGTGCTATAAATATGACAAAGAATCCAGTGCATCACAAAAGGACTAAACACATTGACATAAGACATCATTTCCTAAGAGACAATTATGAAAAAGGTTTGATTACCATAGCATTTTGTCCTACTGAAAAGCAAATAGCTGACATTTTTACTAAAGCTCTAGGTAGAGATGATTTTGAAAAAAATAGATTGGAATTAGGGATGATTAATTTCACATAAAATCTTCAATGCTTTACTTCATAATTGGCTAGAAAATTGCTCTTAAAATGAATTTTATTCAAGTCATTATGAATTACTCAGTCCAGTTTTCATGCTTAAATGTATACTCTCATGCTACATATCTTATTTAGAGTTGCTAAAATTGAATGATGTTACCCTTATGCTCTTAGAATTTCAGATGATCAAAAATTGCAAATTGGAAGGACACTGAATTGTGGTGTTAAAAACAGGTATGTACTCGTAATTATTCAGTTAATTTAGAAGTATAAAGGCTATAGGTAACTTGTGTTTAGGATAACATCCCACTAAGTTTCCTACCCATATCCAAATTGCAAAAGAGTCCCATCGGAGGAACAGTTCCTGTTCTGAAAAGGTATCCTGAAGCCTAACGGCTCTTTTTCTCCGGGAGACTCCCAAGAGTCCTTAGCCGTTGCATGTTGTGCTGAGGTAAGCTGATCGTCTCCTACTCTAATTGCACTACTTAATTCACTCTATAAATACCCTTCTTCTCCCACATTATTATTTTACCTTGTTCATCAACTAAAATCTCAATATTTCAGAAAGAATTGTCAATTATCTTTTGATTAGAATTGCAAAAATGTCTCTTTCTTCTGATAACTCTCCATCTGCACCCACTGGTGAACAACCACAAAATCTCAACCCTCCTTCACCCATGGAAATCATCGACCCAAACCCTGAAGTTCCTGAACAAATTCCAGAAATACCTGAACCTGAAATTCAGGGGGAAGGACCAGTTCCCACAGCTGAATCAATTGCTGAGCAGGTTGAGGATTTGTTAAGGGCTATGGTGTTGTATCAGTATCAGGTAAACTTCACATACCCTTTGAATGTTGTTATTGACGAGGAAGAAAAGGGAGAGGGGTCTGGGGCTGCTCTTGAGGGGGAACCAATTAGGAGTTTGGAAGCACCTTTGCATGGGTCACCAGGGTCTCCAGAGGTTGCTTTTAGAGCAACCATGGAGGATGTTATTAATGTTGAAGAGGCTATTAGTGATAGTGATAGGCCCTTGGTTGATTTGATCAACATTAGGAGTTTGCAAAGGCAACTAGCTAGAAAGGGACCTACTGATGCAAAAGTGACTGCTAATATTGCTGCCAAGTTAAAGAAAATAGGAGAGAGTTATAAGCCTGGAAATAAGAAGAAAGCATAAAGTTCCTCTAAGGCAAAAGGACCTGTTCCTTCTGCCTCAACCCCTGCTTCTGGGGGTAGGAGGACAAGAAGTGCTGCTAAAGCTGCTGATGAACAACTGGCTGCTGCCTTGGAAAGGAGCAGAAAAGGGAAAGGAAAACAGGTAGTTGAGGAGGAAGAAGTGGATGATATTGATGATATTGATCTTGCTGATTTTTCTGAGGATGATGAGATGGTGGAGACTGAGGAGGTAGTGCCTCAGTCAAAGAAAAGAAAAGTTACTCAGAGAAGAGTTACAAGAAGCTCAGTTAAGGCTGCTGAGAAAGTTGCTAAGAGGACCAGGTCCTCTAAAAGAGTGGTTGTTTCTGAAGACTCTGCTAGTGACAGTGCTGAGTTTGTTGCTGAAGATGAGAGTGATAGTGATACTGAAGGTGGTGAGTGTGTGCACTGTGTTCATGAAGACATGTTAACCAGGAAGGTGTTGAAAGGTAGGGTCATGACTGATGTTCAAGAAGAAGGTATGTTGTGGCTGCTGCAAAAACTGAATGCTCAGGGTTGGAGGGACATGGTCCTTAAAATCTCTGGGAGATGTGCTTAGGGGATGGTGCAAGAGTTCTACAAGAACTGCTCCATCAGAGAAGATAGACTGACTACCTCTGTCAATGACAATGTCATTATGTTTGACACAGTGGAACTTGGTGAGCTGTTGGGGATTCCTGCCACTGGGTATGCTAGCTATGTCAAGACTGTTTGGCCTGACTTGACAAACTTGCCTACTGATCTGGAGATCACTAGGAAGTTTGCTGAGAATGATGGTGAAGAAAAACCCAGGGCTGTGCAAAAGAGTGAGATGCACCCACAGCATCAAGTATTATTTGAGTTTGTGAATAAGATTGTGATGCCAAGGCAGGAGAAAAGAGGAGTTGCCAGTTTCATGGACCTGGTCCTTATGGAACTGGACACTGAAAAACAGATCAATTGGCCCAGCTTTATGATCCACCTGATAAAAAGGGTGATTGCTGGGAAGAGAAAACACTCCCTGCCATTTGGTTTTATTCTGACTGATATCTTTGCCAAGTTGAAGATTCCCTTGGAAAGGGTTGTGAAGGCTACAAAGAAGGAGAAGTTTGGGTGTGCTACTTTGATAAGCTGTGATTTGCCAGTTCAGGCTGATCCTCCACAGGCTGGTGTTGGGAGGCAGCCACTAAACAATAAAGTGAGGGCACTTAGGCAACAGGTTGCTATGCAGGCTGCTGAGATAGCAAGGTTGGAAGAGGAGAGGAATTACTGGAAGGCAGAGGCCTCAAAAGCAAAGGAGACCAATGAGGGAATGCTCAAGCAGATGTTTGATCTGCTTAACAAGTCTCAGGGACCTGGTCCTTCCACATCCTGACCACCTTAGTCTTAGCCTTAGCCATCTTTTGTCCAGTGGGATCTAGCCTAGCCTAGTGCTTTAGCCTTTTTCTTCTTTAGTAGTTGGATAATTCTGTAGTACTTGCTTGTATCCATTGATTTTGATATTTTGGTTAAATGAATTGTCTTGGATGGCTAATATCATTTTTTTTGCGGTTGGTTTATTTGAAGTATGTTTGCATTTTGAGTTGCCTCAATGGCTATGTGCTGATTAATTCTAACACTTGAGTTATATTTTATCTGCAACCTTTTCAATGATGCCAAAAGGGGGAAGAGTAAGTCTGATTTTGCATGATTTTATACCTAAGAAAAATCTGTTCCTTAATGATAAATTAATTAATTCTCCACTGATTGATTGTCTTTTTGAGCTGAAATTGTACTTCAGGACATTAAGGAGATGAAGCTATGAGTATGAATTTGTCATCATCAAAAAGGGGGAAATTGTTAGCTTGGAAAGCTTGGAGTTTTGACTGATGACTGAGGAACGGATTCAAAGGACCTGTTCCTTTGAATCACTGAAGCAGAATAGATAATTCATGCAAAATCGTTTAATTGAAATATTATTATTTATCCTAATACTGACGTGTATCTTGGTAATTATGCAGGCCTAATCAGATACGAAAAGATTGCATAATCCTAAGGGATAAAGGATTTGGATTCAAGAAGGTAGAATCCAATTAGGATTCAAAGTCAAGGGAGCTTTGGAATTCTTATTCATCAAGACTTCTTGGCTATAAAACGTGGAGCTTATCAGCCATAGAAGATATACACAAATAGAGAGAGCATCGAGCAAAAGCTGAGAAGAATTATTAGCTTATTTGTGTAATCATTAGCTACAGTAGAACTAAGTAAGAACCTGTTCCTTAGATTGAGTCTTGTAAAAGTTCAAGTCTTAGTTCAATTGTAGTAAGCAAAAATCGAGTTGTAAATTGTGTAGTTCAAGTCGTGGACTTGACACAACTTCACTGATCGTGAGAAATATCACTAAAGGATTAGAGTTAGTCCTAGGTTAGTAAGAGTGAGTCTTGTAACCAAGTGGGTCTTTTTACATAGTAAAGTTGAAATCCTACTTGAGAAGTAGGTCGTGGTTTTTTGATCCCGTGTCTAGGGGTTTTTCCACGCTAATATCTGGTGTTCAATTACTTACAGTTTTAATTCCGCATATCGTATAGTAAAGGAACACATTTTAAGGAACTGGTCCTTAAAACAGTAAAGTGGTGTAATCGTGGGAAATATCAGTTATGCACGTGTCAGACACAGAGTTAGTAGAGTTGGCTGCATTCAGATTGCATAACCTAGCAGCAGGGTGATACCAGACATGAGAGCTATCTAGACGGCCTGATGCTACTCCCACGACTTGGAAGGAATTCTCAGATGCCGTCCTTTATCAGTATATGCCTATAGAGACATAGGGATCCCGTGTTAATCAGTTCCTGACCTTGAGACAGGGAATTTTGAGTGTATAAGAGTATAATAATTGCTTTAATTCTTTAGCATGGTTTGCCCCTACGGTGGTAGTGAGTATAGAGGATAGAATTCACAGGTATATAGTGGGACTAGCTCCACACCTAGTGAACGAGCGTATGACAGTTGTTATGCAGTGATGTATGAACACAACATTCAGGCATTTGCTTTGTTACTTGAGGAGAGGAAGCAGAAATAGAGAGCCGACAGGGATAAAGTGCTAGACAAGAGGGGCAGATTTTCTGGTTCGTTTGGAGAGACTTCTGGAGCGAGTAGATAGCAGAGTGTTAGACAACCACCAGCTAGTATACCTCCATAGTCTCGTGGCCTGAGATTTGATAGATCTCCTCAGTCTAGATCTAGTCACACATCACTGACTTCAAGATTAAAGTGTCGTGGTACTTCTATACCGGCCAGTCAGACATATCCCAGATGTTCGGATTGTGGTAGACGCCACTTGGGTCCATGTCAGTTAGGAGTTGATACTTGTTATATTTGTCGCGAGGCAGCTATTTCATGAAAGGTTGCCTGCCTAGGGGTGGCAGTTGTACAGCCCAGCCAGCTAGATCACCAGTTGCTTGCTCAGCATCAGCACGCCCTCAGGGGCATGTTCTTTGGGGACCAGCAGAACTGAAAGAACTTAAAGAGCAACTGAAGGATTTGTTAGATAAAGGCCTCATCAGACGTAGCATTTCCCCGTGGGGAGCCCCGGTATTGTTTGTGAAAAAGAAAGATGACTCTCTACGCATGTGCATAGATTAAAGACAGCAGAATAAAGTCACAATCAAGAATAAATACCCTCTGCCCAGGATTGATGTCCTGTTCGACCAGCTCCAGGGTGCCAAGTGCTTCTCGAAGATAGATTTGCGATTAGGCTATTATCAGGTTAGAGTTAGAGAATATGATACACCTAAGACTGCATTCAGGATTAGGTATGGCCATTATGAGTTTTTAGTGATGTCGTTTGGACTCACTAATGCCCCTGCAGTATTTATAGATCTGATGAACAGCGTATTCAGGCTTTATCTAGATTTATTTGTGATTATATTTATTGATGATATTCTCATCTATTCAAAGTCTGAATCAGAGCATGCGGAGCACCTACGCACAGTATTGGGTACTCATCGGGACCAACAATTATATGCTAAGTTCTCAAAGTGTAAATTCCAGATAGATTCAGTGGCATTTCTCGGCCACATAGTTTCAGCAGAAAGAATTAAAGTAGATGACCAGAAGATCTAGGCTGTGAAGAATTGGCCCATGCCTACGACGCCAACTGAAGCACGTAGTTTTCTGGGTTTGGCAGGTTATTACAGAAAGTTTATAGAGGGATTTTCCTCCATTGCAGCTCCACTGAACAAATTGACAAAGAAATTAGTTAAATTTGAGTGGTCTGATTCTTGCGAGCACAGCTTCCAAGAACTAAAGAACAGGTTGATAACAGCTCAAGTACTTACACTTCCAGAGGGATCTGAGGGCTATGTCATTTACTGTGATGCTTCTCGAATTGGTCTTCGTTGTGTTTGATGTAGCATGGAAGAGTAATTGCTTATGCTTCTAGGCAGCTGAAAAAGCACGATCAGAACTACCTCATCCATGATCTTGAGCTTTCAGCAGTCATTCATGCATTGAAGATTTGGAGACATTATTTTTACGGTGTTCATGTTGATATTTATACGGATCACAAGAGCCTCCAGTACATATTTAAGCAAAAAGGAGCTAACCCTATGATAGAGGCGGTGGCTAGAGTTGCTGAAGGACTATGACATGGATATTCTTTATCATCCGGGTAAAGCGAACGTTGTTGTTGATTCCCTTAGTCGCAAGCCTATGAGTAGTCTATCTTATTTACAACCAGAGAAAATAAAGTTAGCTCATACACTCTACCAGTTGGCCAGCATGGATGTCAGATTAATAGATTCAGAGGACGCAAGAGTTACAGTTCAGAACGCAACCACTACTTGCCTAGTGACATAAGTAAAGCAGCGCCAGTATGAGGATCCTGTTCTAGTTCAATACAGGCAGATAGCCAGAAGAAAACCAAAAATTATTATATAGGTTACTAGTGACGGGGTTCTTATATATAAAGATAGACTTTGTATTCCTGATGTTGCAGATTTATGTGGACAGATTATGACAGATGCACATTATTCCAGATACACTGTTCATCCTAATTTGACTAAGATTTACCATGATCTTAAGCAGATTTATTGTTGAGACGAAATGAAGCGTGACATAGCAGAATTTGTGGCTCAGTGTGCTAACTGCCAGCAGGTTAAAGTCGAGCACAAAAAAAAAAAAAAAACCTAGTGGCTTGTTACAGGAAGTCGAGATTCCATCATAGAAATGGGAAGCAGTGAATATGGACTTCATTACAGGCTTTCCCCGTATGCGGAGCAGATATGACTCTATTTGGGTTATAGTTGACAGGCTTACTAAATGAGCTCATTTCTTTCCTGTTAGAACTACATATACAGCAGAGGATTATGCCAGACTTTATATCAGAGAGATAGTGCGCCTACATGGTATTCCAGTATTTATATTTCAGACGGGGGCGCACCAGTTTACAGCTAATTTCTATAGATCGTTCCAGACAGGTTTAGGGACACAGGTGTATCTGATTACAGTATTTCATCCATAGACAGACAGACAGGCTGAGCGGACCATTCAGACATTAGAAAATATGCTTAGAGCTTACGTGTTAGATTTTAGAGGCAGCTGGAATGGTCACCTACTGTTGATAGAGTTTGCATATAATAATAGCTATCATTCTAGCATACAGATGGTGCCATATAAAGCTTTGTATGGGCACAAATGCAGGTTTTCTATAGGATGGTTCGAGGTTGGCGAGTCTCAATTGATAGGTCCAGACTTAATCCAACAAGTAATTGATAAAGTCAAGTTGATCAGGGAAAGCATATTAGCAGTGCAGAGCAGACAGAAGTCCTATGCAGATAATCGACGTTGAGATTTAGAATTTCATATTGGCGATTAGGTATTCCTGAAAGTATCACCTATGAAAGGCGTTATGAGATTTGGAAAGAAGGGAAAGCTTAGCCCTAGATTTATTAGTCCATATCAAATTATCAGGCGAGTTGGGCGTGTAGCCTACGAGTTAGACCTTCAAGCAGACCTTCAGGAGGTACATCCAGTATTCCATGCTCAGAAAATGTGTCAGAGATCCTTCTAGAGTTGTACCAGTAAAGGATGTACAGATCACAGAGCTGTTGACTAATAAGGACGTGGTGCTTTCCTTCCTCTGTGGAGTGTCGAGTAAGGACGAAAGACATTCCTTTAGTTAAGATGCTATATCAAAGCAATAATATAGAAGAAATAATTTGGGAAGCTGAAAATGACATGAGGGCCAAATATACACATCTCTTCATTACTTCGAGTATGTAACAGATCGTTGCTTAATGCTTCTACATACTTCATTTAACATTCGAGGACGAATGTTCCTAACGGGGGAATATTGTTACAACCCGTACGTCTAAATTGACGTATATCATTATAATATCATGTTAAGAATGATTTAAGTGAGTTTAAAGTAAAAATATGACCATATATGATGTCTATATGTTGAATATAAAGTTTGGGAAAAATCAGATTTAAGTTGCGGAAAAATCGACTAAGGAATTGCCTTGTAACGGAGCTTTTTCAGCAATTAATTTCATGTGTTATATGAAGTCTTTTGGGGACATATCATATACCAAATTGAAGGTCTTGGAGTGTAGTTTCCAACACTTTTAACGGTTTGCTCATATAGCTTATAGATAAAAAGATATGAGCGTCAGAAGTCAGACCAGAAAAAAGGACATAAGCGCAAAAGAGGGCTAGAAATGAAATATTTTTATTATAAAAGAGAAATCTCTCTCTCTCTCTCTCGACATTTCCAGTAAAACCATGAAATAAATAGAGCTTTTTCAGTTTGAATCCATTTTTTATGATTTTGAAGATAGAACATCAATTTTGACACGAAACGGAAGACGGATTGCGTCAAAACGCTCTACGCGATTAGGGTAACATTATGCTACCTTCAATTTCGTCTATAGTTTGAGTTTTAGAATTACTTCATAGCTAAGTAAAGTATCTAAATTCTATTTTATAGCTTGTTTAAGCTTTAGAAGGTGTGGAATTCAAAGGAAACGAAGTTTAGAAGCTAGAAACATCAAAGGTATGTAAGACTAAACCTTTCTTTTGGCAAGGCATGTATCTTTTAGCTTTTGAAGCCTTTATTAGTTCTAAACTTAGTGTTTCTTCTAAGAAACTTGTATGGTATCAAGTACACCTTGTATATACTTAATTTGGTACTAAAATCCAAGGTGAAAGACATCCAAATCAGAAAGACAGAACGTTTCAAAATCTGGAAAATTGTTTTGATCTTTAGACAGTTGTTAGTATATTGATCATAACTCCTTGTACAAAATTGATATTAAGATGATTTAAGAATCTACAGAATTCTAAGACATATATCTACATCTTTCATGCATACCATGAAGTCTATATCTTTCATCTACACTCAGAAAATTAGGTTGAAATTCAGGACAGGTGCTGTCCAGACATTCTATCCGCGGATGAGTTATGCCATCCAGTTGTCTCATCTTGTTATCCGTTTAACATGTTTATGTTATCGATTTATCCGGGTATCCATTCCCGTGTATAGTATAGTGTTGGTTCTGTTTTGCGGATCATCCAGTTTCAGAGGAAACTCTGCCGAAATTTCTATAAAAGTCAAAGAGTTAGACAAATTCTAAGTTTCAGGTTGTGTCTATAATTCAATCCAGAGTATTCTTATCATTCCTTCGAGTCCATATATATTGTTGCCACATGTGTTATGCCTCATACATTCTTATGCTTATATTGTGATCATGTTATGTGTGATTTGGAGTCCCTCATAGAGGCTGGACATTGGACACACAGTCCGGTCGCGTGTGATACTACCCGTCTGGGGGATACAGCCCCTCTGGTTCAGGCGGGAGTTGAAACACCTAGTGTGACCGGGTGTCATTCACACACTCTTACCAGAGAGACTAGATATTACTGGCTGGGGGGGATATAGCCCATATTACCCACCAGGTTTGTTATATATGCGTATATAGCCACAGTATGCACTGCATGATTATACATGAGGCTAGTTCCGGTTTTCAGTTACCTGATTTGGGGGGATACAGCCCATAACGCCAGACAGGTACTAGTTCAGATGTTGAGTTACCTGATTTGGGGGGATATAGCCCATAACACCAGACATGTACCAGTTCAGATAACAGTTCAGTTTTAGCTCGGTACCAGTTATCAGTTCTCAGTTATCGGCCACCAGTTCTTAGCGTCAGTATCAGTTGACAGTTATCAGTTCTCATTTATCGGCCACCAGTTCTTAGCGTCAGTATCAGTTGACAGTTATCAGTTCCAGTTTCTAGTAACCAACTATCAGTCATATTACAGTTATTTATCAGTATAGTTCAGCTCAATCTTCAGGTTCAGATTCAGCTAGACTTCAGCTTATATTCATATCATGTTTAGTACGTTCTTCAGATTTCCAGCTATATTGCTATGCTCCAGCTCATGTTTACATATTTATATTCTCTGATTACAGTATTTCATCCATAGACATACAGACAGGCTGAGCGGACCATTCAGACATTAGAAAATATGCTTAGAGCTTACGTGTTAGATTTTAGAGGCAGCTGGAATGGTCACCTACTGTTGATAGAGTTTGCATATAATAATAGCTATCATTCTAGCATACAGATGGTGCCATATAAAGCTTTGTATGGGCACAAATGCAAGTTTTCTATAGGATGGTTCGAGGTTGGCGAGTCTCAATTGATAGGTCCAGACTTAATCCAACAAGTAATTGATAAAGTCAAGTTGATCAAGGAAAGAATATTAGCAGTGCAGAGCAGACAGAAGTCCTATGCAGATAATCGACGTTGAGATTTAGAATTTCATATTGGCGATTAGGTATTCCTGAAAGTATCACCTATGAAAGGCGTTATGAGATTTGGAAAGAAGGAAAGCTTAGCCCTAGATTTATTAGTCCATATCAGATTATCAGGCGAGTTGGGCGTGTAGCGTACGAGTTAGACCTTCAAGCAGACCTTCAGGAGGTACATCCAGTATTCCATGCTCAGAAAATGTGTCAGAGATCCTTCTAGAGTTGTACCAGTAAAGGATGTACAGATCACAGAGCTGTTGACTAATAAGGACGTGGTGCTTTCCTTCCTCTGTGGAGTGTCGAGTAAGGACGAAAGACATTCCTTTAGTTAAGATGCTATATCAAAGCAATAATATAGAAGAAATAACTTGGGAAGCTGAAAATGACATGAGGGCCAAATATACATATCTCTTCATTACTTCGAGTATGTAACAGATCGTTGCTTAATGCTTCTACATACTTCATTTAACATTCGAGGACGAATGTTCCTAACGGGGGAATATTGTTACACCCCGTACGTCTAAATTGACGTATATCATTATAATATCATGTTAAGAATGATTGATGTCCTGTTCGACCAGCTCCAGGGTGCCAAGTGCTTCTCGAAGATAGATTTGCGATCAGGCTATTATCAGGTTAGAGTTAGAGAATATGATACACCTAAGACTGCATTCAGGATTAGGTATGGCCATTATGAGTTTTTAGTGATGTCGTTTGGACTCACTAATGCCCCTGCAGTATTTATAGATCTGATGAACAGCGTATTCAGGCTTTATCTAGATTTATTTGTGATTATATTTATTGATGATATTCTCATCTATTCAAAGTCTGAATCAGAGCATGCGGAGCACCTACGCACATTATTGGGTACTCATCGGGACCAACAATTATATGCTAAGTTCTCAAAGTGTAAATTCCAGATAGATTCAGTGGCATTTCTCGGCCACATAGTTTCAGCAGAAAGAATTAAAGTAGATGACCAGAAGATCTAGGCTGTGAAGAATTGGCCCATGCCTACGACGCCAACTGAAGCACGTAGTTTTCTGGGTTTGGCAGGTTATTACAGAAAGTTTATAGAGGGATTTTCCTCCATTGCAGCTCCACTGAACAAATTGACAAAGAAATTAGTTAAATTTGAGTGGTCTGATTCTTGCGAGCACAGCTTCCAAGAACTAAAGAACAGGTTGATAACAGCTCAAGTACTTACACTTCCAGAGGGATCTGAGGGCTATGTCATTTACTGTGATGCTTCTCGAATTGGTCTTCGTTGTGTTTGATGTAGCATGGAAGAGTAATTGCTTATGCTTCTAGGCAGCTGAAAAAGCACGATCAGAACTACCTCATCCATGATCTTGAGCTTTCAGCAGTCATTCATGCATTGAAGATTTGGAGACATTATTTTTACGGTGTTCATGTTGATATTTATACGGATCACAAGAGCCTCCAGTACATATTTAAGCAAAAGGAGCTAACCCTATGATAGAGGCGGTGGCTAGAGTTGCTGAAGGACTATGACATGGGCATTCTTTATCATCCGGGTAAAGCGAATGTTGTTGCTGATTCCCTTAGTCGCAAGCCTATGAGTAGTCTATCTTATTTACAACCAGAGAAAATAAAGTTAGCTCATACACTCTACCAGTTGGCCAGCATGGATGTCAGATTAATAGATTCAGAGGACGCAAGAGTTACAGTTCAAAACGCAACCACTACTTGCCTAGTGACATAAGTAAAGCAGCGCCAGTATGAGGATCCAGTTCTAGTTCAATACAGGCAGATAGCCAGAAGAAAACCAAAAATTATTATTTAGGTTACTAGTGACGGGGTTCTTATATATAAAGATAGACTTTGTATTCCTGATGTTGCAGATTTATGTGGACATATTATGACAGATGCACATTATTCCAGATACACTGTTCATCCTAATTTGACTAAGATTTACCATGATCTTAAGCAGATTTATTGTTGAGACGAAATGAAGCGTGACATAGCAGAATTTGTGGCTCAGTGTGTGCTAACTGCCAGCAGGTTAAAGTCGAGCACAAAAAAAAAAAAAACTAGTGGCTTGTTACAGGAAGTCGAGATTCCATCATAGAAATGGGAAGCAGTGAATATGGACTTCATTACAGGCTTTCCCCGTATGCGGAGCAGATATGACTCTATTTGGGTTATAGTTGACAGGCTTACTAAATGAGCTCATTTCTTTCCTGTTAGAACTACATATACAGCAGAGGATTATGCCAGACTTTATATCAGAGAGATAGTGTGCCTACATGGTATTCCAGTATTTATTATTTCAGACGGGGGCGCACCAGTTTACAGCTAATTTCTATAGATCATTCCAGACAGGTTTAGGGACACAGGTGTATCTGAGTACAGTATTTCATCCATAGACAGACAGACAGGCTGAGCGGACCATTCAGACATTAGAAAATATGCTTAGAGCTTACGTGTTAGATTTTAGAGGCAGCTGGAATGGTCACCTACTGTTGATAGAGTTTGCATATAATAATAGCTATCATTCTAGCATACAGATGGTGCCATATAAAGCTTTGTATGGGCACAAATGCAGGTTTTCTATAGGATGGTTCGAGGTTGGCGAGTATCAATTGATAGGTCCAGACTTAATCCAACAAGTAATTGATAAAGTCAAGTTGATCAGGGAAAGAATATTAGCAGTGCAGAGCAGACAGAAGTCCTATGCAGATAATCGACGTTGAGATTTAGAATTTCATATTGGCGATTAGGTATTCCTGAAAGTATCACCTATGAAAGGCGTTATGAGATTTGGAAAGAAGGGAAAGCTTAGCCCTAGATTTATTAGTCCATATCAGATTATTAGGCGAGTTGGGCGTGTAGCCTACGAGTTAGACCTTCAAGCAGACCTTCAGGAGGTACATCCAGTATTCCATGCTCAGAAAATGTGTCAGAGATCCTTCTAGAGTTGTACCAGTAAAGGATGTACAGATCACAGAGCTGTTGACTAATAAGGAGGTGCCAGTTGCAACTTAAAGAGGCAGATTCGTCGAGTAAGGACGAAAGACATTCCTTTAGTTAAGATGCTATATCAAAGCAATAATATAGAAGAAATAACTTAGGAAGCTGAAAATGACATGAGGGCCAAATATACACATCTCTTCATTACTTCGAGTATGTAACAGATCGTTGCTTAATGCTTCTACATACTTCATTTAACATTCGAGGACGAATGTTCCTAACGGGGGAATATTGTTACACCCCGTACGTCTAAATTGACGTATATCATTATAATATCATGTTAAGAATGATTTAAGTGAGTTTAAAGTAAAAATATGACCATATATGATGTCTATATGTTGAATATAAAGTTTGGGAAAAATCATATTTAAGTTGCGGAAAAACCGACTAAGGAATTGCCTTGTAACGGAGCTTTTTCAGCAATTAATTTCATGTGTTATATGAAGTATTGTGGGGACATATCATATACTAAATTGAAGGTCTTGGAGTGTAGTTTCCAACACTTTAAACGGTTTGCTCATATATCTTATAGATAAAAAGATATGAGCGTCAGAAGTCAGACTAGAAAAAATGACATAAGCGCAAAAGAGGGCTAGAAATGAAATGTTTTTATTATAAAAGAGAAATCTCTCTCTCTCTCTCGACATTTCCAGTAAAACCATGAAATAAACAGAGATTTTTCAGTTTGAATCCATTTTTTATGATTTTGAAGATAGAACATCAATTTTGACACGAAACGGAAGACGGATTGTGTCAAAACGCTCTACGCGATTAGGGTAACATTATGCTACCTTCAATTTCGTCTATAGTTTGAGTTTTAGAATTACTTCATAGCTAAGTAAAGTATCTAAATTCTATTTTATAGCTTGTTTAAGCTTTAGAAGGTGTGGAATTCAAAGGAAACGAAGTTTAGAAGCTAGAAACATCAAAGGTATGTAAGACTAAACCTTTCTTTTGGCAAGGCATGTATCTTTTAGCTTTTGAAGCCTTAATTAGTTCTAAACTTAGTGTTTCTTCTAAGAAACTTGTATGGTATCAAGTACACCTTGTATATACTTAATTTGGTACTAAAATCCAAGGTGAAAGACATCCAAATCAGAAAGACAAAACGTTTCAAAATCTGGAAAATTGTTTTGATCTTTGGACAGTTGTTAGTATATTGATCATAACTCCTTGTACAAAATTGATATTAAGATGATTTAAGAATCTACAGAATTCTAAGACATATATCTACATCTTTCATGCATACCATGAAGTCTATATCTTTCATCTACACTCAGAAAATTAGGTTGAAAGTCAGGACAGTGGTGCTGTCCAGACATTCTATCCGCGGATGAGTTATGTCATCCAGTTGTCTCATCTTGTTATCCGTTTAACATGTTTATGTTATCGGTTTATCCGGGTATCCATTCCCGTGTATAGTATAGTGTTATTTCTGTTTTGCGGATCATCCAGTTTCAGAGGAAACTCTGCCGAAATTTCTATAAAAGTCAAAGAGTTAGACAAATTCTAAGTTTCAGGTTGTGTCTATAATTCAATCCAGAGTATTCTTATCATTCCTTCGAGTCCATATATATTGTTTCCACATGTGTTATGCCTCATACATGCTTATGCTTATATTGTGATCATGTTATGTGTGATTTGGAGTCCCTCATAGAGGCTGGACATTGGACACACAGTCCGGTCGCGTGTGATACTACCCGTCTGGGGGATACAGCCCCTCTGGTTCAGGCGGGAGTTGAAACACCTAGTATGACCGGGTGTCATTCACACACTCTTACCAGAGAGACTAGATATTACTGGCTGGGGGGGATATAGCCCATAACACCCACCAGGTTTGTTATATATGCGTATATAGCCACAGTATGCACTGCATGATTATACATGAGGCTAGTTCCGGTTTTCAGTTACCTGATTTGGGGGGATACAGCCCATAACGCCAGACAGGTACTAGTTCAGATGTTCAGTTACCTGATTTGGGGGTATATAGCCCATAATACCAGACAGGTACCAGTTCAGATAACAGTTCAGTTTTAGCTCGGTACCAGTTATCAGTTCTCAGTTATCGGCCACCAGTTCTTAGCGTCAGTATCAGTTGACAGTTATCAGTTCTCAGTTATCGGCCACCAGTTCTTAGCGTCAGTATCAGTTGACAGTTATCAGTTCTCAGTTATCGGCCACCAGTTCTTAGCGTCAGTATCAGTTCACAGTTATCAGTTCCAGTTTCTAGTAACCAGCTATCAGTCATATTACAGTTATTTATCAGTATAGTTCAGCTCAGTCTTCAGGTTCAGATTCAGCTAGACTTCAGCTTATATTCATATCATGTTTAGTACGTTCTTCAGATTTCCAGCTATATTGCTATGCTCCAGCTCATGTTTACATATCTATATTCCAGCCTACAGTTTCATTCAGCTATGACATATTATATGCTCATGCCTTACATACTTGGTACATATCGTACTCACGCCCTTTTCTGGGGCGCTGCGTTTCATGCCGCGCAGGTGCAGATAGATCAATGCTTGAACCATGTTAGTAGGCCATCTATCAGCTACTGGAGTCACTCCGCTTACTCCCAGAGTTACCTATCTTTTGGTATGTGTACAGTCAGCCAGCTTGGGTATGGCGGGGCCTTATCTCGTCCTTTGTATATTCAGTTCATCACTCTTAGAGGCCTGTAGATATGTCCCTGTGTGGTGCAGTCAGTATGTTATGTATGTCAGCTTATGTTAGCCTTGTCAGCTATTTGCATTGCATACTCCTTATCAGCTAGGTTTATGCTTATTCTGTTTATCAGTTATAATGGTTAGCATATTATCAGTAGGATTAGTGATGATCGACACTTAGTGTTGGTCATCCGTCCCGGCCCTAAGTTGGGTCGTGACAAAGGTGTTGCCCAATGGTGCTATATTCTTGACGGACATCGAAGGCACGATGACTGAAATGATTGTTAATGCTGATGCAGTGAAGAGGTACTACATTTGATGTTCTCGGATTGGGATAGCGAAAGTCTTTGTTTCCCTTATCCAGATAATGTATCCCTTTTGTTAGCCTTTGGCTTTGTATTGCTTTTGTGAACCCTTATTGGGAATCCTGTAATTGTAATGAAATGAAATGAATGAAAGGAAGATTCAAAACAACAAATTTTGGCATTAAGTTGCCAGAACTACGTCTGACCTGATTCCTCTCAAAATGATACGTAGGCAACGATTCTGGTGCGGTCAAAATAGGAGAAAGTTCCATCTTTCCCTATCTCATATCGACGCAAAACTCGCCTCTAAAGTTTGCGGCCAAATTCAAAGAAAATCTGAATCTGCAGTTTCTGTTAAACTGGGGCAGAAGTTTGTTTTTATTTTATTTCGTCAATAAAATCAAAACAAACTTCTATTATTCTTACCATCTTTTCACATGCTCATGAGACGCCTGTCATTTCAGTCTCGAAATCAGGAAGAGGCTCAAAACTCCCAAGACATTATCATCAGCAAAAAGAAAAAAAAGAGAAAAAAAAGAAGAAAAGAAAATGAAGTCCTGCCGGTGAAAACCTGAAAGGGCACCGCATGACAAACAGTGAGATAAAAGAACAAAGAGAGAGGTTAGTTGGTGAAAACCCCAAAAGGGGCACCACTAACCGAATGGGGGTCTTCATAAATGTCATCGAGATAGGTTTGGAAAGTAGTCATGACCGAATGTTCCAACTAGGGAAAGGTCGAGGAAGAACTATTGTGAATGATCAGGGTTTAAGGACCAGAAGCATGTCATGTTTATTAAGGTCATCGCTTCCACCTCCAGATAAGTTTCGTTTACATCTCCAAAGGGACATTATTTCGTTCGGAGTCCTTTTGTCCAGAATATTTCCCATTTTTCACTTTTCAATCAAAATAACATCAAAACGAGCAAAAGAAAGTTTTGCAAAAATTGTTTACCTGTTTTGCAGTTGTACCAGAGCATGGTCAGGACCCCCCCTGGATAATGGAAACCAAATCAACTCTCGATCGCAAGATTGAGGCGTTGAGAATTTGCACCATGAAAGAGATCATCAGACGATAGGCAGATTTCAAGATCATCAAATCTCGCCTGAGCACCAATTTTAAGAGTGACAATGTCAATTTTCAAATTAAAAGCAGCCTTTATAAAAGGAGTAGTTTATTTAAGATGTCGAGGCACCCACCTGGAGAACGAGGGAGTAACTTTTAAGAAGTCGAGGCACCCACCTGGAGAACGAGGGAGTATTTGTAAAGAAGTCGAGGCACCCACCTGAAGAATGAGGGAGTAGTTGTAAAGAAGTCGAGGCACCCACCTGAAGAATGAGGGAGTAGTTGTAAAGAAGTCGAGGCACCCTCCTGGAGAATGAGAGAGTAAATTTTAAGAAGTCGAGGCACCCACTTGGAGAACGAGGGAGTAGTTGTAAAGAAGTCGAGGCACCCACCTGGAGAATGAGGGAGTAACTTTTAAGAAGTCGAGGCACCCACCTGGAGATCGAGGGAGTAATTTAAAGAAGTCGAGGCAACCACCTGGAGAATGAGGGAGTAAGTCTTAAAAGTCGAGGCACCCACCTGGAGAATGAGGGAGTAATTTAAAGAAGTCGAGGCACCCACCTGAAGAACGAGGGAATACATTTGAAGAAGTCAAGGTGCCCACCTGAAGAACGAGGGAATACAACTTTCAAGTCAAGGCGCCCACCTGAAGAACGAGGGAATCCATTTAAGTGAAAAGATGAAGGCCCACCTGAATCATGATCGGTGGTTTACTTTCCTTGAAAAGCAAGACCCACCTAAGCCAGGAGCGGTGGTTTATTTTTCAAAAGATGAGGGGAGCAAGAATCAAGAGGCTCAACTCGAAAAACATGAAGACTTAGTACAGGAATGGCAATTTTATGTTTCCAATGTTGTAGTTTCTTTTTCTTTGTAAGGCAAGTGACCATTGGCCAGCAGCCAGTGACCAGCAGCAACAACTCTAGTATGTCTTGTGTCAGTCCTAGTATGGGTAGAAGCGTCTAGTATAAGTCTTAGTGAGTCCAAGTGCTTAGTCCTGTCTAGTTTAGTTTAGAAGTGTCTAGGCTATATGTCTAGGAAGCGGTAGTCCCAGCTATCGCGTGTCAGGAACTACACTGACCTGATTCCTTAGTCCGAGGATATGTAGGAGCCTTACAGTCAGGGCACGGTAACCATTTCGCAAGCATGTTCTCGGCTAGAACCAAAAAAGCCAAAATTAGTTGTCGATTACGTCTTTGTCCGAAAACGCTTCGCGTTCTCGATCAAAGAGGGGCAGCTGTAATCACCTAATTTTGGCACCAAAATAAAAGTTACTTGAATAGTTTATATTGTTTTGCCAAATTTTCCTAGATTTTTTTCCTTTTACTTAACTATTTTATGAAATTAATTAGTCAGAAATATTAAATTGTCTCAAAAAAATAGAAATATGTGGTTGATGTCAATTTGACATTTTATATGTTCATTGCTTTTATCTTTACAATTAATTATGATTTTTGTTTAATTAGGTAGGATTTGTTTTGGTCTAGTTTTAAAATTGGCAATTGGACTGATCTAAATCAGGAAAAATGAAAAAATAGTCCAAGCCCAATGTTTGGCCCACCCTCATTTAACCCGAAATCATCACAGCCGTGGGATTAAGTTGATCTAACGGCTCAGGATCACCCATCGCTTTCACGTATAAATACCCTAAATTCTCCTCATTTGCCCATTACACACATAAGGTCATTTGACCTAAGGAAACTCTGCCAAAATATACACAGCCCACCGAAAATCGTCACTGCCGGCGGCGCCACCGTCCTCCGCCGCCGAAAAATCATAAAAATACATCTCCCGAATTGATTTGAGCTCCTCTTCCCCGATTTGGTCTCAGTTTCCACGAAATGTCAAGGGATTGTCGTAAATCGGAATTTGAAAGTCACGGTCAATGTTTCTCCGGTGAGTCTTTTTCATTTTTCTGTTGGTTTTCATGGATGTGCACTGCTTCTTCCTTCTCTTTCCGTTCTTTTCTTTTTCTAGATAAAACGACAGTTAGAAGAAGAAAGTGACGGATTCGATGGGTCTAAAGAGGGTCGGGGGCTGTTCGTTTGGGTTTTAAAAAAACGGGAAGGGTGGAGTTGAAGGTTGTTGCAGCACGTGTGTTGTGTTAAATAGGGACGGGCTGTTTGATCCAGCTTTAGCTTTGGTGGTTTATGTGTGGGTGATAATTGCTAGGTGTCGTCGAGGTTGATTGGAGAAGTCGGTATGTGGTGATGATGGTTTGATTTTTGGAGCTGAGTTTGAGGCAGCGACACAGTGGTGGGGAGGCTGTTTTATAGTTTTCTAAAGGGAAAACCAGTGTTGGTTTGGTGATGAAGTAGTGGCGATGCTGTGCTGATCGCGCTGTGGTCGCGAAGCCGAAGCTAGTTGTGACTATGGGGTGGTTGTTTGTAGCGTAGTGATACTAGTAGTGAAGCTAGTCGTTGAAGCAGTACTGGCGACGGGGCTTTGTTTTTGGTGGTGCAGTGATGTTGCTATGGTATGGGGATTAGGGGGTGTAATTCTGATTTGTTTAGCGAGGCAGTAAGGTTATGGGACTGTGGTAATGTTTTTTGCAGCAACTATGGTATCGATAATGAAACTGATGATGCTTGGGTTCGTAGTGGTGTTTGGGTATTTGAATTGTGATGATGGACTGCGATGTTGCAACGGGGTGTTAAAACTTGGATGTCGATGGCGCTGTGATGCTGCTTGGTCAGCGCATGAGTGGCATTTGCACGTGTCAAGGCAGTCAGCTATGTTGGTTCCACTGAGAGGCTGTGATGATGGCGTTGATACAACGACAACGATGGCTAGGCAGCGGTGGTAATTCTCCCATAACAATTGCGGATTTGGTTTGGTATAAGCTGGTTTTTCTTATTATTATTTTCTCTACTTTGATTAGTGATTAGATTACATTAGGATTCCATGATTAGCGAGGATACTGGTATAAATTACGTGGTGTTTGTATGCTTGCTGGTTCACAGTTTGTATAGTCGAACGTTTTGCTTAAATCACCCGTTTGGAATGAATAAGGATAAAATCTGGATCAGTTGAGCGTGAAACAAGCTGAATCACGTGCTTTCCCGTTCAACCGTTAAGATTGTTTGAATTTGAAATTTGTCGTCCATCATGATAGTAGTATGCTATTTCCTGTTCTGTTTGTTTGTTTGTTTCGAAAAGCATGAATCACTTATGTTTGTATTAGATTATTTGAGTCAATCCAAGGGTGTTTGAGTGAATGAAAGCATGTAACGTTTTGGGGTCCTGAAAACCGACGTCTAAGCAAAATCAATGATAAGTTCTTGCTTGTGTTATTTATCTCTGTTTGAACTCACTGCCAGGGAATAGTCGAACAATTAGTCTTGATAATCTGAAAGTTTTGAAGATGGTGAATATGCTGCCCAGTCCTGGTGTTTGTATGTCAAGTTTTAAGTCATAGTAGGGTCATTTTGCTTAGTTTGAGGTCTGATTTGAATGTCAATTTTGAAGAGTTAGATAATCAACTTAAGAAATTTGGGGTAAAACTTTAAGTTTAGGACTTTTGGAAGTAAAATCTGAAAATAGGGAAATGAGTTTATTTGATTTTGAAGTCCATCCAAGTTTGAATTCCAAGGAATATCTCCCTCATTAATGAGGCAGATATCAAGGAGCCAGAAATGGTAAAAAGAGAAATAGGTAATGTAGCTCCTTCTCTGCCATATTTCCCATTCGAGCAACACTCCAAACATGGCATTTATTTGCCATAGCATGCCTGTGGAAAAGCAACTTTCCTTGGGGTTTGACCCCAGCTGTCCAGCAGCTCTTTACCCTCCTCTCTCCTCTATAAAAGGAGAGCATTTACTCTCTCATTGAAGGAGGTTTTAGCACATTGAATGCTTGCATTTACTCCACAACTACTTAGAAAAAAAAGAGACCTGAGAATTGAAAAAGAGTGAAAAAATACATAGAAAAAAAGAGATAAAAGAAAGATTGCTGTTTTCTGGTTGATGGTTTGAGGTTGTTGCTACTGGTTTTCTTTGAGCCGCTGGTCTGGTTGCTTGGATAGGCTGTTGGGCTTACTACTCATATTGGAAGTTTGATTTGCACTAGGTAAGTTTTTTTTTTATTTCATGTTGTTATTTTCATGTATGTTTTAACTATGTCAATGCATGAAATAGTAATTTGTACCTATGTTAGCTTACTATGTATGCTTAGTCTTCTTATAGTCAACATCTAAGATAAAGTTGTTGCTTGTATACCATTGTTTAAAATTGAAATTTGCCAAAACAGCACCATCATAACATTTAGGGCAGATCTGAAACTTGAGCGAAATTGTGACTGTTTATGCAAACGTTTTTTGTTTGAAACAAACTAGAACAACGTTAGTTGCATTTCCCTTTTGTAAAGTATGATCAAATCAAATATATGAGTTAGTCCTTTTTTATGAAATATAAAAGGTAAAATTAGACAAAAATTGGATTTACAAAAAATATTGACAAATATGGCCAGATCTTGAAATGATTAGATAAATAGGATATATGTGCAAGAGCTACAATTAAAGAGTATCAGTGCAAATGCAATGGAACAATAAGTGGGCTGAAATAACAATATGATCTCTAATGTGGCCAAACGTTGAAACAAGTAGGCAAAAGGGACATCAGGCGCAATCCACTTTAACAACTGAACAGACACGCAGGTTTTTGTAAATGGGCTGAAAATTTTGCAAAGCCAGGTCATTTAACTTCAGTCCTTTAACTTTAAGGCCCTAATAGTGTTCAAAAAATGTAAATTTAGTAATTTCTCTAGTTATAATGAACGAAAAATCAAAACTAGGTGAAGGATAAATGAATAAGCTAAGGGACATTAGTATCTGAAACCAAATAAAATTGATTCAAGTGTAGTTTATTTAAATCGGAAGATTTCGAACGGGTGAAGTGCCTGCGCGACCATATCCGGTTTAAAATAAATTACATTTATAAATATTGAATCGAGCCGTACGTAAATAAAGAAAAAATGTGTTGAAAGTAAATACGATACATATAATCAAAATCAAGCTGAATCATAAATTCGAGTTTGACCAAAATAAATAAAAATACAAAAATTGAGACTCAAACCAAGGTTGATAAGATTTCGAACGGGTGAAGTGCCTGCGCGAAAATATTCGGCCGAGTCACTGAAAAAAATAATAAATAAATACTAATAATAATAAATCAAAACGTAGCAAAAGAAATAAATAAAGGCAGGAACAACAAAATATTCCATATAGCCGGAATGCGTCAATAAAAGCAACTGTGCTTGGCACAGGACTCGAGGGTGCCTAATCCCTTCCCGAGAGTCAACCGAGATCCTTACCCGGAACTCTGATGCAGACCACTAACGAGTCATAGGTGTTCCAAGGTACCTCTTTGGGTGACCTGGCACACCTTAAACTTGTCAAGTGGCTACTCCGAATAAAAATAAACAATTCGTACCTTGAAACACCGTCACTTCCTTAAATGGAAATCCTAACTCGGGATAGCGCCAAATAATCATAAAAATCCCATAAGCGCTTTCCTGAACACGAAACGCCCTTCCACAAGAGGGCGCGGAAAAAAGGGGTGTGACAGAGAGGATGTTCTTCAACTGAACAAATTGTCACGACCCTTTTTTACACAAAAACTAAAATAAAGAATTGTTTGCATTTAAAAGGTTGTGACGGGTGTTACAAGGTACACAATTACTAAGAGAATTCGGAGTCGCCAGTTGACAAATTAAAGGTGTGCCAAGTCACCAAAGTGGTGTACCTAGAACATCTATGACTCGTTAATGGTCTGCGTCAGAGCTCCTGGTAAGGATCTCGGTTGACTCTCGGGAAGGGGTTAGGCACCCTCGAGTCCTGTACCAAGTACAATTGCTTTATTAACGCGTTTCGACTCTTGAAAAATTGTTTGTTGTATTTGCCTTTGTTTTTTACGCTTTGATTGTTTTAACAAAAATTGTATCAAGTAACCCGCGGGGTATACTTTAGAATAAATTGGTTTTCTCAATTTAATTTCATTTGGCCTAATAAGTAGGTCACAAATCATACTTATTAATGCCTAATCGCACGAGATGTCTTTTCATTTATATCATTTTTTGCCTAATCCTCTGTTATTTGTTTTAACTTGCACATTCGGGTTTCAGACATGGAGTTAAACTAATATTGCTTTGGTAATTTCTTATTTCCATTTCTTGATCGCTGCACCATTTTTCGTTTATAAATAGACTATTGCTTCATATTTTTGCAAGATTAAAATAAATGTCCTACTTCGCCTACTCAATGCGAATGGTCAAAGTTTGCGAATTGTTTAATTAACTTTCTTCAGATTTAGCTTTAAACAACACAAGCCTAATTCTTTGACTATCATGGGAAATCCAAAGCAGCAAAGCCAATGCAAACTAGCCCTATCAAACTTTCCTCCAAGATTTCTTTTTCTTTCCTGTGCACTCTTTTACTTATAACAACATATATGAAATTGCAAGGGATAAGCAGGTGCAAGCTTGACAATAATAAAATTATTTTCCTTTTAATGTAATAGCAGACTGTAAATAATAAGATATAGTTAAGCAAATTATCATCGGACCTGGTATAACCGAACACAAGCTTAAAATACAAACCAGGCGTTGAAGTGTTTTTCATTATCAAATTTCAAGTTCAACCAAGCCATAGTACATTAGATATGCTAAATATATGGTTAGAGTATTTACCTAATGCATAAAACTCCTTAGCAATCGTAATGTATATCCACCAGCCAAATAAATGCCAAAATATCCAGCAACATCCACCAAAAGAAGCAAAGAAAAACAGCCCAGAAATCCCCTTAAAAAAATTGAAGCTCTAATATAACAACTATTGTTTCTTCCTTTTTATTTTTATCTCTCAACTCATTATTTTTTTTTTTTGGCTCTCAACTTTTGATAGTTTGAGAGTATTTTTCAGATCTCCCCCTTTCTTTTTTTTTCCTAAAGTGAGAATAAAAACTCTCTTAAATAGACTAAAACGTGGAGTGGAAAGTTGGCTAAAAGGTACAAAGCCCATGTGCCAAACTTCAAACTTTTCAGAATAGGTACAAAGCCATGTGCAAAATTGTCCTTTCGACTGACCCATTGTACCATTATCTTGACTTTTGACACTCTTTTCTCAAAGACAAAATATCTTAAATTTTGAACTTAGAAATTACACCAACAAAAAATGAAACAAAACTCACACTCTAATAGAACTTAAATAATAATACCACTAAACCAAAACAATGAACATATATGCTACTCTAAAAATCTTACGAAACAGTACTATTACTTAAGCAAAACTTAACTAAACAAAATCCCTTTCTTACGCACCAAAGATGGTCCACTTGACCTTTGAAACTAAAAACTAGATTACTCTAAGGCATTATTAGGCACCAAGATTTTGGCTAATCAAGTACACTTTTAATTAGTAGAGCATGTAAAATATCTTGAAACACTCCATACAACATGAAGTTCTCTCACAGAGATGTTCATCACAAATTCATACTACTACAAGTTCACTCTTTCTTCAAGCACAGTGAATACTCACGACTGGACAAAATATACTTCTTACATATTGTTCAAGAGGAGTAACCAAGAGAAGAACAAACAACTTCATGACCAAGATTGAATTACACAACTTTCATACTACCCATTGGTTTTGATAATTTTAAAGATAAGTGGACACAATAACAAACGCATAGAAGTATAATCCTATGATTCCAACATGCTAAAAGAACTACTCCTTGAAAATTTTCTATTCATGAACAAACACACATACACATTTAACATCATTGTTTCTTAAGACTAATATCTAATCATCAACATTACCAATGTATCCAATTATTTCACTTCCTATTCCAAATCTAAAACTTGAACATTTCCTACAACTAACAATACTACAACGAAACATAAAGAAAAAGGAAAAGGGAAAGAGGGTAGTTTTCTCTAACCCGTCGAGCAACAAACAACATCAACCACTGCCTCGTTGCTCCAAACATCATCACGTGACCATCACCGAACCAAGACTCCCATAAGCAGAGGGGAAATGCAGCAACAAAACAAGAGAAAAAAAATAAGAAAAGGAAAACGAGAAAAAAAATCAGAAAAAAGAAGAGGAAAGGAAATGGGCAAGACAAGAGAGGATTTGGGGAAAGGGGTAGGAGATGTACTAGGGAAAAGAGGGGATGAAAATGAGCCAAAAAAACTTACCGGAAAAGTTGAGGTCCCTGGAGTTAGAGTTTTATCCGAAACTTTGAATCCCGATCTACGCCAAACGGCTTAGATTTTGAAGAAACCAAGTTGAGCAATGGAATGGGTGGTCGAGATCTTTCAAATAGTGTATTTTAGTATTTTTCCGACCACTAGAGGTGGCCGCCGGCGGTACAGTGGCGGCGTCGTGGTGGTTCTCCGGCGGGGCAGTGGAGGCGGGAGAATTCTGGTGAGGAGGATGAAATTTTGCTAGAGTTTCCCCAAGCCAAGAGGCTTAGGGTGCGAAGTGAGCAAATGAAGTGTGTTTTCGGCATTATATACTTGAAGGATAGCGAAATGAGGGCCATTGGATTAGAATCGATCTAAGGGTAGAGATCAATCCAAATTTGGACGGGCCAAGAGAGGGTGGGCTGATTGGGTTAAGCAATTGGGCTACTTTATTTTGTACATATGGTCACTAAAAGGTTTATACTTATTAAAAAGCAACAAAATTAACTACAATCAAAACCACATAAATATACAATACTATCAAAATTAAACATAGAGTCATAGTTAAACACATAACAAGTATTTTTGGCAATTTTCATATTTTCTATCCTAATTAAAGACAAGTTTAGTTAAAATAAAGACTAAAATTTTAGGAAAATTTCGGCAAAAATCCTAAGAATCTAACGCGGCTATTTTGAGCTATTTTTCTGTATTCGTGCCAAAATTAGGTGATTACAGCTGCCCCTCTTTGTTCGGGAACACGAAGAGTTTTTGGACAAAGAAGTAATCAACAACTAATTTTGGCTTTTCGGTTCTGGCCGACAGCACGCTTTTTCAAAGTGGTGACCGTACCTTGATTCTTTGGTTCCAACCAAGAACAAGGCTACCTACATATCTCCGGACTAAGGAATCAGGTCAGTGCAGTTCCTTACGTGCGGTAGCTGGGACTACCGCATTCAAACAAACGCTAGACTCGTCTAGACTCACTAAGACAAACTAGACACTCTAGACTACTAAGACAAACTACAGACTCTTCTAGACACACTTGGGGATGATGCTAGACACTTCTAGGCACATAAAGGCTATCGTTGCGGATTACTGGTCGCTTGCTGGTAGTTGGCTGGGGTCATTGCTTTTACAAAGAAAAGTGAAAATTACAACATTAAAAAATATAAAAGTTACATCTCCTAGACTAATTCTTCATGCTTTCCAAGGTGGATCTTGGCTTGAAAGTCTGTTGCTCATTGTGCAGGTGAGAACTATCTAAAACTTGAAAATGGTCGCTTCTTGTTTGAGCGAGTCTTGACTTCAAAAGGAAATGACCGCTTATGTATGAGCGGATCTTGGCTTGAAAGAAATTGCCGCTTATATTTGAGCAGAACCTGACTTGAATGAAATTGCCGCTTATATTTTAGTGGAACCTGACTTGAAAAAGAAAATGATCACTATCTTTTAGCGAAAGACCGACATGGAATGGAAATGACTGTTTATGTTTGAGTGAAGACTGACTCGAATGATCGCTATCTTTTAGCGAAACTGACTTGAAAAGAAAGTGACTGCTATCTTTTAGCGGAAACTGACTTTAAAAAGAAATTGACGCTATCTTTGAGCGGAACTGACTCGAAAAGGAAACTGACACTGTCTTTGAGCGGAACTGACTCAAAAAGGAAGTGGGCACTATCTTTTAGCGGGACTGAATCGAAAAGGAAATGGGCGCTATCTTTTAGCGAAACTGACTCGAAAAGGAAGTTGTCGCCTTTTAGCGAAACCGACTCGAAAACAAATGATCGCTATCTTTTAGCAAAATTGACTCAAAAAGGAAATGGTTTCTATCTTTTAGCAGAAATTAACTCGGAAAGGAAACGATCACTATCTTTTAGCAGAAACTGACATGGAAAGGAAATGACGTTATCTTTGAGCGAAACTGACTCAAAAAGGAAATGGTTGCTATCTTTTAGCATAAATTGACTTGGAAAGGAAACGATCGCTATCTTTTACCAGATCTTGACATGGAAAGGAAATGACGCTATCTTTGAGCGAAACTGACTCGAAAAGGAAATGGGCGCTATCTTTTAGCGAAACTAACTCGAAAAGGAAGTGACTGACGCTATCTTTTAGCAAAACTGAGACGAAAAGAAATGATCGCTTTCTTTTAACAAAAACGGACTTGAAAAAGAAACTTCCGCATTATCTTGGGGGAGCATGTTATTATGGTTGACATCTTCCTGGTGAGTTATGTCCTCTCATGTCTGGAAGTTTGACATGAAAGCTGCAAACTCTAACCCATTATCTTAATGGGGTCTTGTCTGGAGATTTGAAAACCCCAGTCATTTTTCAAAAATGGGATTTTGTTTGAAACTTAGAACAAATGCTCCCGATTCATGTGATCCTTGGTCTTGCTAACAATGTAGCAAATATCACAATAGCCTTCTTCATCATGGCTATACAGGCCCTGAATCATGTCCTCGCAAAATAAACTTGGGGTTCTTGTTCAAACAATATCTTGATATTGTTGATGTATTTTTGATCCACCCAAAAGTCCACCAATGCCAAATAGTTTCTCCCAATATTTAGTCAATCCTTGGTAGAAACAACATGTCGTTCCATAGTGACTTTTCTGGTACAATCTTCGTGTGTCATTCTCATGCCGAGGTGCAGCACGAGCTTCCATTGCTCATTGGTTCCCGACAATGATCTGGTACAACTGAGAAACCTGTAAACAAGCTTTGCGAAACATTCATTGCTCATTTCAATGATATCAAAGGAGAGGAGTGACAAAAAAAGTAAAGACAAATTGAAGAAATTCAAAGAGGAGACATCGAACGAAAGATGTCCCTGAAATATAGAAAGAAAAATTATGTAAGGGTGAAATGACGAGCTCAATGAACATGACATACATCTTGGAGTAAAGTCTTGACCTTTTCAACACGATCTATCCTTGATTTTGCCCCAGTTCGACAATATAGAGGCAATTGCTTGCTTGGTTCGATCAGGATGAGAAACCGGGCATCCCTCATTCGACTAGTGGTGCCCTTTCGGGTTTTCACCAACTAGCCTCTCTCTTTGTTCTTTTTCCTCACAATGGTCTATGGCGCCCTTTCAGGTTTTGACCAATAGGATTCATTTTTCTTCTCTTTTTTTTTTTGTTTTTTTGTTCATTTGTTTGTTTTCTTTTTTTTTTTCTTTTATTTCCATTCGACCTCTTATCCCCTTTTTCGATCGATCTCGTCTTTCTTCTCTTTCTTTTTGAGTCAATCTGTCATCCCTTATTTTGACTTCTCACAGATTTTTTTGTCTAAATGGAATTCGTACTCCCATCTCTTGATTGTGATGATCAAAATAAACTTCGACTTCCCCAAGCAGACTCATATTTTGATTGTACATCAATGCGCTACATTCTCAAAGATCGGTCGAAAAGGTCTTTATTTGGATCGTAGCGTGGGATTTGGTTAGGCTAGAGAGAAAAGTGTTTAACATCAAAGCTCAAAAACATCTCATGAGACAGCTAGATAAACATTACAAATTTTGAAATCGTCGCTTTTGAAAATTAACCTTTTCTCTTCCCCAGTTTAAGCAAATTGGGGATTTCCTTTTTTTTGGAGGGGGGGGGGTGTTTTCTTTTGCTCTTTGTTTTGACAAGCGGTATAAAAGCATCTCATGAAATGACTTGATGAATAATACAACCCTTGGAATCGTTTTCTTCTAAGATAACATCAAACTTTAGCCTCAGTTTAGTGAAAATTGAGGAATTTCCTTTGAATTTTCTATGATATGAAAACATAGGGGCTAAAGTGGGGCTTTCCCCCGAGATAAACACAAAGAAAGCAAAAGGAATATTGGATCTCTCACTTTTCTTTAAAAAACTTCTGCGGAGCGCTTTGAGTTTCTTCCCCCGACTTCGAGATTGGTATGCAAAACATCTCATGAAACATATGAACAGATGGTACAAACATAACAGAAGTTTATTTTTATTTTATTTTATTTATGAAATAAAATAAAAACAAACTTCTGCCCCACTTTAGCATAAAATGGGGATCTAAATTTCTTTTGATGTTGGCCGCAAACTTGGAGGCAAGTTTTGCGTCAATATGAAACAGGAAAGAATAAACTTTTCACTGTTATGACCGCACCCGAATGGTTGCCTACGTATCCTTTTGAGAGGAATCAGGTCAGACGTAGCTCTAGCAACTTTTTTTTTTCCACCCATTTTTGGAGGATCTATAGTGTTTCCACACTTCCCCTCCAGCGTGACTCGAACCCGGGACCTACCGGTCGTAGCTCTAGCAACTTAATGCTAGCTTTTGCGTTGTTTTTTTTTTTTTTTGTCTTTCTTCTTCTTCTTCTTCTTCTTCTTCTTCTTCTTCTTCTTCTTCTTCTTCTTCTTCTTCTTCTTTTTAATAGTACAATAACATTGATTCCAAAGGAGGGTAACCGAAAGGAAAAATACAAAAGGCTCAAAGGGCTAGCAAATTGGTAAAGTGTTTGGGTATTAGAAATGAAAGTCGTTCGTCATCTGACCCGAGAATGCTTCGCACAGATATACAACAAAATAATTCGACCTAAAGTCACACGTACAGATGGGACTTAATCACTCGGTATCCTTGGTTTTCGCTCCAATAGTAATCTTGAAAATTACACTTGAAACTTCCGACAAAAATGCTTATGCACCATTTTCAACTCTTTGCATAATTCCTTTATCACAGTCATCCTCACCATCCAGTTAGTTCTTGGGCCTGATATTAGACCATGTGTTTAGATCAAGATGCAAATTCCGCACATATGTCATGTTACTAAAGCCGACAAGAATAAAACTTCAAAAAAACTAAAAGGATAAAAATAAGGAACAGAAAAGACAAAATGTTTGAGACAAGGAGTGGATCTCGCTTTTTGTTGAATTAAAGACATGAGGGTTTGAACATCAAAACAAGCAAAACAATGCACTTGGATTACAACCCTGAAATAACCAAGCGCACAGAAAGTTCGACAAAATAAGTTGACAAGTGCTTCTCAATTGTTCATTTTCATATCATGTCCAATGCACTGCTCTCATGCCATGTCGAAGCCGTCATTAGATTGTACCATGTTGGTTCCATTGGCGTGCTTAAACTTGACAACATCTTCTTCTTTGCTTCATTTTCTTGAAATACCATCAGGGTAGACATGTTTTCTTTGGAAAAAATGAATGACTATGTAAGATAATGAATTGGCTCTACGACTACATCTTGCATTGTTGCATGGACAGTTGATTTATTTGGCCTATCGATTGATGCAACAATAGATGAGTCATGGCGTCTGATGTTTTTGGAGGACCAACTGCCACAACCTGCTTGGCGCCATTCCATTTCATTTCTTATTCTGTGAACAATGTCCCAATCATACGTGTGTCCTTTTGAACATCATGAACCGACAAAGAATTTTGGTTCACATTTGGTGTCTCATCCTCCGCCATCATTATTTGATTGTTATCGATCATTGCTTGGATTGCCCTTTTAAGTTCCCAGCATTGTTCAGTATCATGTCCAGGTGCTCCAGAATGGAACATACAACAACATGAGTGATCTACTTTCCTGAGTGGATTCATGTTTCCCAAGATTGGTTTTAGTAAGTTAGCCTGTTGCAACTTTTCAAAGAATTTGGTGTAAGATTCTCCAATTGGTATGAACTTAGTCTCTCCCATCCGTCACAACTTTTTGTGACTTGTGCTTGGACAGGAACACAGATTCTTTCGTTTTCGGTTGGGAAGGTCAGGCGAAGCTTGGAAATGGTTGTGTGGGGGTGTTATATGTGGCTTGTGTGGGTTGGTGCACGCTATTGTGGATAGAAAAATATCGGAGCATATGGTTCCGCTCTATGGAGTGGAGGAACAGAGTAATTTGGATTATCTGGGGAGTAATGCTGCTGATGATGCTTTTGTGGAGTTCGGGAGTATGACAGAGGTTGTTTGAATTCTCTCTTGTACCACTTTCTGGGTTCTCGTTTCTTTTCTGTTTTATTGCGAAGACTCTCTGACCTAGTTCGGACAGTGAATTGTGGAGCGGAGGCCGATGGTGGAGCAAATGGAGGTGGTGGTGCCAGAGGACACTTTGGGGAGGATCCCGCCATTTTTGCGGCACTGTTGTAGTGAGGAAAGTCGGGAGAGTACTGTGGGTCCTCAACTATAATTGGCGGGCCATGTGCCTGATACACATTGGCTGGATCAAAACTTGAGAGACTTGCTGGTGTGGGAGGAGGTGCACGTCACATAGTAACGACAAAATGCATGTCAACTACCAACTGTTTTAGGTTTTTGATCTCTTAAGTCAACTTCTCATTCTGCTCGGCTACAAACCATTTCAGATTTTTGACCTCTTCGGTCAACATCTCATTCAACTCAACTACCAATTGTTTCAGGTTTTTGACCTCTTCGGTCAACCTCTCATTTTTCCTTATCAAACGCTCATGCTGTCAGATACCATGGTCACACACACCGTTGATCCTGTTGTGTGTGTGTGGAATGATGCCAGAATTCCATACCAAATCTCCAAACTCCAAAGCTATGTGTAAACAAACCAGGTTAGCACAAAAGAATCACAGGTCGCAGCCTAAGGTTGTTATGCGTCATCCCGAAACGATTCACGGCACAAGCCGCGTGTACCGATTATATCCCCAAAATATTTCTACATGTCGCATTAGACAAAATCATGATGCAAATCAAAGCGACAGGTAATTCCGAACAAGGACAAACTTGGATTTTTTTTTCTTTTTTCTTTACCTCTTTTTCTGACTCAACAAACATAACTTAGACAAACGACACGAAAAATACTCAAAATAAACTACTTGACATGATGCATGAGTCAAAAGATATATACAAACTGGCATGATAATGGGTGAGTCCACCCGGACGCTGAAAATAATGAAACTCGACATTTGAGCGGAGTCAGATTACTCCACGAGGATCGACGCAAAATAATACTCAAGTAATTAAAATTTATCGCTTGTACCCTCACTTGACCTTAGACAAAATAAAATAAAGCGGACCCTAAATAATAACAATTTTTTTCTCTCTTTTGTATTTTTAAAGAAAAACCAAGACTTAACCGAAGATTCGAACATAACTTAAGAAAGGATTATGAATCAAACCATTTTTCATTCGAAAAGTGACTCCAAAATTGGACATTACGACAATGCAAAGATGAGCATAAAAACTTGATTTTTGAAACAAACTCATCGATTTGATTTGGAAATGAATCTTAGAGTATTTATAAAATCTGGCCATTATGACGACACGACAACCACTTCGACAAAAAATATTACACGAATTAGACGCAAAATTGGTTTCTAAAATTTGCATTATGACGGCGTAAAACCTCGATAAATTATTTTCCGAAAATATGGACTTGACTTGGACACAGACTCAAAGACAAAAAGGATCCCAAAATTTCGCGATTATACCGGCGCAAAACTATAACGGCACAAAACTATGACAAATTATTTTCTAATACTTGAGACCAATCCCGGACACAAAATTAGACTCTAAAAGTTCTTGAAAAAAATTCGCCATTATAAATGCGTAAAATGACAACTAAAGATATTTTGAGACACGGGACTAAACCCATTTTTTCATTTTTCACTTTTTTAAAAAAAAAAATTAACACCTACCCCTCAGTGATCGGTCAGCATAACAACCATCTTTCTACAACAAATGTAACACATAATATGCCAATAATGTGTCTTTTCGGGACACGAGCCCATCTTGACATAAAAGGGTCAGCCTAGACAAGTGCAATACCGATGTACCGCACTTCATTAAGTCAAATATGATGCAGATAATTGGGCCTAAATGTTTAACTCTAGGTGACACAACTGACTCAGTGTCTAGACTGACTGAAAAACCTGGTGGACAAGCCGAGCAGAAAGCGCATCAGGGCCATCCGGAAACAGTGTGTCCGCCCTAAAACCCTGTCACGCCTTCCTCCTAAATCATGAGCAATTTAGTAAGAAAGTCCCAGATGCCACAAGCAATCTGGTAAGTGCACGTGTGCGTGTGTTTCAGAGACTCAGAGGGTTGCGGAGGAAAATAGTTTATATACAGTTCAACAATATCAAAGCAGTAACATTTAACTTTTCTTGTGATAACGGCAAGAATATAACAACCAAATATTTAATAAATTAAAACATGCGACAATTTTATCAAAGCCGAAAATTCTTGTTTTCACTAATTTCTCCAGCGGAGTCGCCAAGCTGTCACGGCCCTTTTTTACACAAAAACTAAAATAAAGAATTGTATGCATTTAAAAGGTTGTGACAGGTGTTACAAGGTACACAATTATTAAGAGAATTCAGAGTCGCCAATTGACAAGTTAAAGGTGTGCCAAGTCACCAAAGTGGTATACCTAGAATACTTATGACTCGTTAATGGTCTGCTTCAGAGCTCCGGGTAAGGATCTCGGTTAACTCTCGGGAAGGGATTAGGCACCCTCGAGTCCTGTATCAAGTACAATTGCTTTATGACGCATTTCGACACTTGAAAAATTATTTGTTGTATTTGCCTTTATTTGTTACGCTTTGATTGTTTTAACAAAAATTGTATCAAGTAACCCGCGGGGTATACTTTAGAATAAATTGGCTTTCTCAATTTAATTTTTCTTTCCCCTAATAAGTAGATCACAAATCATACTTATCAATGCCTAATCGCACGAGATGTCTTTTCATTCATATCATTTTTTGCCTAATCCTCTATTGTTTCTTTTAACTTGCACAGTCGGGTTTCAGACATGGAGTTAAACTAATATTGCTTTAGTTATTTCTTGTTTCCATTTCTTGATCGCTGCACCATTTTTTCGTTTATAAACAGACTATTGCTTAATATTTTTGCAAGATTAAAATAAATGTCCTACTTCGCCTACTCAATGCAAATGGTCAAAGTTTGCAAATTGTTTAATTAACTTTCTTCAGATTTAGCTTTAAACAACACAAGCCTAATTCTTTGACTATCATGGGAAATCCAAAGCAGCAAAGCCAATGCAAACTCGCCAATCAAACTTTCCTCCAAGATTTCTTTTTCTTTCTCGTGCACTCTTTTACTTATAACAACATATATGAAATTGTAAGGGATAAGCAGGTGCAAGCATGACAATAATAAAATTATTTTCCTTTTAATGTAAGAGCAGACCGTAAATAATAAGATATAGTTAAGCCAATTATCATCGGGCCTGATATAACCGAACACAAGCTTAAAATACAAACCAGGCATTGAAGTGCTTTTCATTATCAAATTTCAGGTTCAACCAAGCCATAGTACATTAGATATGCTAAATACATGGTTAGAGTATTTACCTAATTCGTAAAAAATTCTTAGCAATCGTAATGTATATCCACCAGCCAAACAAATGCCAAAATATCCAGCAACATCCACCAAAAGCAGCAAAGAAAAACAGCCCAGAAATCCTCTTAAAAAAAATTAAAGCTCTAATATAACAACTATTTTTTCTTCCTTTTTATTTTTATTTCTCGACTCATTATTTTTTTTTTTTTTTTTGCTCTCAACTTTTGATAGTTTGAGAGTATTTTTCAGATCTCCCCCTTCTTTTTTTTTTTCTAAAGTGAGAGTAAAAACTCTCTTAAATAAATTAAGACGTTGAGTGGAAAGTTGGCTAAAAGGTACAAAGTCCATGTACCAAACTTCAAACTTTTCAGAATAGGGTACAAAGTCATGTGCAAAATTGTATTTTCGGCTGACCCATTGTACCATTATCTTGACTTTTGACACTCTTTTCTCAAAGACAAAATATCTTAAATTTTGAACTTAGAAATTACACCAACAAAAAATGAAACAAAACTCACACTCTAATAGAACTTAAATAATAATACCACTAAACCAAAACAATGAACATACATGTTACTCTAAAAATCTAACGAAACAGTACTATTATTTAAGCAAAACTAAACTAAACAAAATCCCTTTGTTACGCACCAAAGATGGTCCACTTGACCTTTGAAACTAAAAACTAGATTACTCTAAGGCATTATTAGGCACCAAGATTTTACCTAATCAAATACACTTTTAATTAGTAGAGCATGTAAACTATCTTGAAACTCTCCATACAACATGAAGTTCTCTCACAGAGATGTTCATCACAAATTCATACTACTACAAGTTCACTCTTTCTTCAAGCACAGTGAATACTCACGACTGGACAAAATATACTTCTTACATATTGTTCAAGAGGAGTAACCAAGAGAAGAACAAAAAATTTAATGACCAAGATTGAATTACACAACTTTCATACTACCCATTGGTTTTGATAATTTTAAAGATAAGTGGACACAATAACAAAAGCCTAGAAGTACAATCCTATGATTCGAACATGCTAAAAGAACTACTCCTTGAAAATTTTCTATTTATGAACAAACACACATACACATTTAACATCATTTTTTCTGTGAGACTAATATCTAATCAACAAGATAACAAATGTATCCAATGATTTCACTTCCTATTCCAAATCTAAAACTTGAACATTTCCTACAACTAACAATACTACAATGAAACATAAAGAAAAAGGAAAAGGAAAAGGAAAAGGGGTGGTTTTCTCTAACCCGTCGAGCAACAAACAACATCAACCACTACCTTGTTGCTCCAAACATCATCACGTGACCATCACCGAACCAAGACTCCCATAAGCAGAGGGGAAATGCAGCAACAAAACGAGAGAGAAAAAAATAAGAAAAGGAAAACGAGAAAAAAAATCAGAAAAAAAGAAGAGGAAAGGAAACGGGCAAGATAAGAGAGGATTTGGGGAAAAGGGGTAGGAGATGTACTAGGGAAAAGAGGGGATGAAAATGAACCAAAAAAACTTACCGGAAAAGTTGAGGTCGCCGGAGTTAGAGTTTTATCCGAAACTTTGAATCCCGACGGCTTAGATTTTGAAGAAACCAAGTTGAGAAATGGAATAGGGGGTGGAGATCTTTCAAATGGTGTATTTTAGTATTTTTCCGACCACCGGAGATGGTGGCCGCCGGCAGTACAGTGGCAGCATCGTGGTGGTTCTCCGGTGGGGCAGTGGAGGCGGGAGAATTTCGGTGGGGCGCTGAAATTTTCCTAGAGTTTCCCCAAGCCAAGAGGCTTAGGGTGTGAAGTGAGCAAATAAAGTGTGTTTTGGGCATTATATACATAAAGGGTAGGGAAATGAGGGCCATTGGATTAGAATCGATCTAAGGGTGGAGATCAATCCAAATTTGGATGGGCCAAGAGAGGGTGAGCTGATAGGGTTAAGTAATTGGGCTACTTTATTTTGTACATATGGCCACTAAAAGGTCTATACTTATTAAAAACCAGCACCATTAACTACAATCAAAACCACATAAATCTACAATACTATCAAAATTAAACATAGAGTTATAGTTAAACACATAACAAGTATTTTTGGCAATTTTTATATTTTCTATCCTAATTAAAGACAAGTTTAGTTTAAATAAAGACTAAAATTTTAGGAAAATTTCGGCAAAAATCCTAAAAATCTAACACGGCTATTTTGAGCAATTTTTCTGTATTCGTGCCAAAATTAGGTGATTACATAAGTCACTGGTCAAGTTGAGCTAGATGATAATAACATCCAAGAAGAAAATTTAGAAGTTATTGAGAATTATGATATAGTTCCAGAAAATCATGAACTCCTAGATGATTTAAGTAATTGTATCCCAAAAAATATATATGATCCAAGTCAATAGAATATTGTAGTCACAAAGTTGAGGGATTTACTAGTAGAAAAATGACCAATAAGAATAACTGACATAGACTTTCCAAAGGATAAGTTTTCAAGACATTTTTCTACAACACATTATATTAAAAAATTGGCAAATAGAGAAAGGCATGATAGAAGATGGTTAGTTTACTCTAAAGATTTGGATAAATTTTTTTGTTTTTATTGTAAATTGTTTCGTATAACTTCTAGTACTTGTAACAGTAAAGACTTCTGGATGTAAATTCTAGAGCATTTTATACACTTATGGTTGTCATAATATAAATTTAGTACTTTGTGACATGGTTAATTCTTGTATGAAAGCTATATCATTCTTTGGACTGATACAATGTGTATATATATACTCTATTTGCTTCTTCTATTAAGCGATGGAAAGTTTTAAAAGATTTTGTACCCAATCTAACTCTTAAATCATTGTAACAGACACGTAGGGAAAGTCGTATTGAAAGTATCAAAGCATTAAGGTTTCAAGCACCACAAATAAGAGATGCTTTATTGAAACTAGTAGAAGTTAGTGAGGATCCAAAATCTAAAAGTGAAGCTACATGTTTAGCAACATATGAGCTTGAAAATTTCAAATTTTTATTGGGTATGACTATTTGGTATGATGTATTACGTGCAGTTAATTCAATTAGCAAAAGCTTACAATCTAAAGATATGCATATTGATGTTGCTATAGATCGGCTAAGAGGTCTAATTTTTTTTTTTTTCAAAAATATAGAGAAAAAGGACTTGGTACTGCTATGGTTTCTGAAGGGAAATAGCATGTGAGATGAATATAGAACCTGGATTTCCTAAGAAATGCATAATAATTAGAAAGAAACCATTTGATGAAAATGTTGAGAACGAAATCACAAAGTTTTGTGAAGAATCTTTTAGAGTTGATTACTTCTTATACATAGTAGACCAAGCCATTTTGTCACTTCAAAATAGATTTGAACAATTTAAAGCGTATGAAAATATTTTTGGTTTCCTGTTTAATGGGAAAAAATTGAGATCACTAGATAATGAGAGTTTGAAAAAACATTGTCTCGACCTTGAACTTTCTTTAATACATAATAATTCTTCTGATATTGATGGTTTAGATTTATTTTTCGAATTAAAAGTATTGAGAGAAATAATACAAATAGAAGATAATGTCTAATCGAAATACTCAATTAAATAAAAAGATTGAATTCTTTTCCAAATACATATATTGCTTATAGAATAATGTTAACAGTTTCGGTAATGTTTTCCTTTAGTCCCCAATCTAATCTTATTGAGACGGCCCTGTCTAAGTTGAAAACATCTATAAATCTATGCAAAACACAGGAGAATGTGCATACTGAATCTTTGTAGAATCGTCTAGATTGACATACTTAAGATTATTTTACATCAGTAGTCTGTGAACAACATACACCAATAAATACACATTACAATTCAAAGCTAAATACAGATGCTAAAACAAGGAAGAGAAACCAAAAAAGAAGGCATACAAGATATACAATCACACAAATCTTTTAAACGGTTTCCTCCCAACGACAGCAGGCATCGAAACAGCAGAACCCACACTCATATGATCTCCCACAGACTCATGTTCCCTTTGAGAACTGCCGTCCTTGCCAGACCCTCTGTTCCACTTAGAAGACACACTATTTGGAGTCGAAGGAAACGACAACCTCCTCCTTGAGCCATTTGATGGGGTTCCTGTGTTCTCAGGAATGCTTTTTCCTCTGACTTTAGCTTTGGCTGAGATGGTTGGCGACATGTAATGTGGAACGGAAAAAGGAGGACAGCTCATGAGGCTGTCGTCATCCTTCATGGAATGACTGAAAGGAGAATTAGCAGCACTAGCTCGGCGTTTTGGATAATTTGATATGCTCGAGCTGCTCATTGGTGATGTTCTCCTAGGAGTAAACATTTGTAAGCCCCTTAGTGGAACTGCTGACTTAGTTGACCTTGGTGTAACTGATTCATGATGGTCATAACCTGAATGGAGGTATCTGAAGTTATGACTTACGCGCCGTGGACTTGGCTTGTGCTCCGATATTGAGCTTCGTGGCGTTAGATGAGCAGTTTTGGAAACAGATTGGCTCTCAGAATCATTTCCTGAAGGTACCTGGTGATCCAACCAGTTCCACCACCAAGGAATTCCACCGGCTCGGATGTTCACAGCTGATTTAGCATTGCTTTTGGACAACTGAAAAAAAAAGTATGCAACATAGTAAGCCACTCACAGGGTAACAGAATTATAGAGTTTGTCAGCATTCTTAACCAAGAATAACAAACACTGATCAAGTACCTCAAACCAATGTGATTTTATATGTTTTAGTTGGTCGTATTGCCAGAATTGCTAACGGGTAGTTGAAACAACAAAATTGAAAAGTTTTGACGTTTGTAGTAATAGGCAAATGCGAATTTTGTTTTGGAGAGACTTAAGATTAGTCAAAGCAACATAATAACATGAGGAACAAACACCGGGAACTTATTATGGTGCACTTAGTACCAGGATTCCTATAATACAAAAGAAGTGGTAAGAGAGAACGCAGAGAAAATATTTATATAACTTATTGTTATGAGCATAGAAAATTTTTACTTTTTTCAAAACTATTTTGAAAATTGGTTTGGCCATCAAATCTTGGGATATTTTTAACCTTTTCTGAAGATGATTTTTTTTTTTTTTTTTTTTTAAAAAAGAAAAAAAAACAGAAACTGATTTTGACTAGCTTTATTTTTCTGTTAAAAAGTTTTTCTCAACTCACAAAACTTACTTTTTTTTTTCAAATGAAATGCATGTCCAAACACAACTTCAGTTTCCACAAACAATTTTTCTGCTAAACTTCAAAACTCTTTTTCAAAATGTTTTTGCAATATATGGCCAAACGCCTGCTTAGTGCCAGAATTAGAATAGCATAAAAGAACCGGTAAGCAAGAGGAGCTAAGAAAAAGCATCTAAATAACTCTGGTTTCCTCAGGTTGCACAAATAGAATGATGTGTTTCCCCGGTATTATTAAAGCACATGCTAAAGGACATGAGTCTAATTTACCTGGTGAGAATATGCATAGGTCATTGCTCTCTCCCTCTTGATGGCTGCCTCAACTTTTGCTCTCCGTCTTGCTTCTACCTCTTCTTTAGTTAGCGTACTATTATCCCAATCATCATCGGCCTCAGTCTAAACCAAAATTTCCTTTTAAACATCAGAGATAATTCAAAATATGTTTGCAAAAGAAAAGAACTTTAGTTCGATAAGTCTCATATCCTTGCACCACAATATATGTTAAAAATAAAGATAAGTCTCATATCCTTGCACCACAATATATGTTAACAATAAAATCCTCAGATCTAAATTGGCATTGTTGAAGGAGATGCAGACCATCTTTGGCTAGCTGGAACCATCAATTCTTTCACAAGATAGGCTAAAGAGCAACACCATTAATGAGGAAAACCACCCAATTTAATTGAATCTAAGTTAAATCAACTAAAGAATGCAGGCAAACAGTGATTCTGAGATATATATCAGACTAAATCACCACCACTAAGTAGGTGAACACCAGAAGATATTAGCAGTCTGAACTTACCAGATGACTCCATTTGCTTAGGGTGCTCTCAACTTCTTTATCGTTATTGTAAGCTTGACTTTGGAGTGCCTGTTTTTCCAACATTTGAGTCCTCCTAGACTGTATTTGCATTTGAACCCTAACTAGAAACTGCATTTGTTTCATGGCATTTACTGTCTGCCGCTTTACACTTCTGCTTCTGACCACACCTTGAAGTCTTGCAAAACCCGTCAAAGATTTGATACTCCTCTTTGCCTGAAAAGAAAAAAAGCACATTTACAAAGGACATGTGACAACTATTAGCAATTAATACAGTCTCTGTGAGAACCAAAAACACTCTTGTCCCACCAATGAAATGCACAAGAAAGGAGAGAATGAAAGGCCAATAACAATGATAACACAATATTTTGCATAGATTGCTTTGACATAAGAAACTTTTCTAACAAGCTAAAAAAGGGCAGCCCGGTGTACAAAGCATCCCGCATTCACGCAGGGTCCGGGGAAGGGGAAGGCCCCCACCCCATGGTACAGGAGTATAATACGGATGTTGAGGAAAAAACATTTTAGCAGTAACGTCATTAGGACACAAAATGGTGGATAAATCACCATTTTTTTTTTTGGATAAGGATAAATCACCAGATTCTTGAAAACAATGTAAAAATATTAGGTGTCTCAATTACTTTTACAGGAAACAATCTCCCTGTTTGGGTCTACCCTAGTTCAGATCACGTGCAAGTACTTTGGTTTTGTCTGAAATTCAAAAAGTAAATTGGAGTTCTGGGCCAAGGAAAGTGGTACTTTGATTAATAAGTTAAAATTTGGCTGTTTCAGGGCCAACCGACTAAAATAACTAGTCATAGGAATAAGATCTAGGAAGCTTAGAATCTAAGAAGGAATCATGTAGTTTGACTGTTCAAGTCAAACTTTCAAAAAAGACGATAGTCAATGAAAAAGATCAAGGGATGCTGCAAATCAAGTGGAAATGCAACACTAAGATTCCAATCAAGGTAGAAACTAACTTCTTAGGTACAAATGCACCCTGAGATGAACTCATAAACACTTTGATTAAGGGTCACTTATTTGTTTACCTATTACCAGGTTCTGTAACACACAGTAGGGAATCTCTTAAAATAAAAAGCAGCCAAATTTTAGCTCAAGGGAGCCACAAACATAGATTGAGCTTATCACATAGATTGATTGACTATTTCACTTTGATGCTAATCTTTGTCACTAATGAATTGTTACAGAAAACATGGAAATAACAACTTGGCAGGCTAACTAAAGTTGTTTCAACAATGTCAAAGTTTTATCCTACATACCATGAGCCTGCAATAACATGACCTATAACTTCTTCTTTTTTCTGATAAAATAAGACATGACCTAAAAGTTATCACTAATGATCTAACCAGCTCACAGAAAATCAATATACATTGTTAAAACTGCAGGGTATTTTCAAACAAACATTTTGAGAACGTTATCTTGAACCTTACCATGTGACGTCTGAAGGCTGCCTGTATCTTGGTTGCTGAAAGATGGAGGGTCAAAGTTGGTTCTGGTCTGTCAGCATAGGTAATCTCTTCGTGGTTCCTACTCCCCTCAGGATAAGTAGCTCTAGGGGAAGAGACTCTTGGAGAAGCAGCCCTAGGAGAGGTAGCCCTCAGGGAAGCTGCACTGGGAGAGGTAGCCCTTGGAGAAGCTGCACTGGGAGAGGTAGCCCTTGGAGAAGCTGCCTTGGGAGTGGTAGCCCTTGGAGAAGCTGCCTTAGGAGCGGTAGCCCTTGGAGAAGCTGCCTTAGGAGCGGTAGCCCTTGGAGAAGCTGCCTTAGGAGCGGTAGCCCTTGGAGAAGCTGCCTTAGGAGAGGTAGCCCTAGGAGAAGCTTCTTTAGGAGAAATAACCCTTGGAGAAGAGGCCTTAGGAGAGGCAATCCTCGGAGAAGTAGCACTCGGAGATGTAGCCCTATAAGTAGAAGTCTGAGGAGATGCAGCTCTAGGTGAACTGACTCTAGGAGAAGTTGGCCTCACAGGGATTGCAGATGGAACATTAGATTGTTCAGAAGTAGGAGGCCTAACAAGTCGATTCTGTTCATCCAACTCCCCCAGTATTTTCTCAATACTGCTGGGTTCTCTGAAGAGGAATGATTTGAACTCTCCAGGCCTCAGTATTTTACGAGCCTTCTTCTTTTCCTTTTTCTTCGTTGATCCCTGTAATAATCATCCAATTTAGGTAAGCAATGTATGTTTGAAGCATAGATATCCAGCAAGTTCTTCACCCTAATCCTAACATGATTTATTCACAAATATTTAAGGCAATAAAGCCAGAGAACAGAATTTTTATTTAAACAGTTCATCCTTGGTCCTATTTTATAAAACACGGTTCAACTAGTTTTAACTTTAATATATTTATATTAACATAAATAGGAGAGAGAAAACTATTCAATTGCTGACTTCAGTTCATTTCTTTGTGAGCCAACTCCTGACAGAAAAATAAATGATATGAGGATATCAGGTTCAACGAAGCTAGATGTTAACAAACTTACATAGGTAAGCCTCTTCTTGGTGTTGCATGCAATAAGCCTTCTGATGAGAGAAAACCAACTGCCTTTTTTCCCCATGTTTACTGTGTCATCCTGAAGAAAACGAAAATTGACATAATTGAACACATGCAGTGCCACAGCAACATCATACTAAAAATGCACCTATAAATTTGCATAATCTCTTATCAGATCGACTGGAACCAGGGTGTAGGAGCCCTATAGGAAGGGGTATCACGGGACACCCCTGCGTCGAAACATTTTATTGTGTACATGTATGTTAATATATGGAAAATCACATTAGTACAAATAAAGAAAGTGACACTGGTTTAAACATTAAGGCTTCGGGGTTTAGAGGTTAAGCACCTTGAGAAAGTCTAGCATGGTGAGAGTTTGGATTCCGGTTGTGGCATAGCTTATCTTATTTTTATTAAAATTTCCGTACATTCACCACTTAAAGTATTAGAGTTATTAGGGCTTGAACCTTCGACCTTCTTCTAACTTAAGAAGTACAAAACCATCTGTGCTAGACTCTTATTAAACCTACAATAAACAGCCAAAAATTTCTTTAAAAGTGACATTGCTTGCAAAAAATCCTGCTTTTGCCACTGACCGGAACATTCAAGAATGGCATCCAAATGGGCGTATTTTGATGCCTGTCGAGGAGAAGGCAATTCCATAACATAGATTGCATACCAAACAAAAAATACATGGAAGAATTTACAAATAGTCTAACATACTTGGTTGTTTAAATATGCAGTTTGCACATTCAGCTGCTATAAGGTGATCAAGGAAGTGGAAAATTATTCACCCACAGAAGAATGGGAATCTCTTCTCTCACTCTTTTCAGTTTTTTTTTACCGAGAAATATCCTAAGGCCAATGGCGCACTGTTCGAAACTCAAAAGATAGCCTGCGCCTCTACCTTTCTCTACTTAATATTGCGGCAGGTTTCGAACCCGTGACCAATTGCTATAAGCTTTTTCAAAAGAGGGAATAACCAAAACAATGAAAAAAGGGAAGAAAAACAGGGAGCTGGTAATTATGGTCCCTTAATATCTTTCCATGATATTCCATTCTGTGAGTTTTGAATTCAACCTTCATGAACTAAAAGCTATGAATCTAAAGGGTAAATTTTTCACTGGCAAAGAAGAACTTGGAACACAAGTTCAGGTAATATATATCCAGATTATGTCATGATACTCTCTTTTTCTTTTTCTTTTGATAACCAAGAAATCCCTAACGGCGGTGACGCACGGTTCCAAACTCGGTGAATGATGTGTCACCAGTTCCTTTGTCTCTCCACTTAAATACCAAGCTTCTGTGTAGGATAGGATTCAAACGGGTGGTGTGAGCAGTGAGCCTAACCTACACATCATACGTACTACAATCTTACCTTTACACCAAAAAGCCCCGGGGCTAGGCTCTACTTTTTCTTCTTTTCTCCTTTATTAGATATTTTTTTTTTTCTATATTTTGTTTGGAGAAAGAGGGATACTTTATATTAGAAAAGAGACGTTAAAGAAGCTAAAATTGCAGGGTTTCAAGTATGAAGAATGTTAATTTGTCGTTATTTCTTTGACAATTAACGAAAAATGTAACTGAAAAAGAATATCTTAGAAATTCTAAATCATATACTAGGAAAAAAAATAAAAATAAACAAAGAAACAAACACATAGAAAGAGACAAAAGAAGCTACAGTACAAACTCACAATTTTCAGTACCCCAAAGTTCCACTCCACATAGAAAACACACAGAGACACACACAGTGAGTTGCAAAGAGTAAGAAAGATTGAGCTAAAAGGAGCTAAAGGGAGAAGAAAGATTGAAAACAAAAGGTAGCACGGTGCACAAATCTCCCGCGTTCATGCAGGTCTAGGGAAGGACCACACCCCTTGAGGTGTTGATGTACGCAGCCTAGCCTGATTTGCATCAGTGGCTGTTTCCATAGGTCAAATCCATGACCTATATTTACCAGTTACACCAAGGCTCCCTCGGAGAAGAAAGGATTGAATTTTCCATAAAAGATTTTTTAAAAAAGGTGAGTTTTTATCACTAAAAATTGAAAAACTAAAAATTGTGCATCGAGAGTATGCAAAATTACAAGAGATGTACCTTAAGTGATTTTGTGGGTGAGAGCTTTCATGGAAGTGCAAGATAACCTACTTCAGCTCCTTTTTTCTCCTTTCAAAAACACAGTTTCTCTCTCTAAAATTATTGGTTTTTATTTTCCCCAGCTCTTACTAGTCCAACTCCATTTTGGTATGGCATAAATCTGGTGGTCCTTTTAGACTTGTGAGATTTTTGTATATAAAATAGGCAACTGCTCTACTTTGGAATCTGCTTCTTTGTTGCTTGCGTTGCTGGATTTCATTTCCCCCATTTTCCTTTTGTCCTCTTTTGACCTTTCTATTTTCTTCCTCCTAATTTTCTCTTTCTGCTTCTTTATACTCACTTTTATTAAGTTTATATATGTATACGTTATCGACTTTGGTTTTTTTTTAAAAAGGTGTCACCTTTTCTGATATAAAGCTTTCTTAACTAATGGTTTCGTATCCATATGTTTTTATAGTCGTAACAAGTTATGTTTAAGATCACAATTTCTTTTTAAGAAAATTTAGTGTCACGTTAAATAAGATATTATACACTTTAGTTATAGTTTCATATTGATAACCTTAATCGAATATATGGAATAGATGAACGACTGATGGCACACCCTAAAAGATCATTCTTCTATCAATGCTTAATCGTCGTACTGATCATCCCAAGAGGGGATAAATATTGCGAGATGGGTAATTTATTGGGATAGATGATGTCAAATGTTGTTTTAATTTTACATCTAAACATTGTATAAAATGAAACTGAAAGAATGCTTCTTTACTATGAATTCGTTCTACTCGTCTAAAATGTACTTCCCATTCCAATTTATGTGGCAGCATTTTCTTATTTGTCTGTTCCAAAAAGAATGGCAGCATTCTATATTTGCTAACAATTTAACTTCAAAATTACAGCTTTGTCATTACTGAAATGATTCACAACCAGACAAATATCTCTCACTTATTTTACACCACAAGTTTTAAAAATCTTCCTTTATTTCTTAAACTTTGTGCCAAGTCAAACTATGACACATAAAATAGAACGGATGTAGTAGTAATTAACTGAGTTATTCAATGACTCTATTAATTAGTCCAGATCCAAGCTGAACCTACATATTTAAAATACAATAATAACAGAAAGTTCTTTTTTTCTTTGCTGTGGGGGTTGGAGGTAGGGGAGGTTGGCCGCTCAGTCTTTGCATGATTTGGGCAGCCTCAGCTGTAACGGTTAGGTTTGGTTCCTTATCTGTAGTATTTCTCCTTTGATTATTATTTGTGGTGACAACATTTGGGTGAAAATGACAGTGATATCTTAGGCTATTTATACAATTAAAAGGAAAATAAACAATAGTACAAAACTACAAAAACGTGATCGATACCAAGTTTAGATTCCACGACTACAAAACCACAAGCTCTTTTTTTTTTTTTTTTTTTTTTTGGTAAAACCTCATAATATCAGGAGTTCCTTTTTTTTTTCTCTCTCTCTTTACCATCTACAAATTACTTGTTTGTCATTACCTTTGTACAGTCTGTTTGACATTGCTTCTCCAAAGTCAAAAGTATTTTTTAAATTAAAAAAAATATATTTTTTTTGGATTTTTGAGGTGTTTGGCAAAGCAAAAAAAAATACTTTTAGCAGAAGCAGTTTTTCTGCTTTTCGGGATAAGGAGATAATTGTAGTTTCTCCCAAAAAACAGAAGCAAAAGCAGTTTATTAATTTTTCAAAGACAAAAATATCCTTATAAAAAATTTTTATTTACCAAATTATCTCTCATTAATTAACCACAAATATCTCACAATAAAATTATATTTCTCCTTTTTATTTTTTTCTTTCTATGTACTTTTATAAATCCTCTTTCTCTAGGACTAGTTTTTATTTTTAGGTATTTCTCTCAACCCTATACAACCTTTCTCTCTGCCAAAACTACAACTATAATAAAAAATTCTTGAGTCGGTTAACAATTTCTTAAGGTATGTAATCTTTTTAATTTGCTTCAAATACAATTTTAAGATTGTATTTATTTAGATCTTTTACTGAAAATACAAGTGGTGGATTAGTATATATTGATTTTGGAGTGATATTTTAATTTTTTTTAATGATTTGATTTGAAATATTTAATTTATCTTTTAAATGTAAGTAATTATTAGAAATCATAATTACGTTATCAGTTTGATTTAACTATATTTTTTGTGGTTCAAAAACTTAAACTACCTTTTGCTTTAAGTTTTATATTTTAACTAAATTTTGGTTAAACTAAAGTTTTTATGATAATTATTTAATATTATTTTTTTGTTTCTAATAATCCAAATGTAAAATGAACTTGGATGTCCTTTTCGTAATTTGACACTCAAAAGTACTTTTTCATAAAAATTAAGCAAACACAAAGTATTTATCAAAATTACTTCTCCAACGAGTTGTCCAAACACAAACAACTTAATTATCCAAAAGTTGAAAAGTATTTTTGTCAAAAGTACTTTTTAAAATAAGCAGTTTTTGACAGTAATCCCAAACAGACTCAGTCTTTCTCATTCAACTATTTCGTGTTATGGAAATTTAAATAAATTTTGCTCCACAAGTGATTTTTTTTGTTTAGTTCGTAATTTGTTTTTTGAAACTAATCGGTTCGATTAATCTGAATATCGTGGGACTAGCTTAATGCAACATGGTACAACAAGAAATTTGATTTCATGAGCACTGTCTGTTTAAATAAGGGGTAAAAATGTGTTAAGTTTAAATAAAACAACCATATTATTACTAATGACTTAATGTATCAAACATTACTTAACGACGATAATTGAAATAATAAGTCACAAAGCACACTATTGATAGAAATGGGAAAACAACTTAAATTAGAGTTGGTTGAACCTATAATATTTGCAACATTAGAGATTAAATAAGATCCGTTGAAAGCAAAAGGGATGACAAATGACACTTCTTGATTTTATTATATTAGAAAGCAACGTGGTTCAGGCATATAACAGTGATCAGCCATACTATTTCTTATATTTTGCTTATGTCATGTTAGATGAAAGTCAACTAGGTTAGGTGATGCAACACCTAATTACAACTTCACCATAATCTGACACACATGTAAAGAATCCTAGAAGTTGTTCCCATTTGATTTTGTATGAGTTACGACTCTTTTGAGAAGTGATTAAATAATTTCATAAAAATATGCCAACAGTTTTATTAGTAAACTTTAAATTGATGAGCTAAGCCAAAAAAAAAAAAATTAAGTTAATTAAGCTAAAATTAAATAAAACAGGCAATTTATAATCATAAATTTGACATATGAGGAGGAGGACACAGATGCTCCGGTGAGGAGGTGTGAGGGGTTGATAGTGTATGAAAAGGTAGAGGTAGACTGAAGAAGAATTTGGGTGAGATAATTAGACATGACACGACTCACCTCCAGATTATCGATGACATGACCTTAGATAAGAAAATGAGGAGGTCGAGATTCTGGTAGAAGGTTAGATAGTACAAATATGTTTATAAGCTATATTCGTATTAGTATTATCTATATATATGCTACTTTTATTTTGTTTTTCGCCCTTATCGTTGGTAGTGTTTTGTGTTACTTCAATTATCTTTAAATTTTATGTCGACATTTTCTTTGCAATTATATTTTTATCGTGCTTTTCTTTTCTAGGATGTTTATTTACTTTTAGCTGAGGGTCCACCGAAAACAGTTGTCTCCATCTTGGCGAAGGTAAGGTTTGCGTACATCTTATCCTTCTCAGGTCCACTTGTGAGATATTGCTGGGTATGTTATTGTTGTTGAAATTTTGCTCCTCCGTTTATATTTTCCTAGTGAAACATCAGCTACTGCTTGTGTACTATTTTGATCGCATAACTCTTACATGCTTGATACTATGCTCTTCGATCAATTTATTGGAAGTACTTAAATATATTATCATAGAGCTTAGTAATTTCTATTGATGCATTAACAATAGGCTTAGATTAGTAATTTCATTATCACAATCTTTCTTGGTAGAATTGTGAAATTCTCATAGAATCAAATTAAATGGCAAAATGTCTCATCAAGAGACATAATCCATGAAGCAACACCATTTAAGAAAGAACTTGACATACTCAAACGGCAATGACAAATTAATTGGTCATAGAAACTAAAACTTCAATCTTCCTCAGCCAAAACCATTCTACTTAAAGGACTTGGCCCAAGCTTTCTTCTTTTCATAACACTTCTTCTCCTAATAACTTCCATTTGATTCCTTCTTCTAACTTGCATCATTGCTTCTTCTTCAATCACAAATCTCCTCATTAAAACATCATCAGTCAACGATTTTCCTCTAAATATTTTTCTTCCTTCCACACTCATTCTTCCACTTGGAATTCTTTCTTGTGAAATAGTGGCGTGAATCATTGGCTTTGAATATCTAGGATAACTATGACTTTTTCTTGGTGGAACATCTGCTTGAAACACTTCTGTGTAAGAAGAAATTGGTGCACATAGGCACACCCTAGTGAAAGAAGTTGCCACCCTTAAGGAAGTGCATCTTCTTAGCTTTTGTCTATGGGAATGTGTGGTTGAAATATCTGTTGATTTAGAAAGGCTTCTCCATAGTGTAGGATTTGTTGTTGGAATTTCACTTGGCTTGGAGAATGTTTTCCAAAGAGAGGCCATATCCATTGCTTTTTGATACCAAGCCTTCCTGAAAAAAACATATGTATATCCACTTGGTTTACTTTCATATAAGATGTAAAAATTTGTTTACACAATAACATTCCTTAAAGTTTACTTAGAGCCCGTTTGGGTGAGCTTATTATAAGTAGTTTATAAGCCACAAGTTGCTTATAAGCCACTTTTGAGAAGTTTCCTAACTTCTCATTTTTGTCTTATTTTAAGCACAAAAGTACTTATAAACTCATTCCTTTTTGAATTACCAAACACTCATTAATTGTGCTTTTAAGCTACTTTTTAGTTTATCCATATAGGCTCTACACGTATTTGTCAATAATAAACGTTAATCGATAGCATGTATAAATAACATATCTCATTGATTAAATTGATGCTGTAAATATTTTTTGAATCATCCATGTACACAAGTTAAATCCATATGTAGTGTGATTGTCCTCTTCTAGTTCAACAAACACCACAGATGGGGATATATACTAAGTGAAACATGAGCTAATATACTCTTTTCAGCTTCTTCTAATGCATGGAACTTCAATATTCAGCATTTTCACTAATTAAACAGTTGAAGTACTAAGATTGACTTTGTAAAAAGGTTGATAACATATGGAAGTCGTGAGAAAGAACAAAAATGCCATGAACTTGGTTAAATGGAGTCTATTAGAACTGTCTAGACATAATAGTCAAAAACTTGAAAAGGACTAAGACTTCTAATTGATATAAAAAGCAGAAAGTTATGCTGAACAAGTCTTTTGGGGATAGTTCAAAGTTTGATACAGTCTTTAGCAAAGAGTTGAAACTCAAGAATATGAAAATCATTGAACTCTCAGAGGACAAGAAACCTATTCCATATGGGGAAAATTTCATATCTAACCAAATATATATCATGGCCCTACATTCAAATAGCCATAGAACATCTTCACATATGCTAGCCAAAAATTACCCAATATAAATATGTCTATGTTGATTCTATTTCTAAAAAGTAGTTAAGAAAAGGAGAAAATTAAGGAGCTCAACTCCTACCCAAGAAGGAGAAAATTAAGGAGTCCCTAAAAAAAGTAAAAAAGTCTTCCTATTATCTTCCTAATACATATCCAATATCACCCAAAATTAGGAAAAAAATTTCATTATAACCTTTTTGTGCGTTCCAGTCTCATACAAGGTAAAAGAATTCGATTTTTTTCTCTATTTTTATAGCATATAATTAAAATATGCATAGAGTATCTGAT